>CM060431.1:16865389-17543127 GCA_030545235.1 Helianthus tuberosus
ATGCAACAACCCATTGCTTTTCCTCCTATCAATCCTGAAGAAATCAAGGACGGACCAATCATAGTGTCTGCGATCATAGCAGGTCACAAGGTTCGGAGGATTTATGTTGACAGCGGAAGTGCCACCGAAATCATGTATAAGCAGTGTTTTCAACAGCTAGCTCCACAGACCAAGGCAAAATTGATCCGAGTCTCAATGCCGTTGGTAAGTTTTTCCGGAGAAGTGGTACAGCCTATGGGGCAAATCACTTTACCAACAACATTGGGAGAAGGAAGTTTCGTCCGAACCGTAAACCTGACGTATCTAGTGGTAGAAGCAAGGTCCGAGCATAATGTTATATTAGGAAGGCCCGGCATGTGCGCCTTCGGCATCATCAGCTCTACCATTCACGGATCGTTAAAATTCCCCACCGAGGCAGGAATAGCAACTTTGCACTCCGAATCCACAATTTGCATAGCTGAAGTACGACAAAGCAAGGGTACTGACAAACCTCCGAACCTCCTTACAGAAGAATGGGCTATTCATCCGCACTTCCCAGAGCAAAAAATTGAAGTCGGAGCTCAACTTCCAGAGCGCACTAAAAAGAAGTTGTGGAAGCTTTTATCTAATTCTCTCGATGTGTTTGCCTGGCAAACTTCCGATATGGTTGGAGTCCCTCGATGTTTGGCCGAACATAAGCTGAAGGTGTCGCATTCTGCGAAACCTATAGCTCAAAGAAAAAGGAACATGGCTCCAGCTCGAGACAAAGCAATATCCGAGGACGTACGAAAGTTGTTGAACGCCGGAATCATTCGGGAAGTACGTTACCAGACCCGGGTTTCCAACCCAGTAATGGTCACCAAGAAAGATAAAACCTGGAGAATGTGTGTAGACTTCTCCGATTTAAATAACGCGTGTCCGAAGGATTGTTATCCCTTGCCGGAGATCGATCTCAAGATTGACTCTCTTTCTAGCTTTCGCCTCAAATGCTTCTTAGACGCATACAAAGGCTATCATCAGATACAGATGGTTGTAGAGGACGAGGATAAGACCGCGTTTGTAACCAATGAAGGGCTTTTTTGTTATACCAAAATGCCGTTTGGATTGAAAAACGCCGGAGCCACGTATCAGAGGCTGATGGATAAGGCATTCAAAGACCAGATTGGAAGGAATTTGGAAATTTATGTGGACGACTTGGTTATAAAAAGTCAAGCCGAAGATAACATGATAGACGACATACTCGAAACCTTCACCAGGCTTCGGAGTATCAATCTTAATCTTAAACTTAACCCCAAAAAATGCTCCTTCGGCTTAGAAGAAGGGAAGTTTCTCGGTGTATGGATAACCCAGTCCGGAATCAAGGCACATCCAGATAAAATCAAAGCGGTAGTCTCCATGCAACCTCCCAAAACTGTCAAAGAAATTCAGTCGTTAAACGGAAAGCTCGTTGCTCTTCATCGTTTCGTTTCAAAGGCGGCTGATCGCTCTATTCCTTTCATGAATGTGTTGAAAAAACGAACGGGAAAAGGCCAAATAGAGTGGACACCGGAAGCCGATTCGGCATTTCAGGAGCTGAAAGTTTGTCTTGGATCCCTGCCCACCTTAACCGCTCCAATCACTGGAGAAACTGTCACGGTATATCTCTCCGCTTCTCTTTTTGCCATAAGTGCAGTGCTCGTAGTGCATCGGAATCAAGCACAAATCCCGGTTTACTACGTAAGCCGCATCCTGAAAGATTATGAAACCCGATACCCGATGATCGAAAAGTTGGCACTCGCTTTGGTACACGCCTCTAGACGCCTTCGAAGATACTTCCAAGCTTTCAATATAGAAGTACAGACTGATCTCCAGATCCAACAAATCCTTAGAAAGCCAGAGGTCTCCGGACGTCTCACGAAATGGGCAATTGAACTCAGCGCTTTCGACATCACCTATCGTACCAGAGGACCGGTGAAAGGCCAGGCGGTGGCAGATTTCCTTACAGAGGTTCCGACCGGAGAAAGCACCCAAGAAAAATCTGTCCTACCAAGGGTATGGAACTTATATACGGATGGAGCCTCCAGTAAAGAAGGATCAGGGGCAGGGCTAATCCTTATAGATCCAGAAGGAATAGAGTACACTTATGCCTTACGATTCGAATTTAAAACTTCAAACAATGAAGCGGAATACGAGGCTCTCCTTGCAGTAGGGCTGGCAATTGGGTACCTGTTAAGACACGATTAGACCTGTTTGACTGAAAAATACACCCTTTGACTTTTTTAATTTTTAAAATAATTAAAATTACAATGTTAGGATCTATCATTTATTCATCTTTGTACATAAAACATAAAACTGTTTTATAAACATGAGGTAGAAAGTAGTTAAACGAGTCGTAATCATGTTTGAAACTTATGTTGTGCGCGTCGTTAGAAACCTGTTAAACCTGTTAAACCTGTTAAGACACGATTTGCCAGCCTTACTTGCAGGTCTCCAAACCGCAGCCAAAGCCGGAGCAACCTCCGTGTTAGCACACGTGGATTCATTGTTGGTAGCAAACCAAGTCAGTGGAGAGTACGAAGCCCGAGAGGATAACATGGTCCGGTACCTCCAGCAAGCTAATAGTTTGATTTCCTCCTTTGACTCTTGCAAGATAGTACATATACCACGGAGCAAAAACAAAAAGGCCGATGCCTTGAGTAAACTTGCATCCGTAGCATTTTGTCATCTGTCAAAAGAAGTCTTAGTTGAAACCTTGCAAGCCCCGACCATCCAGCAGATGGAGCCGGTCATGTCAGTCTCTGTTGTTGAAAAATCCTGGATGTCTCCGATTGTGGATTACTTGAAAGAAGGAAAGCTCCCGGAAGACAAAACTCAGGCTCGGAAGTTAAAGGTCAAAGCGTTGCAATATCAGATCCATGACGGGCAACTTTACAGAAAAACCTTTTTAGGTCCGCTCTTAAAATGCCTAACGCCAGAAGAAGCCAGCTACGTCATAAGAGAAATCCACTGGGGGATATGCGGCATCCATGCCGGACCAAGAATGGTTATAGCTAAAGTAATGAATGCCGGATATTTCTGGCCGGGTATGCATCAAAGCGCAGTGAACGAACTTCAATCATGTGAAGATTGCCAGCGGCACGCTCCCATTAGCCACCGAGCCAAGAACAACCTCGTTCCGGTAACATCAGCATGGCCTTTCCAGAAATGGGGGATTGATATTGTTGGTCCTTTCCCTGCCTCCACCGGAGGGGTAAGATTCTTGTTGGTAGCCATTGATTATTTCACAAAATGGGTCGAGGCTAAACCCCTCCGGACCATCACAGGGGAGCAAGTGCTGAGGTTTGCCTGGGTGCAGATATGGAATGCCGATGTGCATAGTCAGTGATAACGGAAAACAGTTCGCCGAGAAACCATTCAAGACATGGTGCGAAAGAATGTGCATCGAACAAAGCTTCGCTTCGGTTTCCCATCCCCAAGCCAACGGGCAAGTAGAAAGAGCCAACCGCAGCATTGTGGAGGGCATTAAGAAACGCTTGGGGAGGGAAGGAGTCTCATGGGCGGATGAACTCCCGCATGTTCTATGGGCGCATCGAACGATGCCAAAAACGAGCAATAGGGAAACTCCCTTCAGCCTAACATACGGTACCGAAGCAGTTATTCCCGCTGAAGTAGGGATACCCACTCCCCGCATGCAGCTGAGTCAAGAAGAAAACGAACAGGAACTCCTTCTGAACCTGGATCTAGCCGAAGAAAGGAGAGAACTCGCGGCGATCCGAGAGGCAAAATATAAAAAAGAGTTGGAAAAACATTACAACTCGAAAGTGAAGGAGGTCCGATTCAAAGTTGGTGACTACGTCATGCGGAGTAATGAAGCGAGTTTAGTAGAAGGCACTGGAAAGATGGCACCAAGGTGGGAAGGTCCTTACCTAATCAATACTGCTGGAAAGGACGGTGCATACACGCTCAAGAAAATGGACGGGACTCTCGTCCCGCGCACATGGAACGGAGCTCACCTTAAGAAGTGCTTTCTTTAAAAAGTTTTCTATCTTAAAATAAGATTGTAACACGGAAGCTACGGCTTCCGTCACTTTTCTACTTTCCTGTAATGCAGATGGTTATGCCCGCACCAAATGAATTATAAATGAGAATGACCGTGGAGGGTTTTACCCACGGATTACATAAAATGTTTTTTACTATGTCAATCGGAGAAGCATAACTCCGAATAAGAAAATAGAATAAATTTTTCTATCTTTAAACAACATTGCAACACAAGTATAATATTCGGCCGAATTAGGGATGCTAACCCTAAAAGGCGAGGATGAACTGGTCTCGTTCGTACTTTTCCTTCACTTAAAAATTATCCTAAACAAAATAAATCGGGTCCGTACCTTTAAAATGAACGTTCAAGAAAAAAGAAAATGTAACATACAAAACATGGACGCATGCATAGACAAATGATTACATCAAAAACTAATGGATTTATATAAACCGGAAGTTACGAAGACATTTACAAAGGATAATTGTTCAAACATTGGTAAAAGCATCATTACATTCATCCCAAATAAGGTGCATGCCCCAAGTTACTGGACATGTCCACCTTCCAAAAACCTGAATCAATTTTAAACTTCCAAGGTGCATACCCCAAGAAGCCGGGCATGTCCACCTTACTCATCCGGAGAATCGTCATTTGCAAAACGTAGAGCCTTTTTTATCTCGGAAAGGGGGGCATCGCTAAGCTTTGGAAGATCCTCTATCACTGGGAACTTAAGAGTATCAAAGCAAGCAACCGCTGTTTTAAGCTCCTCTGTAGCTTGACGATTCAATAACGGGACATCTTTATAAGCGGTCTTTTTCTGCAAGGCATGTACATAACCAGCGTGCAGACCGGAGTTCATTCCCACCGCGCTCATTGCATTGTTAACTCCAGCCACCGCGGCAGTCATCTCCTTACCTTTATGGATGTTTTTCGCCAAAAGCTTGGCTCCCTCCGAAAGCATCCAGACTTTCGTCTCTTGAAGATCATTCACTCTAGCTCTCAGGGAAGAATTCTCTGCCTCCATATTCTCCTCACGACCTTTCATCTCCTTAATGCGGTCCTTTAAATCAGCCTCCCCTGATTTTAGCGCATCCCGCTCTGGAAAAAGTGTTAGAAAAACAGGAAAAATAAAAAGCAAGCAAGTCAGGAGAAGGACGTACCGGCCATCATGCTCTCATAAGCAAGACGAGCCTTATTAAGAGAATCCTCCATCTTCGCCAAAACTATTTTATGCTCTTCGTCCTTCCTCCTCATTGATTCGGAGAAGGCCGTGAACTCCGAAGAAATTTTATCTCTGTCCTCCGCAGCAGCAGCAGCGGCTGCTTGGGACAATTGATTCTGAGCAATCAAAGAGCTAACTTTCTCCTGCTGAGATTGAAGATCTTGGGTCAACTGAGCTATTTTCTTCACCGCCTCCGGACTCCTCTGAACTTTACGCTTCAGAGAGCGAGCTTCCTTCTCCAAATCCTCCCTTCCCGACTCCGCTTCCACCCACCGACGATATAGCTCCGTTACAAAGATGTTTGATTGGGCTTGATTAGTCAAAACCGCAGCACCTAGATCTGGGTTCTTCATCTTCCGACTCTTTGCATGGTCTATCGGAGTGTTGATGTTGAAGAGCATAGTCCTGGCAACCAAAGTATCCATCACTGAGTCTTTGTTCCGAATATCCCAATCAGGAATGAACTTTTCTTCGGCAGTTGCCGGGTCAATCTCCATATCGTCTGAGAACAAATCTGCATATCGAAAAAAGGACATCAACTCAGATCCGAACCAAGATGAGGGAAGCGAAGACACTTGATCTTCCTCATCATCTATAAAACAGTCCGGACCTAAAGATGATCCCAAATGCGTACCTGAAAAAGTAACCACTTTTGGTTCACCATGACCTTTTTCCTTATCCGTAATCACCGGATTCTCAACCTCCATGCTTTCCACTTCACTATCAGGAACAAAACCTGAATACGCAGGAGTTGGTTTAGAACGAGCCAAAGCAGCCTCTTCCCTAGAAAACTTACCTCCGATAATGTGTTCGTTCAGCTCTTCTATTACATTACCTTCGGAGTGAGAATCCTTCTTTGCTTTCTTCGACCTTGGCAACGGAAGAGGGTCGGTAGCACGAAGCTGAACATGCTCATTCTTCCTCTTATGAGGGCGAGCCTTCAGAACAACGCCTGATAGATCCACGCCTGGCATAACACCCTGGCTCTTTAAAGAAGGTCGATATTGTAAAGCCTCATCCAGACTGCGGAACTCCGGATCACTATCAACATCATCAAAGACAGGCTTTTTACCAGTTCGTGATCCGGACGAACCCTCAACATCCTTCAAAGATAATGAAAGGAAAGAAGTAGTCCCAGCAGCAACTTGTTCAGGTACATCCTGAGGAATAGAAGAAGTTGCTTCTGCAGCAGAAGGCTCGGTCACGTTTTGAGTCACCTCCGGACGAACTGGTTGGGCCGAAGGTGCCAATTGTTTCATAAAAGGAACATCTTCCTCGTTTTGTTCCCCAAAATCAAAATAAAAAACATTCGTGTTTGGAACCTTCAAGGCATCAAGAAGAGACATTGCAACACCTGCATTCCCAAAACAAAAAGAAAGTCAGCAAAAATAAACAAGTAATGGTGCCGAAGGGGACGAAAAGGGCCGAAACTTACGATCACGCTTTCGGCGAATAATCGGCCAATCCTTATCCCCTTGGGCCCAGGAAAAACTGACACGACCTAACCAAAGGAAATGCTCAGGAAGGGGACGAATGGGGGATTTATGATCAATCAGGGCACGGACAAGATTTTCATCATTAACAAAGTCTTCATCAAAGGACATCGTCTGGTCCTTGAAACGCCACCTCATATCCTCCGGTAGGCAGCGGTCATCCAACCAGAAAAAATTGTCTTTCCAATTCTTCAGGCTGGACCGCTCGCCAGAGGAGGGGGAAGGAACATTCTTTCGGTGTGCAAATGTATACCAATCTCCGGCCGTTATAAACTCATAAAAATACCGAAAAACATTCAGGTCCGGTTTCCGATCTAAGGCTCGGCAAGAAATTTCAAAATGGTTAATACGGCTAAGGCCGAAGGGGTTAACCTGACAAATATGGACCCTAAAATATTGTAAAACCCTAATCAAGAAACGAGAGAAAGGAACCCTATAATTCGCGAAATTGCAGACGCGAGTATAAAAGGGAAACTTCCCTTGACGGAACGGATATATTGCTTCCCTTTCGGAGGGAAGGACCGGATGAAGATCTAGGGGAATCCTATAATCTATAACGAACTTATCCAACTGCCGTTGAGTAAGCACGCTCACGCTCTCTGATAGATTGTCCTTACCGGGAGCCATAACTTTAAAAAGTAAAAAGAATAAGGACGCACCTTTTTCTTTAAAGAAGAAGAAGAAGAAATCAAAGAGGATAAACAGCAGAGAAGGTGGAAGAAGAGAGGAAAAAAGTAAAAATGAAGTGGTAAAAAACCTAATTTATAGAAAAGTAAGTCGGTTGGGGGCCCATCACGTCAACCGTCACTTCCCACGATTTCCAACACGGGTTCCGCTACCGTCACAGGTAGGTGACTGACGGTCAAGAAAATGAAGGTCACCCACACCATTTAAAACATGCCACGTCATCAACTCAAGACCACTCCCGCGGCGACACGTCATCCGAATAGGACAAAAAAGTTTGAAATTATAGTTTGCTAAGCTTTTTCAAAAACTTACCAAACTGGGGGACACATGTCCGAGACCGGACATGATCCATGGGACGAATAAGACTCCGCTTGGACGGACATCCGAAACGTGTCCGTTCCTTATCAAGAACCTCCGAAGACGAACTTCAGTTCAAGTGCGTCTGGACAGATGATGTCATCTCAGTTGACTACTATAAATACCCCCTCAAGTACAAAGCCAAGTACGATTTTCTGAACCTTCGTCCTTACTTTCTCTCTCTACTTTCTCTCTCAACCAATACTTATCCTCACGCCGGAGGGTGGTCGCAGAGGGGCCCTCCCATCTCTGCGGCGAGCCTAACGGTTTTCTGTTTTGCAGGACTGTTCCCCAAGTTCTCTCATAAGATCCAAACCCTCGTTTACAGGCTCCGGCCTTAAGACGATTCTTTGGTTCTTCAAAAACCAACCCCCACACAAGTACCATCACTTGCACTAATGTTGGAGATGCCCACTCAAACTACTCAAAATGGGAATCCTTTAAAGAGAGACAAAGGCTCTTATGAATGGCGGCCACCGTGGCATTATGTTATGACCAGTTCGTATGTCGCCGGAAGAACTGAGTGGAGACCGCCATGTTGTCTCGCGGGTCACCTTCCGATTCTATCCTTGAGGACAAGGATTGTTTTGAGTGGAAGGGAATGTTATGTGCCTCTACCCGTAAGCCCATGCAGGTGTCAAGAAGGAGAATGGTCACGTGGTCAATAATCAAGCTTTTTATTAATTACTTGTTTTCTATTTTTTAGTAATCGTGTAGGATGCTAGAATGGAGATCGTGGGGATGACCAGTTCTACATGTTTCCATGTTTTCCAATTTTTAGGGTGGTAGTGGTTTAGTTGTTGGTTTGTACCTCTTCAAAAGGGGATGAATTAGTCTTTTAGATTTCATGAATGAAAAATATTAAAGAGAGTTATCTCAAATCTTGCTTTCTAGTATTTTCTTTTGAGGTTAATCCACTCAACGAATTATTTATCCCAAATCCGATTGGTACATATCAATACCTTCGAGAGATGATTCAAGGAACATATGACAAGTTCGAGAGGGCTCCTTTTAAATTTTTAGGGTTGTATATGAAAGTGGGTTTGTTGCACAAAAAGAGTCGGTCTAAATTTTTTGTGTTAATTATCAACTGAAAGTAGTTTTCAAGGCTGAAGACAGGTGAAGACAAAATCACAGTGACATGGGGATTCAATCAGACTCTACAAGATAACAGACAAAATCATAGGGTTGGGGGCAGGATGAGGTGGTGTGGTGGTGGCGGCGGGAAGAGGTGGTATTGGTGGAAATATGTGGTGGTTAGGGTTTTAAGGTTAGGAAACTGGGGAAGATGATGTCTATATGCATTTTTTTGTTTTATTTATTAAACGTTTAAATAAAAGTATGAATTGACCATAATGCCCTTAAATTAATAAATTTAACAAAAAAAAAATAACCAGGTTAATGCTAAAGGACGTATAATGTAACGGGTTTTGCAAATAAAGGATTGTGACTGTAATTATTGAAGTTAAAGGTTATCCGTTGCAATCCGGTACAAACATAAATGACGAAAAGTGTAATTTACCCTTCTTTATGCTTGACTGACAACCATATATATCATCATTCATCAAACCTCACATGGCTTTCCACCTGAAGTTTCTTCCATTATTCTCATACACATAAAATGCTTAAATTGGTTAAAATCGGTCTCCTGCTCATCGGAAACTCACAGTTGCTTATTCAAGGTACAACAGTCTCAATCTACGAAGAATTGTTCGTAAATTGATTTGAGTTTTTGATTGAATGTTTCATGATTTTTGCAGGTTTCATTTCGTCGGCGACCAAGACTCTTACGATCGTGAACAAGTGTGATGAGACGGTTTGGCCGGGGATTTCATCCAATACTGGAGTCGTACCTGTTGAACCTACAGGTTTCGCACTTCAAAAAGGCGAATCGAAGGCAATCCACACCCGGCCGTCATGGGGCGGTCGTTTGTGGGGACGAACACACTGTTCGGAGGATTCCAACGGTAACTTCACCTGCGCTACTGGAGACTGTGGATCAGGAAAGATGGAATGCGCTGGCGCCGGAGCTACTCCTCCGGCTACATTAGCTAAATTTACCATTGGCAGAGAAGATGGGATGGATTTCTTCTATGTGAGTTTGGTGGGGGGATATAACCTACCGATGCTGGTGTCGCCGATCGGTGGTGGGTCTGGACGTAACTGTAGCTCCGTTGGGTGTACCGTGGACTTGAAAGTCGCGTGTCCGTCGGAGTTAAAGGTGACGAGTTCTGACGGAGAAGTGGTGGCGTGTAAAAGCTCTTGTGTGGCGTTTGGGCGAAAAGAGGATTGCTGTCGCGGCGAGTATGGCTCACGCGATACATGTACACCTTCGTTTTACTCGCAGGTGTTCAAGACGGCATGTCCACGCGCTTCTAGTTATACGTACGATGATGAAACAAGTACCTTCGCCTGTACCGGCACCGACTACCAAATCATCTTCTGCCCCACGTCAACGACCAAGTACATTGTCTCTCTTATTAAAAGCTTGTGTTTTTAAGGAGAGAGAGTGGGTGGATGAGAAAGGGCTGGGTATGGTTTTGTATAAAAACTAATGTCACGTGCGAGGAAGATGAGAGAAAGCGTTGTTTTTTTGGTGGTTAGTGTGGAGCACGAGAAAGAAGGTATCACAAAGGCAAAAAATAAAAAAAAATGGCACTGTTAGGATTCACTGAAAATGACTTTAGAGTCAGAACTTATATTTTCCGTACTACTACGGCAATATATATAGGGCATATATTTTTTTTTATAAGTTTGAATATTTGATGGCTACGAACATTATTTAACGAAAAAAAAATCTTTTTTGGACAGCAAGAAATCAAAGGGAGAGCAACAGAATCCAACAGCACCGCAGTTCAACACAGATATGGTATACGAAGGTGTAGACATGACAGGACATAGCAGCTACGCTCCCCCGCAACCCACCAACATTCGTGCAACCATCAGAATGGTGGCTGCAGTGATCGTTGTAATAATTTTAGCAGTTGTTGGCGGCGGGTATGCAATCCGGATAGGAAATATTAATATCCTAAATGGATCATGTAATCAGCACTAGATATGCTAGCCTTTTGGGATTGGGATGCTATTGTTTTTAGTGTCTTCAAATGTAAAGTGTTATATATTTCATCATATGAATTGCGAAGAATAATCAACTTTTTTATAATACATCTTGTACTTTGTTTCCGGCTTGAGCAAGCAAATTATACTTTATCTCCATCCTAGTTGCTATATTCGATAAAATATAAATTAATATAAAAAATTCGAACACAACAAAAGGAATATGCTAACAACTAAATCAGATTACTAAATTCGATAAAATATAAATGAACTTGAAGTGTTGTTTGACACGGAAGCTAAAATCAATGTACTCCTTCAGAATGGCAAGTTTTTTATTAGAACACACTCCAATACATTTCATTTTACAATCTGCATTTAATTAAAAACAGTCTCAAAAATGATTCCGTCACATTATTCAGGTGCCTCAACTTCATTTTTTTTAACGACAAAAAACAATCACATTCAACACCAACGCCGTTCGGTCGCCGGATGAAAGAAAAGGCTCCACTTTCAAAACTGTATGTGCTAGCAATTTTAACGAATTCATATTTGATATGGGTCTGGTTGAGTACCCAATGCAGGGAAAGAAATTCACGTGCAGTAGGGAGAACGGAAAGAAACTTAGCAAAATTGATCAATTTTCTTGTATGTGAAAATTTCTTCAATAAATGGCCTGATTCTTGCGTTAGGGTACTTCCTGGTCATCTTTCAGATCACTGCCCCATTGGGCTTTCAATCGTAAATTTAAGATATGGGCCTAGGCCTTTTAGAGTTTATAGGCCTTTTAATGTAATGATTTCTTCCTTTTATCAACGTTAGCAAGAATTTAACTTGTTACATTAATTATTATGATTGATTTTTTAATATATACGTGCCTATTATTAAAAAGTGCCTATTATTAGAATAATGATTTATTTTGATACTCATGAAAGAATCGTCCATCCACTTGGGCCAATAGATAAAATGTATTTATGTTTTCTTCATTTTGTTTGCTGTAATACGACTGCCCAGCTCCTGGCTGGGTTTTTTTTTTTTTTTTTTTTGGTTAATAAAAGGTTCAGTTTGATATTAAAAAAACTATTTAACCTTACGTGCGTGTTTTGAAAGGTCTATTTCTAAACATGTTCTTTAAATTATACAAATTACTTTCTTTCACATATCTTGCAAAAATAATTTAGGGTCTGTGTTTAAAACTTTAAAAAGAAGAAATAAAACTAAAAAAATTATCGTCCATATGAAAATGGATAAAAGAAACTCATCATCATATCTGTCTTCAAGCCAAACAAATCACTAAGAATTTAAGGGACCAACTAAAATAATATAAGATGAACTCTGTACAAATTCATAGTTTCAAAATAATCACATTCCGACAACGATGAACAAACAAACAAGATTACATCATGATCATATTCATATATCATTAGGGTTGTTCAAAAAAAGTCGGGTTCAAAACCAAATCTGAAATATCCGAAAATCCGTATCCGAAATTTCGCATATCCGAAAACCGGATTATCCGAATTTTCGGATTCGAATGTGGACTTCTAAAATTTTCGGATAATCGGATTATTCGATATCCGGAAACTAATATTTTTTTTTAATATATATAGTATATGAGCACTATGTTTAGTTTGAAATATAGTAAAAAAAATACTAAATAATCGGATTCGGATGTGGATTTATAAAAATTCGTTGTTTTTAACGTGGAAATTTGGAAAATCGAATATAGATTTACTTTTAATCTATGCACGAAACGAACTTTTGAATTTTTTTATGAATTCGGATATCAGATTTTCGGTTATTCGAAATTTCGGATACAGGTTCGGATATTAATATTCACTATCCGAAATCTTCGAAAAACCGGATAAATCGATCTTGAACACGCCTATATATCATCGTCCATTGTTGCCGCAGCCACAACAACTAGTTGAAATTATATTATACTATATATTAAATTACATCTTCATGCTAGTACATGTTTTAACATTTATTTTGTTTTTAGTTTATATATATATGCCATCCACACTCACATGTTTAATTTTCGTCTTAATGGCATTTAGGTAATTTAGTGAATTTTTAGTGGCATTTGTAAGAGTTCCCACAATACCAATTATTCTGTGTTTAAAACTTTAAAAAGAAGAAATAAAACTAAAAAAAATTTATCGTTCATATGAAAATGGATAAAAGAAACTCATCATCATATCTATCTTCAAGCCAAACAAATCACTAAGAATTTAAGGGACCAACTAAAATAATATAAGATGAACTCTGTACAAATTCATAGTTTTTAAAATAATCACATTCCAACAACGATGAACAAACAAACAAGATTACATCATGATCATATTCATATATCATTTGGAGTGTTCAAAAAAGTCGGGTTCAGAACCAAATCTGAAATATCCGAAAATCCGTATCCGAAATATCCGAAATTTCGGATATCCAAAAACTGGATTATCCGAATTTTCGGATTCGGATGTGGATTTCTTAAATTTTCGGATAATCGGATTAACGATATCCGAAAACTAATACTTTTTTTAAATATTTATAGTATATGAGCACTATGTTTAGTTTGAAATATAGTAAAAAATAGTAAATAATCAGATTCGGGTGTGGACTTATAAAAGTTTGTTGTTTTTAAAGTTGAAAATTTGGAAAAGGGAATATAGATTTACTTTTAATCTATGCACGAACGAATTTTTTATTTTTTTTTTGAATTCGGATATGCGTTTGGATATCCGAATCCGTATCTGAAACTTCAGATATCCGATTTTTGGATATTTGAAATTTCAGATACAGATTTGGATATTAATATTCACTATCCGAAATTTTCAAATATCCGAAACCGAATAAACCAATCTTAAACACCCCTATATATCATCGTCTATTGTTGTCGCAGCCACAACAACTAGTTGGAATTATACAATATGTTAAATTATATATTCATGCTACAGTACATGTTTTAACATTTATTTTGTTTTTAATTACATATGTGCCATCCACACTCACATGTTTAATTTTTGTTTTAATAGCATTTAGGTAATTTAGTGACTTTAAAAGTGGCATTTGTAAGAGTTCCCATAACACCAATTATTTTTTTGTCTTCATCATTTGACCACAAATGTTTTGATTCTTGCACTTTTACCCCTTCTCCCCTCAAATTTTATTAGCTTTTTTTACCAATTAAAAATTTTACCCCATAAATTTAAATAAATTTATCAAGCGTCCCCTAAATTCTGATAAAGTTATTTTTCTCCTTTTTAAACCGCTTTATACTACAACCCCTGAACTTTAATAGAGTTACCGCTCTTAATTTTAAACGAATTTCCGTTAAGATATTATGATTTTTTTTTCATTTTTATCTTTTTTATATAGTTTCAATTAGTATTAGTGGTGCACATTATTTATGTTTATCTACGTTTCGACATTAATTTTCATAACATTATTGTTTTAAACTGAACGGTTGTTTTAAACGTCATACTACATATTAAAAAGCAACATTTGGGTGGTTGTGTGTTCGGAGGAAGTAGTGCTAACGCTGAAGAGTCTTGACAGTATAATTCTTTTGGGGAGTGAGCGGCCGAAAGATGGTTAACAATATGGGAGGCAGTGGCGGAGTTTGTAAAATTTGAGATCCTGCTAATGTTATTTAGACTATATAACTAAGGTGTTGTTTGTTTTTAAGAGGTAAAATGTTTGCAGTCTGCGGACTACATCTGCAGACATCTGTAGAAGAAGATGTGGACCAAACCTCTGCAGTCTACAAGAAGAAGGTTGTTTGTTTTTTGACGTATGCAGACTTTTAAAATAAACTGGTGGTGGTGTACGGACGGAGGTGGTGAGTGGTGGTGGTGCTGGACGGTGATGGTGGTGATGGCAGTGATGGACAGTAGTGGGTGGTGGACGATGGTGGTGATGGACGGTGGTGGTGGACAGTGGTGGTGATGATGGACGATACTGGGTGGTGAACTGTGGTGGTGGTGGTTGTGGTGATGGGCGGTTGTGGTCAGTGGTGGTGTTTAACTCTCCAGGCCAAGTCTACACCAAGAAGAGCTTACGCAGACGTTTTTTAATGAAACGTCTTCGGAATAACAAACAGTCTGCTCGTGGCAATGTCTGCGTGTGGTCTGTGCGTCGCAGACAGAAGAGCTTCCGCAGAGCTTTTCAGAAAAAACAAACAACACCTAAATTATTCTAATCCATGTGAATCATCATCAATTTATAAGTTGGATTATGAATGGCATCACTCGGATATGTATGTATTTTGTTTTTAGTTTTATAATAGTTATGTTATTGTATTAGAAATCTCTAACTAAAACATAAATCGTTATTAATAAGGCTAGAGGGTGGCCCCAAGGGGATTTATCACGCCACATAAGCTACTATGGTAAAGCCCCTTACTTTAACTTGCATGCAATACTTTAAAACTTCCATCATCATTACCTAATTATTATTTTTATTTATATATGTTATTTTTTTAATTTATATGCCAATTTTATTTAAACAAAATAAAAAAACATAATTTAATTAAAATAAATAAAACATTACAAAGTCCTTAAAAATATAAACTACTTGAAAAAAAAACTAGACATATTTCGCTTGGATTTTTTGCTTTACGAGCCTCTATAATGACTTGGTCGTCCTCTGGTAGGTGCGAAAAGTATTTCTCGAGAAAACTTCATATCTTTCTGGATTTGTTTCTCCATTCTAAGTTCATGCTCCTTTTCCTTGATCGAGAGAAGCTTAATGTCTATGGTCGAACTCGTCCATCCTTGACTCGCCCAAGCTCACCCGTTCGCGGGTCTCTTCGGTAACGTTATTCTTACTCATTGTTGAGATTGTTTGCAAAATTTGCCCAAAACAGATTGTTGGTGTTTTGGTCAAAAATTACCGAAGCAATTAAGTGATCAAATTAGTTAAGTGAGGTAGTGTACTAGAAACAAGTGTCGAAAATATGTTAATCAAATTATTTGCAAAAACAGTTTCAGGATACGGATCAGGATATAGAGCTGTATCTATGATCAAACAATGAGCAAAAATGTAAAGGGTGACACGAGATGTACGAGGAAAGCCCTTGATCAATCTAGATCGCCGGCACAAAACCTCGGGAGCTGACAATCGCAGCTGCCTTGTTCTTCTATTACTTCGAATATCAGGATACAGTGCAGGATGTGATGCGGATCAACTAGGTGTTACAAGGTAATTCGAGTACAAGTGTTTGTGTGTAGTGTTTGCTAGAAGCTAGAGAGCACAGTGTGTGTAAAAAATTGTGTGCCTTAATCTGATCCGCCCCATCTATTTATAGTAAAAGAAATTCAACAAACTATCCTATTAAACCGGGATTCGGCGGATATTCCCTACTTGAACGTTGTAGACCTGGTCCTTCGGGTTCAACGTCTCTCATGTAACTGGTTTGCCCGAGTCTTAAGGAGAAGAGGTCCATTCGACCATTAGTGACCCACAGCTTCTAACCTGCACGTGGTTAATTTAGCTAATACCAGGATATCGCACCAGAATGTTACCAATATTCTGATCCGGTATCCTGATCACAAGTAAACAATCAAAAGCAGAATATTAGTCAAGATATATATGCTCAGAAAATGACCCATAACAGTTGGGATCTCACGGATTTCGGTTGTTGGGAAACATTGTTTGAATATGAATGAAATTCGTAAAGATTTTAGATGAAGAATAGATGAAGAAGAGAAGAAAATTTGAGTAAAGGGGTAGTGTATTTATAGTATTAAAATAAAAAATTAAACTTAATTTTTTTTTTTAAAAAACTCGACCGTTGCCAACGGTCTTTTTGACCAAAACCATCGAAACAGCCAAAATTTTGTCCGTTAGTGGGCTGGCGAGAGGGCCATTGCGCACCTTCGATAACGGGCTCAGGTTAGGGTGGGGCGTCAGAGGACGCTAATTTTGATGATGTGATGGGGTGACACGAAGCCACACCCCTAACCTAACCAACTTCTTCTTAATTAGTTTAGAGTAGGGATGAGCAAAATGGACCCGGTACCGGTACCGGTACCGAATTTACCGAACCGGGTACCTTTTCGGTACCGATTCGGTACCCACTTTTGACATTTTCGGTACCGGTTCGGTACCGGTCCGGTACCGGTATTTTGCTAGTTTTTACCCTCAAATACCGGTACCGAACCGGTACCGGTACCGAACCGTACCGAACCGGTTATATTCGGTACCGGTACCCACTTTTGAGGATTTTCGGTACCGGACGGTACCGAGCTCATCCCTAGTTTAGAAACTTTTGCTTTTCAAAAAAGGTGAGAACAACCTAGTTATTATCATATATATTAAATGACTATTTTTTTTTAATATTATCCATCTTTGGGTACTCAAGTTTTGTAATAATCTGTTTAGTCTCAATTTTTTCAACATTACCCGAATAAGTTTGGCCGGTTTAAAACTTGAAGGTTTGATTTACGGTTTACGTTTTGGACTGAATTTTATAAATCGGACCGGCAACGTATATATATTGTTGGATAGTTGATGTTCGATGATCAATTATTCAACATTACCATCGAGATACGATTCATCCAAAAAATTACACTTTGGACGATAAACAAGTACTAATATTTTATTGTTAAATATTAGTTCAAGAATTGCGTGTTTGAAATATATTTACTTTTTTTTTTTCTAAATACGTTTTCGTCTTTCCTAACACTCATTTTTACGACGTAACATTTTCATGTATTGGAATATATCGTTGCGATGTGTTTGTGTATAGTTTTGAAAATCGAGCTATTGCAACTTCATGAGCTTTCTTTAAACGCCATCTAAGTTTTTACTTAAATTTTATTCAAAACCGAGCCATATCAAATGTGATATATTTTTACTTCATTTTTTTTAAATACGCTTTCGTGTTTCTTAACGTTCACTTTTACAACGCCCATTTTTCAGTTATTTCCTAATATCTAGTCACGAAAGCCTGTTTTAGCTATATGTTTTTTTAAAGGTGTGAATTATTCGCGAATGTCTGGAGGTCTAGCATACGTTGTCTTAACCGAGTTCGCGCTAGAGAGCCCCCTCGCACAATAGATTCACAAATTAAACCCCTCAATGAGAAATCTCTATCACCCAGATTCAAACTTGAGATCTGGAGGGGAAAACTCACCCGGGCCCAATATAGGTGGAACTTAAATAGACGTGGCCACCACTAGAGCACTAGTGATGGTTCTTTTTTAGCTATATGATTAACAGTAGTTGTGGTGGCTCGATTATGATCAAAGACATATAGCTAATCATATAGACATATAGCTAATCATATATACGTGCCTATTATTAGAAAAATGATTTATTTTGATACTCATGAAGGAATCGTCCATCCACTTGGGCCAACAAATAAAATAATACGAAAAAGTATCCCTATTTTTTCTTTGTTTTACTAAACTAGTGTTTTTCAATGACGCGCGTTGCGCGAAAGACATTGGTGTTTTCGACCGACATCATTCTTCAAACGATTCGAGATAAACGATGCATAACCAGCCATATCCGACATCGTGGAGTGTATTAAAAATGGAGCAATTGGATGATGGGCTAGGTGTTTCTTGGAATGCCCACGGATTGTTCGGGTCAAAACCACGATTATTAGAATTCATTTTTCGTATTGTGGTTGGATGAGAATTTTTTTTTTAAAATAAGATAGAGATGATTATAGAAGAGGTGTAGTAGTTGTGGTAAAAAAATGAATAGAAGTGTGAGTATTTATAGTGAATATTTTTTTTTAACACATAACCGTTGGCCAACGGCTAGCCCAAACGGCTACTTGTCTTGGCAAATGAGATCCCGCCATATCATCTTGATAGCCCCGTCCAACGCCCGGGCTGAAACCCCCGCCCAAGGGGCCACGCCGAAACCCAAGCCCACCCGGGGTGGTGACCAGGGGCGGATCCAACATATAACAAGGGGCAACCCCCGCTACGGCTTGGCGTTCCGTCGGTAGTGTAAAATTAGTGTAAATTTTGGAAAAATATAACGTTTTTTTGATTTCGTTACCGCTTTTTTATAAAACGTTACGGCTTGGCGGATTTTCTACCGCTTTTTTTATAAAACGTTACGGCTTGGCGGATTTTCTAGATCCGCCACTGGTGGTGACTTGGGCGTTTGTACCCAAACCACGCCACAACCCCCGCCCCATACCCCATATTCTAATATACCCTAAACTCACTGTTCATTTAGTTTGATTTTTATCATATATGAATTGGTGCTGTTTTATTTTTTCTTTATTATTAACACACAAATTAGAATTGTTTTGTAATTGCTCAATAACCCGTTATGTTTTGAAATCGAACTGGATTATGAATTATTTTGAAGTGAATTTGTGAAGGCTTTGAATATCGATGAAGAGGTGGGAGTGTTGAACGTTAATTTATAGGATCGAAGGTGAGTGAGTGAGTCAACTCAGTAGCTTCCTCATCACGTTTATGTTGATGTAGAGGTTTAACCATTATTGTTACTTTGAACATTTTGTTGGTTTTTGACATGTTCTTCACTATTAACAAACAAATTAGAATTCTTTTGTGTCTGCTCAATAACCCATAAAAACTCATCACCTTCAGTTAAAATAAAAGCCTTTGAATCATTCCTCAAGCTCTTTGAAAATCGTGGATATACTTATTAGTTTTTCCTTTATATCAAATCTATAAATCGTGTACAAAATCACACTCATGTGAATCAAATGTATTTTCCAGAAATTACTAGATTGCTGCCATAGTTGCGCGTTACAGTGGCAACGTCTTAGTTGTTTATAGCTGGCGGCACGTTATGTGATATGTTAACCATATTAAAACACGTGTTTCAATGTATCCGATCTAAGAACGTACTAACTTACTAAGTCGGCGAAACCAAAAACCATTTTATATATGTCATGTGTGTCACGAAAAGGAGTTTTTTTGCAGAAATAGTGCCACATTCAAAAAAAATTTTCACAACTAATGCCATGCTCAAAACATTTTCACAAGTAATGCTAATGCCAATGAAAATGGCGATTTTTGAGGAGTAGGCTGTGGCAGGGAATATGCAGGGAACGTAAGCTTTAATCATTGGTTTCTGGTACAAAATCCATTGTGAATGGCGATTTCAGGTATACATCCAATGCAAATGGCGAATTTTAATAAAGTTCTTACAAGATTCCATTGTTATTGTCGATTTCTGCAAAAGACTCCATTCACAATGGAGATTTCTGGTACACACTCCATTCACAATGGCAACTTCTGGTACACTCCAACGCAAATGGCGATTTATGCTAATTTATGTTGATCTTTGGACTTTTGTTTTTTGAATGGTTATATATAGAGTAACACATAAATAACAAAGTATCAGGAGTTACTATAAATGGAGAAATTGATGTTTTTTTTTTTTATAACTTTTCAATGAAACATGGGCATAAATCACCATTGTGAATGGAAACTTGTACTTACTTTTTCTGAAATTGCCATTGTGAATGGAAACTTGTAAGAACTTTATTAAAAATCGCCATTACCAACGGATTTTTCGTATAAAATTGCCATTCACAATGAATTTTGTATCAGAAACCAATGATTAAATCTTACATTCCCTCACAACCTATTTCTCCTAAAAAATCGCCATATATTTTCATTGGCATTAGCTTACTTGTGAAAATGTTTTGAGCATTGCATTAGTTAGTGATTTTTTTTAATGTGGGACTATTTCAGAAAAAAAAAAAAAGAAAAGAAAAACTCCACAAAAAGCAGGCCCAAGAAAAAGCCCCATATTTAATCATAGGATTAGGATCAAATACAAAGGATCCTAATTGTAAGAAGTGTAAGAAGGATTTATAGAGTGACAAGTGTCCAATAACCTAAAAAAACCCACTACACAAAAAAACCCACTAAAAAAAAACCTTAAACATCCACCACCAAAAAAACACCCCCCACCCCCCCACATCACCCACCCAAAAAAAAAAAAATTTTTTTTTTTTGCCGAGGGGGTGGGGGGTGGGGGTTTAGGTTTTTGGGTGGTGGTGGGGGTGGGTGTTTAGTTTTTTTTATATTTTTTTTTAGGTTTTTGGGGGTGGGGGGTAGGTTTTTTTTTGGGTTTTTTTGGTGAGGTATAGTTTTTTTTTTTGTTTTTTTTTTGCGGGGGGTGGGGGTGGGTGGGGGGTGGGGGGTTTAGGTTTTTGGATGGGGGGGTTTAGGTTTTTGGGTGGTGGTGGGGTGGGGTGGGGGTGGGTGTTTAGGTTTTTGGTGGTGATGTAGTGAGTTTAGTTTTAGGTTATTGGACACTTGTCACTCTATAAATCCTTCTTACACTTCTTACAATTAAAAGCCTTTGTAGAATAAGTTGACCCTTTAATCATATGCTTCCTTGGTCAACAGTAAGCACACAAAAGAAAATCACGGCTGACTTTGTTTTGTTTCTGTTCTATATTTACCTCACAATCACAACACCAATATTGACTTGTTTTATTATTTTGTCATTTCAAACAAAGTTTATCTAGAGAAAACAAAGTACCAACAAAAGTCATAAACAAATCAGTAGATAATCAAAATAATGAACTGGATAATGGATTCACTTTGACAAAAATACTATACAATTATAATTGTTTTATTTTCCTTCACCTATTTAATTAAACCGAATTACCCACTCCAATGAGTCCTATATCTAGCACCAATTACAATTACAATTACAATTACAATTACATGATCCATTTAGAATACTGATATCTCCGGTAGCGCATCTCCACACAGTGCCACCTAAAAGTATAGCAGCGATGATCCCAACCACCACGCCAATGATCGCACCAATGTTGGTATTTCCGGTTGCGTTTTTGCCATCGTATACGCTACTCGTGTTGTTTGTATTTCCGGTTGCATTTTTGCCATCGTATACGCTACTCGTGTTGAAATGTGGTGCTGTTGGAGTTTGTCGCTTTTCCTTTGAATTCTTCCTGACAAATGTTTTAGTTTTTTTTAGCTAATATATATACAACGAGGGGTAACTTTGTAGAATAGTAACCAAGTTTTTAAAGTATTCCAATTAGGTCACTCAAGTTTTAAAAGTGTTTCAATGAGGTCACTCAACATTCATTTTTCATTAAATTTAAAGGTTTTTTCATCCATTTCATAGGTAACCGTGGTGATGTGGATTTTTGTTTCTTTTTTCTATTTTATTTGATGCTAACGTGGAATGATGACGTGGATTGTAACTTGTTTTTTTTTTTTTAATTTTTAATGTAATTAAATGATTTTTATTTTTAATAAATATAATTTCATATATTAAAATAATTCGACTTCAGCATCTTATACTCCATTTTTCTCTTGACACATAGAAAAAATGACATGAGTCGATTTGAATGTTAAGTTATCTAATTGGGACAAAAACAACACCAGTGACTTAATTAGAACACTTTTAAAACTTGTTTACTGTTTTGTGAAATATTCATTTAATCTTAACCCTTGTTTCATCTCCAAAATCAAGATGTGGAGAAAATCTAGTAGGGTTTGTTGTGTCTTGAGATATTAAAAAAAAAAACAAATCCACTTTTTCATCGGCCCCATGATAACTGTTTTAACTACTTATATATAAAGAAAAGAGTAAAGTCCTATTTGAGTCCCTGTGGTTTGTGCAGTTTAACCATTTGAATCCAAAAACCAAAACTGTCTTGATTTGAGTCCCTGTTGTCTCTAGTTTTAACCATTTGAGTCCCTGTGGTCTCTAATTTTAACCATTTGAATCAAAAAACCAAATGTTTCTGATTTGGATGTTGTTTACTTTTGGATTCAAATGGTTATAATTAAAAAACCACAGGGACTCAAATCAAGACAGTTTTGGTTTTTGGATTCAAATGGTTAAACTGCACAAACCACAAGGACTCAAATAAGACTTTACTCTAAAGAAAAAAAAAGTAGTTTTTAGAAACAAACTATCAACGTCTCATAAATTAGAGAATCTACCTGGTCGTAGACGTGGGGCAGAAGGTGACGTTGTAGTCGGCGCCGGTGCAGGTGACGGTAGCGGTTAGATCGTCGACATAAGTGGAAGAGTGTGGACAAGCGGTCTTGAACAACTGCGAGTAAAACGACGGTTTCAAACAATACTCTTGCTGCTGCCCAAACGCCAAACAAGCGCTTTTACACGCCACCACTTCTCCCTCAGAATTCACCACCTTTAATTCTGACGGACACCTACCATTTAAGTCTGCCGTACACCCAGCGGAAGTACAGTTAGTGCTAGAAGATACCAAAACCGGAAGGTTAAATCCATCAACTAAACTCACATCGAAGAAAACTGACCCGACATCTCCGTCGATGGTAAATTCGATTAGTGTGGCCGGAGGAGTTGCGCCGGCGCCTGCGCACTCAATCTTTCCAGATCCACAATCTCCGGTAGCACACTTGAATTTACCGACGGAATCTTGGGAGCAATTTGTTCGTCCCCAGAACTTACCTCCCCAATAAGACGACGACGCGTGGAGTACCCTCGACTCGCCTTTTTGAAGAGAGAACCCAGTTTGTTTTAGAGGTGTCATCCCGTTGTTAGAGAGAATCCCCACCCAAACTGTCGCATCACATTTGTTCTTGAATGTAAACGAAACCGATGAGACTTCACCTGCAAGCATCCAGAAAGACTACATGTATTAGAAAAAAAAATGATGAATGGATGAACATTTCAACAGAAACTGAACTGTGGGTACCTTGAGTTAACGACAGCGAGATCCCGAGTACGAGGAGTTGACAGATCAATGGAAACAAGTTCGACATTTTTGTGGTGGAAAAGGTTGCGACTTTGGTAGAAACAAATAGAGATGGTGGTGAGTCTTTATATATGGAAGCTTCTGTGAATATTATATCTATAACATTTTGAAAAACAGATGTAATCGGTTCTTAGTGCCCTACCGACTTACTTCTTTTCTCTTTACAAAGCTCCACTTCAAGTTTTGAACCAACTTGAGAGATTTAGGAGAGTGTTTTTTCTGGGGAGGCTCGGAGGAAAAGGCGAAACTAAATTGGACGGCGTGGGAGAAAACAATAGGTCCGATTGAGTATGGCGGGCTGGGGTTTGGTTCTCTTCAAGACGCTAATTTGGCAATTCTATCGAGGTGGTGGTAGAGGTTTAAAGTAGACAGGAATGGGTTATGGAGGAAAGTAATTTGGTCCATTCATCATAGTTCGCGGGCGTGGAATTTTATACCTTCAAAAGTCTCCATAGCAGGGCCTTGGAAACAAATTGTTAATAGCTCTGAGGTTTTGGAAAGGAAAGGGTTGAAATTATCAAAGTGCATTGTTGGGTTGGTGGGGTCAGGGGAGGATATCGCATTTTGGATCGATAATTGGATCGGTCCGAATTCATTGTCCGAGAGATTTCCGCACTTATTCATCATTGAAAAGGATAAGCTTTGTTCTGTGGCGTCTAGGGTCTGTGGAAATGGGGTTGTCAACTGGGTATGGAAACGTCCTCCAGCAGGTCCAAGTGAGCTTCTTGAATTACATCAGTTGACTGTACTGCTACAATCGGTGTCTTTTTCATTGGAGGCGGATAAATGGCAATGCTCGAATGATACATCAGGTGACTTTTCTGTTTGCAGTGTAAAGAAAATCATTAGAAATCATAACCGGGTCATGCCGAACTATGTGGTGCAATGGAACAATTGGGTGCCGCGTAAAATCGGTATAGTGGCATGGAGGGCGGAAGGCGAGAGGCTGCCCACCCGGGCTGCATTAGCTAGAAGAGGGATCCCGGTTAGTTCCATGGCATGCGCGATGTGTGGCGAACATGATGAAACGTGTGAACATCTATTCGTGTCGTGTCAATTTGCTCAAACCATATGGCAAATAATCGGGCAATGGTGCAGGTACACCTCGTTGTTCACCTTTTGTTTCAGAGATGTCTTGGATTCTCATAAGTGGGCTCCGGGAGGTAGTCGGAAGAAAAAAGCGTTCCATGCTATAACTCTAATTACATTATGGTGCATATGGAAACATCGAAATGACGTAGTCTTTAGCGAGAAGACGTTGTCCGCGTCTAATGTGATTGAAGAGATTAAGTCCAGGAGCTTTTTTTGGATTAGGAATCGGGCAAAGGAGAACACGAATACTTGGGAACTATGGCGAAAATTTGATGTGTTTTAGTCTGTTTTCTTTCTGTTTGTTTGGTGTATGGTAGCATGTGTTGCTAGCCAGTATTGGTGCATGCTGTAGACTCTTTGTTTGTATTTTTTGTGCTAGCCTCTTGCTAGATTAATAAAATTTTATGTTGGCCGTTCAAAAAAAAAGATGTAAAGTGATTATAAAAGCATTTTAAAGATTTTTTTTTTCCTATCGGCCCCTTTTGATCCAGTCCTTCTTCTTATTTGGCCCCCCCCTCCCCCTATACAGTGATTATAATAGTTTTTTTTCTCTATTGGCACCTTTTGATCCGGTCCTTCTTCTTATTTGCCACCCTTTTGATCCAGTCCTTCTTCTTATTTGCCCCCCCCCCCCCCCCACACACACAAAGAAAGACATGTGAAAAAGAAACTTCTTTCCATTTTTCTACCCTTTATTTTCATAATGAATTAGTAATTTTAGCCCCTACTCCATTTTACATATTATACAAACTAACCTCTTTAATTTTCAACATTCTAGCTTTACCTATGTTTCATATATAATATACGTTTTTAACCTATTAAGTCTTTTACCAACTTAATTTTCGTTCAATAACTTTCATTCACTATTTTTTTAAACTAATTTGTCGTTGTCTTTAAAAACTTTGTAAAACATTTTTTACTCACTCAAGTCACTAAAGTTTCAAGCTTACATAGGGTTGTAAACGAGCCGGGTCGAGCTCGGCTCGAGCTCAATTCGAGCTGGCTCGGCTCGAGCTCGAATTTCAAATCGAGCTGAGGTTTGAGGCTCGAGCTCGAATCGATTAAAATTCGAGCTAGTTCGGCTCGATCTAGCTCGAACTAACAAAGAACCACACAATTTACTGCTTAAAATGCCCTAAAAATGAATATCTTCATAGACTAAGGGCTATAATTGCAATTTAATTTAACCAAATGGCTAAATATACAAGTATAAATAGTTAACTCACCTTGTACATTGTCTTTACCTTTTTTTAATAAGGGATATATACTTTATTAGTTTTTGTCTTCTGAGCGATGTAAGACAAAAAAAAAATGAAGAATGTAAATCTTATCGAGACATCTCACGAGTTCACGAGCCGAGCCAGTCCAAGCTCGAGCTCAGCTAGTTTACGACCGAGCCAATTTCGTGCCAAACTTTTTTCAAACTTTTTTCGAACGATTTCGAGCGAGCTGCGAGCCGCGAGTTTTTTGAACACCCCTAAGCTTACTGTAGGATCGATATACGACCTGAATGAGTCGATCAGAGTCAAATCAAAGTCATTAGAATGGCAGAAACACTCTAGTAACTGAGAATCAGTGATAGAATGGAGTAGAAACAGAGATGTATACTTAAAACTGGTTTTTCATTGATTTTCAACGTTAATACACGGAGAGAAACTCGCAGCACTTCGTTACAACTTCTCCAATTCGTACCAAATGAAAAACCCAACACTCCTATTTATAGGAGTTTCATTTCGTACGAAACCAGCATGACCATTCCGCACGAAATGGCAAAGTCCATTTCGTGCGAAATCATCTTACAAAAACCATTTCGTACGAAATGCTTACAAACACAAATAACTTTACATTTTACACTTTGCACCCCTATTACAAGCTATTAGACACGACCTAGACTGTTGAGGTAGACGATAGACATCGTGCACCAACAAACTCCCCCTTGGATATTGCCGGAGTCTTCAGTCAGGTTGTCTTCAGCACCTTCTTCATAAAGACTTAAACTTTTCCTCCCTTTGCTTAGGCTTCGTCAGTAACAGCTTCCTAAGCTTTTCATTCTCTTCGACCGCTCACTTTTCCTCTTCAGCCATCCTTTGCACAATAGTATGTCTTAACATCTTGTCTTTTTCTTCACGTGCTTTCCTTTCTTTCTCAGCTTTTAGAGCTTCTTCTTTTTCTATCTTCCTCCACTTAGTTGACCATGCATTTTCAGAATTGATTCCTTTCTGAAAACAGATCGTCACAACTTTCTGAAATTGCATTGCCTGCTCTTTGTCTTCAGCTTTAAACCCAATCTTGTTTACAAACAGACACTCGATATCCTTTGCTGAGCAATTCACTAACCACAATGGATCATACACATAGATGTGTCTAACTTCATTTTCCACTCTGTATGTGATCACAGCTTCAGTTGACAAGCAGCTGTATACCTAACACAAAAACCCTTTATGGAAATCTTGCTCCATCTTTGGCAGTGGAATGTTCTTTATCACTCTAGGCTTTTTTATCTGCAAGATCGTTTCTTCTGAGCCTGTCACTGGATCTATCCTTTTCACTTTCTTCGGATAGTGAGGTTTCCAGTGTTTGAAATCTTTGAAAGCTTCATACTTCATTAGGCCCCAAGTAGGCACATCACGTTCTCTGACAGGATAATTCAACGTTCTCACTTTTGGAAGTTCTTCAACGTCCCACCATGGTAAAGACATGATATCCTGAATGTACGCAAAATACTGAACACCATACTCTCTTCTGATTGCATACGTGTTCACCTGTGGCAAGAACCCCCAACTGATAATGTCACCAAGTGAAACTTCTCTGTCTCTCTTATAAAACTTCAGCGGTCTCTTGAATTTTCTTTCAGTGTCTTTTCTAAACCACTTCTTGCGTTCTTCGCGTCGTTCATCTTTCGACGTCCCATCAAAGTTTTTATTCTTTAAACATTCTTCAACTTTCCTTCTCAACTCATCTATGTTCGCTTGACTGAAGAATTCAACAAGCGTTGGAAAATTTGAAGTATCAACATGAGCACTTTCAGATTGATCCTCATCACTCCAATCTTCAACTTCAACCCTGTCGTAATTATCAGCTTCTTCAACGTACTTATGCTGATAATCGGGCTGCTGATTGATATCAAACTGATTTAGCTCCTCTTCAAAATCAAACTTGAAATTAATATCTTCAATGTGCGTCATCTTGATGATATCAGCCAAAGTATAAGAATGCCTGTATTCACCTTCTTCTACATCAGGTTCAAGACGTAGAATCAATTTTTCACTTTCATCAACACTCTTATCATCAACATGCTCCCCCTCACCACTAGCATTCTCAGGCTCTTCATTTGCATCATCTCGAAGATAATCATCAACATTTTCTTCTTGAGATGCTTCAGTGATCTTTATTCCTGAAGTACCTTGATCATCATTGTCATCTCCATCACTGTCATCACTACTGTTAACAGAGTAAACATCATCAGCATCATCTTTCAAAGCATCATCATCATCTTCTTCTTTATCTTCAACCTCTTCATTATTATCACCAGATACAGAAGATATTGGTAGAACAGACGATACTGGCTCTTCTATTGGCACATACACAACCATTTCCCTTTCCAACACTTCAATAACTTTTTCGGTCATTTTGGTCATTTTAATGATTATAAAAGAGATTTTATAATAAACTGAAGTTCTGGTCTTTGTTAATCAGTAAAAATATTTATTTTATCACATTACATCAGTAAGATATTACATATATGTGAGTTTTACCTTTTATGGCCAAACTATGTCCCAAAAGGGCATTTTGATCATTTCACATATGCTTTTAAGGACATTTTTGGAAGTCTGAGTTCATGACTCATACCTACTGTAATTATATAAAAATTTGTTTAAAAATTCAGTAGGTAACAAGTCTTAGGTGTTAAATATGGTTTTAAACCATACTATGCACCTAATTAGTGTAAAACTCGCTAACCGACGATAATTAAGATTTTTATGTAAATCTGATATTTTGATCAGTTTTAAATGCTCAAAATGATTTATTTAATGTATAAAATCAGTAGGAAAAGGTTTGGCATTCAAATCATTTGTTAATCTCATTTTATGCATAAAAAGGGTATTATCGTCATTTACCGAATTACACAAGAACTCTATGATATGAGTTGATTATAATCTGACCAAAAATCCTAAAAATCCTTAAAAATAATATTAACAGTAGGTAATGAGTTTTGGTTCAAAATCCAAGTTTAAACATGTCTTATGCAAGATATCGCAATTTAATTAATAAAAAGCTTCTATTTACGATATCGAGCATAACTTTTGTTTGAGACGAAGAACTGATGTCAAATTTTTAGGACAAGCTTATATATCAGTAGCAAAGGTTTTTGTACACTCACATTTCTATAAATCTCATTTTATGTCAAAAGGGCAATTATGGCATTTATAAGCATAATAACAAACAAGAGTATATAATTCAAACTACTAAGGACCAAGCAATATAACTTCAGAGGGTTATACTACTGTATAAGGTGGTCCTACTCCTAATGGAAGCTTAAAACATGGGAGAATTAAGCTTAATCGGGTCAGAACTGAAAGTCAAAGCAAAAGTCAAGCTTTTGCGACTTTCGGTTATGAACCGACCTTAGGCTGATAATTGTCGGGTTAGACATGTTTACACATGTTCCAATACTAATTACCAAGTTATTAGAATGCTAAAATATAATTTATAACCTCTGTTTTATTAGTTTAAATCATTATTTTAAATTCTGTCCAGTTTGAATTTTTGACTAAATAGTTTGACCCGACAATTAACTAGTCAAATGAAATAATTAGGAGGTGCCCTTTTAAGGGTTAATCACCTACCTTAATATGGTCACATAACCACTTTTATTTCGGACAGTGGCTGGACCATTTGTGATTAAACCGAAAGTCAAAGTTAATTTACGATATCTTTGACTTTTTGGTTTTAAGCTAATAAACTGAATTAGGAGAGGGCTAAGACACTTACATAGGGTCCTAGCTATCTTTTCTACACTTCTTGATCCTCTTCTAAGGCCAGCTATCTCCAGATGAGAGTATAGGAGTGATTTCAAGTGAATGAGCAAATAAAATGTTCAATATGGATGCCTATTTATACTTGAAATCCTTGATTCAAGATCACACCAGGTGTAATGGGAGTGTTTAGGATCACCCCAAGTGTCCTAGTGGTATTCTAAAACCGACAACAAGCCCCAAGTATCGAAATTCAGGCATCTAAGGCGGTGGAACAGGCTGCAATCAGCAGCTGTCATGTTTTTGCAGAACTGGATGTTTGTCGCGGGCCACGTAAGAATCAGAGAGGGTTTACACGGGCCGCGACAACTTTCTGTTCAGGTTAAAAATGTTTCAAACTTGGCAGCTTCAGTCCCTGGTCCTTTAAAACTTAATATATGCTCATTTTTGGCATATAAGGCCCTTGTAGTTAGTTTGTAGTTTGTAGAGGTTCAAAGGAGTATAATCAAACTCCGTTAGGCCCGGTTTCGTTAAAAGATCACCATAAACACAAGTTTCATCACGTTGACACTTTTCACCCAAAGTCTTGTAAACTTGTGTAACGATCTCGAAACCACGTGAAATTTATATCACTTATTCTTGAGAGTATATTTGAATATTTCGAAGCCTCGGGTTCGTTAAAAGGTCACTCAGAGGTAAGAATCAACATGTTGACACGTTTAACCCTTGTAGTTTATAATCTTTCGATTATTTTCATATACGGCCTCTTACATCCAATTAACTATTCGTTAAAGAATATATTCTTCGTGTATGGTCATTCAGAGGCACAAGTTTGGCATGTTGACACTTTTAGTCCCTCCGGACACATAGTTTCATCGTTTGTCAACTCTAGTCCTTCAAACTCAATCTTTTACATGATTAGGGTTTAGGACACGTGTCTTCTCATAATTGGACACGTTTTTACGTGGTGTTACATCCTCACTCCCTTAAAAGAAATCTCGACCCCAAGATTTACTGGAATAAGTGAGGGTACTTCTGTCGCATAGTGGACTCAACTTCCCACGTATATTCAGGGCCTCTACGAGCATCCCATTTAACCTTAACTATAGGCACGTGCTTCCTTCGGAGCTTTTTGACCTGTCGATCCTCGATCGATATTGGTCTTTCAACAAATCTCAGGCTTTCGTCAATCTGTACATCTTTATGAGACATTGCTAACGATTCATCAGCTAGACATTTCTTTAGGTTACAGATGTGGAACACATTGTGAATTCCACTCAGCTCCTCAGGCAAGTTTAGCTTTTAAGCTACACTGCCGACACATTCGATAATCTCGAATGGTCCAATATATCTCGGGCTCAACTTGCCCTTCTTTCCAAATCGGATCACTCCTTTCCAAGGTGATACTTTTAGTAAGACTTTATCGCCTACTTCAAACTTTAGGGGTTTCCGTCTCTTATCAGCATAACTTTTCTGCCTGTCCCCGGCAGCTTTTAGGCGATCATGAATTTGAAAAATCTTGTCCGTCGTTTCAAGGACTATATCAGGTCCTGATAACTGAGCTTCTCCTACTTCTGCCCAACAAACAGGTGTTCTGCATTTTCTTCCATACAATGCTTCAAAAGGCGCATCCTGAATGCTAGTATGATAACTGTTATTGTAAGAAAACTCGATCAAAGATAGGTGGTCATCCCAGCTACCTCCTAAATCAATAACACATGCACGAAGCATGTCTTCCAAAGTTTGAATTGTACGCTCGCTCTGTCCATCTGTCTGAGGATGGTAAGCAGTACTAAAATTCAAACGAGTGCCTAATGATTGTTGGAAGCTTTTCCAAAAGTGAGAGGTGTATCTAGTATCTCTATCAGATATAATAGATATTGGCACTCCGTGGAGAGATACAATCTTTATCCACGTACAAATGAGCTAGTTTGTCGGAGCTATGAGTCTCCTTGATGGGTAAGAAATGTGCTGACTTAGTTAGTCTATCGACTATAACCCATATGGTATCATTTCCATGCCTTGTTTTAGGTAACTTGGTTATAAAATCCATAGTTACCATCTCCCACTTCCATGTGGGAAGTTCTGGCTGTTGTAGTAGACCCGACGTCTTTTGATGTTCAGCTTTAATCTGAGCACAAGTCAAGCACTTAGCTACATGTGTGGCAATAGATTTCTTCAAACCTATCCGCCAGTAATTAGGTCTCAAATCTTGATACATTTTGTCACCTCCAGGGTGAACTGAGTATTTGGAATTGTGAGCTTCCTGGAGGATCATATCACGAAGCCCTCCATGAATAGGAACCCAGATCCTTCCATTTAGTCTGAGGATTCCATCCTTACCAGGTGATAACTATTCAGCAGTTACACCTAATTTTTCATTTGAAAGGTTAGCTTCCAAAACAGCTTCCTTCTGAGCAGCTAACAATATTTCATTCAAGCTGTTCTTCAATTTGATGCTTTTGGCATTAATCCTTATAGGTTTGACTCTTTCTTTTCGGCTTAGAGCATCGGCAACTACATTTACTTTGCCAGGATGGTAGCGAATTTCGCAATCGTAGCCATTTAGAGTCTCCATCCAGCGGCGCTGTCTCATATTGAGCTCTTTTTTATTGAATAAAGGTTGGAGACTTTTGTGATCCGAATATATCACACATTTGGTTCCATATAAATAATGTCTCCACAATTTTAGTGCAAATACAACGGCACCCAGTTCCAAATCATGGGTGGTGTAATTCTTTTCATGCACTTTTAGTTGTTGTGATGCATAGGCAATCACCTTGCCTTTCTGCATAAGCACACATCCCATACCAGTGTGTGAAGCATCACAATATACGTCAAACTCTTCTATTCCTTCGGGTAATGTCAACACCGGAGCATTGCTCAATTTCTGCTTAAGAATCTCAAAGGATTCTTGTTGTTTCAGACCCCAATCAAACTTAATATTCTTGCGGGTCAGAGAAGTTAACGGTGCAGCTATCCTCGAGAAATTTTCAATGAATCTTCTATAGTAACCAGCTAAACCCAGAAAGCTGCGAATTTCGGTTGGAGTCTTTGGTGCTTCCCAATTCATTATGGCTTCTATCTTAGCGGGATCTACTTGGATACCTCGCTCGCTGACAACATGTCCAAGGAATTGGACTTCACGAAGCCAGAATTCGCATTTCGAAAACTTAGCATACAGTTTCTCCTTTTGTAACAACCCTAAGATACATCGAAGGTGTTTCTCGTGGTCAACTTGGCTACGAGAATAAATAAGTATGTCGTCTATAAAGACGATAACAAACTTATCTAAGTATGGCTTACAGACTCGATTCATGAGATCCATGAATGCTGCGGGTGCATTAGTGTTGTTACAAAAGGCATCACTAAGAACTCGTACTGTCCATACCTTGTTCTGAATGCCGTCTTAGGTACATCTTCAGTCCTAACCTTGAGTTGATGATACCCAGATCTCAAGTCGATCTTCGAGAAGAAGCTTGCCCCTTGAAGTTGGTCGAACAAACCGTCGATCCTGGGTAAAGGATAACGATTTTTAATCGTCACCTTATTTAATTCACGATAATCAATGCATAAACACATTGATCCATCCTTCTTTTTCACAAACAATATTGGAGCTCCCCAAGGCGAAGAGCTGGGTTGTATGAAACCCTTTTCCAATAAATCATCCAATTGAGTCATGAGTTCCTTCATTTCAGTAGGTGCTAGACGGTAAGGAGCTCGTGCAATTGGCGCAGATCCTGGCAGAATGTCTATCCCGAATTCCACTTGCCTCTCAGGAGGTAATCCAGGTAATTCTTCAGGAAAGACATCAGGATACTCTGAAATAATTAGAATATCTTCAATCTTAGGTTTCGGGTCATTCACTGTTACTTGGGCCATGTAAATGACACATCCGTTCTTTAGACACTTCGATACCTTGAGAATAGACACATTGTTGGGCAATCCATATTGTGTATCTCCTTGAATAGTGACGGATTCACCAGCAGGGGTTTTGATGTTAATTAGCTTTTTTATCGCAGGCGATTTGGGCTTGACACATCCGTTCTTCAGACACTTCAAACCCAGCCAATTTCATTGGCAAAAGGGATAGCGGAATAGAATGATTCTTAATGGATATAGCGCATCCATCAAGAAGAGTCGAAGCAGTTTCTAAGGTTCCATCTGCTAATTCTACCTCATATTTTATGTCTAGAGTTTTAATGGGAAGATTCAGTAACTTACTAAACTTATGATCTACAAAAGACTTATCAGCACCTGAATCAAATAAAACTCTAGCATAAATATCATTAATGAGGAAGGTACCTGTTATGACGTTTCCGTCGTTCACCGCCTCATTCATTTGAAAAACCCTAGCGTTGGTTTTCTTTGCCTCCTCGGGCTTCTTAGCGTTTTTAGGGCAGTTAGTTTTGATGTGCCCCTTTTCGTTGCAACCATAGCAGGTCGCATCCTTTATGTTTCGGCACTCTACAGTCTTGTGCCCCTTCTTCTTGCAGATCCCACAAGGTTTAGCTTGTGGGTCCTGATTGCACTTTCCAAAGTGCCTTTTGTTGCATGTTTTTACATCTGGGCTTGTCATCCGACTGCCCCTTTTTGAAACCAAAATTTCCTTTCTTCTTTTTGTTTGACTGATGGGACTGATCATCCTCCCTTTTTCCCTTCCCCTCCTCGATGGTTTTCTTTGCCTTACTCCTAACAACATCGAGAGTAAGGGACAAAGATAGATCTACAACTGACCTATAAGTAGCAGGCTTAGAAGCCTTGACATTTCCCTTAATCTCAGGGGCTAAACCACCGATAAAACGCGTAATGCGTTTGGGTTCAGGGGTGACCAAATACGGTACATGTCTTGACATGGAGTTAAAACTGGTCACATATGACCTGCAATCCAAATCCTTCATCACCAGTATGAGGAAGTCAGTCTCTATCCTTTCCACTTCATGCTGAGGACAGTAAGTGCCCTTTATAAGATCAACAAATTTATTCCAGGAAAGGTTATACAGAGAAACCTTCCCAGTGGATTGCACCAATGCTTTACACCATGTTAGGGCATCACCCTTGAAGGACTTAGATACAAACTTGACGATGTCCTCCTTTGCACACCCACTGATATCAATCACAGTTTCCATTTCATCTAACCACTTCATACAATCTATTGCTCCTTTTTCTCCCGTGAAATCTCTTGGCTTACACGAGACGAAGTATTTGTAGGTACAACCTTTGTTGTACTTGGGAGTCTGATTCAACACAACCTTCTGAGATTCAGATCTCTGGTTGGATGAATGCTGAGATTAATCCTTTTTCGATGCATGCGAATGTGATAAGGGTTTTGTACGAGTTTTAGACCGAACATGAGTCAGTTCTTTGAATATCTTATCCACAGCTTGGGCAACAGCTGTGTCAATCATTACTTGTAGTTCAGCATTTGTAAGGTTTATCCTTGCTTCATTATTGTTCTCTTCTCTCGGATGACTGTTTGCTTCGTAAGAGCCAGCCATGATTTGGGTTCTAAAATTTAACAATAATGATTTATTTAGATTATAACATGAATCATCGTATTGATGATTAGATGGCCATGGTATTAATAAACCATTTGGACCATTAAAATTAATAAATCTAGATTTGCCTAGGCTACAATTGAACCATTATAAGCAATCAATAGGATACAATCCTACATATTTATTAGACAGAGGACATATATCACATCTGTCAATGTCATAGAGACATTTTTCATATAGCACAAGGCTCGTCTCGAAGGACATTTAGATGGCACAAAAGGCCTCGTCACACGGACGATTAAACATAACCGATGATCTCTTGGATCAGTGATCTTTGAGGGTCGAACATGGTTCATTGCCCTTTTGACAAGAAGTTTATAAAATAAAACTATCATTGTCATTAATACACCTTTGCTCATAGGCATACATCTCAAATGGATGTTTTGGTGTATACACCATATTGGTGTTCAATAGCCATGATTCACATTGATCTTTTAGGCTATGATTATGACTTGGAAAGATCCAAGTATATTCGGAAGCTTGTGTGGTCTCTCGAGTCACACAACCAGGAATGTTAACATGTTTGCAATGCTAACAGGGAATTTTTGTCTCAAAAAGGTTGTACCATCATAGCCATTAATATTTTTGGCTAGGTTATACCTCTAAGAACTTCTTTTTGAAATTTTCTTTGGCAGATCAATTTAAAATTGAAATGATATATCATGATGATGTAATAAAATACATATTTAAAATCTCAAAAAGAAATTCCATTAAAATACTTAAACTATTACAAGAATGCCCTAAACGGGTCTTGAAATAACAAACTGTCCACGCAAGGACCATAGAAGAAGAAATAAGTCCTCGCAGGGACCAAGTACAGAAAATAAAATGTCCTCGTAGGGACTTGATTGGAAGTACAATACAAAACGAAATAAATAAACTTCTACTTCTTTTTGCCTCTTATGAGGTTCACAAGGCCTTTCAGAAATTTGTTATGCTTTTTGTTAGTTTCATCCGCTTGATGTTCAACCCGATCCAACCTATGCAGAATTTCTTGCGTTTGTATTTGTGAAGGTGGGGTTGATGCTGGTGTGGAGGGTATTGATACCCATGCACTGGATACCCCGTTGGGTATGATGGCGGAAAGGGTGAAGGGTAAAGTGCATTAAACTGTGCTGCCATAAGATAAGGATCTTGGGCAGGAGCTTGATATCCATAATCCACAGGGGTTGGATATCCAGATGGGTTAGAACTTAAAATGATTGAAGCTTAACGGTACTTGTGACTTGTCGAATAGCTGATATGATTCTTTAACACGCTCACAAAAATATGTTTGTAAATAGTTTTCTTTCATTGCATTTTAGTTCTGTATTTCATTTCTAGTTTAGAAGCTTTATTAAAATCCAAAAAGATTTTTCACTTTTGCTTTATTTTTGACAAACCATTGTGGAGAGTTGATCTTCAGATTCGAAAATTGAAAGCAGATGCAGGAGATTTCTGGACTGGAGGATGAGTCGTGAGCTAAATATGATAAGTTGGTGAAAATTGAAAAGTTGAAGCAAGTTCATTAATTTGAAACTTGTAAATTTTCAGAAACAAATTAAACTGAATGTCAGTGTGAATTATTTCTGATCAACCAAGGTCATTAAATTGGACTTGGTAGATTAATTGAGTAATCAGGGTCATTAACTTGGACCTGAATACTTAAGTGAATTTATAACACTGAAGGTTGTATGGTAAGTATGGATTGATACTGTTATTGTTAAATATCTTATATTTAGGTAGAGATTGTGCAGGTAACAGGAATCCCCATGGCAACAAAATGGTAAAGTTTGAACCAGAAGTTAAAGGCCTAGTTTATCGAGAGGGGGAGTCTGCGAAAGGGGGAGTCAGAATTCTGGATCAACAGAAGAAGACACAGCAGGAGGAATTGAAGACTATGCTGGAAGGAACTACAGCTACATCCGAGGGGGAGTCTGTTAGTGCATACGTCTGTAGCTTCCGTCAGCATGTAGTCATATTATGTATTCTGTGTTTTTGTAAACTTTATGTATGTATGTAGATAGTATGACAACTCAGGAGTAGGTTCTGAATGTAAAAGTGTTGGTTCGAACAAGGTTACTCGACCAGATAGTTATCCGCACGGACAACACCTATCCGCACGGATAAACTATCCGCACGGATAAACTATTCGTCCAGATGGTTATCCGCACGGATAACACCTATCCGCGCGGATAAACTATTCGCACGGACAACACTTAGTAGTTTCCTGAGGTTGTCTATATATATCTGATCCGGGCAATTGTTTTAGGACTTTTGACTCGCACGGATACGTCTGTATTTCTACCGGATCTGTGTACTTTCAGAACATTCAATAGAAAGAACAGACAAGTGATTAAACGTTGAATTATGTGTTGAACAAATCTGTGATTCGTCATAATGGATTCCGCACATTAGACGAAGTCGATTCATCTTGTTCCTTACGATCAGATCCTGTGCAACGGGAACCAACAAGTGGTATCAGAGCATCCAGGGAGCTGAATCGAGATCAACGACACTGAATTCACCGGAATTCGAGTCTCTTTTGCCGATTTGAGTCAAATTTCACCGGAAATTTGACATATTTATTCTACTTCTACTCATTTCTTGCATTAGTTCTTCGTTTGTCACCATAAAATCAGAAAAACTTAAAATTGAACAAGAATCTACGGTTAAAATTTGATAAAATCGATATCATTTGATTCGCAATCATTCAAAGTATAATCCTACTAAGTTTCATAATCAGATTCAACCTAAAACTAGATCAAAATCATCAAAAACCATGTTTAGCTGTTCATATCTGCTGACGACATCCACTCACTCGGACAGCTGTCTGAACGGATTGGATTAGTGAGTAACTGCTAGTTGATTGCTGACAATTTGCTGACATCATCATTGTTACTCGCACGGATTACAATCCGTGCGGATAACCTGAAAAGTCAAAGTCAAAGTATATCACTTGTACGAACGACATTCCGAGCGGATCATTATCCGTGCGGATAGCTTTTGTCACTTGTTCGGATTACTACTCGAACGGATCACCATCCGTTTCAACTGTTGCTGTTTCAAATTTTTAGAACTTGTAAAAATTGTCTAAGTGTTTGAAAATTGTTTCAGGTACTTAAAAATGGAAGAATTCATGAATCCCTTCAGTGATATGTATGCTTTCGCGGGTAACTCCGGAGACGATACTTCCAACCATACAAATGATAACACTCCGAACCCGAAGAAAACTCTGTCCGATGCCTTAAGTGTTGAAAGTGCATATGGTACATATAACAAACCCCCAAAGTTGATGGCGATAGAAGAGTACAATCGATGGGCAAAGAAATTAGAAGAATGGTTGAAAGCATTTGCGTATACTAGCTGGAAAAGTCTAAAGAATGGATACAGAGATGGAGGGAAAGATGGTGAAAACTTGACATCATCCGAAGAAATAGAAGTTTTTGTTGCCGAGCAAAAATGCATCGCATTGCTCTTTCAGTCTGTCCGAGAAGATATAATATCTTTGATCGAATACACTAATGCTAAAGATCTCTGGGAAAAGTTGAAAGTTAAATGTTTGGGTAGTGCAGAAATAGTGAAAAACAAAAAGAAACTACTTAGAAAAGAATTTGATTTATTTGGTTGTTTAAAAAATGAATCAGTTTGTAAGATGATTGAGAGGTTTGGGCACTTGAAGTTGGAGCTGGCGAGACATGGAATTACTTATTCTCAAGAAGAGTTAGTCGACAAATTGTTTGATTCCTTGCCAGATGAGATGGATTGGCAATACTTTGCCTTGATGTTGAAGAATACTATCACTTCTGAGAATCTTACAGTTGATTTGTTGATTGAAAGATTAGAGAGTCACGAGCTGGAGATTAAGAAAACACACAAAGTCAATCACTCATCATATCAGCAGAATTTGGATCTGTATTATCCAAAAAGCATGATTCCAAAGAATACACCTCCCAAAACAGCTTTTTCTGCTAAAAGCTTCAACACATCTAGCAAAGAAAGTGAAAGCAGCAAAGAGAATGCAAGTAGTGGTTTTCACAGTGGCTCTTCATCAAATCCAAACCAATCAGTTGCAAAGAACTTATTTCAATGCAACATCGCTGTTGATTTAAAGAACGATCAAAATTTCAGCGAGGAGTCTGCAAAGCAACAGATGGTTTTCCTAGTCTCTGTGCTAGAGTCGTATGAGAGCCTCGTAGCTGGGAAGATTGGCAACACCAACCTAACAAAAGAAGATTACGATCAGATAGATCCTGAGGAGATGGAATTGATCGACATAAGGTGGTGTATGGCCAGTGCAGTACGTCAGGCACAGCGTTTCATGGAGATAACTGGAAGAAAGTCTATTGGTGGACCATCTACCAAGTTGGGCTTTGACAAGACAAAAGTGACCTGTTTCAAGTGTAAGCAAAAGGGTCATTTTAAAAGAGAGTGCCGGAATGCTTATGCCGATGATTCTGAAAATCCGTTCAAAGAAGATTACTACAAGAAAGCGATATATCATCAGAATAAATCAGAACCACCAAGAATGAAGCAGATTGAAGATAACAAAGAGAAATCCAGAGCTCTTGCTGTGATCCATGACGACGAAGGTTTTGATTGGAGCGAGTTGTTGCCAGAAGAGGATGCGGTTGGATACGCTTTTATGGCAAAGATTGTTGAACCTGTTCCTTATAAAGACAACAGAAATGAAGAAGAAAAGTATGTAAACAGAAAGATGATTGCTCAAAACAGAATGATCAGAATTTCTGAAATATACACTGAAGCAAAAAGGGCAAGGAGATGGGCTCCAGACAGAGAATGTTATCTTGACCCCATGGGAAACATTGCTATTGACTACAAAACCCTCGATCTTGAAACTATAATTCAACAAATTGCTGATGAAGAAGAGGGTTGGCAAAGAAAATGGTGGGGAAGTGCAGAAGAAAAGGAAAAAGAAGAAAACGCCAAGAAGATTGATGATGGGATCATTGATACATCACAAGAATTGAATGCCGAAAACTTGAGAAAGATGGCTGACAAGGTGCTGGCTGCTAAGGAACTTGAGGTAGAGTCTAAATCCGTATCTGAGTCTAAAAGCCAGGTCAGTTCAAACGGGTCAACAAGTGCATCAGGTAAGAAATTAAATGGTGATATTGACTGCAAAAATTGCATAAAAGATTGCAAGGTTTGTAGTACAATCACTTATCTCAGTGGTAAGAAAGTTGAGGATCTGACAAACAGAGTCAGAGAAATTGAGGATCAGATCTTGAACCGTGACAAAATGCTGAAAGCTTCGAATGACAGATTAAAAGAATTAACTGACAAAATTGAAACTGATAAAATTGACATAGAAAGAGTTAGGAAGGAAAATGAAAAACTAATTCTTGAAAATCGTCAAATTTCTGAAAATTTTGAAAAACTAAAACGCACGGTAAAAGATTCTGATGATAGAAACGATAAAACATACAAAGAAAATTGTCATTTACAAGGTGTTTTGAGGGTTAAAGAAGAGTTAATAAACAAACAACTGGATGAAATTGCGAAATTGAAGCTTCAGTTTGAAGAAGTTAAGATTGAGAATGAGCGTATTAATTTGAAACTGAACAGTTACAATTCTGCAAGCTTTGTTTTGCAACACATTGTTCCAAAACCCATTGGGAAAAACAAAGCTGGCGAAGATGTATACTGTGATGGAACTGGGGTCGGGTTTCATCAAGTTCCGCCACCAGTTTTAAACAATTTTTCAAAGAAGCAATCAGGGTTAGTTAATGATGAAGTTGAAACAAATGAGATAAAACTTCCAGAGTCAATTGATGTGACATTTTCTTCATCATCATCTGATGATAGTGTTCAAACTAAGATTGTTAAAGGCATGGCTGAAAGTGTTTTGGATAGTGATTCAGCTAGAGATGATGAACGTTTTCTGGATAACTACATTCCGAAACAAAAGTTCAAAAACAACTTAAGTGATGAACCGGGTCTTGTGATGTACAAGATGGCTGGATCTGATAAGTTGTATTCGGATTCTGAGTTTCCTCTGGAGAATGTAAATGTTTCAAAATTGAAAAATGTGTTTAAAATGGTTGAAATCGATTTGTCTGAAGTAAAAAGTTTAAAACAAACAAAAAGGCAAATGAATTTTGAGAAAGATAAAGCTTACTACAATAAACCTGTAGTTCCACCACGTTTTTATAACAACAATCGAAACAATTTGTCGGGTGGATATCAGGGTGGTAAGAGTTATCAGAAAAGGAGTTTTCAAAACAAAAGGTTTGCTGAGAAGAAGGTGTTTGTGAACAGTTCAAGTTCACTTTCTGATGAGGAAAATGAAATTTTTTCGAAATCAAATGAAGAATTCTTTGAGAAGAGGGCCTCACAACATCAGTCTGAAGGCACAAGTCGGGTAGTTGATACTCGTACACGTTTCAGGTGCAACAAAGTTGGTCACATTGCAAGAAATTGCACCAATTTCAAGCCTAAGACTGATGTTGTTGAGAAACAAAAGAAGAAGGTTGATGCTAAAGGCAAAGCTCCATTGGTTGTTGAGAAATTTTTGAAAAATGAGAAAACAAAAGTCAAAATTGAACCTGTTAAGAACGTGGTAACTAAAAATGACAAATTTTACAAACGGGTTGCATCATCTCAACAAACATGGAAGCCCAAAGTTGTTGATAAACCAAAGGTTTCAGTGTTGGAAAAACAATCGTCTTCTACCACACCGGTTAAGATGAATGTTCCTTTGGATTATTATGAAAAGTTGGAGAAACAATCTTCTACTCCACCAGAGAAGAAGAATGTTCAAAAGAAAAATCAACCAACCGGTCAACTTAAGATAGATGAGTTTTTCTTATACAAAAAGGTTGAAGTTGGATCAGATGAAAGGTTGAAAATGAATGATAAAAATTTTCCACCACTTTACACTACTAAAACTCACATTAAAGTCAAGTTACCCGAGTCAAAAGCGGCTTGGGTGGCATCAAAATCTCACTAAAGATTTTGGAAATGCCGGAGCTTCCTAGTTGGTAATCGTGAAGCATGAATCGGCATCTTTATTGAAATGTTTTAACATCCATTTGTGATATGTGCAGGATCTTCCGAGAGCTATTTCAAGATGGATTATGGATAGTGGAGCGTCTCGACATATGACAGGGAAGACTGCATTGTTGTATGATGTTAGAAATATCAATGGTGGTTATGTGGGATTTGCAGGACACGAAGGTGGTCGAATTATTGGTGAAGGAACGTTATCCAATGGGATTGTTACGTTTGAAAGAGTTAACTACATTACTGAGCTGGAGAATAATCTGCTGAGTATCTCGCAGATTTGTGACAATATGTATACCACTCACTTCACAGACAAAGAATGTTTGACCTTGAAACCAGGATTTGTTATCCCTGAAGAATGGATTATCATGAGGGCACCTAGAGTGAATGATTTATATGTGTTGGACATGAGTGTAGCGACTACTACTACAGGTCAAGCACATTGTTTTGTTTCTAGAGCAACGGAGAAAGAATCGAAGTTGTGGCACCGGAAGATGGGGCATATACATCTTAGAAAAATGAATCACTTGGTACACAAAGATTTGGTTCTTGGAGTTAATATCAAAGGTTTTCATCTAGAAGGGGAGTGCATTAGTTGCATCAAAGGCAAGCAGAAGAAAAAGTCACACCCTAAAAAGCAAGTCAATTCAGTTTCCAGACCTTTAGAGAGACTACATATGGATTTGTTTGGTCCAATAAATGTCAAAAGTATTACAGGTGATCTCTACTGTCTTGTGGTTACTGATGATTATTCCAGATTTTCGTGGGTATCATTCTTGAAGTCGAAAGATGAAACGTTTGATAGTTTGATGGCGTTGTTCAGAAAGATTGAAAATCTGTACCAAAGGCGTATCAGAAGAATCAGAAGTGATAATGGTACTGAATTCAAGAACAACAAGATGGAAGAATATTGTGATGAAAGAGGTATATTGCATGAGTTTAGTGCTCCGTACACTCCGCAGCAAAATGGAGTTGCAGAACGTAAAAACAGGATGCTAATCGAAACGGCCAGAACAATGCTTGCTGATTCAAAGCTACCGATAAATTTTTGGGCAGAAGCAGTTTCCGCCGCATGCTATACGCTCAATAGAGTTCTCACTGTCAAGAAATTCAACAAGACATGTTTTGAGTTGATCAATAACCACAAACCGAATCTGAAGTATTTAGAACCGTTTGGGTCACCCTGTACTGTTCTAGAGCCTTTTGTAAAATTTGGTCCGAAGAGTATTGAAGGGATATTCATTGGTTATGCAAGTCCGTTACGACGAGTCTTCGTTCCAAGTCTGAAGCGGATTATTGAAGCTCCAAATGTTGAATGTCAAGGTTTTACAATGCCGCCGCAGAATCCTGGAGATTCATGGCGTTTTGATTATGACAAGTTGTGGGATTCGCTTGACATGATGGAAGAACCAGAAGAAGAAGAAGATTTCTTTGATGAGTTGGATATTCTGAGAGAATATGAAGAATCGCAGGAAAGGTTCCCAGCTGAGTATTCAAGACGATCTCGACAAACTTCAAATGACGATGAAGCAGGTCCAAGCAATGCTGGAGAACATGATGATGTCCAACAAAATGAAGTTGCTCAAGATAATCAGTCGACACAGAATGATAATCAAGAATCTGAGAACATGCCAGTATTTGATCGTGGTGATTCAGATTCTGAGGGGGAGCAAATTCAGATCTCAAGTCAAACAAACCCAGTCAGTGAACAAGATGCAAATCAGAATGTTACTAATCTGGAAGGTGTTGTAGATGTTCCAGGCGAAGTAATGCCACGAACTCTTTCATATCATCCAGAGGAATTGATCATTGGAGAACTGCAGACAGGCGTCCGCACTCGAAGACAGATTGATAAAGGGCTTACATGTTTTTATACAACAGTTGCTCCTTTGCAAACTGAATTCTCATTGAGTTGTTTTATCTCGCAGGTTGAACCAAGGACTTACAAAGAGGCGCTTACTGAAGATTCTTGGGTCAATGCAATGCAGGAGGAACTGAGCCAATTCGAAAAGTTGGGAGTGTGGAAGTTAGTGGATTTTCCAGATGGTCAAAGGAAGATAAACACCAAGTGGGTGTTCAAATGTAAGAGAGACGATAGAGGAGTTGTGGTTCGCAACAAAGCTCGACTCGTAGTCCAGGGTTTCAGTCAACAGGAGGGGATAGATTTCACTGAAGTATATGCTCCTGTAGCTAGACTAGAAGCTATCAGAATCTTCCTGGCATTTGCGTCTTGGAAAAACTTCAAAGTTTATCAGTTAGATGTTAAATCGGCTTTTCTCTACGGGAAGGTAAAAGAGGAGGTTTATGTCGGTCAGCCACCGGGCTTTACCGATCCACTTCACAAAGACAAAGTCTACATACTAGACAAAGCGCTGTATGGTTTACACCAGGCCCCGAGAGCTTGGTAGGAGACATTATCTCAACACCTACTAGCCAACAGTTTCATTCGTGGAAAAGTGGATGCCACTCTCTTCACCAAAGAGGTCGACGGTCATCTTCTGATAGTTCAAATTTATGTGGACGACATCATATTTGGGTCAACAAATGAGGATCTATGCAAAGATTTTGAACGTGTTATGAAGCAGAAATTCGAAATGTCATCGATAGGTGAGATGAAATTCTTTTTGGGTCTGCAGGTTGATCAACTACCCAAGGGAATTTTCATACATCAAACGAAGTACGTTCATGATATCTTGGAGAAATTCGGGATGTCAGGTTCTACTCCAGCAGCCACCTCATTAGCAACGAATCATGGGATAAACCCTGATCTCACTGGAGAGAAGGTAGATGAAACGATGTATCGTTCCATGATCGGTTCGCTGATGTATTTGACAGCTTCTAGACCCGATATTATGTATCCAACCTGCCTCGCAGCAAGATTTCAATCTAACCCGAGAGCATCGCATATGGTGATTGTGAAAAGGATATTACGCTACCTGAAAGGAACTCCATCATTGGGGTTTTGGTATCCAAGGGAAGGCAATTTCACGCTCGAAGGGTATTCCGATTCCGATTTCGGATGCTGCAAAGTTAATGCTAAGTCAACAACAGCAGGGTGCCAGTTCTTTGGATCACGATTGGTCACATGGCAATGCAAAAAGCAAACCTCTGTGGCTTTATCCACATGTGAAGCGGAGTATGTATCTGCTAGCAGTTGCTGCTCACAGATCTTGTGGATCCAGCAACAGATGCGCGACTACGGTTTGCAATTTCTAAACACCCCTATCTTTGTTGATAATGAGGCAGCGATTAACATTACTAAAAATCCAGTACATCACGCTAAAACCAAACACATTGAGATTCGTCATCACTTCATTCGCGATTGTTTCGAGAAGAAGTTGATACGAATTGAGAAAATCCACACTGACGATCAAAAAGCTGATTTACATACCAAAGCATTTGATAAAACACGTTTTCAGTATTTGCTAAAACTAAATGGAATGAAGCTTTTATCGGTGTTGGAGGAGATTATTGGCGTTGATGAAGGAGACATTGTAGATGATGTTGAGAAGCAATCTGCAATGGTTTGTCGATTTCTTACCTGTTTTGGTATTTAGGGGGAGTATAGGGTAATTTTTCAGAAAATACAAAAACAATAAAAATGACAAAAATACAAAAACATGAGATATTTTCAAAATACAAAAACAATAGAAAACCAGAAAAGAGCTTGTGTAAAAAGGGAAAATGATAGTACATCGGCTTGACAGTCACGGTATGCTAAAGAAATAGAAAGTTTAAATGCGTTAAACAGTCTCGTTGATGATGTGCCGATAGGTTTTTACACATTTAGTAGGTTTGTTCGGGATATAAATCTAAATCTTACTTGCTTATTTTGTGGGGAACACTACTTGGATATATAGGTAACCCCTGAAATTTTGTTTGAAAGATTCCTTTTTCTGATATACTAGGTCTTTATACTCAGTGATATCTGGGGTATTATTCCGGGACTTCTGCTGAATGGAAGTTCTGACCTAGTCCTCGAATAATACTTTCCGCAAATGCTTGAAACATAGCATCACCCTCAACATATATGATAAGACAATAAAATTGCTTAGCAATGCTGTTGTAAAAAAGATCCTCTAAAGGGGACACACCCAAAAGTTGAATCATGATCTCTCTGCTGAACGGTAGTTCTGACCTGAGCTCTCATGATTCTTCATAATTTATTAACCCCTTACTGATATCATTTGTGTTATAATTACCTGTAAGACTGAATATTGGGATCTGGATACGGGAGTATATTCAAGAGGTGGGACACACGTATAAGTTTAAGTCTCTAAAACACTAAATCCGTATCCTGGACAGATTGAAATATGTGTGAAAATTTAAGTGGATCAGTATATCGACAATCTAAGCGAATGGTTTAATTCTGAGTATGTAATTGAAGCTTAACGGTACTTGTGACTTGTCGAATAGCTGATATGATTCTCTAACACGCTCACAAAAATATGTTTGTAAATAGTTTTCTTTCATTGCATTTTAGTTCTGTGTTTCATTTCTAGTTTAGAAGCTTTATTAAAATCCAAAAAGATTTTTCACTTTTGCTTTATTTTTGACAAACCATTGTGGAGAGTTGATCTTCGGATTCGAAAATTGAAAGCAGATGCAGGAGATTTCTGGACTGGAGGACGAGTCGTGAGCTAAATATGATAAGTTGGTGAAAATTGAAAAGTTGAAGAAAGTTCATTAATTTGAAACTTGTAAATTTTCAGAAACAAATTAAACTGAATGTCAGTGTGAATTATTTCTGATCAACCAAGGTCATTAAATTGGACTTGGTAGATTAATTGAGTAATCAGGGTCATTAACTTGGACCTGAATACTTAAGTGAATTTATAACACTGAAGGTTGTATGGTAAGTATGGATTGATACTGTTATTGTTATATATCTTATATTTAGGTAGAGATTGTGCAGGTAACAGGAATCCCCATGGCAACAAAATGGTAAAGTTTGAACCAGAAGTTAAAGCCCTAGTTTATCGAGAGGGGGAGTCTGCGAAAGGGGGAGTCAGAATTCTGGATCAACAGAAGAAGACACAGCATGAGGAATTGAAGACTATGCTGGAAGGAACTACAGCTACATCCGAGGGGGAGTCTGTTAGTGCATACGTCTGTAGCTTCCGTCATCATGTAGTCATATTATGTATTCTGTGTTTTTGTAAACTTTATGTATGTATGTAGATAGTATGACAACTCAGGAGTAGGTTCTGAATGTAAAAGTGTTGGTTCGAACAAGGTTACTCGACCGGATAGTTATCCGCACGGACAACACCTATCCGCACGGATAAACTATCCGCACGGATAAACTATTCGTCCAGATGGTTATCCGCACGGATAACACCTATCCGCGCGGATAAACTATTCGCACGGACAACACTTAGTAGTTTCCTGAGGTTGTCTATATATATCTGATCCGGGCAATTGTTTTAGGACTTTTGACTCGCACGGATACGTCTGTATTTCTACCGGATCTGTGTACTTTCAGAACATTCAATAGAAAGAACAGACAAGTGATTAAACGTTGAATTCTGTGTTGAACAAATCTGTGATTCGTCATAATGGATTCCACACATTAGACGAAGTCGATTCATCTTGTTCCTTACGATCAGATCCTGTGCAACGGGAACCAACACAGACGAACCTAGGTATGTTCGTATTGGGTTGTCAAAACCCACTGGAGGTGGCGGTGGTGCATAAGAAACTGGCGGGGGATCATCTTCCAGCACCGCATGCGAGGGTCCACCCATCTGTGGGTCCTCGGGAATAGGAGGGTATGAGCTTGAACCTTGAGGGGAACTGAACCGTGGTCCCCCTCGCACGGACATCCGTGCATTCCTCCTTCGCCTCGGCGGCTCGGGAGGTGGTTGTGGTGGTTATTGTGGAGGTTCCTCAACGGGTAGAGGCGGTGGAGTAACCGCTTGAAGGTACGGCTCTTCCAATGGGGATTGAGGGGAATTATGAAAAGATGGGGTAAATTCCCATTCATACTTGTTCCACCTTTCGGCCCATGAGTCGGGCCCTTGATATGGCGATCCTTGGTATGGAGAACCGCTAGAGATGCTGATGGGGTGGCCTGGTGTCCCGGTTGGTGGTTCTGGGTCAGGGTCGTCATCCATTTCCATCTCTTGGGAAAAGTGGTCCTCGGGTCCCAAGGGATTGTAACCTAGAAAATCGTTGACATGGTCGTTAGGGTTGAACTGGGCTGGGGAATAAGTGGAATCAGAATGATGGAAAGAATGGGAGTGCAAAGAGTGGTGTGAATGATGGGAATGATGCGAATGTTGGGGCTCGTCCTGAATAGGTAGCCCAAAATATGGGGGGTCATAAAGTGAGGAACCTAGCAAAACAAAATGTCTCGCCAGTTCAAAAGAATGTCTCTAGTGATCCCGAGAATCGGAGCTAGAAAAGGATGCTGACGGAGTGCGCCTATGGGAGGGTCCGGCGTTGTTTGACGGTCCACCTCGCATCAGACCTTTCCCTTTACCTTCACGTCCTCTAACTCTCGGAGGCATTTTGATTAATAACCTGTCAAACAAGTAAGATAAAACATAAACGACAAAAGGAAAATTAAGAATAATCCTAGGTCATTAGCCTAGACTCGAAAGTCTAAGGAATGTGCTTATTATGTCATTGAGATTAAACACAAAAGGCTAGTGTTTAATTCACTCAGTGTTGGCTCTGATACCAACCTGTCACACCCCGATATTTCCACATATTACCAGTTGGCCCGGCAGGGAGTATCGTGACGTACTTGATATCATCATTGTCAATACACACAATATAATAGCACAGCGGAAGGCTTGGTGATTAATTACTATTACAAACCGTAGTGTCTGAGTGTCCAAATGAAAGAATATACAGACTTGGTTGTAATAAAGATCCACAGGCGGATCATAATTAAAATACAAGAAACTTGAAATAACAGACTCCATGTATCAAGGGATTTGCAAGATCCTCTTATATGACACCTAGTAGCTCCAGCCTATTTACGTGAGGTACCTATCAATCAGTCTTTGGAAAATACGTCAGTTTACACTGGTAAATACAATTAACTGACTCATTTGAAAACATTTATGAAAATTGATTTAAGTGCACAAGGCACAAATCCTTTATAACTTGGGACAATTATTTAAGATAATCTTGTATACAGTTTTACATATTTGTCTTACATATGGGGCCGGTTTGGAAGCCAGTCATGATTAACCGACTCACCACTTATAGAACCCACAAAGGAGTTATCCCCAACATGTGGGTTATATTAGCATTTGCATCTGTCAGGTGTATGCCTACACCCCGTGCATAGGTCGTGGCCATTTTCAAATGAAATGAGCCGAGGATATCCAGGACATAGTCGTTAACCCCCAATGTTCATGTTATCAAACAAAACATATTAAAACGGGTTATGTCAATTTATTAATCACAATCCAATTAAATGATTTCATACCCGACCAAGTGGTATTATTATAATACCATATCCCATGCCCGTATAACGGAAAATAAGTTAAAAGTATTTACCTGGGCTAGATGAAAGAGGTAACTCAGCCGTATATTCCTAAAGCCTTATGAAATACCTTCTACTGTAGCTACTCAATCTATATGAAAGGTTTAATAACTTATTCGGATACTAACGGGTCTTTATTTAAGTCAAGGACTTAGACCGGTTAGTGGGAAATATACTTTACGGTTCTAAACGCTAGATTAAGCGGAGACCGGAGTAGAATGTGGTTTAGACCCGACAAGTTTGGATACTTGTATAATATGGGTAAACTAAACACATTCTGGAATTTGAGGATTTAATGATAAGGTTAAACCCGTTTCGGCTATTTTATGTAAACTAGCCACATAAACCTATCCGAATGCATAAATGCATAACGGGTAACCAAATGAATTATATATAGGTCACAATTGTTATTATGCTTAAAATATGTTAATACATCAGTAGGATGTTAACATATATGCCCAAAAAGTATTTAAAACCATTTTAAGTCCCGTAGGGGCATTTTGGTCATTTTAATGATTATAAAAGAGATTTTATAATAAAATAAAGTTCTGGTCTTTGGTAATCAGTAAAAATATTTATTTTATCACATTACATCAGTAAGATATTACATATATGTGAGTTTTACCTTTTATGGCCAAACTATGTTTCGAAATGGCATTTTGGTCATTCCACATATGCTTTTAAGGACATTTTTGAAAGTCTGAGTTCATGACTCATACCTACTGTAATTATATAAAAATTTGTTTAAAAATTCAGTAGGTAACAAGTCTTAGGTGTTAAATATGGTTTTAAACCATACTATGCACCTAATTAGTGTAAAACTCGCAAACCGACGACAATTAAGATTTTTATGTAAATCTGATATTTTTATCAGTTTTAAATGCTCAAAATGATTTATTTAATGTATGAAATCAGTAGGAAAAGGTTTGGCATTCAAATCATTTGTTAATCTCATTTTATGCATAAAAAGGGTATTATCGTCATTTACCGAATTACACAAGAAGTCTATGATATGAGTAGATTATAATCTGAACAAAAATTCTAAAAATCCTTAAAAATAATATCTTAACAGTAGGTAATGAGTTTTGGTTCAAATCCAAGTTTAAACATGTCTTATGCAAGATATCGCAATTTAATTAATAAAAAGCTTCTATTTACGATATCGAGCATAACTTCTGTTTGAGACCAAGAACTGATGTTAAATTTTTGGGACAAGCTTATATATCAGTAGCAAATGTTGTTGTCCACTCACATTTCTAAAAATCTCATTTATATGTCAAAAGGGCAATTATGGCATTTATAAGCATAATAACAAACAAGAGTATATAATTCAAACTACTAAGGACCAAGCAATATAACTTCAGAGGGTTATACTACTGTATAAGGTGGTCCTAATGGAAGCTTAAAACATGGGAGAATTAAGCTTAATCGGGTCAGAACTAAAAGTCAAAGCAAAAGTCAAGCTTTTGCGACTTTCGGTTATGACCGACCTTAGACTGATAATTGTCGGGTTAGACATGTTTACACATGTTCCAATACTAATTACCATGTTATTAGAATGCTAAAATATAATTTATAACCTCTGTTTTATTAGTTTAAATCATTATTTTAAATTATGTCAAGTTTGACTTTTTGACTAAATAGTTTGACCCGACAATTAAGTAGTCAAATGAAATAATTAGGAGGTGCCCTTTTAAGGGTTAATCACCTACCTTAATATGGTCACATAACCACCTTTATTTCGGACAGTGGCTGGACCAATTGTGATTAAACCAAAAGTCAAAGTTAATTTACGATATCTTTGGCTTTTCGGTTTTTAAGCTAATAAACTGAATTAGGAGAGGGCTAAGACACTTACTGATGTGCACATAATGCAACATATAAATTATATCAATTGTGGCATAAAACTAACCCTTTTTTAGTACTAATGTTGGAAAAAGTGTGTTTTTGTCTTCCTTTTGTATTTTCAGGATTAAATGAGCTCAAATGAACAAAAGAAGCAAAAAGGCAGCTAAATCTAACATAAATACAAGAAAAGGAATAAACGTGGCATGCCCGGCCTCCCCGACAGCATCTTCCTAAGAAAAACAAGAGAACAGAAGGCTGAACACGCCCCGTGCTTAATGAGCATGGGGGCGTGCCCAAGTGTCAGCAGAAAAGACAAAGCTGTAGAAGCTTTTATCAACCACCACGGGGGCGTGCCCAGCGGACACGGGGCCGTGGTCAACTCTAAGATTCGCAGAATTTGAGGAAATCTTGATAGTACAGATACGCTTCTGCACATGGGGGCGTGCCCAGCGGACACGGGGGCGTGGTCAACTAATGCAGACAGACTGCAATTAATGAAGAAAGTAAAGGAAGGTGGACACGGGGCCGTGCCCAATGGACACGGGGCCGTGCCCGAGTCTCTGTTCAGCCTATAAATAGGGGTGCTTGGCTCATTTGCAAACCATCCCTTGGCACACCACCTCTCTCACACTTCACCCACTTCACCCACCACCATCATCCATCGTCCATCGTAGAGTGTGTGACTCGTCTCGGGATCCAAGATTGATCGTAAGAGTTCTTGACAATCAAAGGCCATGTTTTCCTAAGTCTCTTACATCACTTGGTGAAGACAAGTGTCTAGTGTAATACATTTTATTTTTAATCTTTTCGCACTTTTTATTTGGTTATGTATTAATGACTTTAATAACTAGTTTCTTATGTTGAAGGTGATTCTTCCTTATCGTTTGTCCGTGGTGTCTTGGCATTATTTTACTGTCTATATAAAATAAAAGATTTTCACCATTCATATCTCCACGGTCTATATGGAGGTATGTTGGCTACCTGGTCGGGGGTTAAGGGAACGGTTTGGTAAGAGTCTTGCCTTGTTCAGTGTATAGATCCTGCAAGGACCTGGGTCAAATTTAGTAGGACCTCCTTCAATACCCACCGGTATTGGATGGCAAGGGCCCAAACTCTTTGACCCCTCATATGTAAGCTACTATTAATACTTTAACCCGGCTACTTAGGACTGTATCCCTGCTAACTCAGACTACTTAGCCGAAGGTAACATCACCTTCAAAAGAGGGGCCTACCATAATATGCATTAATAACTTAATTAATTATCTTTCAATAATCCGACCCTTTAGGATTGTATCCTTGCTGACTCAAACTACTGGGTTGAGGGTAACATAACCTTCAAAAGAGGGGCCTACTACAATAACTAAGATAATCTCTTAAAAAGTGCAAAAGTGCGGAAATAATCAAAGGTTACACTAAACACGAGTCGGAGCCAAGTGATTCATCTTGTCTATCTGTTTTTACTTTTATTTTATTTTTCAGCATTTTAGTTAGTTTTATTTTTCTTATTTAAAAACCTTTTTCTAACTTTTGATTTGATTAGACGTTGAGGATAAACCGGTACTAAAAGCTATTGTGTCCTTGGACGACCTCGGTATCTTACCAACAGTATACTATGCTCACGATGGGTGCACTTGCCCATATGTGTGTTTGGTGTTAGTAAAATATCGTGTTTTATAAATTTAAAACTTGGCTAACGTGTAAAAAGGGCTTAAAATATACATTAAAACATATCACACCACACACGCATCAAGTTTTTGGCGGCGTTGCAGGGGACACAAGGATTTTAAGAAAGTTAGGAATCAACGGCCTGATCGTTTTTTCTAATTTTTCTGTTTTTTTAGGATTTTCTTAATTTTTCAGTTTCAGCAGAGCTCAGCACGGGCCGTGCCTTGCCCAGCATTGTTACTAGCAGTTTTTATTTTCCAAGTTACAGAGAGTTGAGCACGGGGCCGTGTCGGTGCAACACGGGGCCGTGCCGAACTCCCAAGTAACAGGGATCCGGAAAACAATCACTGTATCTCCGACCACGGGCCGTGTTCATCTGAGCACGGGGCCGTGGTGAAGCTTCTGACCAACGTTCTTTTCTGTTTTTTTTTTATTGCAGGACTTGGAACCCAGGCTCCACATCTGAACTTTTTACCTAGTGTATGAGCTCCAGTTCTAGTAGAGTCAGAAAAGAACCTCTTGAAGAACCCGAACGCTTTATCAGAAAAAGACTTAAAGCTAAAAACCAAGAGAAAGTTTCGGGGGACCCACTTCCAATGGCGGACCAACGTACCCTCATGGATTACCTACGATCCACCGTAGGTAATCTCGGCGCCGCTATCAATGTACCAAATGTCGACGCCAACAACTTCGAACTTCGACCACATTTGATACAAATGCTTCAAAACTTCGCAACCTTTCATGGGCTTGCGGACGAGGATCCCCATCTACATATTACTAATTTTTTAGAAATATGTGATACCTTTCGGATCAATGGAGCATCAAACGACGCCATCCGCCTTAGAATGTTTCCATTTTCACTAAAAGACCGAGCTAAGGCTTGGCTTAACACCCTCCTAGTTGGCTCGGTAAACACCTGGGTTGAACTAGCCCAAAAGTTTCTATATAAGTATTTCCCTCCTGCTAAAACGGCTAAACTAATGACTGAAATTAATACATATTCACAAGAGGATGGGGAATCCTTATATGAAACTTGGGAAAGGTTCAAGGAGCTACTAAGAAAGTGTCCTCATCATGGTATTGCGGTATGGCAACGAGTATCCACTTTCTACAATGGGTTGTTGCCACACACAAGACAAACACTTGATTCTAGCTCCAGGGGAATTTTAGGTAATCGTCGCCCAAATGAAATATATAATCAAATTGAGGAAATTTCTCAAACCAATTTTTGGTGGCACACTCCCCGAAGCAATAAATCTATTGCCCCGGGCGCCCATAAGGTTGATGAAAGCACTTCTTTACAAGCTCAAATCGAGGCCCTTTCTTCAAAAATCAAAAAGTTAGAAATGGCAAAAACGGTATCGGTTATGGTTTGTGAGGGGTGTGGTGGGCCACATGAAAATTGGAGTTGTATGAAAGAATTAGATGATCAAACGGAAACGGTAAACTACATTGATAATAGGCCTAGGCCGTCGGGTCCTCCAACGGGTACCTACAACCAAGGATGGCGTAACCACCCCAACCTTGGTTGGAGAGAACCCGGCAATAGTAGTAACCAACAAAATCTAAACCAACGAACAAACTTTGAACAACCACAAAATTTCTCTCAACAACAAGGTGGACGAGAAAGGCTTGAAGATACTGTATCTCGCCTCATCTCCGACACCGAAAAGAAAAACTCGGATCGATTTCAGCAATTGGAATCAAATTTTAGAAATCAACAAGCTAGCATTCAAAACATTGAAAAACAATTAAATCAAATAGCTCAAAATTACTCCGAGAGACCACAAGGCGCGTTACCAAGTAATACCGAAACCAACCCAAAGGCACAAGTACATCTCATCACATTGAGAAACCGAACCGTGGGTCCCGAGGAGGCTCCATTACATCCAGCTGAAAGAAGCCAATCCAGCCATACCACAACTCCACCCACATCCCAACCAGAGAAGGCTTCTCCACCAATCCAAGAGCCTACTAAGACTCCTCCGGTTCCATACCCCGGTCGGTTAATTCGTCAAAAGACCGATGAGCAATTCGCAAAGTTCGAAAATTTACTAAAACAATTGCATGTTAATATTCCATTTATCGAAGTCCTAACTCAAATGCCAAAATATTCAAAATTTATGAGGGACTTCCTCACTCATAAAAGGAAAATTGAATCATTGCAATTAGTTAACTTAGGCGAAGAATGCTCCGCCTTACTACTCAACAAACTCCTGCAAAAGAAGCTTGACACCGGAAGCTTCACAATTCCTTGCTCGATTGGGGAATCCCCCATTCGTAATGCACTAGCCGATCTCGGGGCAAGCATCAACCTCATGCCCTCATCAATGTTCAACCGACTCGGCTTTAGGAAAACAAGCCCTACAAAAATAAGCATACAACTCGCTGATAGATCCGTCAAATATCCACAAGGTGTCGCTGAAAATCTATTGGTCAAAGTCGGCGAATTTGTCTTTCCGGCCGACTTTGTCATACTAGATATGGAGGAAGATACCGAAGTACCACTCATCTTAGGGAGGCCATTCCTAGCTACGGCTCAAGCGGTGGTAGATATGAATGATGGAACGCTAACATTGAGGATTGGGGACGAGGAAATGAAGTTTGGAGTTGGAAAAAGAGTAGAAGACGACGACCCGGTCAACTATACGAAGGACATAGACACAAGTTTGGATGACGCTCTCCGACGGTGCAGCATGGGATGCAAAACATCCCACTTGGGTGACATATGACCAGGCTTTGGGTCTAGCCAATGACCCTTATAAACGTGGCTCACCACGGAGGCACTCCGCGGAACTATCCTTAGCTTAGTTTAGATTAATTTTTATGTTTTATAGTTTAGTTTTAATTTGCAGGAATAAAACACATTCGAGATGGTGAAGGATACCAAGGGAACGTGAACCAGCACCCCATGCACAAAAACTGGGCCACCCGACAAATTTTTCTTCATTACAGCAAGTTCAGCACGGGGCTGTGCTCGCCTAACACGGCTCGTGCCCAACTATCTGCAGAAAATGCCCAGTTCAGGTAACTGGACACGGGGCATGCTCACTGAACACGCCCCCGTGCCCAGGCTTCTGTTTCTTTATGACAATTTCTGTTACTGGCGATCTGAACACGTGGCCGTGCCCGGACACCACGGGGCCATGTCCAGACGCCCAGTAACATGAATTTTTGCTTTTTCACACCTTTTTACACATTCAATCAACCTAAAAACTTATTTTTGGGACACATTGAGGACAATGTGTAATTTAAGTGTGGGGGGATGCTAAAACCTTGAATCTTGCAAGTCCTAAATACAAGCCTTACACAAAACTCTATTGGAACCGTTAATCACCCCAAATTTGTTCAAAATTTGTTCTTTTTTTTACTTGTCTAGGTTTAATTTGGGAATTTCAAGTTCTAAAAAAAGGTTATATTTTTACAAATTTACAACCGATAGCGTCGTGATAAAAAGAACCAACATAAGAAAATTATGAAACGGCATGACAAGTTTAATTAAAATTTGATTGTATATACTTGATCACATAAAAACCCATTCCCACAAAAAGTGAGTTTTGAGCCTTTATTGAGCATACAAATATATATCTTTAAACTAAATGTTCATTTTTCGTTTCTTGTGTGAATAGGCGCTTGGTTCTTACGACTCTAGAACTTGTCACGACGATACATTCCCGGTCCTTACCAACTTAAACCCGAGTAAGTAAATGACGGAGGCATTAGGACTAACCCTTTTTATTTCTACACCAATATTTTTCTTTTTTTTTTACCACCTACCCAAAATCCCTAGTTAACCCCTTTGAGCCTAAACCTTTTCATTTCATAACCCAAAACAAACACCCTTTCACCCACCAAAACCTTTTTATTTTTAACCCTTTGTTTTAGTAACAAGCTCGGTTTTTCTTATTACTTTCAAAAAAAATAAAAACAAAATAAAAAAATGATGATAATGAAGCAAAAGAGAAATAAACAAGCAAGTTTATCAAAAATAACTTTGTTTGAATAATTGCTTCATCAAAATAAAAACTTCAAAAATAAAAAGTCTTACGAAAACCGACGCTTTTTACGCCTTTCTCCCTTTTACTAACCACTAACCCAACCACCTACCTTTAGCCCAAGCCTAACCCTTCACCCCAAAAGTCCTCTTGATATTTACAAAGGTATATAGTTAAAAAGGAGGAGGATTGATTGCTTAGCAAGCCTATGGTAGGAGTAAGTTCCATGCCACTCTCGAGTGATTCACTAAAATACATCTTCGGCCTTGTGTTGAGTGATCCCCCGTGAGGTATGTGAACTTGTATATAAATGGAATTTTAAAAAGGCATGTTATGCCCTAATAAGTAATTTATCTTATGTAATGTTTTAAATAAACCATGACGAATAGGATTGTAAATAAATAAAAATAAAACTTAATAAAGAATCTTGGAAATCCCGACACTCTATGACAAGCCCAAAACCTTCTCTTCTACCCATTCCATTTGGGAGTGTAAGCCACAAAATAAAGAGTTTTGCTTGAGGACAAGCAAAGATTCAAGTGTGGGGGTATTTGATGTGCACAAAATGCAACATATAAATTACATCAATTGTGGCATAAAACTAACCCTTTTTACTACTAATGTTGGAAAAAGTGTGTTTTTGTCTTCCTTTTGTATTTTTAGGATTAAATAAGCTCAAATGAACAAAAGAAGCAAAAAGGCAGCTAAATCTAACATAAATACAAGAAAAGGAATAAACGTGGCATGCCCGGCCTCCCCGACAGCATCTTCCCAAACAAAACAAGAGAACAGAAGGCTGAACACGCCCCGTGCTCAATGAGCACGAGGGCGTGCCCAAGTCTCAGCAGAAAAGACAAAGCTGTAGAAGCTTCTATCAACCACCACGGGGGCGTGCCCAGCGGACACGGGGCCGTGGTCAACTCTAAGATTCGCAGAATCTGAAGAAATCTTGATAGTACAGATACGCTTCTACACACGGGGGCGTGCCCAGCGGACACGGGGGCGTGGTCAACTAATGCAGACAAACTGCAATTAATGAAGAAAGAGAAGGAAGGTGGACACGGGGCCGTGCCCGAGTCTCTGTTCAGCCTATAAATAGGGGTGCTTGGCTCATTTGCAAACCATCCCTTGGCACACCACCTCTCTCACACTTCACCCACCACCCACCACCATCACAACACCATCATCCACCACCATCATCCATCGTCCATCGTAGAGTGTGTGAGTCGTCTCGGGATCCAAGATTGATCGTAAGAGTTCCTGACAATCAAAGGCCATGTTTGCCTAAGTCTCTTACATCACTTGGTGAAGACAAGTGTCTAGTGTAATACATTTTATTTTTAATCTTTTCGCACTTTTTATTTGGTTATGTATTAATGACTTTAATAACTAGTTTCTTATGTTGAAGGTGATTCTTCCTTATCGTTTGGCCGTGGTGTCTTGGCATTATTTTACTGTCTATATAAAATAAAAGATTTTCACCATTCATATCTCCACGGTCTATATGTAGGTATGTTGGCTACCTGGTCGGGGGTTAAGGGAACGGTTTGGTAAGAGTCTTGCCTTGTTCAGTGTATAGATCCTGCAAGGACCTGGGTCAAATTTAGTAGGACCTCCTTCAATACCCACCGGTATTGGATGGCGGGGGTCCAAACTCTTTGATCCCCTCATATGTAACCTACTGATGTGCACAAAATGCAACATATAAATTACATCAATTGTGGCATAAAACTAACCCTTTTTTAGTACTAATGTTGGAAAAAGTGTGTTTTTGTCTTCCTTTTGTATTTTCAGGATTAAATGAGCTCAAATGAACAAAAGAAGCAAAAAGACAGCTAAATCTAACATAAATACAAGAAAAGGAACAAACGTGGCATGCCCAGCCTCCCCGACAACATCTTCCCAAGCAAAACAAGAGAACAGAAGGCTGAACATGCCCCGTGCTCAATGAGCACGGGGGCGTGCCCAAGTGTCAGCATAAAAGACAAAGTTGTAGAAGCTTCTATCAACCACCATGGGGTCGTGCTCAGCGGACATGGGGCCGTGGTCAACTCTAAGATTCGCAGAATCTGAGGAAATCTTGATAGTACAGATACGCTTCTGCACACGGGGGTGTGCCCAGGGGACACGGGGGCGTGGTCAACTAATGCAGACAAAATGCAATTAATGAAGACAGAGAAGAAGGATGGACACGGGGTCGTGCCCAATGGACACGGGGCCGTGCCCGAGCTGCTGTTCAGGCTATAATTAGGGGTGCTTGGCTCATTTGCAAACCATCCCTTGGCACACCACCTCTCTCACACTTCACCCACACTCCACCACCACCACAACACCATCATCCACCACCATCATCCATCATCCATCATAGAGTGTGTGAGTCGTCTCAGGATCCAAGATTGATCGTAAGAGTTCTTGACAATCAAAGGCCATGTTTGCCTAAGTCTCTTACATCACTTGGTGAAGACAAGTGTCTAGTGTAATACTTTTTATTTTTAATCTTTTCGCACTTTTTATTTAGTTATGTATTAATGACTTTAATAATTAGTTTCTTATGTTGAAGGTGATTCTTCCTTATCGTTTGTCCGTGGTGTCTTGGCATTATTTTACTGTGTATATAAAATAAAAGATTTTCACCATTCATATCTCCACGGTCTATATGGAGGTATGTTGGCTACCTGGTCGGGGGTTAAGGGAACGGTTTGGTAAGAGTCTTGCCTTGTTCAGTGTATAGATCCTGCAAGGACCTGGGTCAAATTTAGTAGGACCTCCTTCAATACCCACCGGTATTGGATGGCGGGGGTCCAAACTCTTTGATCCCCTCATATGTAAGCTACTATTAATACTTTAACCTGGCTACTTAGGACTGTATCCCTGCTGACTCATACTACTTAGCCGAGGGTAACGTCACCTTCAAAAGAGGGGCCTACCACATTATGCATTAATAACTTAATTAATTATCTTTCAATAATCCGACCCTTTAGGATTGTATCCTTGCTGACTCAAACTACTGGGTTGAGGGTAACATCACCTTCAAAAGAGGGGCCTACTACAATAACTAAGATAATCTCTTAAAAAAATGCAAAAGTGCGGAAATAATCAAAGGTTACACTAAACACGAGTCGGAGCCAAGTGATTCTTCTTGTCTATCTGTTTTTATTTTTATTTTATTTTTCAGCATTTTAGTTAGTTTTTATTTTTCCAGTTTAAAACCTTTTTCTAACTTTTTGATTTGATTAGACGTTGAGGATAAACCGGTATTAAAAGCTCTTGTGTCCTTGGACGACCTCGGTATCTTGCCAACACTATACTACGCTCACGATGGGTGCACTTGCCCATATGTGTGTTTGGTGTTAGTAAAATATCGTGTTTTATAATTTTAAAACTTGACTAACGTGTAAAAAGGGCTTAAAATATACTTAAATTTATATACACACCACACACGCATAAAGTTTTTGGCGCTGTTGCCGGGGACACAAGGATTTAAAAAAAGCTTAAAATCGACGGCCTAATCAGTTTTTCAAAACGTGCGCACATTTTTCTGCATTTTAGTTTAGTTTTGCATTTACAGTAACCTGAACACGGGCCGTGCTCATTGAACACGGGGTCGTGCTCACTGAACACGCCCCCGTGCTCAACGAAACCAGTAACTTTAATTCAAACGCCCAGATACAGATTCTGTACACGGGGCCGTGTCCACTGAACACGGGGCCGTGTCCAGCCTCTGTTTTCGTCTTTATTTTTGTTTTCTGGTCTCGAGACTCTGTTGTGGTCTGCTGAGTGGTTCTTATGGATCAATACTCAGGAGGCTATAACTACACCTATGAGGAGGATGATTATAGGGAAGACTATTGCACTAATTGTGGAAACCTGCACTCGGTACAATATTGTGACTTATTTCAAACGTCCACTTCATACACCTACTATGAGGAGCCCAGGTACGAGCCATCAACTTCATACACATCCTATGAAGACCAAAGGTATGAACCTTCTCCCTCATACTCATATTTTGATGAACCAAGGTATGAGCCTTCATACTCATACTTCGAGGAACCAAGATATGAGCCACCACTTTCGTATACTTATTATGAGGAACCATGGCGTGAACAACCCACCTCATATGAGTATTATGAAGAACAAAATTACGACCCTTATCCATCATATACTTACAATGAAGAACAATGGTGTGAACCATCTACTTCCTATGAGTATTATGAGGAACAAAGGATCGAACAACCGGATTCAAGCTTTGAAAATCCCGATCCTTACTCTATCACCGAAGTGACCGATAGGATATTAGAACACATTAAAACTATCGAGCGCTACATAAAAGAATCTCGCGCAAGGGAAGAGGAGTCCCGCCCAAGAGAAGAATTAACTTGTAATAAAGAAGAGATAGTTGAAGAGGTAAAAATGGAAGAACAAATAAGTGAAAAACCGACACATGAGTTAAACAACGAAAAAGGTGAGTCCGTTAATGTTAAAATTCAAGAAGAGTCTAATTTTGAAGAAATTAATCTCTTGTCACCTTCTTTTGAAAATCATTGTTTAGTACCCACTCATGCTAAGTTTTTAAAAGAGTTAAACACTAACACTAAAATTGACGAAACGGTAAGTATTAAGTTAACTAGTGATCAAACTTCGCTAATAAAAGAAGACCCATTTGATATCAACATTACACCGGTTCCATGTTTTTTTTCAAAATTCGTTTATTAGTAACGTCACAATCGATAAAGATCTTTGTGTTAACATAATGCCCAACTACATTTTCGAAAAATTAAGTATTAGTGATTTCTCTCCACTTCAAATACCCATTTTTCTATCCAATCGGAAAGTAATAAAATCAATCAGTGTAGTTGAGGATGTCTTGGTTCAAACAAATCAAATGGTAATCCCAACCGACTTTGTCATCCTCGATGACGCTCCTCTAGTGTTGGGACGACCGTTTGTAAAAACCCACGAAGCTTTGAAAAACCGGAAGTACAACAATCTATCTATTCAATTAGGGGCATTTAAAAAGAGTGTCGATCTTGAACGGTTAATGAAATATCAATTCGGCAATAATGACCCCCCTAATTGAAGATGAAGATGAACCACCCGATACAAGTGAAAAGATTGACCACTTTGTTGAAGAAGAGGTCGCCAAAGAACAAACTTTTAAAGTTCTTGATCAAAATGAGCAACCAAATAAGGAGTCTCCTAAAGACCCACCTCTTGAGCTCAAAGAACTTCCGAAAGGTTTGGAATATGCTTTTCTAGACAAAGATGGTAGATCACCTGTAATTATTTCATCTAAATTAGGTAGTTTAGAAAAAGAAAAATTAATTAAACTTTTGAAAAAAACACAAAAATGCGATTGCTTGGAAGCTTGTAGACATTAAAGGAATAAGTCCTTCCATGTGCACGCACAAAATTTTAATGAATGATGACTACAAATCGGTAATACAACCACAACGTCGAGTAAATCCAAATGTTCAAGAAGTGGTTAAAAACGAAGTCATCAAATTACTTGACGCCGGACTTATTTATCCTATCTCCGATAGTCCTTGGGTAAGTCTCGTCCAAGTAGTTCCAAAGAAAGGAGGTATGACGGTAATAACTAACGAAAAGAATGAATTAATACCAACGAGAACCGTCACAGGATGGAGAGTATGTATAGATTATAGACGATTAAATGAAGCAACAAGGAAAGATCACTTTCCTTTTCCCTTCATTGATCAAATGTTAGAAAGATTATCCGGTCATAAATTTTACTGTTTCTTGGATGGTTTTTCAGGTTACTTTCAAATCCCGATAGCACCCGAAGACCAAGAAAAGATAACCTTCACATGTCCCTATGGAACTTTTGTCTATCGACGCATGCCATTTGGTCTATGTAATGCCCCTGCAACCTTCCAACGTTGCATGGTAACCATCTTCCATGACATGATAGAAAAGACAATGGAAGTCTTCATGGACGACTTTTCTATCTTTGGGGATTCATACGACCAATGCCTCGATAACCTTGAACGAATGCTATCCCGATGTGAGGAAACTAACCTCGCCCTTAATTGGGAAAAATGCCATTTCATGGTAACGGAGGGAATAGTACTCGGTCATAAAATCTCAAGCGAAGGAATGGAGGTTGCTCGAGCCAAAATAGACACTATTTCTCGATTACCACCCCCATCCTCCGTTAGAGCAATCAGAAGTTTCCTAGGGCATGCCGGATTTTATAGGCGGTTTATCAAGGACTTTTCTAAAATTTCAAGGCCTCTAACGAAATTACTTGAAAAAGATGCCCCATTTATCTTTGACAAGGATTGCAATCAAGCATTTCTAACCCTAAAGGAAATGCTAGTCAATGCACCTATCATGATAGCGCCTGATTGGAAATTTCATTTCGAAATCATGTGTGATGCAAGTGACTTTGCAGTTGGAGCTGTCTTGGGACAAAGAAAAGAAAAGCATTTACACCCAATTTATTATGCTAGTAAAACACTTAACGATGCACAAGAAAATTACACAACAACTGAAAAAGAGTTACTAGCTGTGGTATTTGCTTTTGATAAATTTCGTTCTTATCTTGTTCTTTCTAAAGCTATAGTCTATACAGATCATGCAACCATTTGATATCTCTTCAAAAAGCAGGACGCAAAACCACGTTTGATTCGGTGGATTTTTGTAATAACCATAAATTTAAAATCATTATTATTTATAAATTATCCAATAGGAAACCCTAATTAAGACACCCAAGTAATTCTGCACAAACCCTAAAAATTTCAGAACAATCAGAATTAGGATCAGGGCCCCTAAAACTCAGGGGGGGGGGGGTAAACCCTAGTTAACGATTATCTAAATTACTCGTTGTCAAATTTAAAATTTACGAAACTACTGACTCAGCTAGGCTAGTCCCAGACGTGGCTACTCTATAAAAATTAGGTGTCCCTTACGGACCGTAAGGGTTAATTGTTACGGTCCGTAAGCATGGCCAAAATTTCACTATAAATAGAGGACATTGGCACTTGAATCTGGGCGCTGAAACGACGAAAGAATTCGTAATATACTTCGAGTTATCGTCTGTTTACTACAATTAACACACACGAAAACACTAATTAGTATAGCGGGGTGCTGCAGAACAGGGTATTAACTCAATTGCTGATACGATTCAATGTCCGATTGATTGAAATCAATCCAATGGATGTTTAACTGCTGCTCAAATTTGGGTTATGCTTTGTCATTAGTCGTGATTCCGATGGATGTTTAAGTAATTTCACTTTGTCATTAGTTGTGATTCCGATGGATGTTTAAGTGTTTACACTTTGTCATTCGTTGTGAATCCGATGGATGTTTAAGTGATTTCACTTTGTCATTAGTTGTGAATCCGATGGATGTTTAAGTATCGCACTTTGTCATTCGTTGTGAGGATTTTAATCTCGTGAGTTATCGTAAATGCTGTATTAAGTTACTGATTTAGTTTGTGTGTATGTTATTTAAATTAGGTTAAAAGACTAATAAGTAGTCTAAACTCTGCTCGTATAAATCTGAAATATTATCACAAGGTAGCATCACTTTGGAATTATTAAGGTACGGATCCTTACCCCACTCCTTATTGCTTCATATTCAAATTGTTATAAAACCATTAAATTACTATATCTTTTAAAAACTCCTCACGTCTTTGATTATCGATTCATTTGATAGTCCGTTGGATTCCTATTCTAATCATAACCTTGGATTTAGCTTTCATGTCATGCGATAGTATTATGTTTAGTTGTACTCATTATCGCATGTTCCAATATATGTTACGTCTTGTTATGGAAATTTTTTTGATAAGTTATGTGCATAAGACCATTTGTACTCTGATACCCTGAGTGTCGCTTCTCGTGGAGTGTCCCACGAGCATGTTGTTGCGGCATCGACATCATGTGCTCCAACCGTGACGGAGAGATTAGTTCACGGCGTCCCTAGGTACAAGTGAGGTACGAAGCTACTAGGAGGCGTATGGATCGATCCTAGAATTTAAGTTAAGGAGGTGGATATCGGGTATGCCAACTCGCCATCTCATGTGATAATTATGCAGGAGTAGCTACCTGTGTATTGTCACGTTTTAAGTTTGGCTCATGGGTACATCCGTATGAAATTACGTTACTTGCATCATATCATTTTAACATAAAGTTTCATCCGAATAACATTTTCTACAAAGCGTTACTTGTTATTTGAGCCTATTATTCCGTACTGAGCATTTGGCTCATTCCGTAAACTTTTGTATGTACAGGTTCACAGGTTACTTCGGGCGGGGCAAAGAGAGAAGAATAAAGCCTAGGACTAAATCTGAAGATATTAGTTAATCAAATCGAATGTATTCGCTTGTATATAAATCTTAAGTTTAGTGGTCGTGTGGTTGTATCCTTATCAAATAAATTAATGGAAATTATGACTTTTGTTTATGATTCCACTGTTATTGTGACACGTCAGCCCTTCCGGGTTGGGGTGTTACAGCTATGGTATCAGAGCAAAGGCTCTTTTCCTGTAGAAAACTTGAATATAGTAATTAAAACCTGTGAGGAATGGGTAGATATCTATGATAGGATTCAACTTGGTCTCCTATGTTTTCTTTTCTAACTCCTACGTCTATTCTTATAGATGCCTCCTCGTCGTCCGCTACGTAGGAGTACTCGTACTAACCATGTGCGTAACAACACTTCTTCGAATGAGACTCCAGTTGATCCAAACGTAATTAATGCTATCAACCAGGCTGTTGCCGGGTTGCTTCCAAACCTTGTTGCTCAAACAGTTGAGGCCGTTATTCAACAAACTCGTCATTCAGAACGTAATAACACGAATCCAATCTCTGGTGAAGAAATTCGTGAGAATACCACGAACCATACTACCTATAGTATAGACATATGGATCGCTAAATTTCAAAAACAAAAGCCGAAATCCTTTAGTCACGCTACTAATCCAGTCGAAGCAAGAAACTGGATAGCTCATGTTGAAAAGATCTTTGGAGTTCTTGGAGTTCCGGAGCAATACAAAGTTAGATTGGCTACCTACAAACTTGAAGATGACGCACAAACTTGGTGGGAAGGATATAAGCAAGTCAAAGGAGGGGATGATTTTGACGCTAATCTTTCATGGGTCGACTTTCGTACCATCTTTTACGACAAGTATTTTTCTACCAATGATAAAGAAGCTTATACCCGGGAGTATGCAGTGATTCGACAGGAAAGTGATGAACCAGCCTCTGAGTTCATTACTCGATTTTCAAGGTTAGCTAGTATTGTAGGAGACGTTGCAGGATCGGCAGAAGCCCAGGCAGAGAAATGCAAGTGGGCAGTCAATGATCGAATTCGGAAGTCGATCATGTACATGAAATTTAAGGATATCATCGAAGTTGCCGATGCAATCAAAACTTTTGAGTTCGAAAGGAAAGAATTTTTATCTCGAACTGAGGATAATAAGAAGAGAAACAGAGAAGGACAAATTAAGCAGGCAATCGGCCAATCATCCACTACGCCACAGCATCAAGACCGCAAAGTGCAAGGAAATCAAAACTCTGGAAATCAGGCACGTCCATGGCAACCTAGACCACAAAACCAGAGGCCTGCTCAAAACCAGATTCAGTTGTATGCAGAACCTATTAGAACTCAACCACTGAATCAACACGTAAACCCGAATCAGATTACATATCCTCTATGTAATACTTGTGGTAAGAGACATTAGGGCGTATGTCACCGGGGTACAGGAGCATGCTTTAGATGTGGCCAAACTGGACACATGATCAAGGAGTGTACAAAGAAAGAGTTTTCGCACTTTCTGCTACTGACGCTGCTAATGCCCCAGGTACTGTATCTGGAACCCTTCAGCTTGGTGAACGTAGTATCTATGTGTTATTCGATACAGGAGCGACCCATTCTTTAGTATCCCATTCGTTTACTAAGTACCTTCCGATAAGACCAACTCTCTTAAATCATACTTTAACCATTTCCACTCCCATGGAAAATTCATCCGTAATCACTTACGTATATAAATATTGTCCGATCCATATTGAATCTATTGTGTGTAAAGCAGACCTATTTCCAATACATATGTGTGACTTTGATGTTATTCTAGGGATAGATTGGTTGTCTCGACATCGCGTAACTATAGACTGTCATTTCCGCCGTGTTATTTTCGGTAATCTTCATCATCCTGATATTATATATCAGGGAGCTCAAGCTCATAAATCTCTTAAAATTATCTCTGCGCTCAAGGCTCAAAAATTCATATCAAACGGCTGTGCTGGATTCCTAGCATCGATTAAGGATACTTCTGCTAGTGTTAATAGTATCAATAGCCATTCCGTTGTTCGTGAATATCCTGATGTATTTCCGGATGAACTACCGGGATTACCACCCGACCGTCAGGTAGAATTCACCATCGACTTGATCCCTGGTGCCGAACCTATTTCTAAAGCTCCGTACCGTATGGCCCCGATGGAACTGAAGGAGTTGAAGGAACAATTGCAAGAATTGTTAGATCTAGGATTCATAAGACCTAGTGTTTCACCTTGGGGTGCTCCGGTCTTATTTGTGAAGAAGAAAGATGGTAGTATGCGTTTATGTATTGACTACCGAGAGCTGAACAAGATTACTATTCGTAATCAGTATCCTCTGCCTCGCATTGATGATCTCTTTGATCAACTTCAGGGGGCTCAGTTCTTCTCAAAAATCGACCTAAGGTCCGGGTACCATCAGCTAAGGATCAAAAATGATGATGTTCCCAAGACCGCCTTTCGTACTCGATATGGTCATTACGAATTTTTGGTTATGCGCTTTGGGCTAACTAATGCACCCGCAGTCTTCATGGATTTGATGAATCGCGTATTTCACAAATTCGAAGATAAATTCGTTATTGTTTTTATCGATGACATTCTGGTGTATTCTAAGAGTCGTGAAGAGCATGAAACACATCTACATGCAGTACTTGGAACCTTGCGGCATGAGAAGTTGTACGCGAAGTTTTCCAAATGTGACTTTTGGCTTAGCCAAGTGGCATTTCTAGGTCATGTCATATCAGCAGAGGGAATTATGGTAGACCCAACAAAGGTTGAAGCTATTACAAAATGGCCAAGACCCACTTCTGTTACCGAAATACGAAGTTTTTTGGGTCTTGCTGGCTATTACCGAAGATTTGTTGAAAGATTCTCGGTAATTGCTTTACCACTCACAAAACTCCTAAGGAAAGGGGTGAAGTATTCGTGGAATGAGGAACAAGAGAAAAGTTTTGAAGAATTGAAGAAACGACTCGTATCCTCCCCGATACTCGCTCTTCCTTCTTGATCGGGAGGTTACCAAGTCTATAGTGATGCCTCAAAGAAAGGATTAGGTTGTGTGCTAATGCAACATGGGAAGGTTATCGCTTATGCCTCCCGTCAGTTGAAGCCTTATGAAGTTAACTACCCTACACATGATTTAGAACTAGCCGCAGTCGTCTTTGCACTTAAGATTTGGCGACACTATCTGTATGGTGAGAGTTGTGACATCTTTACCGACCACAAGAGCCTCAAGTACATATTCACTCAGAAAGAGCTAAATATGAGGCAAAGAAGGTGGTTAGAACTTTTAAAAGTTTACGACGCAAATATTCAATACCATCCAGGCAAAGCCAATGTTGTAGCTGACGCGTTGAGCCGAAAGAATTCCGGGACTATATCTTGCTTACAAATTCAACCTCATATTAGGAGGGATCTCGAAAGGATGAACATTTGGCTTCAGGTTAGTAAATCTGATGGATATCTAGCTCGAATGCAGATTGAACCCGACCTCATATCACGGATCAAAGTTGCACAGAAGCAAGATGGAGAACTTTGGGCAATTGTGCAAAATCTTGAGGTGGGTAAGCAATCTGAATTTCGGATAAACCATCATGGGGTGATTTGGTGCGGCAAAAGACTTTGTGTACCCGATGACTCTACCCTTCGTGAGTCATTGTTAGCCGAAGCTCACAGCTCACCATTTTCAATTCACCCAGGATCTACCAAGATGTATCGAGACTTAAGACAGAACTTCTGGTGGAATGGCATGAAGGAAGACATTGCTCGCTACGTAAGTAAATGCCTCACTTGCCAACAAGTGAAAATTGAACACCAACGAGCAAGCGGTCTATTACAGCCATTAGATATTCCCATATGGAAGTGGGATGAGATCACAATGGATTTTGTTACCGGTATGCCTAAGACATTCAAGAAGAATGATGTTGTATGGGTTGTTGTCGATCGATTGTCAAAGTCAGCACATTTTCTACCGATTCAGCAAGGATTTTCGGTTAATAAGTTATCCGAAATATTTCTTCAAGAGATTATTCGACTTCATGGCACACCATCTTCCATTGTTTCAGATAGAGACCCACGTTTCACCTCACGGTTTTGGAAAGGTTTTCAGGCAGCTTGGGGTACACGACTGAAGTTTAGTACGGCTTTCCATCCACAAACAGACGGGCAGTCAGAACGCACAATTCAAACCTTGGAAGACATGCTCCGAGCATGTGCACTTGAATGGTCTGGAAACTGGGATGAATATCTATGTCTTGTTGAGTTCGCTTATAACAATAGTTGGCAAGCAAGTATTGGCATGGCACCTTTTGAGCTTTTATACGGTCGGAAATGTCGCGCACCGATCTGCTGGGATGAAGTTGGAGAAAAGATTATTGAAGGGCCAGAACTAGTTCAGATTACAAACGAAAAAGTCACTATGGCACGAGAAAAACTGAAAGAAGCTCAGAACAGACAAAAGAGCTATGCAGATCAACATAGACGACCACTTGAATTTAAAATTGGTGACCACGTATTTTTAAATGTATCACCTTGGCGTGGCGTTCGTAGATTTGGAATTAAAGGGAAGCTTAGTCCTCGTTTCATCGGTCCATTTGAAATCCTTGAAAGAATTGGAGAAGTATCATATCGACTAGCTCTACCGCCTCAACTCTCTCACGTTCATAACGTTTTTCATGTCTCCTCGTTAAGAGGATATAATTATCATCCACTCCATGTCATTAGTTATCCGTTACTTACAATTCACGAAGATTTGTCCTACGAAGAGGAACCAGAAGCCATCTTAGATCGACAAGAAAGGGTTATGCGTAGGAAAGTAATTCCGTTTGTTAAAGTCCTCTAGAAAAATCACTCTGAACGCGAAGCAACATGGGAATCTGAAGAATCAATTCGCTCTCTATACCCTAATCTAATCTAGTAATAGAATTTTAGTCGAGGTAACGGTAAATCATGCTCTTTGATATATGTTCATTTGTTTCTGTTTATCTTATGTGAATATATCTTAGTTATGATTAAGCATGTTTATGTAGGAGATATCAGTATCAATAGTCACTCTTGTTATCTGCAAGTCTATGTTGATTTTTTTTTTCATGATTAAATATGTTATTAAGATACATAGAGGAAGAACCATTAGGACATGATGGTAAGGTAATTGACAATTATGGTCATGAACGTAATTATAAATTTCAGATACACATGTGTGTTTAGAAGATTATTGTTATATAAGTTAGTAACTCTGCTATGAAAATTCCGTTTCCGTTACTTATGTGATATGTTTTTATTTGAAAAATTTCGAGGACGAAATTTCTTTTAAGGGGGTAATAGTTGTAATAACCATAAATTTAAAATCATTATTATTTATAAATTATCCAATAGGAAACCCTAATTAAGACACCCAAGTAATTCTGCACAAACCCTAAAAATTTCAGAACAATCAGAATTAGGATCAGGGCCCCTAAAACTCAGGGGGGGTAAACCCTAGTTAACGATTATCTAAATTACTCGTTGTCAAATTTAAAATTTACGAAACTACTGACTCAGCTAGGCTAGTCCCAGACGTGGCTACTCTATAAAAATTAGGTGTCCCTTACGGACCGTAAGGGTTAATTGTTACGGTCCGTAAGCATGGCCAAAATTTCACTATAAATAGAGGACATTGGCACTTGAATCTGGGCGCTGAAACGACGAAAGAATTCGTAATATACTTCGAGTTATCGTCTGTTTACTACAATTAACACACACGAAAACACTAATTAGTATAGCGGGGTGCTGCAGAACAGGGTATTAACTCAATCGCTGATACGATTCAATGTCCGATTGATTGAAATCAATCCAATGGATGTTTAAGTGCTGCTCAAATTTGGGTTATGCTTTGTCATTAGTCGTGATTCCAATGGATGTTTAAGTAATTTCATTTTGTCATTAGTTGTGATTCCGATGGATGTTTAAGTGTTTACACTTTGTCATTCGTTGTGAATCCGATGGATGTTTAAGTGATTTCACTTTGTCATTAGTTGTGAATCCGATGGATGTTTAAGTATCGCACTTTGTCATTCGTTGTGAGGATTTTAATCTCGTGAGTTATCGTAAATGCTGTATTAAGTTACTGATTTAGTTTGTGTGTATGTTATTTAAATTAGGTTAAAAGACTAATCAGAAGTCTAAACTCTGCTCGTATAAATCTGAAATATTATCACAAGGTAGCATCACTTTGGAATTATTAAGGTACGGATCCTTACCCCACTCCTTATTGCTTCATATTCAAATTGTTATAAAACCATTAAATTACTATATCTTTTAAAAACTCCTCACGTCTTTGATTATCGATTCATTTGACAGTCCGTTGGATTCCTATTCTAATCATAACCTTGGATTTAGCTTTCATGTCATGCGATAGTATTATGTTTAGTTGTACTCATTATCGCATGTTCCAATATATGTTACGTCTTGTTATGGAAAAATTTTTGATAAGTTATGTGAATAAGACCATTTGTACTCTGATACCCTGAGTGTCGCTTCTCGTGGAGTGTCCCACGAGCATGTTGTTGCGGCATCGACATCATGTGCTCCAACCGTGACGGAGAGATAAGTTCACGGCGTCCCTAGGTACAAGTGAGGTACGAAGCTACTAGGAGGCGTATGGATCGATCCTAGAATTTAAGTTAAGGAGGTGGATATCGGGTATGCCAACTCGCCATCTCATGTGATAATTATGCAGGAGTAGCTACCTGTGTATTGTCACATTTTAAGTTTGGATCATGGGTACATCCGTGTGAAATTACGTTACTTGCATCATATCATTTTAACATAAAGTTTCATCCGAATAACATTTTCTATAAAGCGTTACTTGTTATTTGAGCCTATTATTCCGTACTGAGCATTTGGCTCATTCCGTAAACTTTTGTATGTACAGGTTCACAGGTTACTTCGGGCGGGGCAAAGAGAGAAGAATAAAGCCTAGGACTAAATCTGAAGATATTAGTTAATCAAATCGAATGTATTCGCTTGTATATAAATCTTAAGTTTAGTGGTCGTGTGGTTGTATCCTTGTCAAATAAATTAATGGAAATTATGACTTTTGTTTATGATACCACTGTTATTGTGACACGTCAGCCCTTCCGGGTTGGGGTGTTACAATTTTACTCCTCCAAGAATTTGATATTGAAATCAAAGACAAAAGAGGAGCTGAAAACACCGCAACAGATCATCTTTCACGACTAGAAGACCCAGCTTTGGAGACCACCAGGGACGAGGAAATCAACGAAAAATTTCCTACAGAGTCCCTAGAAATGGTGGAATACAGACAAGAATCATGGTACGCCGACTATGCTAACTACCTAGCTAGCGGTATAGTTGCAAAAGGTTGGCCACATCATCAAAGGAAGAAATTCTTTGCTGATGTAAAACACTATTTTTGGGAAGATCCTTATCTTTTCAAAATGTGTGCCAGCCAACTCATCCGACGATGCGTACATGGTAGCGAAGCACGAAGAATTCTCCGCCATTGTCATGAAGGTCCATACGGAGGACATCATGGTGCCGCTAGTACCGCACGAAAAGTATTTGATTCATGATTTTATTAGCCAACCATTTACAAGGACGCCCAAAGCCTTGTAAAGACATGTGATGCTTGCCAAAGAACAGGTAATATTTCTTCCAAAAACGAAATGCCACAAAATGGCATTCTTGTTTGTGAAATTTTTGATGTGTGGGGACTCGACTTTATGGGACCTTTCCCACCGTCAAAAGGAAACAAATATATATAGTTGTGGCAGTAGATTACTTGTCTAAATGGGCCGAGGCTGAGGCACTTCCAACAAACGATGGAAGAGTCGTGGTAAGATTTCTGAAAAAATTATTCTCTCGTTTTGGAACACCTAAAGCATTAATAAGTGATAGAGGTACCCATTTTTGCAACCATCAACTTGAAATTTTTTTAACAAGATATGGGGTCTATCACAGGGTCTCAACAGCATATCACCCTAAAACAAACGGACAAGCCGAAGTGACTAATAGAGGTTTAAAACGAATACTTGAAAAAACCGTAGGGTTAAATAAAAAGGAATGGGCCGATAAATTAGATGATGCTTTATGGGCTTTTCGAACTGCTTATAAAACAACAATACGTACAACCCCATATAAGCTTGTCTATGGAAAAAGCTGTCATTTGCCAGTAGGAATAGCTCACAAGGCCTACTGGGCAATTAAAATGTAAACTTAGATTTAGAATTTACTGGTAGAAATTGATTTTGTCAATTAAATGAATTAGACGAATTAAGAAATTATGCATACTCAAACTCTGAAATTTATAAGGAAAGAATGAAAAACTTGCACGACAAACACATTAAACCTAATGAATTACGAGTCGGAGATCTAGTTCTATTGTTTAATTCATGACTTCGATTATTTCCTGGTAAATTAAAGTCTAGGTGGTCAGGACCTTTTTCCATCACCCATGTTTTTCCACACGGTGCAGTAGAAATTAAATCTCGGAATGGCCCTCCATTCAAAGTCAATGGCCCTCCATTGTATCGGATAGGGATAGTCGTTTCACTTCCCATTTCTGGACAAGTTTCCAAGAAGCTATGGGAACTCGACTAAAGTTAAGCACTGCATATCATCCGCAAACCGATGGACAAAGTGAGAGAACTATCCAAACCCTGGAAGACATGCTTAGGGCATGTGTAATAGATTTTGGTGGAAATTGGGATGACCACCTATCCTTAATTGAATTCTCCTATAACAATAGTTATCATTCAAGCATTGAAGCTGCCCCATTTGAAGCACTGTATGGGCGCGAGTGTAGAACTCCAGTTTGTTGGGCAGAAATAGGAGAAAGTCAATTATCAGGTCCTGAAATAGTACAAGAAACTACTGACAAGATTACTCAAATCAAGGAAAGACTCAAGACGGCTCGAGATCGCCAGAAAAGTTATGCAGATAATCGACGTAAGCCGTTAGAATTACAAATCGGAGACAAGGTTCTCTTAAAAGTTTCTCCTTGGAAAGGAATAGTTCGGTTCGGTAAGAAAGGAAAGCTAAGTCCAAGGTACGTTGGACCATTCCCAGTAATCCAACGTATAGGACCAGTTGCTTATCGCTTACAACTACCAGAAGAGCTAGTCGGGGTACATGACGTGTTTCATGTATCCAACCTCAAGAAATGTTTATCGGACGAATCTCTGGTAATACCTCTTCAAGATGTAGAGGTAAATGAGAAGTTAAAATTTGTTGAGAAGCCACTACAAATAGAAGACAGAAAGATCAAGTTTCTCAAACACAAGCGACTAGTACTGGTCAAAGTCAAATGGGATTCAAAAAGAGGACCCGAATACACTTGGGAGCTGGAATCTGAGATGAAGAGAAAGTATCCTCATTTATTCCAGTAAATCTCGAGGACGAGATTTTAAATAAGGTGGGGAGGATGTAAGGACCTTCAAAATTGTCCCAAAACAACCCATAAGTAAAAACCCGGACCCCTGAAACCCTACTGTACATGGAAAACCAAGAAAACAAGAAATCTGGTCTTCAGGCGGGCCGCGTAAGGGTTAAGCATAGCCTTACGCGGGCCACGTCAACATCAAGTTTGACCGGATAAGCATCCGGGCCATGCGTTGACCACCTGGCACACCTACTCGTGACCCAGCAAGCCTAATCTACGAATAGAGTGCCCTCGCGGGCCGCGTAAGGATCGAGCGAAGGTTCACGCGGGCCGCGTTAACCTCAATTTTCACCTATAAATAGTTTGGGTTACGAGCAGTCCACTGGTGTCGAAAATTCAGTTCAAAACACGAAATAAACTGCTCAAAAGTCGAATTTACTTTTTAAATAGCGAGGCGCTGCTACGATACAGGGTATTAACTCGATCGCTGCTACGATTCAATGTCCGATCGATTGAAAACTATCCAATGGATGTTTAAGTGTTGCTCGAATTAGGGTTATACTTTGTCATTCGTCGTGAATTCGATGGATGTTTAAGTATCGCACTTTGTCATTCGTTGTAAAGGTTTTAATCTCGTGAGTTATCGTAAATGCTGTGTTAGTTACTGATCTAGTTCGTGTGCATTGTTATTTAAATTAGGTTACAAGGCTAATCAGTAGGTTAAGCTCTGTCCGTATAAATCTGCAATGTGAGTCATTCTCTTTTATCAAAAGTATTTTACAATACTCTATTTTCAAATGTTATAATTACAGGGATTAAGTCATGGTTATCTTAATCACTGGCTAGTGGGGTATTGTGCACATTACTAATTTCTCACGGGTTAGGCCAATAAATCCTAACAGTGATAATCATCACTACTTGGGGAAAGACCCAATAGTGGTATGACCATCGTCACCAGGTGACACGGCACCAGATAAAAATAAGATAAAAGCCATTGTAATCGCTCTTATGTTGTAATTGATAACTAACGTGTCATTTTATCAAAATGAATGATTCACCAGTATTTCCCCGCTAACAAAATATTTTTAAAACATGTTTCAGGCAACCTGCTGTAAATCAAAGAAAACGTGCTACGGAGCACTGACAAGCTTGAAGAGGTGGCTCAGTTAAAATGAATAAACATGTTTTATAAATCAAGGAATTTCCTAGTAAAATTCCTCTATTGTAAATTACGGGGTTTATCCCGAATTATGAAATAAAATAATCGGGCATTTTCAAGTTTTAAAAGATCCTGATAAATCTTCCGCTGTCGCATCTTTTAATAAATACCACGGGTTCCTGTCCCGCGGCCGTGACAGGAAAAGGTGGTATCAGAGCCACTGATTTAAGCCTATTAAGTATTTAAAATACTTAATTTTCCTGATTATCATTTTGTGATTATATGTTTTATTAACTGACTATTTGTTAGTTACAGTATGGGTAAGCAAAAGCTTTCGAACATCTATCTTAAATTAGATAGTTCACCAAAAGAAAAAGGAAGTCCACCCCAATCGAATTCCTCAAGATACTCAGCAGATACTGAGGAGGGAATATTTGTTCATAAAGCACAATATGAGAAACCACTTTTCCCTAATAAAAGAAGTTTGATTATTAGAAAAAGTCAAGAGAAAAGGAGGAAGTCCCAAATAAAAGAAATGATAATTAAAGAGACTCAGGGAATAGGTGATAAACCACCATGGGAAGATGAGTTAGATGAAAAATGGGCAGATCTTTATATGTTAGCTACTGTAGCAGTAAATGTTAACCTTTAAACTGCCAACACCCCGACCCAGTATTAGCACCCATATTATTCATAAGTCAGAAACTTTAATATTTTCATTGTACTAAAAATAAATATTTTGTTTCAATAAAATGGGTTAATAGATATTTGTAATTAATATTAAATTTTCTGTTCTGTGATTTTGTGAAAATTTAAATTACAAATAATTAACTTAAAATTTTGTGTGTTTCTTCATAAATGCTAAACAGCATGAATGAATTGTCTGAAGCCCTTGAGAATCTCAATCTATACCCTGTGAAAATAGAAGTTTCCAGAGACTTTACTGGTTACTTGGCCGATGTGGAGGAACCCATGGAATTTCAAGCTCCACCTCCGGAAAAATCAAAGCCAAAGAAAAGAAGAAGATTTGTGGGATGGAGGCGTGTGCGCAGAAGGAAACCAGCGACTAGGAAAGTTCCCAAAATAGAAAATCCCATGGATAAAGGAAAAGGGATCGAGAATGGGGAAGATTCTAGGCAGGCAGGAATGGAAATTGGGGAAAGTTCTAAGCAAGCCAAGGAATTGCCATTACAGGAGGAATTGGATCGTATACTGGCAAGCTGTGATATCATTAGGCCTATCAATGAAAACCTCTTCCCTTAACCTGCTGAAACCCAACTTCCAGTAAACTTGGAACCAGCCATCCCAGAACCTTTAATCCATACTCAACCTCTAGGAGAAATGGACGAGTGGTGGACCAACGACTGGCAATTTCAAAATCTCCTAAATAATCCTTATACCTTTTTCCCTCAGTTCGACCCAGAACCTGCACCAAACCCACCAATGAGCAATGAGAACTTGGCAGAACTCTGCCATTTTGGCGAGGAGTTGATGGATGCAGGGAATCGAATCCGGGAGCTAGGAGAACAAATCTCCTGAAAGTACGACGAGAGGGAGCGTCGTTTCTGAAAAACGCCAGCTGATGGGATAATGTGGATGGTAGAAGCATATGTTTAATAATTAGATAATAATCAAAATAAAACGTGTAAAATAAACAATAAAACTTGTGTAAGATAATCAGTTTGTACGGATGCCTATTATATTATATAAAATATGAACGTTGAAAAATCAACAATTTTGACTACGCGTGTTAACATGATTATGTGCAATTATTTTGTTATGTTTGGTTGTTTTTTTTATTTAATACTAATCACTTATATAAATTAATTACCAGATGGCACACGCTGGTAATGTACCCGATAATGAAGTTAATCAATCTGAGCATAATAATGAAGATCACTTTCTGAATAGGCAAGATATCGAGAATATCGTTGCTCAGGGGATAGCTAATGCTATTCCAGCAATACTTGCTGCTGCTAGAAATCCAGTTGAACCGCAACAAATTATTCCTAGCAAACGCACACAAGGCGACAATTTCAGTAATAGTGTAAACGGAGGCGGCGACCATACTAATAACAACAACGATGGGATGCAAGCTCCACTCCTTAAGAAAATGAAAGCTACAACACCTGGTTGCACTTATAAAGAATTCCTTGCCTGTAAACCAGCTGAGTTTGCAGGTAATGAAGGGGCGACTGCGGCACTGCGTTGGTTAGAGAAAACCGAAGCAATAATTATGATAAGTAAATGTGTCGAGGAAGACAAGGTCATGTACGCGTCGCATCTATTTAAAGAAGGGGCGCTAAAATGGTGGAATACGGTACTTCAAGCTAAAGGAAGAAATATGGCCTATGCCATGAGTTGGGAAGAATTTAAGCAGCTGGTAGAAAGAAAATTTTGTCCCGAATATGAAAAGGAACAAATGGCAAATAAGTTCCTGAACCACCGGATGGTGGATGTAGACTGTCGAGGATATACTTCGACATTCTTTGAGTATGCAAGAGTGGTACCAACTCTGGCTTCGCCAGAGCCAGTACTTATTTCCCGCTATATTTGGGGATTAATTGGCGAAATCCGTGACATTGTCAAAGATGCAAGACCACGCACTATTGACGATGCTGTGGAATTAGCTAACACTCTAACTGAAGGACTGGTACGCACAAGAGAAGAAACCCGGAATAAGGAAGTAGCCCAAAAGATTACCCAAGGATTCCGTATGGGTAACAGAAGTAATTTCAAAAGAAAGGGAACTGGGCAATCTTCCACTGTTCCATTCTGCAATATCTGTAAAAGGAAGCATTTTGGAAGATGCAAAGGATATTGCAATTTCTCCAAAATTCCGGGGCATCAAGAAGAAGATTGCAGGAAGAAGAAAGCAACAGTTTGCTACAACTGTGGAGAAGCTAGACATTTCAGGCCAGATTGCCCAAAATTGGTTAAACCAGCTGACAACAAAGCCAAACCTGCAGAAGGAGCTACCAAGAAAAACGTAAGAGCCTTCCAGTTAACTACTCAGGAAGCAGAGTTAATTCCTGACGTAATAGCTGGTACGTTCCTAGTTCACGACGTTTATGCAAAAGTATTATTTGACTCTGGTGCAAACCAAAGTTTTATAAATACATCATTCTGTCAAGCTCTTAATTTACCATTAACCAATCTTAGGCAGATTTTTACAGTCGAAACGGCATATGGGAATTCTGTTAACATAGATAAGGTTTTGCAAAATGTAAAGATAGAACTCTTAGGTCATAAATTCTCTGCAAACCTGTTACCTATGAATTTAGCAGGGTTCGATGTGGTATTAGGAATGGATTGGTTAGTAACCAACCATGCTCGAATTCTTTGTGACAAGAATTCCGTAGAAATTTATACTCCCACAGGAGAATTAGTGGTGATTACAGGAGATAAACCACGAAAGCCACTGAAATTCATTTCAGTAATGAAGTTGGCCAGTTATTCAAGAAAACAAGAAATGGTGTATATGATTTCAGTAATCATTAACACAAAAGGTAAAGAACTCAAAGAAATTCCTGTAGTATCAGAATACCCAGATGTATTCCCAGAAGAACTACCTGGATTACCACCTGATAGGGAAGTAGAATTTAGAATTCATCTAATTCCTGGAACTACACCAATAGCCAAGGCACCGTATCGGTTAGCACCCACAGAAATGCTAGAATTGAAAAAGCAATTAGATGAATTACTAAGCAAAGGATTCATATAACCTAGTTCATCCCCGTGGGGAGATCCAGTGTTGTTTGTGAAAAAGAAGGATGGTTCCATGAGAATGTGTATCGATTATAGGGAATTAAATAAGATTACAATTAAGAATCGATACCCATTACCTAGGATTGATGATCTCTTTGATCAATTGCAAGGAGCTAGATATTTTTCTAAGATAGATTTACGCTCCGGATACCATCAATTAAAGGTACAAGAAGAAGACATACCTAAAACTGCTTTCAGAACTAGGTATGGTCATTACGAGTTTACAGTCATGCCCTTCGGACTAACAAATGCTCCCGCGGCATTTATGGACATGATGAATAGAATCTGTAAACCGTATTTGGATAAATTTGTAATTGTCTTCATCGACGATATACTTATTTATTCCAAAAGTCAGGAGGAACATCGTGAGCACCTGCATATACTCTTAACTTTGTTAAGAAAGGAAAAGCTTTATGCTAAATTCTCGAAGTGTGAATTTTGGTTGCAGGAAGTACAATTTTTAGGACACATGGTGAATCACGAAGGTATTCACGTTGATCCTGCTAAGATAGATGCGATCACTAAATGGAAGGTCCCACAATCAGCTATGGAAATTAGAAGTTTTCTAGGGTTAGCCGGATACTATAGACGGTTTATTAAGGATTTGTCCAAGATAGTTGTACCCTTAACTAAGCTAACCTGTAAAGCAGTTAAGTTTGAATGGGGACCTAGGCAAGAAGAGGCCTTTAGGATTTTGAAACAAAAGTTAACAAATGCTCCAATTCTAGCCTTACCAGAAGGAAAAGAGGATTTTGAAGTATACTGCGATGCTTCAAAACTAGGATTAGGATGTGTACTTATGCAACGCAAGAAGGTAATTGCGTATGCATCAATGCAATTGAAAAAGCACGATGAAAACTATACGACTCATGACTTAGAGTAAGGAGCCATAATTTTTGCCCTTAAGATTTCGAGACACTATCTGTATGGAAGTAAGTTCACTGTCTATACAGATCATAAGAGTTTAAGATACATATTTGGGCAAAAAGAATTAAACATGAGGCAAAGGAGATGGATGGAAATCCTAAGTGACTATGACTGTGATATTCAATATCACGAAGGAAAGGCTAAAGTAGTTGCAGATGCCTTAAGTCATAAGTATCATGAAAAACAACGACGAGTTCGTGCTCTTAAATTAAGTTTACAATTAGACTTAATGGAACAACTGAAAAGCATTCAAGAAACAGCAATCAAGGATGATGCTGAAGGAATGAAAGGACGAATAAAAGAATTAGAGCAAGGAAGTGATGGAATTTGGAGATTCCATAAGAAACAAATTTGGGTACCTAAACAGGGAGAATTAAGAAATAAAATTTTAGAGGAAGCCCATAAATCTAGGTATACCATGCATCCTGGTAACAATAAGATGTACCAAGATTGAAGAAACAATTTCTGGTGGATAGGAATGAAAAAGGACATAGCTAGGTATGTTTCTAAGTGTCTTACTTGTTCACAAGTTAAGGCAGAACACCAGAAACCCTCAGGTCTACTACAACAATTAGAAATGCCTGTATGGAAATGGGAACTCATAACAATGGATTTTGTTACTAACTTACCCAAAACCAGAAAGGGTAATGATGCAATTTGGGTAATTGTGGATCGATTAACCAAATCAGCTCATTTTCTACCCATGAAAGAAACCTTTAGCATGGAAAGGTTAGCCAAGTTGTACGTAGATGAAGTAGTATCCTTACATGGAGTTCCACTCTTCATTGTATCGGATAGGGATAGTCGTTTCACTTCCCATTTCTGGACAAGTTTCCAAGAAGCTATGGGAACTCGACTAAAGTTAAGCACTGCATATCATCCGCAAACCGATGGACAAAGTGAAAGAACTATCCAAACCCTGGAAGACATGCTTAGGGCATGTGTAATAGATTTTGGTGGAAATTGGGATGACCACATATCCTTAATTGAATTCTCCTATAACAATAGTTATCATTCAAGCATTGAAGCTGCCCCATTTGAAGCACTGTATGGGCGCGAGTGTAGAACTCCAGTTTGTTGGGCAGAAATAGGAGAAAGTCAATTATCAGGTCCTGAAATAGTACGAGAAACTACCGACAAGATTACTAAAATCAAGGAAAGACTCAAGACGGCTCGAGATCGCCAGAAAAGTTATGCAGATAATCGACGTAAGCCGTTAGAATTACAAATCGGAGACAAGGTTCTCTTAAAAGTTTCTCCTTGGAAAGGAATAGTTCGGTTCGGTAAGAAAGGAAAGCTAAGTCCAATGTACGTTGGACCATTCCCAGTAATCCAACGTATAGGACCAGTTGCTTATCGCTTACAACTACCAGAAGAGCTAGTCGGGGTACATGACGTCTTTCATGTATCCAACCTCAAGAAATGTTTATCGGACGAATCTCTGGTAATACCTCTTCAAGATGTAGAGGTAAATGAGAAGTTAAAATTTGTTGAGAAGCCACTACAAATAGAAGACAGAAAGATCAAGTTTCTCAAACACAAGCGACTAGTACTGGTCAAAGTCAAATGGGATTCAAAAAGAGGACCCGAATACACTTGGGAGCTGGAATCTGAGATGAAGAGAAAGTATCCTTATTTATTCCAGTAAATCTCGAGGACGAGATTTTAAATAAGGTGGGGAGGATGTAAGGACCTTCAAAATTGTCCCAAAACAACCCATAAGTAAAAACCCGGACCCCTGAAACCCTACTGTACATGGAAAACCAAGAAAACAAGAAATCTGGTCTTCAGGTGGGCCGCGTAAGGGTTAAGCATAGCCTTACGCGGGCCGTGTCAACATCAAGTTTGACCGGATAAGCATCTGGGCCACGCGTTGACCACCTGGCACACCTACTCGTGACCCAGCAAGCCTAATCTACGAATAGAGTGCCCTCGCGGGCCACGTAAGGATCGAGCGAAGGTTCACGCGGGCCGCGTGAACCTCAATTTTCACCTATAAATAGTTTGGGTTACGAGCAGTCCACTGGTGTCGAAAATTCAGTTCAAAACACGAAATATACTGCTCAAAAGTCGAGTTTACTTTCTAAATAGCGAGGCGCTGCTACAATACAGGGTATTAACTCGATCGCTGCTAAGATTCAATGTCCGATCGATTGAAAACTATCCAATGGATGTTTAAGTGCTGCTCGAATTAGGGTTATACTTTGTCATTCGTCGTGAATTCGATGGATGTTTAAGTATCGCACTTTGTCATTTGTTGTGAATGTTTTAATCTCGTGAGTTATCGTAAATGCTGTATTAGTTACTGACCTAGTTCGTGTGCATTGTTATTTAAATTAGGTTACAAGGCTAATCAGTAGGTTAAGCTCTGTCCGTATAAATCTACAATGTGAGTCATTCTCTTTTATCAAAAGTATTTTACAATACTCCATTTTCAAATGTTATAATTACAGGGATTAAGTCATGGTTATCTTAATCACTGGCTAGTGGGGTATTGTGCACATTACTAATTTCTCACGGGTTAGGCTAATAAATCCTAACAGTGATAATCATCACTACTTGGGGAAAGACCCAATAGTGGTATGACCATCGTCACCAGGTGACACGGCGCCAGATAAAAATAAGATAAAAGCCATTGTAATCGCTCTTATGCTGTAATTGATAACTAACGTGTCATTTTATCAAAATGAATGATTCACCAGTATTTCCCCGCTGACAAAATATTTTTAAAACATGTTTCAGGCAACCTGCTGTAAATCAAAGAAAACGTGCTACGGAGCACTGACAAGCTTGAAGAGGTGGCTCAGTTAAAATGAATAAACATGTTTTATAAATCAGGGAATTTCCTAGTAAAATTCCTCTATTGTAAACTACGGAGTTTATCCCGAATTATGAAATAAAATAATCGGGCATTTTCAAGTTTTAAAAGATCCTGATAAATCTTCCGCTGTCGCATCATTTAATAAATACCACGGGTTCCTGTCCCGCGGCTCCTGACCGGGTAAAACCGGGGCTGGGGCCGTGACAAAAAGCATCAACATCATACCTGGTAAGTTACGAACGAATGGGTTGACATCTAAATCGGTAAGTCTTCTAACCAAGTTTCTGGGAAACAAAGGGCACTCACACGAGCACGTTAAATATATATATATATATATATATATATATATATATATATATATATATATATATATATATATATATATATATATATATATATATATATATATATATATATATATATATATATATATAACTTTTGCTCGGCACGAGGCCGTGTCCGCGCAACTGTCGGGATAAAACCCTTTTTCAAAACAGTTTCTTCATTTCCACAAGCCCCGTTTCCCCAAAAACGCTCTGGTTCAGGCGATTTTTCCGCAGAATTCCGACGTCTCCTCTACTTCTAACAACATTAAGGTATGATTCTATCATCATTAGTAGTTAGATTAAGCATTTGCATGTAGTTAAAACATCAAAAATTTGGGGAAAAATCTAGGGTTCTTGAACTTCATCCGGATCGAACCTCAAATTTTTGCATAAATCTGTTTGCATTAGTTTAGATTAGTGTTATAGGAACTAAATCCACTTGTATTGTTCATAGATTTGCCCGATTTCTCACAAAAACCTCAAACCCTTGTTTTTGAACCGAAAAAGATAAAATCGAATGGGTAAACGGTTTGTTTTGGGAAAAACGGCACTTGGGGTTTCATTTTGGGTGGAAACCGCACCTACTGGACCAAAAATTTTCGATTTTTCGGGACCGGGTCGAAAAATGAAGTTTTTGAGTAACAGACGCCTGGACACGGGGTCGTGTCCGCTGAACACGGGGCCGTGTCCGCTGAACACGGGGCCGTGTCCAGCTAGCTGTTTTCAGTTTTCTCCGAAAATTTCACTATTTCGTGTTGACTTTTGGTGTATTCTTTCAGATGTCAAATAAATTCACAAGGTTCAATGCAACTGAGCAAGACGCTAAAGCAAGATACGATGTGCTTCGAACCAGACCGGAAGTATACCCGAGACAAGTATGCATGGATCTGTTGACATTGGTGAACCAACTTGACCGGTTTAACAACCTCATTACCGGCCCACTAAGAGTCGCCCTAACCACTTAACTTCGCTCGGTCCACGAGTACAATCTGGAATTCTATGACACATTCGTGTTCAATTCAAGGTGTGACCCATTTGACAATGATGGGGTAGAGTTGCGATGTGGGGGGACTAAGTACTCGATTTCGATGGCACAGTTTGGGTCGATAGTTGGGTTGTATGCTGAGGAAGATGAGGGTAATGAAGAAAACACCGGAGGGGTGCGAGAGTTGGATGAAAACGAGCGCCAAGCCGCTTGGGCTCAAATTGGAGAAGGGCACTACAACCCGAGCAGCACTAAGAGCACTAAGCTGAGGGACCCAATTTACCGTTACATACATAGGGTTCTCACTTACTCTCTTAGCCAAAGGCATGACAGTAGTGGCGTTGTTGGGTTGAGAGATCTGGTGGTCCTTCATTGCATTCATAACCGTAGACACCTCGATGTTCCGTACCTCCTGCTCCGCAACATGCATTGGAACCGGCTTGCTACTCCACCAACCCCTATCTTTTTCGGGGGGTGGATTTACCGTCTCTTCAAGCGCTTCGTGAGCATGCCCAGGTCCTTCCAAAAGAGCCTATGGTCAGGAAGAGTGGACATACACATTTGCCGCTCCATGAACCTGATTTACGAAGCCAAAGACGGGTCGGTTAGCTTCCAAAGAGTCCAAGGTCATGCATGGAACCCGCAAGAGGCACTCGTCCTTCACGCTCCACAGTTTCAACAACCTCCTCATTACCAATACCACCCCCACAGTGATCCGGGCCAATCCTCCTCACATGGAGGCGGTTTTCCTAACTTCCAAAGTTTGCATGGCTTATTATAGGAAAACCTCATGTGCACCAGGAACACCTATAACATGGCGAGCAACACGTACACCCAGGTCGGAGCAATTGAGAGGAACATATCCGACATTCAGGATGACATTGGGAATATCCGGGTGTACATGGCGGGGCACGGAGGAGGTGATGACGATGAGGACAAGGACATGGACTAGGCGGGAGGAGTAGAGGTAGGAGCAGATGGTTGGTGATCCCACAGGTTAACCCCTTTCCTTTTGAACAATTTCCGGCCAGCGTGTCGTGTGTTGAACAATTTACTTTCCTTTAACTCTTTTTATTTTCTGCATTTGTTTTTCTTTTTAACTTTGTGATGTGGATGTTGAACTATGGTAATTTAGGATGCTTGCTATGGTTTGGTGTAGTGTTTATTGATAAAACAGGTACATACGTGTCACACCCCGATATTTCCACGTATTACCGGTGGGCCCGGTGGGGAGTATCGTGACGTAGTTGATATCATCATAGTCAAACAACACAATTCGAATGCACAGCGGAAGCAAAAGATAAATATGTTACAATCCGATATAAAGTAATATCAAAGTATTACAAACGGAAAGTAAAGGATCCACAGGCGGATCGAAAATAAAATGAAACATTGTTCAACAGACTTTAGGCATCTAAGCTTGCGAGACTCTTTATTGATGCTAGGAGTAGCCAGCCTATTCCGATTAGTACATGCACTTAGCCTTTTTGGAAAATACGTCAGTTTACAATGGTAAATACAATTTAACTGACTCATTTTGAAAATGTTTAAGAAAATTGATTTGAGTGCGCATGGCACAAAACTTTTTATAACTTGGGATAATTATTTGTATATAATACTTGTAAAAGAATTACATGTTCGTTATACGTTCAGTAGCCTGATCTGTATACCGGGTTAAAGATTAATAGACACACCACAGTAAAAGCGATATTGATTGATAATTCTGAATGAATCCAATTACATAGGTGAGGATCATATTTATAGATCCAAATAATAACAAACCCTAGTACAAAATAAGGAAATAGATATATCTAGAACATATTACAATATCGATATCTAAAAATATACATATGCGCTAATACTGATATGTATATGTGCTGATATGTATATGCGCTAATACTGATATGCGCTAATACTGACCACTAAACACTGATACTAAACACTGATGAATAAACACTGATACTAAACACTGATGAATATCGGCTGGCTAAGACACCCCCTCAGTTTGAGCGGGCGGAGGACAAACGCTCAAGCTGGACCGAAACGATTGGAATAGCTCACGAGATAATCCCTTAGTAAATATATCCGCGTACTGCATAGAGGATGGGACATGAAGAACTTTAATGTGCCCAAGACGAACCTTCTCGCGTACGAAATGTATGTCAATCTCGATGTGTTTTGTCAGTTGATGTTGAACTGGATTATTGGACAAATAGACCGCTGAAACATTGTCACAAAATACCACTGATGCGCGCGTTAAAGGATTGTGAAGTTCGAACAGCAAATTTCGAATCCACGTCATTTCAGCGACTGCATTCGCAACCCCCTATATTCAGCTTCCGCACTGGATCGGGATACAGTAGGCTGACGTTTAGCTGACCAGGATATGAGGTTGTCACCAAGGAAAATACAATAACCCGATGTGGAGCGTCTCGAATCTGGGCAGCCACCCCAATCAGCGTCAGAATAGGCAACCAAATCAGAAGAAGCTGATCACAGGATCCGTATGCCATAGTCAATTGTACCTTGCAGATAACGGATGATACGTTTCATAAACGCGAAGTGAGGACCGCGAGGCTCATGCATGAAGTGACACACCTGCTGAACCGCATACGACAAATCCAGACGAGTAAAAGTTAAATATTGCAATGCACCTGCCAGACTCCGATATAGTGTCGGATCTGAGAACAAAGCCCCATCAGTAGCGCTCAACTTAGAGGAAAGATCAACCGGTGTTGAACACGGTTTACACGAGGACATCGAAGCACGGGTAATTATGTCCTTTGCATATTGAGCCTGAGACAAGAAAATACCATTCTTCTGCTGAGTAACCTTGATCCCCAAAAAATGATGTAACCTGCCCAGATCAGTCATGGCAAACTCCCGAGAGAGTGTGCTAATAATGTTGTTTAAGAGACGATCATTAGAAGCTGTGAGAACTATATCATCCACATATAACAATAAATATGCAACATTAGACGGGTCCTGTTGATAAACAAATAAGGACTGATCACAAGTGCTGCTACGAAACCCTTTAGAAGTGATAAAATTAGCAAACCGGGTGTACCAGGCCCGTGGTGCCTATTTAAGACCATAAAGTGATTTCTTCAAACGACAAACGTGATTAGGAAATCGTCTATCATAAAAATCCGGTGGTTGATGCATAAATACCGTCTCATGTAGTTCCCCGTGTAAAAAAACATTCTTAACATCAAGTTGATGAATAGACCAAGCCCGAGATACTGCAAGAGACAAAACTGTGCGAATGGTGGCCGGTTTGACCACAGGGCTAAATGTCTCATCACAATCAATACCAACCGTTTGGGAATTTCCATTAACCACCAACCTAGCCTTATAATGTTCCAATCATCCATCCGATTTAAATTTATACCTAAATAACCACATGCAACGAATGACGGGACGATCAAGTGGACGGGGAACAAGCTCCCATGTTTCATTATCCTGTAGTGCCGTAAACTCGGTTTGCATAGCATGTAACCAATTAGGATCATTTAGGGCTTTGGAATACGACGTAGGAACTGGTGAAAGGTTAAGAGTGTGGTGAACGGCCGAAGGGTTGGACCGTGATTTGGAACGAGTTGTCATGGGGTGTTGGTTTGTAATCTGACCGGTGGGTTGGGTCTAGGCTTGGGCCGTGGAGGGTGTAGGGTTAGATGGGCCAGTTTGGGTCTGGGCGGGAATGGCAACGGAAGTGTTAGGTGGGCCTGTTCGAGTGGAAATGCTGGTACGGGGACGACGTGAGTAGGTAAATGGGTATGGGGTTACAGGCTGGGAAATGATCTGGGTAACGGGCCGGGTTACGGGCTGGGTAACGGGCTGGGGTTCGGACTGGGTAACTGGCCGATGAAAAGTGAATCCCGGTGGGGTGGGGTCGTCCAAAAAATCGTAGGTGATAGGATGAGTGGGACGTGTGAACGGGAACACGGCCTCGTCAAAAGTCACATGACGGGAAATATGTACCTTGCCTGTGGTAGGGTCCAAGCAACGGTAGCCACGGAAGTCGGGTGGATAGCCGAGGAAGATACAACGCATGGACCGATGGTGAAGTTTGTGAGGCTGGGTAGCGGATGTGTTAGGGTAACACGCACATCCGAACACTCGTAAGTGTTCGTAATCAGGGTGACGAAGGTAAAGAGCAAAGGTAGGTGTGTAAAAATTTAGGCGTTTGGTTGGTAAAATATTGTGGAGATAAGTGTCCGTATGTAGGGCTTCAACCTAAAACCAAGGAGGTAGATTCGCATGAATTAAGAGAGCCCGAATAATGTCATTCAGGCGGCGAATCATACGTTCGGCCCTTCCATTTTGAGAGGATGTTTGAGGGCACGAAAACCGAAAAAGCAAACCATTTTGTTGGGCAAAATTTTTAAATGCTAAATTGTCAAATTCACCCCCTAAGTCACATTGAAAGGTTTTTATTTTGTGGTGAAATTGGGTAAGAATTAACTGATGGAATTTGGCAAAAGTAGGAAATGTTTCGAATTTGTATTTTAGGGGGTAGACCCACACGAAGTGTGAGAAATTGTCAATTAGCACCATGTAATATTTATATCATGTTTTACTCGTGATTGGCGAAGTCCATAAATCGCAATGAATAATATCAAAAGGAGCAAAAGTAAATGTATTAGACGAATAAAACGGTAATCTTTTACTATTCGAAAGTTGACAAGAATTGCAAAGATTGTGACTTTTGTCCTTATTACATTGAAAATTAAAATTACGATTTAAAATATCTAGAACTTGCGCCCCGGGATGTCCTAAACGATCATGCCAAGGTAGATGGTGGGAAGCAATAAAGGTGGCTTGAGGCGGCAGTTGAGGCGGCGTGAACGTGTAAAGAGTCCCGGTACTATTATGGCGAGATAGTGTCTTCTTAGTTTTGAGGTCCTTCAAAGAAAAACCAAACGGGTCAAATTCGACAGACACTTGATTATCACGAGTAAAACGTCTAACGGAAATCAGATTTTTAATTATTTAAGGGCTATAAAGGATGTGTGGGAGTATGTAGGTTCGGTTTGGTAAAGGATGAAAACCCGTACCTGATCCTTTAATTGGTAAATACATGCCATTACCTACCAAAATATTACGACACACAGGAGTAGAATCTGGGATTACGATTTTACCTTGTTCTTTAGTGACGTGTGACTCGGCTCCTGTATCCATAACATCTGAGTTCCAAGCCATATTTGGAGAATGAACCTGCAAGTTAGCCATGGCAGCACTTAAATTTGTTGGACAAAGAGGGTTGTACATCGGCTGGTTGAAACCGGGTGGGGGATACTGTGCAGGAGAGAACCCAACCTGCTGAGGAAAACCGGTGAACTGAACCGAGGGAGCAGACTGTTGATCCGATTACTTGTTTGCTGTCCACTATTGCTGTGTCGGGTAAGGGCAAGGTGGAGGCGTCCACCATGCCCAATTTGGATAAGGAGTCGGCTGGCCCTGGTAAGAGGTCCAAGGGGACGACTGCTGAGACCTGCCCCTGCCCTTGCCCCGGCGATTCGAATTTCCACCTCTACCGCGGCTGCCACGTCGAGTGGTGGAGGAATATGGCTGCTCCGGTGGCTGATTTTGATTGTTGGAAGAGCCGCCAGTGGGCGGCGCTGTAGTGGCAGCAAGAACAATATTCTGGGAGCCCTTTTGAGCGTCAATCCTGATTACTTCTTCGTTAAGCATCACAATAGCTTGATCCCAATCAACACCCTGCTGGTTGATTAACGAAGCAGTGGTATTGTATTCAGCCAGGAGGCCGCGAACCAGCTGAAGAACGAGTCGTGACTCGGAAACGGGCTGATCAACGTCAGCCAGTTGGCTGGCTAAATCAGACAGCTGTTGACAGTAGTCGTCAACCGACGAGCAAGCTGTGAGTGTGAGGTTGCAAAACCTTGTCTCGAGCGCCGCAACGCGAGCCTTTTTGTTGCTCAAGAAAATCTTTTCGAGCTTTGTCCATGCCGTTATGGCTACAGTCGTATCCAAGAGCCGTTTCAGAAGATCATCCGAAACGGTGCTGTAGATCCACTGTAGGACCAATGCATCCAGTTCTTTCCATTCATCATACTCGGGTGAGGTAGTGGCTGGAGCGGCTGAATCATCGATGTGGTTTGACACCTTATACGCGACGGCATGAAGGCGAAACAATTTGACCCAGGCTGAATATGTAACCTTCGATCCGTCCAACGTACGGATCTTGGACTGAATATTCGATACGAAGTATGCGGGGTGGAGGGAGTTGGGTTTGGTCGATGGTTTAGCAGTATCTTCCTTTGGCGGCATGGTGGCAGGACCGAACGAATCCGGTTATGGGTTTTGGAATCGGAAAAAAAGAGGAAAAAGAGAGGGTAATCAGAAGCCGGTTATGGCTCTGATACCATAAAAGCGATATTGATTGATAATTCTGAATGAATCCAATTACATAGGTGAGGATCATATTTATAGATCCAAATATTAACAAACCCTAGTACAAAATAAGGAAAGAGATATATCTAGAACATATTACAATATCGATATCTAAAAATATACATATGCGCTAATACTGATATGTATATGTGTTGATATGTATATGCGCTAATACTGATATGCGCTAATACTGATATGTGCTAATACTGAACACTAAACACTGATACTAAACACTGATGAATAAACACTGATGAATATCGGCTGGCTAAGACACATGTATAATGCCCACAAGGTTGTTTCCTTTAGGTGGGTTACCAGTTTTTACATATGCATCTGTCAGGTGTACGCCTACACCCCGTGCTTAGGTCGTGGCCATTTCATGAATAATGCCAAGGATATCCGGGACATGGGCATTAACCCCCCAAAGGCTTTAAGCAAACAAAACAATTTAAACGGGACATTTCAATGATTTAACCTTCATACAATTAAAGATTCAATGCCCGACCAAGCGGTATTTTATATACCGTACCCCAAGCCCGTATAGGGAAAATAAGTTAAAAGTATTTACCTGAGCTAAATATAAATTCAATCCCAGCCGTATATCAAATCAGCAAGTACAGATAGCTTTTATTGGGCTCCTAAATCTGGAACGAAGGTTTTTAATAACCTATTAGATTCCTAACGGGTCTTTAATTAAGCCTAAACTTAGACCGGTTAGTTTTAAAAAGAAGATACGGTTCAAAACGCATGGTTAAGCGAGAGCCGGATTAGAATGTGATTTAGACCCGACAAGCTTGTATACTTGTATAATAAGGGTAAACTAAACACATTCTGGATTTTGAGATAAAAATGATAAGGTTTGACCTGTTTCGGCTAATTTATGCAAACTAGTTACATAAGCCGATCCGAACGCGAAAAGTGTGTAACGGGTAACCAAAATAGTCATGAACAGGTTTCCTAAGTTAATATGCCTTAAATATGTTGTGTTATCAGTAGGATACCTTCCATTATGCCCAAAACGAATTTAAAACCAATTTATGCCCCGTAGCGGTATTTTGGTCATTTTAAAGGTTATAAGAGAGGTTAAATATTAATCTGAGTTACAGATCTGATATAAACAGTAAACATACTTAAATTAATAGGTTATATCAGTAGGGTATTAAATAAATGTGAAATTTACCATTTATAACTAAACTATGCACCGAATGGGCATTTTGGTAATTTCACTTAAGCCTAAAAGGTCAAAACTGGAAACCTGAGTTTAAAAACTTTTACTTACTGTTAGGATATAAAAATTTACTGAAAATATCAGTAGACATCAAACCTTATATGTTTAAAATAGTTTTAATACATACTATGCGTTAAAAACGCTTAAAAAGGCGATTTTGAGCTATTTCCGGGTTTCTAAAGGAAAACTGATATTTTTATTATTCTAGAAGGCTCAAAATATTTTATTTATCATATTAGATCAGTAGAAAAGGTTTGAAATCAAAATGATTTGAAAAACTCATTTTATAGCCCAAAAGGGCAAAACCGGCAATTACCGAATCAAGCTTAGAACTCTATGTTATGCTCAGCCTAAAATTAAATAAAAATCTTCAAAAATCCCAAAATATTATTTTATATCAGTAGGTAAAAAGTTTGGTATCAAAAATTGGGTTTAGATAGGCTATACGCTAATTATGCCGTTTTATTAATAAAAGCTTTTCATTTACGCTAATGAGCATAACTCCTAATCTAGACTTTAAACTGATGTAAAATTTTAGGGACAAGTTTATAATTCAGTAATAAAGATTATTGTTCTCTCACATTTTCAAAATTCTCGTTTTAGGGTCAAAAGGGCATAATGGTCAACATTTAAGCATATAACGGAAACATGCAATGAATCGGATAACTAAGGAACCAAGTTGTATAACCTCAGATGGTTACACTAACCTATAGCCTGGTCCTAAAGGAATCCTAAGGCACATCTAAACTAAGCTAAATCAGGTCAGAACTGAAAGTCAAAGCAAAAGTCAACTTTTGCGACTTTCGGTTCCGAACCGAGCCTATACTTAGAATTGTCGGGTTGAATCATGCTTAGGCATGTTCAACTAATATTTACCAAGTTATTAAAGCGAGAAAACTGATTTTATGGTTTCTTATAATAATAGTTATGAATTTATTTAAAACTAACCCGTTTGACTTTTATTTGACCCGACAATTTAACTAAGTAAACGTGGCAATTAGGAGGTGCCCTTTTGAGGGTTTAACACCTACCTGATTACGGTCACGTAGCCATGTTCGTTATGAACAATTGCTCAACCGTTTAAAAGTCAAAGCGTTTATCAAAACGCTTGACTTTTCGGCTATAACGCTAGAAATTTAAACTGAGCACGAAAGGACACTTACAAAGGGTCCAAGCAAGGATAGAATTGATCTTGGATGTTCATGTATGAAGCACAAGGGCTCCAACTTAGAACAATTCAGATCAAGGTGTGAAATGAGAGCAAGATCAAGTGGGTTTATATAGGATTTCAAGAACCGTTAGGATCGTTTCTCGTAACCCGTGCTTCAATCTTGGCCCTCCATGTGTGCCCATGGTTTCTAAATACAATGGGGGTTGAAAACCAGCTCATGGTATTGAGGATTTTACATAAAAGCCCTTGAAAAACAACCAGAATGCTGAAAATAAGAATCTGCCCAGACCTGGGCGTAGGCTACGCTGCATGGGGCGTAGCCTACGGCCTGCACAGATCAAACAACTTTCAGAAGTTGCAGTTTTGGTCCCTGTAAGCATATAAGGTCATTTTTGGCATGTTTGAAGCCCATTAAGCCATTTTCAAGGCTCTACAATGATTCCTAAACATAGGGAACATAAAACATGCTCAAGAATATGTCGGATGTCGGTTCGTTTGGTCGTACGGTCACGTTGTTCGACTAATTACGACGAAACACGAACGGACGCGAAAAACGATCCAAATTACGCGACGAATGGAATTTTATCATGCCGAACACTAAAATAAAATATTTTAGTGCTTACATAAATTTTTAGGTGTCCGGATATATTCAGAATGCAAGATATGCACGGAAATGCAAACTTGTGCACTTTTTGACACTTTTAGTCCCTGAATGACTTAAAAGTTTATTTTTGCGCACCAAACACCTCCAAGCCTATATCTAAGCTATATAAAGGATAATTAGGGTATTTTTAACTCATGGTCATATTCCAGAAGGTCCGATACCCTACGAATCGACGTACTTTTGCAGTTTGACGCAATTAGTCCTTTAATTGCGCAAAGTAGCGCGAAACGTTGTTTAATGATATCCAAGTCTTCCATGGCCCATAATGGGCATTCCCAAGCATATACTTAAATATTACTACACTCTCGTTCACTTAAAAGGTCACCGAAAGGCGTAGATTCAAAAGTTGGCGCTTTAGGTCCCTCTATTGCGCAAACTTGCGCATCTCATCATTTAATAGCATTGAAGCCTCATCTAATCCATGTTAGGCATTCTTGAAAGTATTATTAAACATCACGATGCTTCGGGTTCGCTAAAAGGTCATTCAGAGGTATAATTAAACATATTGACACTTTTAGCCCCTCTAACTTGCAAAGTTGCGCGTAACTTTACTTATAGGCATAAAAACCTTAGACGGCCAATAATTGGAATTCCCGAGAGTATAATCAAATATCATGAAGCTCCCGGTTTGTTAAAAGGTCACCCAGAGGTAAGAATTAACATGTTGACGCTTTTAACCCTTCATTGCCAAACTTTCAATTAATTCCACAAACGGTTACACTCGATCGCCAAGTGGCTCATTTGTGAACATAAATATCGTGAGAGGTTATTTAGAAACTTATTTTAGGTATGCTAACACTTCCAGTCCTTTCATGATCAAGGTTTTCGATTTTTCAAAAAATTAGTCCCTTAAATTCAATGTTTGACTTCATTAGGGTTTATTACACGTGTCAATACCTCATTGGACGTGATTTTACGAGGTGTTACATCCTCACCCCCTTAAAAGAAATCTCGACCTTGAGATTTGCTAAATTGCTGGAAGTACTTTTTGTCGCATAATGGACTTAACTTTTATAGCCTATCTGGAACCTCTCCAAGCTCCCAAACTGACCTCTATAATATATACATATATTCTTTTGGGAGCTCTTTAACCTGTCAATCCTTAATCGATACGGGTTTCTCATCAAATCATAATTTTCATTAATTTGCATATCGTCATGTGATAGTGCTTCTCGACTTATTGGTGAAACACATCCTTAAATCATTAGTGTGTAACGTATTGCGAGCTCTGCCAAGCTCCTTAAATAGGTTTTAGCTTATAAGCTATTGGCCTTTGTTACACTCGATTTCCCGAATGTTCCTATATATCCTGGGCTTAACTTACCCTGAGAAATTAAAATTTAGCACACCCTTCTTAGGGCGATACCTTCGATTGAACCTTATTCCTTATTAAGGACTTAAGAAGGTTGCGACTTTCATCAATCCTAATTTTTCTGCCGATTACTGGCAATCTTTTAGACGATTACAAATTCGAATGATCTTATTTGTTGTTTCCAATACAACTTTCAGATCCTGATAATTGGACTTACCAATCTATTGTCTAACAATAAATGTTTAACATTCCACCTATGCAAGGTTTCCAAAGGAGCAGCCTTGATACTTATATAACAACTATTATAGAAAAGCTTATTTTAAGGTGAGATGGTTATTCCAACCACTGCTTGAAACTAAACTTAAGGAATAGCTAATCCTTGCCGTTAGTCGAACAAATCGACGATCCTGGGCAGCTGATGGCGATTTTTAATTGTTGCCTAATTAGGGTTGCGGTAATCAATGCATAAGCAAAATGAATCGTCTTTCATAATTAACTATACCGAATTCTCAGGATATTGAGTTAGGCTATATGAATTTTCTATTTTAAAACTTACTTAATCATGGATTCGATTCTTCCAATGATGGTACTAGTCGTCTTGGAGATTTCATAATAATACAGCCCTAAATGGGATATAAATCTTAACTCTACTTGCCTTTCAGGAGGGAAACATGGTAATCTTAGGAGAAGATAATCAAGATACAAGGAGGTTACAGAGATTTTCCAAATCTCAGCCTTCAGTTCATCAATCATATTCTGTGTCAGATAAATGACACATTTATGTTACGAGTCCACGAATTCCTTAATCGAAGACATTTACTTGGACAATTCCATTCTGGATATCTTCCTTGAATACCATTAGTTGACTTTAGTACCATATGACCATCGGGATATCTTTGTGGTCCCATGCATTAAACCTCCATACTGATCAGGCATGGAAGCAATCTATGGAACATATTAAGATACACCAATCCTCCTATGGCGCTTTTATCATACCGTCTGGTATTCGCAATCGATAGAGATCAAAGAGATATCAACTATGTATGCTGATGCACTTCCTCTAGAGAGAGAATACTTCTAAAATTCTACGACTGAAGGTTTCTGACGGGAACAGAATAAACGGCTCTTATGATTTCGCCTGTAAGTTTTACCTTACACTTAATATCTGGGGTTTTTACGGGAAAAATGTCTAAAAGTTTGCTAAGCTTATGGTCTTATGAGAGACTTAGCAGCACCTGAACCCAAACGTAACTCTTAGCAATAAAATCACAATAAGGGATTTATCTGGTGTCATTAATGTGAGCTGCCTCTAATCCTTCATCAGGAGGGTTAAACGCCTCCATTCTCAATCCTTTTAAACTTAGCTGCGAAATCTTTGACAAATTTTAGGGCAGTCTTAGCTTTGACTGGTTATTTCTTAATCTATATAACGTGAGTAGCTGAGGTAGATCCATAATGGATTTATAATGAGCAGGCTTTGAAACCTTAATGTGCCCTTTTTATTGCCGATGTTAACCACCAATGATTATTGCATTAAGCTTAGAATTTGGGTAAACTGAATAGGGCACTATCTCAGCTAATGAATCAAAATTTGTAACATATTGTCGACAGTCTAGAACTTTTATGGTGAGAGTCATAAAATTCTTATTCCATCTTTTCCATTTCGCGAAGCGGATAATAGGTTTTTCTAATAAGGTCCTTAAAACTTGGACCATCCCATAATGTATAAGAGGATCTTTCTTGTGGACTTCATTAATGTCCTCACTAATCAAGGATATTGCCATCGAATGACTGAGATGTATACCTCACCGTGTCCTTTCCAGCATAACCGCTGATACACCTAATGGTTTCTACTTCATCCAACAATTTCCCGCAATCGATGGCCTCTTTTTACTATTGAAGTCTCTTGACTTCCAAGAGACGAAGTACTTTTAAGTACATCCTGAAAGAATGGGTTCCTTGCCACATTTGATTTTGTTTGGGTTATTCTTTGTATTTGAAGTATGAATAAAGCTCTTCTCATGAGCAGCGACATGTGTTTTAGAGCGAGCAGCATCTGGCTTCTTGAACCTTTTCATGACTTTTCTCATAGCCTCTCTAATAGCTGCGTTAATTACAGTTTTGGAGATTAACTCCATTAACATTGAGGTTCACATTGGATGCACCATTAACATTTGTCGCATCTTCAGCATCGCGACTGTTGTTTGTCCCTTCTGAGTTTTCCATACTCGAATCTTTGGTATTAAATACCATATTCAACAAGTGCTTAGGTAATCCATACCCAGTGTCTCCTTAAATTGTCAAAGGCTCACCATAAGGAGTCTTGATAACTACTTGCTTCTTATCACACACAATACGGGTTTGATTTTTAAGACGATCAATTCATTCCTATCACTATATCGAGTCCCTCTTATTTTAATGGAAACAAGGACAACAGAAAAGAATGATTCCTAATGGATATAAAACATCCATCTAATATTGATGAAGCAGTCTCTGAGGTACTATCGGCCAATTCTACTTTATACTTAACGCTTAGAGTTTTAACAGGCAGATTTAATGATTTACAAAAATCTATTGTCTACGAAAGACTTATCTGAACCTGAATCAAATAATACTCTTGCATGAGCATTATTGATAAAGAAAGTACATGTTGTGACATTGTCATCCTGAATAGCCTCTTGAGCATCCATTTGAGAGCTCCCAGCTTTGGTCTTCTTAGCCTCCCCAGGCTTCTTGGTTTTATTTGGGCAATTTGTCTTGATGTGCCCTATTTCATTGCAACCATAGCAGGTTGCGTCCTATATGTCTTGGCACTCCAAGGTCTTGTGCCCTTCCTTATTACAAATCCCACAAGGCCTAGCTTGTGACTCCAAAGTGCATTTCCCTTTAGTTGCCTTCTTTGGGCAGCGGGTCTTTATGTGCTCCTTCTCGCCACAACCATAGCATGTGGCGTCCTTCAAGTCCTTGCATTCATGGGTCTTGTGATCCATCTCTTTACAGATGACACATCCCCTGGTCTGATCATAGAAACATTTTCCGAAGTGCTTCTTCCCGCAGGTTTTACATTCGGGTTTTGCCTCCTTTGGCTTGGACAGGTTATAGCTTGAACCGGTCTTACCCTTTTTGAATCCCTTATTCGGGGTATTATCGCACTTTCGCTTATGATCCTTTAACGCTCGGTCCACGGACTTGTTTACGGTTGTATCTAACATAGCCTGTAACTCGGTGCCCGTTAAGTTCAGTCTTACATCATTATTCTAATCAGCTGGATTATTGTGAGCTTCAGATGAGTCGGCCATGGTGAAGCTTTGAAGGCTACAAACCAAGTGGTAATAATTTATTTAATTATATAGGGAGTCGTTGAGTTTGATGATTAAATAGCCATGGTGTAACTCAACCATATAGGCCAATAGATAGTATTAAATTTATTTGATTATGTTTTGCCTAGGTTTTTAAATAATCCATCTTTGGCGCTTGAACGGAATATAATCCTTCATATTTATTAGACAGGGGACATAAATCACGACTGTCAAAGTCGTACCGACATTTTATATAGCACAAGGGCTTGTTCCAAAGGACTTTTGATGGCATAGATGCCTTGTCACTAGGGAAATTTTAAAACATAATCGATGATTCCTTTGGATCGGAAAATTTCATAGTTCATTGTCTTGACAAGAAGTTATGAAATAAAACTATCTTTTTCATGTATACATCTTTGCCCGAAGGTATTCATCCCAATGGATGTTTTGATGTGTTAATCATGTTCGACGTTTATTAGCCATGATTCCTTTTGATCATTTACGCTAAATAAGGGGTTTGGAAATTCCTAATATGAAGATGACAAGTGTGATTTTATCGCATCACTGTTGTCAGGAGTGTTAACATATTTTCAGATGTTAACAAGGATCTGAATTTCTTTTAAACAGGTCTTACCATCATAGCTAGGTCTTTAATGGCATTCAAGCTAGGTTATACCTTTTAAGATTTTCTTTTAACATGTATACTGGCAGGAAATGAATGATATTTATTTTATTTAGGATTTTCATTATAATTATCCTAAACTTAATTAAAATATAACTATGGCACAAAAGGCCAAGTCACAAGGGCAACTTTAAATTATAATCCATGATTTTGTAGAATCAAGGTATTTAGGCTCGAACGTTGTTCATGCCTTTTCTTAACAGGGAGTTGTAGGCTACGACTGTCTTTTGTCTTATATGACAATGAATACGGCCCCGTAAGCATTACATCCCTAATGGATGCTTAATTCACCAAATAAGAAAGGATTTTGGGAGAATCCAGTATAAGGATGATTTATGTGATTGAATCACATTTGCCAGGAATGTTAACAAGGATTTGAATCTTTTGAATAGGTTCTACCATCTTGGCCTTGTCTGAAATGACGTATTGGCTAGGTTGTACCTTTAAGATTCTTTTTAATATTTAACGCAGAACAATCCTAAATTGAGATGTTAATAAGGATCTGAATCTAATTGAGGAACTGCCATCATGGCCCTGTTCTTAAAATGACACCTGGGCTAGGTCTTGTTCTTTTTAGATTTTGCCATTTTATTATAATGGTAGATCTTATAAAAGGAATGTTATTATTTCATATTTTATATTCATATGCAATGATGAATAAATTTAGATAAAACATTCCAATGATTTTTAAAAGAGGTACAGAATTGCCCTAAACGGGACTTGAAAGGAATGATGTTGTCCATGAAGGGACTGAAAGATAAGTATGCACTTATAAGGACTTACTAAGGAAACGAACTTCAACAAAAGGAGTTTCTTCTTCATTTTATTTCTAAATGTTTTCTCCTTAGTTGCACGTTTATCCTAGTCGCAGTACGAAGCTTGGCCTATCCTAGGCTTCGAATGGGGAGAATTTCCATTACGGCTTCTTTGCTTGGCGACAAATTAAAATATATAGAATTGAAAGCAATAATTCTTCAAATAGAGATGAGAGTATTTCTATGTTAAGTCTAGACTTAGAAGGTCAAGGAATGTGCTACTGTGTCATTGAGATTAAACACAAAAGGCTAGTGTTTAATTCACTCAATGTTGGCTCTGATACCAACCTGTCACACCCCAATATTTCCACGTATTACCGGTGGGCCCGGTGGGGAGTATCGTGACGTAGTTGATATCATCATAGTCAAACAACACAATTCGAATGCACAGCGGAAGCAAAAGATAAATATGTTACAATCCGATATAAAGTAATATCAAAGTATTACAAACGGAAAGTAAAGGATCCACAGGCGGATCGAAAATAAAATGAAATATTGTTCAACAGACTTTAGGCATCTAAGCTTGCGAGACTCTTTATTGATGCTAGGAGTAGCCAGCCTATTCCGATTTGTACCTGCAGTTAGCCTTTTTGGAAAATACGTCAGTTTACAATGGTAAATACAATTTAACTGACTCATTTTGAAAATGTTTAAGAAAATTGATTTGAGTGCGCATGGCACAAAACTTTTTATAACTTGGGATAATTATTTGTATATAATACTTGTAAAAGAATTACATGTTCGTTATACGTTCAGTAGCCCGATCTGTATATCGGGTTAAAGATTAATAGACACACCACATGTATAATGCCCACAAGGTTGTTTCCTTTAGGTGGGTTACCAGTTTTTACATATGCATCTGTCAGGTGTACGCCTACACCCCGTGCTTAGGTCGTGGCCATTTCATGAATGATGCCAAGGATATCCGGGACATGGTCATTAACCCCCCAAAGGCTTTAAGCAAACAAAACAATTTAAACGGGACATTTCAATGATTTAACCTTCATACAATTAAAGATTCAATGCCCGACCAAGCGGTATTTTATATACCGTACCCCAAGCCCGTATAGGGAAAATAAGTTAAAAGTATTTACCTGAGCTAAATATAAATTCAATACCAGCCGTATATCAAATCAGCAAGTACAGATAGCTTTTACTGGGCTTCTAAATCTGGAACGAAGGTTTTTAATAACCTATTAGATTCCTAACGGGTCTTTAATTAAGCCTAAACTTAGACCGGTTAGTTTTAAAAAGAAGATACGGTTCAAAACGCATGGTTAAGCGAGAACCGGATTAGAATGTGGTTTAGACCCGACAAGCTTGTATACTTGTGTAATAAGGGTAAACTAAACACATTCTGGATTTTGAGATAAAAATGATAAGGTTTGACCCGTTTCGGCTAATTTATGCAAACTAGTTACATAAGCCGATCTGAACGCGAAATGTGTGTAACGGGTAACCAAAATAGTCATGAATAGGTTTCCTAAGTTAATATGCCTTAAATATGTTGTGATATCAGTAGGATACCTTCCATTATGCTCAAAACGAATTTAAAACCAATTTATGCCCCGTAGGGGTATTTTGGTCATTTTAAAGGTTATAAGAGAGGTTAAATATTAATCTGAGTTACAGATCTGATATAAACAGTAAACATACTTAAATTAATGGGTTATATCAGTAGGGTATTACATAAATGTGAAATTTACCACTTATAACTAAACTATGCACCGAAGGGGCATTTTGGTAATTTCACTTAAGCCTAAAAGGTCAAAACTGGAAACCTGAGTTTAAAAACTTTTACTTACTGTTAGGATATAAAAATTTTCTGAAAATATCAGTAGACATCAAACCTTATATGTTTAAAATAGTTTTAATACATACTATGCGTTAAAAACACTTAAAAAGGCGATTTTGAGCTATTTCCGGGTTTCTAAAGGAAAACTGATATTTTTATTATTCCAGAAGGCTCAAAATATTTTATTTATCATATTAGATCAGTAGAAAAAGTTTTGGAATCAAAATGATTTGAAAAACTCATTTTATAGCCCAAAAGGGCAAAACCGGCAATTACCGAATCAAGCTTAGAACTCTATGTTATGCTCAACCTAAAATTAAATAAAAATCTTCAAAAATCCCAAAATATTATTTTATATCACTAGGTAAAAGTTTGGTATCAAAAATTGGGTTTAGATAGGCTATACGCTAATTATGCCGTTTTATTAATAAAAGCTTTTAATTTACGCTAATGAGCATAACTCCTAATCTAGACTTCAAACTGATGTAAAATTTTAGGGACAAGTTTATAATTCAGTAACAAAGATTATTGTCCTCTCACATTTTCAAAATTCTCGTTTTAGGGTCAAAAGGGCATAATGGTCAGTCAACATTTAAGCATATAACGGAAACATGCAATGAATCGGATAACTAAGGAACCAAGTTGTATAACCTCAGAGGGTTACACTAACCTATAACCTGGTCCTAAAGGAATCCTAAGGCATATCTAAACTAAGCTAAATCGGGTCAGAACTGAAAGTCAAAGCAAAAGTCAACTTTTGCGACTTTCGGTTCCGAACCGAGCCTATACTTAGAATTGTCGGGTTGAATCATGCTTAGGCATGTTCAACTAATATTTACCAAGTTATTAAAGCGAGAAACTGATTTTATGGTTTCTTATATTAATAGTTATGAATTTATTTAAAAATAACCCGTTTGACTTTTATTTGACCCGACAATTTAACTAAGTAAACGTGGTAATTAGGAGGTGCCCTTTTGAGGGTTTAACACCTACCTAATTACGGTCACGTAGCCATGTTCGTTACGAACAATGGCTCAACCGTTTAAAAGTCAAAGCGTTTATCAAAACGCTTGACTTTTCGGCTATAACGCTAGAAATTTAAACTGAGCACGAAAGGACACTTACAAAGGGTCCAAGCAAGGATAGAATTGATCTTGGATGTTCAGGTATGAAGCACAAGGGCTCCAACTTAGAACAATTCAGATCAAGGTGTGAAATGAGAGCAAGATCAAGTGGGTTTATATAGGATTTCAAGAACCGTTAGGATCGTTTCTCGTAACCCGTGCTTCAATCTTGGCCCTCCATGTGTGCCCATGGTTTCTAAATACAATGGGGGTTGAAAACCAGCTCATGGTATTGAGGATTTTACATAAAAGCCCTTGAAAAACAACCAGAATGCTGAAAATAAGAATCTGCCCAGACCTGGGCATAGGCTACGCTGCAGGGGGCGTAGCCTACGGCCTGCACAGATCAAACAACTTTCAGAAGTTGCAGTTTTGGTCCCTGTAAGCATATAAGGTCATTTTTGGCATGTTTGAAGCCCATTAAGCCATTTTCAAGGCTCTAAAATGATGCCTAAACATAGGGAACATAAAACATGCTCAAAAATATGTCGGATGTCGGTTCGTTTGGTCGTACGGTCACGTTGTTCGACTAATTACGACGAAACACGAACGTACGCGAAAAACGATCCAAATTACGCGACGAATGGAATTTTATCATGCCGAACACTAAAATAAAATATTTTAGTGCTTACATAAATTTTTGGGTGTCCGGATATATTCACAATGCAAGATATGCACGGAAATGCAAACTTGTGCACTTTTTGACACTTTTAGTCCCTGAATGACTTAAAAGTTTATTTTTGCGCACCAAACACCTCCAAGCCTATATCTAAGCTATATAAAGGATAATTAGGGTATTTTTAACTCATGGTCATATTCCAGAAGGTCTGATACCCTACGAATCGACATACTTTTGCAGTTTGACGCAATTAGTCCTTTAATTGCGCAAAGTAGCGCGAAACGTTGTTTAATGATATCCAAGTCTTCCATGGCCCATAATGGGAATTCCCAAGCATATACTTAAATATTACTACACTCTCGTTTGCTTAAATGGTCACCGAAAGGCGTAGATTCAAAAGTTGACGCTTTAGGTCCCTCTATTGCGCAAACTTGCGCATCTCATCATTTAATAGCATTGAAGCCTCATCTAATCCATGTTAGGCATTCTTGAAATTATTATTGAACATCACGATGCTTCGGGTTCGCTAAAAGGTCATTCAGAGGTATAATTAAACATATTGACACTTTTAGCCCCTCTAACTTGCAAAGTTGCGCGTAACTTTACTTATAGGCATAAAAACCTTAGACGACCAATAATTGGCATTCCCGAGAGTATAATCAAATATCATGAAGCTCCCGGTTTGTTAAAAGGTCACTTAAAGGTAAGAATTAACATGTTGACGCTTTTAACCCTTCATTGCCAAACTTTCAATTAATTCCACAAACGGCTACACTCGATCGCCAAGTGGCTCATTTGTGAACATAAATATCGTGAGAGGTTATTTAGAAACTTATTTTAGGTATGCTAACACTTCCAGTCCTTTCATGATCAAGGTTTCGATTTTTCGAAAAATTAGTCCCTTAAATTCAATGTTTGACTTCATTAGGGTTTATTACACGTGTCAATACCTCATTGGACGTGATTTTACGAGGTGTTACAATACGAGGCTTAGAGTACTAATTATTAGTACTACTATAGCCGGAGTAGGAAAAACGAAGCCAGAAACCTGTTTTTCACCTTTGCAGATTGTCCACACAGGGTCGTGTCCAGCCGATACGCCCCCGTGCCCATTGCCCCAGACCTGCTATTTGTTTAATTCTGCAGACCTTTGCCAGACACGGCGTCGTGTCCAGCCAACACGCCCCCATGTCCACCTTCTGTAAGTAATTGTTACTGGCACTCTGACCACGGGGTCGTGTCCATCTGACACGGGGCCGTGTCCAGACGCCCAGTAACATAAAATTTTGCTTTTTCACACCATTTTATACATTTAATCAACCTAAAAACTTTTTTTTGGGACACATTGAGGACAATGTGTAATTTAAGTGTGGGGGGATGCTAAAACCTTGAATATTGCAAGTCCTAATCACAAGCCTTACACAAAACTCTATTGGAACCGCTAATCACCCCAATTTTTTTTCAAAAATTTTTCATTTTTTTTACTTGTCTAGGTTTAATTTGGGAATTTCAAGTTCTAAAAAGGTTATATTTTTACAAATTTACAACTGATAGCGTCGTGATAAAAAGAACCAACATAAGAAAATTATGAAACGGCATGACAAGCTTAATTAAAATTTGATTATATATACTTGATCACATAAAAACCCATTCCCACAAAAAGTGAGTTTTGAGCATTTATTGAGCATACAAATATATATCTTTAAACTAAATGCTCATTTTTCGTTTTTTGTGTGAATAGCCGCTTGGTTCTTACGACTCTAGAACTTGCCACGACGATACATTCCCGGTCCTTACCAACTTAAACTCGAGTAAGTAAATGACGGAGGCATTAGGACTAACCCTTTTTTATTTGTACACCATTATTTTTCTTTTTTTTTTTTACCACCTACCCAAAATCCTCCTAGTTAACCCCTTTGAGCCTAAACCTTTTCATTTCATAACCCAAAACAAACACCCTTTCACCCACCAAAACCTTTTTTATTTTTAACCCTTTGTTTTAGTGACAAGCTCGGTTTTTCTTATGACTTTAAAAAAAATATAAAAAAAAAATTGTTGATGATGAAGCAAAAAGAGAAATAAACAAACAAGTTTATCAAAAATAACTTTGTTTGAATAATGGTTTCATCAAAATAAAAACTTCAAAAATAAAAAGTCTTACGAAAACCGACGCTTTTTACGCCTTTTCGCCCTTTTACTAACCACTAACCCAACCACCTACCTTTAACCCAAGCCTAACCCTTCACCCCAAAAGTCCTCTTGATATTTACAAAGGTGTATAGTTAAAAAGGGGGAGGATTGATTGCTTGGAAAGCTTATGGTAGGAGTAAGTTCCATGCCGCTCTCGAGTGATCCACTAAAATACATATTCGGCCGAGTGTTTAGTGATCCCCTGTGAGGTATGTGAACTTGTATATAAGTGGAATTTTAAAAAGGCATGTTATGCCCTAATAAGTAATTTATCTTATGTAATGTTTTAAATAAATCATGGCGAATAGGATTGTAAATAAATAAAAATAAAATTTAATAAAGAATCTTAGAAATCCCGACACTCTACGACAAGCCCAAAACCCTTCTCTTCTACCCATTCCATTTGGGAGTGTAAAGCCACATTATAAAGAGTTTTGCTTGAGGACAAGCAAAGATTCAAGTGTGGGGGTATTTGATGTGCACAAAATGCAACATATAAATTACATCAATTGTGGCATAAAACTAACCCTTTTTTAGTACTAATGTTGGAAAAGTGTGTTTTTGTCTTCCTTTTGTATTTTCAGGATTAAATGAGCTCAAATGAACAAAAGAAGCAAAAAGACAGCTAAATCTAACATAAATACAAGAAAAGGAACAAACGTGGCATGCCCAGCCTCCCCGATAGCATCTTCCCAAGCAAAACAAGAGAACAGAAGGCTGAACACGCCCCGTGCTCAATGAGCACGGGGGCGTGCCCAAGTGTCAGCAGAAAAGACAAAGATGTAGAAGCTTCTATCAACCACCACGGGGTCGTGCTTAGCGAACACGGGGCCGTGGTCAACTCTAAGATTCGCAGAATCTGAGGAAATCTTGATAGTACAGATACGCTTCTGCCCACGGGGGCGTGCCCAGTGGACACGGGGCGTGGTCAACTAATGCAGACAAACTGCAATTAATGAAGACAGAGAAGAAGGATGGACACGGGGCCGTGCCCGAGCTGCTGTTCAGGCTATAAATAGGGGTGCTTGGCTCATTTGCAAACCATCCCTTGGCACACCACCTCTCTCACACTTCACCCACACTCCACCACCACCACCACAACACCATCATCCACCACCATCATCCATCATCCATCATAGAGTGTGTGAGTCGTCTCGGGATCCAAGATTGATCGTAAGAGTTCTTGACAATAAAATGCCATGTTTGCCTAAGTCTCTTACATCACTTGGTGAAGACAAGTGTCTAGTGTAATACTTTTTATTTTTAATCTTTTCGCACTTTTTTTTTGTTATGTATCAATGACTTTAATAATTAGTTTCTTATGTTGAAGGTGATTCTTCCTTATCGTTTGTCCGTGGTGTCTTGGCATTATTTTACTGTCTATATAAAATAAAAGATTTACACCATTCATATCTCCACGGTCTATATGGAGGTATGTTGGCTACCTGGTCGGGGGTTAAGGGAACGGTTTGGTAAGAGTCTTGCCTTGTTCAGTGTATAGATCCTGCAAGGACCTGGGTCAAATTTAGGAGGACCTCCTTCAATACCCACCGGTATTGGATGGCGGGGGTCCAAACTCTTTGATCCCCTCATATGTAAGCTACTATTAATACTTTAACCCGGCTACTTAGGACTGTATCCCTGCTGACTCAGACTACTTAGCTGAGGGTAACGTCACCTTCAAAAGAGGGGCCTACCACATTATGCATTAATAACTTAATTAATTATCTTTCAATAATCCGACCCTTTAGGATTGTATCCTTGCTGACTCAAACTACTAGGTTGAGGGTAACGTCACCTTCAAAAGAGGTGCCTACTACAATAACTAAGATAATCTCTTAAAAAGTACAAAAGTGCGGAAATAATCAAAGGTTACACTAAACATGAGTCGGAGCCAAGTGATTCATCTTGTCTATCTGTTTTTATTTTTATTTTATTTTTCAGCATTTTAGTTAGTTTTTATTTTTCCAGTTTAAAACCTTTTTCTAACTTTTTGATTTGATTAGACGTTGAGGATAAACCGGTATTAAAAGCTCTTGTGTCCTTGGACGACCTCGGTATCTTGCCAACACTATACTACGCTCACGATGGGTGCACTTGCCCATATGTGTGTTTGGTGTTAGTAAAGTATCGTGTTTTATAAATTTAAAACTTGACTAACGTGTAAAAAGGGCTTAAAATATACTTAAATTTATATACACACCACACACGCATCAGCTATTATTAATACTTTAACCTGGCTACTTAGGACTGTATCCCTGCTGACTCAGACTACTTAGCCGAGGGTAACGTCACCTTCAAAAGAGGGGCCTACCACATTATGCATTAATAACTTAATTAATTATCTTTCAATAATCCGACCCTTTAGGATTGTATCCTTGCTGACTCAAACTACTAGGTTGAGGGTAACGTCACCTTCAAAAGAGGTGCCTACTACAATAACTAAGATAATCTCTTAAAAAGTACAAAAGTGCGGAAATAATCAAATGTTACACTAAACACGAGTCGGAGCCAAGTGATTCATCTTGTCTATCTGTTTTTACTTTTATTTTATTTTTCAGCATTTTAGTTAGTTTTATTTTTCTTATTTAAAAACCTTTTTCTAACTTTTGATTTGATTAGACGTTGAGGATAAACCGGTACTAAAAGCTCTTGTGTCCTTGGACGACCTCGGTACCTTACCAACACTATACTACGCTCACGATGGGTGTACTTGCCCATATGTGTGTTTGGTGTTAGTAAAATATCGTGTTTTATAAATTTAAAACTTGGCTAACGTGTAAAAAGGGCTTAAAATATACATTAAAACATATCACACCACACACGCATCACTTACATAGGGTCCTAGCTATCTTTTCTACACTTCTTGATCCTCTTCTAAGGCCAGCTATCTCCAGATGAGAGTATAGGAGTGATTTTAAGTGAATGAGCAAATAAAATGTTCAATATGGAGGCCTATTTATACTTGAAATCCTTGATTCAAGATCACACCAGGTGTAATGGGAGTGTTTAGGATCACCCCAAGTGTCCTAGTGGTATTCTAAAACCGACAACAAGCCCAAGTATCGAAATTCAGGTATCTAAGGCGGTGGAACAGGCTGCAACCAGCAGCTATCATGTTTTTGCAAAACTGGGTGTTTGTCGCGGGCCGTGTAAGAATCAGAGAGGGTTTACGCGGGCCGCGACAACCTTCTGTTCAGGTTAAAAATGTTTCAAACTTGGCAGCTTCAGTCCCTGGTCCTTTAAAACTTAATATATCCTCATTTTTAGCATATAAAGCCCTTGTAGTTAGTTTGTAGAGGTTCAAAGGAGTATAATCAAACTCCGTTAGGCCTGGTTTCGTTAAAAGATCACCATAAACACAAGTTTCATCACGTTGACACTTTTCACCCAAAGTCTTGTAAACTTGTGTAACGATCTCGAAACCACGTGAAATTTATATCACTTATTCTTGAGTATATATTTGAATATTTCGAAGCCTCGGTTTCGTTAAAAGGTCACTCAGAGGTAAGAATCAACATCTTGACACGTTTAACCCTTGTAGTTTAAAATCTTTCGATTATTTTCATATACGGCCTCTTACATCAAATTAACTATTCGTTAAAGAATATATTCTTCGTGTATGGTCATTCAGAGGCACAAGTTTGGTATGTTGACACTTTTAGTCCCTCCGGACACATAGTTTCATCGTTTGTCATCTCTAGTCCTTCAAACTCAATCTTTTACATGATTAGGGTTTAGGACACGTGTCTTCTCATAATTGGACACGTTTTTACGTGGTCTTACAATTAGACTAATCCGTTAGATATTTGCGATATACCCGCGGTGCAATGCGCGCGAGTCATATTACTAGTTATTAACATAAGTTAAAAAAGACAAATTGCCGACATTAGTTACCCATTTCGTGATCCATCATCTATGGGTTATTTGTATATGTGCGATTTTTAACTAGTTAGAATAATTTATTAATTTTTTTATAGAGTAAACTGCAATTTTACGCCCTGGTGTTTAGGCCAATTGGCACTCTGACCCCACCCCCTAACGAAATAATTGCAATTTTACCCCCCAACGTTGATGTTATGTCGTAAGTTTACCCCCTGGCGTCAAATAAGTTAACATATCTGTTAACTGGAATGTGAAATGACTATATTGCCCTTTCATATTACCCCCTATGGTTTGTTCTACTCTGTAATATTACCCCCTGGTGTAAAATGACTAAATTGTCCTTTCTTATTACCCCTTATGGTTTGTTGTACTCAGCAATATTACCCCCCCGGTGTTAAACAGTTCTTGCAAACCTTTCCCCCACCACCATCAGCCGCCACCACCCACCTCCACCACCCACCTGGTTATCATAATAACTGAAATCAGACCAAATTATCAATCTTTTAATAACTTAAACAAGAACAAAGATAACCCTATTCAGCACAACTGAAATCAAATCAAAAGATCCAACTTTATCAAAAATATCAGTTACGATTCAGGTTCTTCTTCCTTCAACTCGCTTGCAATTGATGGCTGGCAATGGGCTGTCAAACTTAGGCCGTGTGAAGCTTACAGATCTAGTAGCTTCTGACGGTCTTCCCTCTGACACATACAAGCTCTCCGTTTCCACTTTGTCACAATCTATTGCTCAATATTCTGCTGCCATCATCCATTTTCCAGCAAATGACGCTGCTCTTTTAAGATGTTGCCTGGAATCTGCTCGACCCTGCTTTAATAAAAAAAACCCTCATACCCATCTGCTGCTGTCATTAATGATTCCCGCGAATGGTGCAAAACCTTAGGATATTCAGCAGATCCCCAAATGTGGCAAGAAAGTTATGATTACAGACCCGGAACGACTCCCAACAATGACATTGAATTCCCCCCTGCTGGATTGCTTGATGTATTCCCCCTCCTTTGATATAAACATTACTGTGCCTGATACCCAATTCGGAAGAAAATAAAAAGGAAACATTACTGTGCCTGAATACCCAATTCGAAAGTTAGGGTTTCGTTTACTCCAATCGGTTAAATCAAACCACCTTCAATCCCATATCATCATCACTCTAATTGATTATATCAAAGATGTGTGTAGATCTGTGTGACACCTGTGCCTCTGCGACCATAAAACAAATACCAAATCAATGAAATATTGTGTTTCATACTTGGGATTTGTATAAATATGTGTATCATGTGCACATATCAATTCATGTTCGATTTCGAGCTTTAAATCGCTTTCTGGAAGGTTATACGCGAACTGATGCGTAAATATAACCAGTTTAATGCAACAAACACTCCGGAACAGTGACATAGGCTTAACATACCTTAAATAACCTTTACATAACTTAGAAATAAGTTTTGGAGGGTTTGGTGTGGCAAAATCAAGTTTATTCGCTTGCAGGGACTAATTTCGACAAACTGCGAAAGTATGCCGATTCGTACTGTAACGAACATTCCGGAACTTGATCATAAGTTACATATTCCCTAAATATCTTTTACATAGCTTAGAAAAAGGCTTTGAGGTGTTTGGTGCGCAAAAATAAACTTTCTTGATCAATAGGGACTAAAAGCGTCAAAAAGTGCCCAAATGACCAGATTCATTGTATCTAGTCCAATTTTGATGTTTTGATGGTTTTAACCCATGGTTTTGCACCCTATGGGCTGGTATTTGATGGTTTTACATGTTCTCATGGTATTCTAAAACCATGTGCCCACTTGTAAGGTCAAGATCAAAGCACGATTTGCGAGAAACGATCCTAACGGTTCTCCAAAATCTATAAATACCCAAGCTCCCATTCCATTTTCCTCAAACCTTGATCTGATTTTAGGTTGTAAGTTGAAGCTTTATGCTTCATACCTGAGTATTTAGATCAAGTTCTTCCTAGCTTGGACCCGTTGTAAGTTTCTTTCATGCTTTTATGCGTTTTTAAGCACGAAAGTCAAACTGTGTTTGACTTTCTGCTTTGACCAGTCTTTGGTCAACACAAAGTTCGTTTAAACTTTGCCACGTGAGCATAATCACGATGGTTATAGTCCCTTGTGACTATACCTACTGATTACCACGTTGATTAGTGTAGTGACGAGTCATAGTTTCGGTAAAAATGCGTATTCATGCGTATTTTGCAACCAAACCATTCTTAGGTATCAAAACCGTTTGTTTTGATATCAAACTTGTTTTCAAACTTCGTTAAACATGTTTTAACATGTTTAACTCGTCATTTTAGGTTTAGTGCTTATATAGGGTCGTAAGATAAGCGGTCTAAACAACCGCTTAGGCTTTCGAACCCGACCCGTTTGGTCAATCATTAGGATCCGACCAAGCATGTTTAGTAACCATAGATGTATAGGGAATAACCTTTTGAGGTTATACCTTATGGTAAAATGACCAAAATGCCCTTTTCATGCATAATTGGTATTTAAGCATATGTAACTTAAATTTTTGTCACTTAACTAATTATGCAACATATTTAAACATGTTTAGGCATATAATACTTGTCATAGGACTAGTTAGGCGTTCCGAACGCATTTTACGCAAACGACGCGTTAAAGTAGCGTAAGCTACCTAAACGAGTCGTAATGGGTCGTAAGCACTTAGGTTAGGTTTTGATTTAGTATGTAGGCTTTGTTAAACCATGTCATATGAGTTCCAATGCTCATTTGGTTTACGAAACATCATCCTATCCGATCTTCCGATTTAGGTCCGGATTACTTACAAAGTTACCTATATTAGGTGCCGTTTGATTTTCCGTGATCCCTCTAGCTTTGCTTGGTTGTTATTCAAGACTTCTAAGCATCCTGAAGTGCTTACATAGACCCCTCTTTTACTTTTTTCAAATGTTTTGGGGTGAAACACATGTGCCTACTTGTTACTTTCATGCTTTTTATGCTTTCATAATATGTACTTGCTATGTTCATTAGTACACTTATAGTACATGATTTCATTATGTTTTACTATGTATGTTCTCTTAGCATGCTAGCGCATTGATTTTCATAAATACTTTTGTTGCATATGTTCACTCAGCATATGGACATATTGTTTTACATTACATTTCTGTTGCATGTGTTCACTCAGCATATGGACACATTGTTTTAAATTACATTTCTGTTGCATATGTTCACTCAGCATATGGACACATTGTTTTACATTTTGAACTGTTTGAACCGTTTGAAGTTGTTTGATTTATGTGAACCGTTTGAAATTTATTGATTGATGTAAACCGTTTGAATCTGTTTGAACCGTTGGGTTAGGGAAGTGATTAGGTAACGGGGCGAGTGTAATGTGATAAAAGCATGGTGGATACGCCGCTGGTACTTTCTATATATAAGTGCTTTTAACACATTATATATCGTTGCGTTATCTAGATCACTTGGGCAAAGGTTATCAAAACAAAGTTATATTACAAGGTTTTTCTAACAATATTCGAGTTTTATTACAAAAACAATTTACGATTTGGGTTTACAAAACAAATGTTTTGAGTTAAGGTTCATGGCATCGAGATTTTATAAATTATAACTACACTGTTTTGACTTGGTTATTTCAATTTACATTACAAACATTTTATAAAACTTGGTTTTCTAATTATCAATTAACAAAGGTGTTCAAGTTATTTTTAAAATGTAAACGAGCCATGATTCTGACACTCACATAAAACCTATGTACTCGCCGGCATTTTTATGCTGACGTATTTTCACAAGTGTTTCAGGTACCATAGTTGGTGATGATTGATGATGATATTGATGCATGCTCACATAGGAATGGACGAGGCCTTAGTGACTTAATAATAATGAAAGTCTATTTGTTCATGTTTTGTTTCTAATTTCAATGTAATGTAATACATTTAATTCAATAAAACAGAACTTCAATCCATGTGTTATGAAACAATGATTCTGTTACAACACTCACCGACGTTTCCGCCACGATTTGTTGTTTTACGTGGTCGGGGTGTGACAGAAAAGTAGGTATAAGAGCTCATGGTTATAGGGAATTAGGTTATTAGTAATTCTTTGACCTAGTCTATAACCTTCCTAGGACCCTAACGTGAGTTTACTTGCGTTTAGTCATAAAACAATACCGCCACCTATCTTTAGGTGACAACCACAATAAGAACATAAATTTCGAATCCGCTTTGAAAACTAATCATCTGTTCTAGGATGATTTATTATAAGGTTTTGAACCTTCAAAGTTTTCAAAATATCGTCAAAGTTTGGGTCTAAATAATGTGAACACGTGCAAACTGGAAGGGTGGGTGCCTGTACCCTGAGTCTTCTGTCTAAGGCTAGAGTGTTCGTACAAATCCGCAGTATCGGACTAGTCACTCTTACCTGGGAACTCTTGGGGTGAGTGTCCACTTATAGGCGAGCATGTCTTCGCGATACATTATGAAGACCTATTTACTTTGATTCAGCTTTTATGTGTCGTTTGTTTGCTTCGTGGTTGGAACAAATGACCATCACCCATGCCTTTTGGTCGGAAATTGTAACATCCTTACCCAATGCCATTTCATTTGTTTTCTCTCTTGTTTCCCCTTTTAGAATGCCTCCACGACGCGACAATCAGGTACCTAATGAAGAACTGGCAGCTATCATTACGCAGCAAATGGCTGCTGCAATACCAAACATCATTGCTCAATGTAACCTAGCCCTCAACAACAATAATGCCCCATACAACTTCAAGACGTTCAACTCAGCTAAGCCATCAAAGTTTTCTGGGTCTCAAGGAGCGACTGCACTTCTGCAATGGTTCGAGAGTCTAGAGAGCACCTTCACACATGTTCAATGCCCAAACGAGCGAAAGGTAGAGTTCGCATCTAGTGTTTTTGAGAAACGAGCTCTAACATGGTGGAATGGTGTGATGAGAGATAGGGGTGCCGAGGTATCACTGGCTCAAACCTGGGAAGAGCTTCGAACACTAATGATGAGGGAATTATGTCCTCTTCATGAGATTAGGGCATTGGAAAGGGAATTCAACGATCTTAAGCAAGATAGCGGTGAGCATCGAGCCTACACGGACCGTTATGAGGAGTTAAGTCTGTTGTGCCCTAACATGGTTACGCCTTTGGGTAAGGCAATCGAAAAGTCCATTGATGGCCTCCCTGACTCAGTACAAGACATTGTGACTGGTAGCAACCCCACTACAGTTAGACAGGCCATTGAGCTATCCGCTACCTTGACTGAATCCCAGATCAGGAAAGGTAAACTTTTCCGAAAGGGTGACAAGAAACCGATCGACGAATCGAAACCCAATGATGAACAGACTGGATCCCCCAAGAAGTTAAAGAAGCGAAAGGCTTCTCAGAACTTCGTCGTGGTCACTCAAAATGATCAAGCTGTCCCCAACCAACTGGCTCAACCTCCTGCTAGGAAGCCATACAACGGAACTGCACCCTTGTGCAACCAATGTAGCCTTCATCATCATGCTAGTGTGAAGTGCCGCAAATGCCAAATTTGTGGACTTATTGGTCATACAGCAAGAGTTTCCCCAACTGTAGCTACACCAAATCAAGCTGGCAACAATCCTGCTCAAGCTCGTTTTCTTCCAGGTTCTTGCTTCAACTGTGGCGAGATGGGCCATTTCCAAAGAAATTGCCCAAAGCTTGCTAATGCGAATCCAGCGCAGGGATGAGCATTTGACCGACTGGAAGACAACTCTGTTTAGAAATTAATCAAGCCTTATGTATTATTTTCTTTTGTTGTCATGGTCTGTGAAACAGTTGTTGTTGTTTATAAATAAATATTTTATTTACATTACAATGTATTTATGTGGTTGCATGTATAAACAACATATCCCCTACAATACCGATAATCAAGTAATCGTATTCCTTGAAAATCAGACTACCCCCAAAATTCTTCCATTTTATGATCTCTTGCGTTTTCCACGAAAATCCTAAGTACCCGTTTCTTCCAAGGAAACGAAGTACAAGGCGCAAGTTACAACTCTGGACAAATACCCAAAGTACCACTGTAAATCCTTAATAGGGTACCTAAGGGTATTTTCGTAAGTCCTAAATTGTTGTGTACCTTGATTCGAATGTTATGATTCCTTGTAATCAAAAATCGATTTTTTTGGAAGATCATCCTATCTTTTCAGATAGATTCTTATGGACGTTGAAGTCCATCGACTGGGTTCCTGGTATACCTTGAATACCCATGTTCAAATCAATAATAATTAATAACAAGATAATAACAAATTATTAATCAAGAAAACAATTATGTGATTATGTGTTTATGTGTTGACCCAATCAAAGTTGTCTCAAGCTTGTTCAGATTCTATCCCTTTCACATTATAAAACAAACTATGCGAACTGTGCAAGAAATTACGCAATTATGGATGCATACATAATTATGGAATTTAGTGCACAGAAACCACAGCAAGTTTTGTCATGTGTCTAGAGTTAATTCTATTCATTTCCATTTCTGATGAAGCACCTGTTGAAAATGACTCCGTCCGTTCATTTTCGTTTCTGAAGAATGTCCGTTGAGGAAATGAATATCCTTTTGATTATTCCTTCATTTCCATTTCTGATGAAGCACCTGTTGAAAAGGACTCCGTCCGTTCATTTTCGTTTCTGAAGAATGTCCGTTGAGGAAATGAATATCCTTTTGATTATTCCTTCATTTCCATTTCTGATGAAGCACCTGTTGAAAATGACTCCGTCCGTTCATTTTCATTTCTGAAGAATGTCCGTTGAGTAAAATGAATATCCTTTTGATTATTCCTTCATTTCCATTTCTAAGGAAGCACTCGTTAAAAAAAATGACTCCGTCCATTCATTTTCGTTTCTGAAGAATGTCCGTTGAGGAAATGACAGGATTATGCCTTGCATATCTTTGGTGGTTATTTAACACAAAGTCACAGACAGGCTCCTACGAATAAATTTCGGGACGAAATTTCCTAAAGTAGGGGAGACTGTGACACCTGTGCCTCTGCGACCATCAAACAAATACCAAATCAATGAAATATTGTGTTTCATACTTGGGATTTGTATATATATGTGTATCATGTGCACATATCAATTCATGTTCGATTTCGAGCTTTAAATCGCTTTGTAGAAGGTTATACGCGAACTGATGCGTAAATATAACCAGTTTAATGCAAAAAACACTCCGAAACAGTGACATAGGCTTAAAATACCTTAAATAACCTTTACATAACTTAGAAATAAGTTTTGGAGGGTTTGGTGTGGCAAAATCAAGTTTATTCGCTTGCAGGGACTAATTTCGACAAACTGTGAAAGTATGCCGATTCGTACTGTAACGAACATTCCAGAACTTGATCATAAGTTAAATATACCCTAAATATCCTTTACATAGCTTAGAAATAGGCTTTGAGGTGTTTGGTGCGCAAAAATAAACTTTCTTGATCAATAGGGACTAAAAGCGTCAAAAAGTGCCCAAATGACCAGATTCATTGTATCTAGTCCAATTTTGATGTTTTGATGGTTTTAACCCATGGTTTTGCACCCTATGGGCTGGTATTTGATGGTTTTACATGTTCCCATGGTATTCTAAAACCATGTGCCCACTTGTAAGGTCAAGATCAAAGCACGATTTGCAAGAAACGATCCTAACGCTTCTCCGAAATCTATAAATACCCAAGCTCCCATTCCATTTTCCTCACACCTTGATCTGATTTTATGCTCTAAGTTGAAGCTTTATGCTTCATACCTGAGTATTTAGATCAAGTTCTTCCTAGCTTGGACCCGTTGTAAGTTTCTTTCATGCTTTTATGCGTTTTTAAGCACGAAAGTCAAACTGTGTTTGACTTTCTGCTTTGATCAGTCTTTGGTCAACAAAAAGTTCGTTTAAACTTTGCAACATGAGCGTAATCACGATGGTTATAGTCCCTTGTGACTATACCTACTGATTACCACGTTGATTAGGTGTAGTGACGAGTCATAGTTTCGGTCAAAATGAGTATTCATGCGTGTTTTGCAACCAAACTATTCTTAGGTATCAAAACCGTTTGTTTTGATATCAAACTTGTTTTCAAACTTCGTTAAACATGTTTTAACATGTATAACTTGTCACTTTAGGTTTAGTGCTTATATAGGGTCGTAAGATAAGCGGTCTAAACAACCGCTTAGGCTTTCGAACCCGACTCGTTTGGTCGATCATTAGGATCCGACCAAGCATGTTTAGTGACCATAGATGTATAGGGAATAACCTTCCGAGGTTATACCTTATGGTTACTTAGTTTAATTAGTTGTATGATAGGTTGTTTATATGCCTTAGGTAAAATAACCAAAATGCCCTTTTCATGCATAATTGGTATTTAACCATATGTAACTTAAACTTTTGTTACTTAACTAATTATGCAACATATTTAAACATGTTTAGGCATATAATACTTGTCATAGGACTAGTTAGGCGTTCCGAATGCATTTTACGCGAACGACGCGTTAAAGTAGCGTAAGCTACCTAAACGAGTCGTAATGGGCCGTAAGCACTTAGGTTAGGTTTCGATTTAGTATGTAGGCTTTGTTAAACCATGTCATATGAGTTCCAATGCTCATTTGGTTTACGAAACCTCCTCCTATCTGATCTTCCGATTTAGGTCCGGATTACTTACATAGTTACCTATATTAGGTGTCGTTTGATTTTCCGTGATCCCTCTAGCTTTGCTTGGTTGTTATTCAAGACTTCTAAGCATCCTCAAGTGAGTACATAGACCCCTCTTTTACCTTTTTCAAATGTTTTGAGGTAAAACACATGTGCCTACTTGTTACTTTCATGCTATTTATGCTTTCATAATATGTACTTGCTATGTTCATTAGTACACTTATAGTACATGATTTCATTATGTTTTACTATGTATGTTCTGTTAGCATGCTAGCGCATTGATTTTCATAAATACTTTTGTTGCATATGTTCACTCAGCATATGGACACATTGTTTTACATTACATTTCTGTTGCATGTGTTCACTCAGCATATGGACACATTGTTTTACATTACATTTCTGTTGCATATGTTCACTCAGCATATGGACACATTGTTTTACATTTTGAACTGTTTGAACCGTTTGAAGTTGTTTGATTTATGTGAACCGTTTGAAATTGATTGATTGACGTGAACCGTTTGAATCTGTTTGAACCGTTGGGTTAGGGAGGTGATTAGGTAACGGGGCGAGTGTAATGTGATAAAAGCATGGTGGATACGCCGCTGGTACTTCCTATATATAAGTGCTTTTAATAAAGGTTATCAAAACAAAGTTATATTACAAGGTTTTTGTAACAATATTCGAGTTTTATTACAAAAACAATTTACGATTTGGGTTTACAAAACAAATGTTTTGAGTTAAGGTTCATGGCATCTAGATTTTATAAATTATAACTACAATGTTTTGACTTGGTTATTTCAATTTACATTACAAACATTTTATAAAACTTGGTTTTCTAATTATCAATTAACAAAGGTGTTCAAGTTATTTTTAAAATGTAAACGAGCCATGATTCTGACACTCACATAAAACCTATGTACTCGCCGGCATTTTTATGCTGACGTATTTTCACATGTGTTTCAGGTACCATAGTTGGTGATGTTTGATGATGATATTGATGCATGCTCACATAGGAATGGACGAGGCCTTGGTGACTTAATAATAATAATGAAAGTCTATGTGTTCATGTTTTGTTTCTAATTTCAATGTAATGTAATACATTTAATTCAATAAAACAGAACTTCAATCCATGTGTTATGAAACAATGATTCTGTTACAACACTCCCCGACGTTTCCGCCACGATTTGTTGTTTTACGTGGTCGGGGTGTGACAATCTGGAATGTGAAGGTGCAGATCGGAGGGGTGTGTGTGTTTTTGATGGCTGAAGGTGCAGGTGGGTTATCACCCCAAAATGGGTGATGGAGCTCGGTGGTGGTGGCATGTATGGGGTGTGGTGGTAGTGGCGGTGGTTGTGGTTGGTGTAGCGTGTGGCGGCAGTGGTGGTGCTCGATAATGGTGGCTGGGGGTGAAACGGTGGAGATGGAGGTGGTTGTGGTGGTGAATGGCGGTGGTAGTGGTGGTGCACGGTGGTGATTACTGTGGTTACTGGTTAGTCATTAGTGAGGGAGAAAGACAGGAGAGAGATAGTAAACTGCAATTATAGAGAAACATATATAGTTTAAAATCTATAGGTGGGGGTAAGAGTGCAAGAGTGTGATATATGTAGGGTGGTATCTTAAGTAAGATATAAAACTAGAGTGGAAAAGACCATTATACCCTTTGACCGTTACATACTTATGTTGACTTTAAACAGAAGTTGACAGCAGGGGGTAAACTTGCGACATAACATCAACGTTGGGGGGTAAAATTGCAATTATTTCGTTAGGGAGGGTTAGAGTGCCAATTGGCCTAAACCTTAGAGGATAAAATTGCAGTTTACTCTTTTTTATATTAAAATGTAACTTGTTGAAAAGTTCATTTACGTAAAGTTTAATATTATAACCACACTGGTAAATTTCAAAACATAAAATATTATAGTTTTTGTTTCATGCGAAGACCAGGTGAAACGAACGTGAGAACGAGCTCCATCTTGCTGCAAACGCCTACGGCGGTTTGGGTCATCGTCCGGGCAAAAAAAACACTTATTTCTTTTAGTTATTTACGTTTTTATGTTTTTTGAAGTATTTTGGGCATTTTGTTTTTTGGCTTGTGTTTGGCCCGTTGTCTTTTTTAGGCCCATTTCGAATTTCTGTTCCTATTTATATGGTTCTCTAGTAATTTGAACAATCAGACTTGAATTTTGAAACTACTCAACTTTTCACTTCAAATTCCGTGCCCTTTGAGTTGAATTTTGGGGTTGGGAAAAGTCCTACACGGGTATTCGCAGAATCAACGTGTTTGTTCTTCGTTATCGTATCACGCGCTACATCAATACCTGTGGTGCAATGCGCGCGAGTCATATTACTAGTTATTAACATAAGTTAAAAAAGACATTGCTGACATTAATTACCCGTGTCGTGATCCATCATCTATGGGCTATTTGTATGTGTGCGATTTTTAACCAGTTAGAATAATTTATTAATTTTTTTATATTAAAATGTAACTTGTTGAAAAGTTCATTTACGTAAAGTTTAATATTATAATCACACTGGTTAATTTTTAAACCATAAAATATAATAGTTTCTGTTTCATGCGAAGACCCTTTCTTAATATTTTTAAGTGATATTTCTAATTTCTCTATAGGTCAAATGCATATGGGTATGCATGCATATTCCACGTTCTTCTAATTCACGGCGACTTTTTTGTTTAAAATTTAAATAATAATATACATCGGTATCAGTCAGAACCCACACATATATTCCACCTAACGTATCGTTAGGTATCTAGGATATTATATAATAGGTGTAACATCAAATAAAAAGTTTATTTTGCCTAACTAAGATAAGAATGAATCTTAACTATTCATTTTTCAAATCAATAGTTAAGATTAAAGTGTAGGTGAAAGGATAAGTGCAATGATATCTTGGAAAAATAATATTTATGTATTTTCTCTCTCCACATGCAAGACACATGAATATTTCACCCATATTTTTTAAACGTTCATAATTTTTTTTATACAACATTATTTTTTCATAAAAATTTCACCGTAAAATCGAGCGTTTTTTATCTTTAATTTGAGTACCATATTGCTATATAAAATATGAAGACTAAAAAACCCACTAAAATGTGTTGTATTTCTAAGTTGTATAACATTTTTTGTGCTAAATTTTTGTACTATATTTTTGTGTTGAATTTTATTGTCTTAAATTTTTTTTCTCAATTTTTTGTGCTGTATTTTTTTGTACTACATTTTTTTGCTGAATTTTTTCGTGCTATATTTTTTTTGTACTAGATTTTTTTGTACTATATTTTTTGTGCTATATTTTTTTGTACTAAATTTTTTGTGCTAGATTTTTTTGTATTAATTTTTTTTTGTTATATTTTTAAAAAACGAAAGAGGTGCCACATGTCATTTTCACTCCTATTTATAAGGAACAAAATGCCTTTCATTCCTACTTATTAGGAGTGACACATGTTATCATCACAATTCTTCTTACACTACTTAGGCAAAATCCACTTTTTAACGGATCCTCCCCTTATATAATAATCTATCGAAGTAATGAACACAGTAGATTTTTTTTTCTTGTTTTCTTCACAATTAAGGTTTGAAGTTTTCACGTATTAGGATTGTTCAAAAATAAAAGAAAACGAGACAGATCGATGGAAACAATCTAGCCATTTATGGAAGTGAGGCAACGATTAAATTTGGAAAGATATCTGAGTGTAATTTAACTCGATTTGCATTAATATTTCACTTGAAACTGTTTTAACCTTCTAAATAACATAATAGTTAATTTGATAGTATTTAGTTATAAAAATGTATTTATTTAAAGATACTTATTTTATAACTTTTAAAATGTCGTGCTTTACGGAATTCTGAATATATCGTCACGGCATTCTTATTTTTATATATGTTTCGCTATAAATTTTATTTGTAACCAAGTCGAGTAGAATATGTATACTTTTTGGGGATTTATTCTTTCAATTGCTGTAGTGAGTACCAATAGCGTAATGAGCCAAAAAAATCCAACCAGATTCCTGACGCATAGTGTGTTACCAAGTTGGCTCAAATATAAAATAGGGTGAATTACACTTTTCGTCCTTTATGTTTGTATCGGATTGCAATTGATAACCTTTAGCTTCAATAATTATAGTCATAGTCCTTTATTTGTAAAACTCATTACACTCTACGTCCTTTAGCACTAACCAGGTTAAATTTTTTAGTTAAATATGGCATGTGTCTTGCACATGAGAGGATTTGTCTTTATATCCCAATTTATTATTATATATAATAATACATTAAACTTTTCTCTCTCCATTATCTCTGTTCTCTCTTCCTCTCTCTCTACCACCATCATCAAGATCAACTATTAAGTATCATCATCATCACCATCAACATTCATTAACATCAACCACATAAAAATTGTAGAAAGTAAAAAATATCGTTGGATTTCCCTCTTTCAAATCAACACCTCAAACCTCACACACCCCACCTTCTTCTCTTTCCTCTGATCACCTTTTCCTTTGTACCATAAACCCCCAATTTCATAAATCAACAATCTTTCTTTACAAATTCCCTAAGTATTAACCTCCTTCTACAAACCATCTTCTGAATTGGAACTTAGTTTGCAAAATACCAAACCAATTGAAATTTAGTTTACAAAATAGCATATTGCAAAAAAAAGAAAAGAAATATCAAATTGAAACTCAGTTTTGAAATGAACCAGACAAGAACACAGATACATGTACCCAAGAAACGAAGAGGACGTCGGTGGTGGGTGTGCGGCGGTGGTGGATGTGCATCGATAGTGGAAGTGTGTCGGTGGTGGGTGTGCGGCGGTGTTGGATATGCGTCGGTGGTGGCTGCGACTTGCGCGACGGTGGTGGTTTAACAAAACAGAGTTTAAAAAATGGGAGTAGGGGTAGAGAGAGAGAAGTGGTGGGTGGGTGGTGGTGGTGGTGGTAGTTGTTCGAGAGAGTGAGAGGGAGAACTGAATAGGGGGGTTGTTAATGGATTTTACATATGGTGACAGACTTCAGATCTGGTGATGGTGGTTGTTCATGGGTGGTGGTGGGTTTGATGGTGGTGACTGTTGCTTAGAGAGAGAGAGAGAGAGTGAGAGTTTAAAGTGTGTGTGAGAGAGAGTGAAAGGAAAATGGGGTATTTATATTTAATCTTATTTTGTTTTATTTATATTGTAAATAACTAAGTAAAAAGACTAAATTGCCCTTAAGTGAATAGACTTAACTAAAAGTTTTAACCTTGTTAGTGCTAAAGGATGAAAGATGTACCGAGTTTTCCAAATAAAGGATTGTGACTGTAATTATTGAAGTTAAAGGCTATCAATTGTAATTTGATACCAACATAAAGGACGAAAAGTGTAATTTACCCTATAACATATGCTTTATTATGTTTCCTCTTTCGGTTCGGTTGATATAATGAGTGTCTGTAATATAACGACCCAAAACAAAATCGATTGAATTCTCGCCGCGTAGCGCGGGGAACCCCACTTGTCATAAACAAAACACTATGGCTAACAAAAGGTTGTTGGATATTTGTCACACCCTGATTTCCCGGTGGGCCCGGACTTGGGGTTTATTTGTGACGATTGATAACAATTTACAATTGGCAGCGAAAGATAGGATAATTAAAATAATAAATGTAAAAACTTGAATATATTAAATAAAATTTATTACAAGTTGTTCGGTATAAAGTATCCCACAAGGCAGGATCTAATAAAAACGAATTTGAGACTATAACTTGTAACATCCCAAAAAAATTAAAAACGCTATAAAAATCAGTGTGGATAAATAATAAACTTAACATGACTAAGTTTATGGCAAAATGATAGTTAATGTGGGTTAAAGGTTAGAGTTGTAAATAGCAACTAAGTATAAGGGGTAAAAGTGCAAGGTGAACAAACTTACATTTACTAAAACAAACTAAATCCCAAACACAGAATCTGTGTCTGGGATCGATCGAACAAGAAGAAGGAGGGGAAACCCTTTCTTTTGCTAAATTCCTCAAATTATCAAGAGATTCAAGCCTAATCTTCTGCATGTCTCAAGATTTCCAATAATCTAAGCCTAACTAGTAAAGTGGTAAGTTCAATTTTATCAAATTATGCTTTGTAACAAAAGGGGTTCAACCCAATCTCGATTTCTTGTATCAAATAGGAGAAATCTGAGTTAGAATTGCCTCCTAGAACAAGAATCATGGGTGATTTTAGGTTGCATGAAAGATTGTAGTGAAAACCCATTTTGTGAAATTTTAGGAAGATCATAATGATTGTGATGGCTTGTTATCTTGATGTATGATCTTGTTTGTAATGCTTGAATGTAAGATTAATTGGAGTAGAAGGAAATAAATATGAAAATTAGAATAAACATGAATGTTGGGTGATGATGAACTAGTAAAGATGTGCTTTAAAAACTTGTACCTTATGCCTTAATTATGATGCCTACCAAGTGTTTGATGAAATGCTTAGGAGAAGAATGTATTGGTAGTGTTAAAATGGTAGGACGAAATTGGTAGACTAAATGAACGAATGTTGTAATGTAGGCGTGAAGGAAGAAGGTACAAGCTCTAAGAAGGCGGAAGGCACGCAAGACCGAGGTATGTTTCGTTGCATACAAATATCTTGTTTATAGTCTTGTTACAACATCATAATTAGATATTGTTAAAATGTTATAGTGATTAGAACTAACTAGCAAATCCCTTGCGGGTTTGGCTATTATGAGGATTGTGATAAGTTATGCGAGTCGACCGGTTCTAGTGAACAAGTCGCTCATGAATAAGCTTCCATCCGTTTTGAACGGATGGTATCGTATGCTATGTTAAATGCTAGAAGCTTAATCCGTTATACGGATGAAATGAAGAATTTTATATTGAAAGTAATCAACCCGGTTAAACGGGTTGGATATGTATGCTTAACTCTCATTGAGAGTGTTTATGCTAAACCCAAGAATTTGGGTAGTTGAATGCGTAAGAAAGATGAAAGCTCATATACGGATGGAATTAAAACGAAAGAGTTATAGATTATCACGTATGATAACTAACTTGTAAAACTTTGTTGTTGATTGTAGGTAAATCCTCACTTTAGGCGATCCGGAGCTTGGGGCGAGCACATGTCTATGCCTTGTTATACCGAACGCTTCCGCTAGTTAAAATGCATACTTTTGGGTCTATGTCTTGTTAATTCGGTTTTATCTTGTTAGAAGTCTTAAACTTAAAAACTTGTTGTTTTTGTTTTGGGTAGTTTAATGTAACTAGGGTCGTTGATGGATGATGTTTTATTATATGTAAAAACAGGGGTATGCTTGTTGTACAAACGGGTCATGCCCAAATTTTGTTAAAAAGTTTATAAACAATGTTAATTACAAGGTCTAGACTTTGATAAGTTGTTGTTTATTTTATATGAAAAAAAAAAAAAGCAGTCGTAACAAGTTGGTATCAGAGCCAAGGTTTGAGGGATTCGAGCGTTAAACGTGATGCTCGAACTCAAACCGATGGCTCGTTCGAAGAAGTGCTCGCTCCAAGATCGCCAAAGAGGTAAAAATTTTAAACGTTCGTTTAATATGAACATGTATAATGCACTACGGTTAAAGAGTTAAGATTTATGATGTTATGAAGCGTTAAGGTGGGTTAAATGAGGAATCCCGAGACCCGGGAAGCTGAAAACGGACTCGGAAAGTAGTCGGAACAGCCAGAAAACAATCTGCAGCGTTTTGATAAACGGGTGCCCGTCGCCGACGGGAAAGCTACCCGTCGCCGACGGCCTATATCTGTGCGACGCCTTAACTTACTGCCGACGGGGTTTTGTGTCCGACGCTCATATCTAGAGCCCGTCGCCGACGGGCAAGATACCCGTCGCCGACGGCTCACCAAATGCAGTCCGATGATTTTTTGTTATTTTTCATATGTTATGCTATCGGGCTATCCGAAACCTCATTTAATAACTATGGAAGGTCCGTATAAGGCTTAATAAGAGTGTGCAATCACAATTAGTGATTACAACAAGAAGGGATTTGTAATAGTCCAAAGGCAATGAACCGAATTACACAATATAGATTAAATAAATGCTGATAAATGGATAATTATAAACTGAAAGTTTGTAATTTATATTAAACGAAAGCGTGATAATGTGTAGATGGCTGATGCAAGAAACGTTAATGATGACGATGATACTGCTCGTCAAGAAGCAATGTACAATAAAGTTATGGAAGTGGCAGAAGGGGTTATGCAAGCTAATCTTCCACAATTAGCTCAAGAAGTAGAAAGTCGGGTGTTGGGAGTTGTAGATGCCATGATGACTAGCAAGATTGAAGAACTGAAAGAACTGATAGAGGGATCTAAAAACAAAAGCAAAGAAAGACGGTGCACGTACAAAGACTTCATGGCATGTCATCCCGCAACGTATGATGGAAAAATTGACCCGATTGCATGTCAAAGATGGATCTCCAACATTGAAGCGGTATTTATTCGAAGTCGTTGTGATAATGAAGATAAGGTGATGTTCGCTACGGGCCAACTCACTTTACAGGCAAAAGATTGGTGGGATGCACACAGTAAAGAAATAGGGGAGGAACGATTACAAGAGATGACTTGGCAAGAATTCAAGGAACCCTTTATGAGGTACCATTGCCCTCAGTCGGCTATCGATAAGATCCAAGAGGATTTCTTACGCCTCCGACAGAAAAACGAGACGATAAACGAAATATCAAATACCTTCTTGGATAAGATGAAGTTCTGTGGGGATTTTGTGAAGACTGAAAGAATGAAGATCAATCGCTTTTATGGGGTTTTAAAAGCGGAATTTAGGGAGTTCATTACTCCCTCGAAATGTGAAACTCTAGATGAGCTCATCAATCTGGCACGGGATAGAGAAATCGAAATTAAGAGGCAAGAAGAACGTGGGGAAAAGAGGTCAAGTGAGAAAGGGGCAAGTTCGAGTCCATCCAAAAAGGGGAGGTATCAAGATCAAGGAAGGAAAGATAAATCGAAAAGTGGTATTCCTCCTTGTAAGACTTGTGGAAAACTTCATACCGGGGAGTGTTTGTTAGGCAAGAAGGGGTGCTACAAGTGTGGTAAGGAAGGACACTCGTCTTTTCAATGCCCAGATAACTCGAAGACTTGCTTCAACTGTTTTGGAAAGGGGCATGTTAAGTCGGAGTGTCCAAAACTCCAACAAGGATCAAAGAAGGAGGGAAAGAACGAAGAGAGCTCTAAAGCGAAAGGGAGGATGTTTCAAATCACCTCCGAAGAAGCTAAGTCTCATCCGAATGTGGTTTCAGGTATCTTTTTACTCAACTCCATACCGGTTTATGTCTTGTTTGATACCGGGGCCACTATGTCGTTTATTTCAAATGAAATCATACAACATCCTTCATTTAAGATTGAACGAATGCCGATGCCTTTAGAAGTAGAAATAGCTGATAGCAAGATTTATATGTTACACGAAATTTGTAAAAATTGCAAATTTACCATAGAAGATGAAGAATTCGATATTGACCTCATACCTATGGTTTTGGGGGAATTTAAAATGATTGTGGGTATGGATTGGATGACCCGACACCAAGCGGGAATTAATTGTGAAACCAAAACGGTACATGTTCAGTCCCCAAGTGGAAAACGAATAGCTATACAAGGAGAGAGAAGGGTGGAAGCGAAACTTTGTACCCTCGTTCAAGCCGCTAAGTATACACTTAACGGGGGTAAGGCATACCTAGCTTACGTGGTTGATGCTCATCGAGATTTTCCGAAGCTTGAAGATGTAGAGATCGTGAATGAATTTCCGGATGTATTTCCGGATGAATTGCCGGGACTTCCTCCCGAAAGAGAAATAGAGTTTCGTATTGAATTGAATCCGGTTGCGAAGCCGGTTGCGAAGGCTCCTTATAGGTTGGCTCCCACCGAGATGCGGGAGCTAATGACACAATTACAAGACCTGTTAGACAAGGGCTTTATACGTCCGAGTGTGTCACCTTGGGGAGCGCCTGTCTTATTTGTTAAGAAGAAAGACGGGTCAATGCGCATGTGCATCGACTACAGAGAATTAAACAAGCTAACTATCAAGAACCGCTACCCTTTACCAAGAATTGACGATCTTTTTGATCATCTGCAAGGGGCGAGTTGGTTCTCCAAGATAGATTTTCGTTCGGGGTACCATCAAGTTAGGGTACGAGAAGAAGATGTTCTGAAAACCGCGTTCAGAACCCGTTATGGGCATTATGAATTTTTAGTCATGTCTTTCGGGTTGACGAATGCGCCGGCTGCGTTTATGGATCTTATGAACCGGGTATGTCGTCCCATGCTAGATAAATCTGTGATCGTGTTCATAGATGATATTCTAGTCTACTCGCGAAGCAAGGCCGAACATGCAAGACACTTGCGTGAAGTACTTGAAGTTCTCCGTAAAGAGAAACTTTACGCGAAATTTTCAAAATGCGCCTTTTGGCTCAGAGAGGTGCAGTTTCTGGGCCATGTGATCAATTCGGAGGGTGTCCTAGTAGATCCATCAAAGATCGATGCTGTAATGAAATGGGTTCCTCCGAAGAACCAGACTGAAATAAGAAGTTTTCTAGGCCTTGCGGGATATTACAGGAGGTTCATACAGGATTTTTCAAAGATAGCTTTGCCTTTAACAAAGCTAACGAGGAAGAAAGAGAAGTTCGTGTGGGGTAAAGAACAGGAGGAAGCCTTCCGAGTATTAAAAGAGAAATTATCATGTCCACCGGTTTTGACATTACCGGATGGGACTGAAGACCTGGTGGTCTATTCAGACGCGTCACATCAAGGTTTAGGTTGCGTTTTGATGCAACGGGGGAGAGTTATCGCATATGCTTCACGGCAACTGAAGCTGCATGAAGTAAACTACCCAACACACGATTTGGAATTGGCAGCGGTAGTATTTGCCTTAAAAATTTGGAGGCATTATCTATATGGCGTGAAGTGCACAATTTATTCGGATCACAAAAGTCTTAAATATTTCTTTGAGCAGAAAGACTTGAATATGAGGCAACGGAGGTGGTTAGAACTTATCAAAGACTATGATTGTGATATCCTTTATCACCCGGGAAAAGCGAATGTAGTAGCCGACGCGTTAAGCCGAAAGGAATATCCGCCTCCCATTCGAGTAAAATCCATGAAGATGATAGTTACGCCGCGATTACTCGAGACGATACGTGATTCTCAAATAAAATCACTCGCAGCTGAAGATGTGAAGAAAGAAAGATTGAAAGGAGTAACCGATAAGCTAGAAGAAAATTCGATCGGGCTCAAAACGAGATTTGGCCGAATTTGGATACCCCGTTTCTGCGAAGTCAAGACCGCGTTACTTGAAGAAGCTCATAAGTCACGATATTCGGTTCACCCCGGGGCTACAAAGATGTATCAGGATTTGAAGACCAATTATTGGTGGCCGGGCATGAAACGTGATATCGTTAAGTATGTCGCGAAATGCTTAACATGTTCTCAAGTGAAAGCAGAGCATCAAAAACCATACGGTGAGTTGCAGCCTTTAGAGATTCCGGTATGGAAGTGGGAGGAAATAACAATGGATTTGGTAACTAAGCTTCCCAGAACGAAAAAGGGGCACGATACAATATGGGTAATCGTAGATCGGCTTACGAAAAGCGCTCATTTTCTACCTATCAAAGAGGCCTACTCCTCCGAGATAATGGCAGAAATATACATGAATGAAATCATATCTCGACACGGGGTGCCTGTGTCAATCGTTTCGGACCGGGACACCAGATTTACCTCACGTTATTGGCGAAAGTTTCACGAGAGTGTGGGCACGAGGTTACACATAAGCACCGCCTACCACCCTCAGACTGACGGCCAGTCGGAAAGAACCATTCAAACTCTTATCGATATGCTAAGAGCGTGTGCATTAGACTTTGGGGGAAGCTGGGCTGACCATCTACCCCTAGTGGAATTCTCTTATAATAATAGTTACCATAGTGGCCTTAAAATGGCTCCATATGAACTCCTGTACGGAAGAAAATGTAGAACTCCCGTATGTTGGGGTGAAGTGGGGCAAAGAGAGCTTGCGCCAAGTGATCTAATAGCAGTAACAAATGAAAAGATAAAATTGGTAAGAGCGCGACTGAAAGCAGCCCAGGATCGGCAAAAAGTTTACGCGAAAAAGAAAAGGCGACCTATTGAATTTCAAGTCGGAGATTTCGCTCTGTTGAAAGTGTCCCCATGGAAGGGTATAATCCGTTTTCGCAAGCGGGGCAAGTTAGGTCCTCGATATATTGGACCGTTCAAAGTCTTGGCTCGAGTTGGAAAAGTCACATATAGATTAGAATTACCGCCTACTCTAGACGGGATTCATAATACCTTCCACGTGTCGCAGTTGAGGAAGAGTCCTACGGACGAAACAGCGCTAGTACCACTCGATGATATTGAGTTGGACGAGGGATTAAACTACGTCGAAAGACCCGTAGCCATTAAAGACTTCAAAGTAAAGAATCTCCGCAACAAAACTGTTAAACAAGTATTGGTGCAATGGCAACACCGAAAGGGTTCGGATCTCACATGGGAAGCAGAAGATGAAATGAGGAAATACTATCCTTTTCTTTTTGGTATGTCAATATTTAAAGTTGTTAAATAATCAGGTTTCGGGGACGAAACCTCTTTTAAGGGAGGTAGACTTGTAACATCCCAAAAAAATTAAAAACGCTATAAAAATCAGTGTGGATAAATAATAAACTTAACATGACTAAGTTTATGGCAAAATGATAGTTAATGTGGGTTAAAGGTTAGAGTTGTAAATAGCAACTAAGTATAAGGGGTAAAAGTGCAAGGTGAACAAACTTACATTTACTAAAACAAACTAAATCCCAAACACAGAATCTGTGTCTGGGATCGATCGAACAAGAAGAAGGAGGGGAAACCCTTTCTTTTGCTAAATTCCTCAAATTATCAAGAGATTCAAGCCTAATCTTCTGCATGTCTCAAGATTTCCAATAATCTAAGCCTAACTAGTAAAGTGGTAAGTTCAATTTTATCAAATTATGCTTTGTAACAAAAGGGGTTCAACCCAATCTCGATTTCTTGTATCAAATAGGAGAAATCTGAGTTAGAATTGCCTCCTAGAACAAGAATCATGGGTGATTTTAGGTTGCATGAAAGATTGTAGTGAAAACCCATTTTGTGAAATTTTAGGAAGATCATAATGATTGTGATGGCTTGTTATCTTGATGTATGATCTTGTTTGTAATGCTTGAATGTAAGATTAATTGGAGTAGAAGGAAATAAATATGAAAATTAGAATAAACATGAATGTTGGGTGATGATGAACTAGTAAAGATGTGCTTTAAAGACTTGTACCTTATGCCTTAATTATGATGCCTACCAAGTGTTTGATGAAATGCTTAGGAGAAGAATGTATTGGTAGTGTTAAAATGGTAGGACGAAATTGGTAGACTAAATGAACGAATGTTGTAATGTAGGCGTGAAGGAAGAAGGTACAAGCTCTAAGAAGGCGGAAGGCACGCAAGACCGAGGTATGTTTCGTTGCATACAAATATCTTGTTTATAGTCTTGTTACAACATCATAATTAGATATTGTTAAAATGTTATAGTGATTAGAACTAACTAGCGAATCCCTTGCGGGTTTGGCTATTATGAGGATTGTGATAAGTTATGCGAGTCGACCGGTTCTGGTGAACAAGTCGCTCATGAATAAGCTTCCATCCGTTTTGAACGGATGGTATCGTATGCTATGTTAAATGCTAGAAGCTTAATCCGTTATACGGATGAAATGAAGAATTTTATATTGAAAGTAATCAACCCGGTTAAACGGGTTGGATATGTATGCTTAACTCTCATTGAGAGTGTTTATGCTAAACCCAAGAATTTGGGTAGTTGAATGCGTAAGAAAGATGAAAGCTCATATACGGATGGAATTAAAACGAAAGAGTTATAGATTATCACGTATGATAACTAACTTGTAAAACTTTGTTGTTGATTGTAGGTAAATCCTCACTTTAGGCGATCCGGAGCTTGGGGCGAGCACATGTCTATGCCTTGTTATACCGAACGCTTCCGCTAGTTAAAATGCATACTTTTGGGTCTATGTCTTGTTAATTCGGTTTTATCTTGTTAGAAGTCTTAAACTTAAAAACTTGTTGTTTTTGTTTTGGGTAGTTTAATGTAACTAGGGTCGTTGATGGATGATGTTTTATTATATGTAAAAACAGGGGTATGCTTGTTGTACAAACGGGTCATGCCCAAATTTTGTTAAAAAGTTTATAAACAATGTTAATTACAAGGTCTAGACTTTGATAAGTTGTTGTTTATTTTATATGAAAAAAAAAAAAAAGCGGTCGTAACATAACTAGTCTTTTGCCAAGGTGTCACACCCTCAAATTCCACATGCGGGGTTTTACTGCGAGGCGTGCGACTGACCAGGATCCAGCCACTAATCATGTCGAACCAATATTTAAGTTGTAAAATCATCACAATCAACACGATTAGTGATAAGTGTTTAAAGTTCGAAATACAATTTAAGTTAGCAGCAGAAAATAAAGTAAACCTATCATAAACTTAAAACCACAAGTTTATTAAATATACGAAGTTTAAGGCTTTACGAACCACACACTCCAGCCGATTGCAACGTCCGTCCATAGCTGTACCTAACAACCTGCAAAGCATGCAGTAGGTTGTCAACATAAAGTTGGCGAGTTCACAGTTTTCAGTGTTGTTTCCAAAAAACACAGGTTGTTAAATTACTTAGTTTATAAAACATGTCATGGGGAGCTACCCCATCTTTAAGCTACTAAACTGTGTGGTACCGAAACTTTGACTGTTTAAGTTGTTTGTGCCCCAGGTCAATGTCTATCAACATTGACCAGTTGCCAAGGCATAAAAGTTCACGCCCGTCCTCCCAGGCATGGTGTCCTCCCAGGCATGGTGTGAGGTTTGTCAAACCTAATAGTGCTATCAACTAATATCACGTTCGCCAGGTCTCGGCGATTAATCGGTATAGGTGTGTGGGGACTTTCAGATAGAGTTTCTTTAGTCCGCTATAGACGTGAGGTATAAATAGTATTTAACAGTATTCCAAACTAGGAATACTAGGCAATCCCAAACCAGGGAAAGTGAGGTTCCAAACCACCGGGAATACATGCTTTTAGTAAATGTGTGAACTCACCTTAGATTAGCTCGGTAGATTAAGTTATGCGAGCTAGTATGGTCAATCACGTCCTATTATGGTTACAAAGAACATTAGGAGTCGTTTATGTAATTCACGCAAATCCTACACGTAACTAGCAATTAACATGCATACAAGTAATCACAACTATATTACCGAGTAGTTTTTAAGCATATGTTCATAATGTACACTACGACATGTCATTCGTCAGTTATACAACCATTAAGCTTATGCGGACACTAAACGTAGCAAATTCAATAATTTATAAACTCATAAGCATGCATAACTCAATTAACTGAAAATAGGCTGTTTGGGATGTCCGTTTACCGTACTTACGAGATTGCAAAAATTACAATCTTTGTATGTGACGTGCCTCTCAGGGGGAGGGGGAGGGGGGGTTGGTTTTGTGTTAAATGTTTAGATTCTAACTCTTTACCAAAAAAAATATAAAATCATTTACTAAGCAGCAATCAGATTCATCACTTCCTAGCTACAGCTCACTGAAAAATTCATTTAAAAATCCTCGGTTATCCGTTTGACAAAATTCCAGTTGGAAGTTTGCACGGATTCTTAAGATCATCTACAGTATAAATTTCATGTTCTAACTCTAAGTATTCATCATGTTATGACTTAAAACATAACACGTAAAATCTGCAGAAAAACGCAGTTTTAATTACTGAAACGAAATAATTAATTTAAAATAGCAGACGACGTCCAAAAATCATGATCCAACACTATTAGAAGCTTATTTCAAAATAGCACGTCATAGACTTAATAAAACCCAGTTTTTGTTATATTATGACCCAGTTACAGCCGTTGAAAGTTGGCTTAAAATTTTAGACAAATTGTATTTCCTTATAGCTTTTCATAAAAAAACGTTTTCCTAATGTTATTTGACCTAATTTCGACCCTTACTCCGTGAATAACATCAAGTACATCAGATTCAACAATAATCTACCACCAATATCAAGTTATAATTGAAAGCGTAGCATACGTGCATAACTATCGAACACATAAACTAGTAAACTTCATAGATGATCAAGAACTTGTTAATTACTTAAACCCTAACATTCTAGAATCATCTTTTCATAATGTTTGCAGCCAATAATCATGTATGTGTGCACAAGAACAATACACAAAAAGCAAAACACATCACCGAGAAAGATTGAGATCGAGAAAGCTTGAAGAATCAAAAAAGATAAAGCCTCATTGCCTTGTTCTTCATCGATCAGAGGAGAAGCAGAGAGGATGTGTGTCCGTATGGGGTTATGGGGGCTGGTTAGGGTTGGAATCAATATTAATATACTAGATCTAATATTGATTAACATATTCACAACAATGATCATAATTATTCATATATACTACTTAAACAATCAGTTATATATATATATATATATATATATATATATATATATATATATATATATATATAGGGGATCGCTAGAATGAGAACCACCACGAGTTGTAAGAACCACGAGAACCGCGTCCCGCGGGTGGCCGTCGGCGACGAAATTTTTTTTACACCTAGATCCGTATATTTTAGGGGGGGTGTAAAATTTTCGGTTCAAACGGCGCGCCCGAGGGGGTAGTTTTTTACGCCCAAAGTTTGGGTTTTTTTAATTTTTCTTTATTTTTTTACCAAACTTTGGGCGTAAAAAACTACCCCCTCGGGCGCGCCGTTTGAACCGAAAATTTTACACCCCCCCTAAAATATACGGATCTAGGTGTAAAAAAAATTTCGTCGCCGACGGCCACCCGCGGGTCGCGGTTCTCGTGGTTCTTACAACTCGTGGTGGTTCTCATTCTAGCGGCCATATATATATATATATATATATATATATATATATATATATATAAATATATAGGGGTAAGATCAAATAAAAAGTTTATTTTGCCTAAGTAGGATGAGAAGGAATCTTAACCATTCATTTTTCAAATCAATGGTTAAGATGAAAGTGTAGGAGAAAAGAGGAGTGTAAGGGTATCTTGGGAAAATCCTATTTATGGACTTTCTCTCTCCACATGCAAGGCACATGCATATTTCACCCCTGTTTTTTAAACGTTCATAACTTTTTTATACGACATTATTTTTTCATAAAAATTTCACCATAAAATCGAGCGTCTTTTTATCTTTAATTTGAGTACCATATTGCTATATAAAATATAAAGACTAAATAAACCCACTAAAATGTGTTGTATTTCTATGTTTTATAACATTTTTTTGTGCTTGATTTTTGTACTATATTTTGTGCTAAATTTTTTGTGCTGAATTTTTTATCTTAAATTTTTTTTCTCAATTTTTTGTGCTGGATTATTTTGTACTACATTTTTTGCTGATTTTTTTTGTACTATATTTTTTATACTAGATTTTTTTGTGCTATATTTTTTTGTACTACATTTTTTGTGCTATATTTTTTTTATTAGATTTTTTATGCTATGTTTTTTTGTACTACATTTTTTGTGCTAGATTTTTTTGTACTTGATTTTTTGTGCTAGATTTTTTTGTTCTATTTTTAAAAAACAAAAGGGGTGCCACATGTCATTTTCACTCCTATTTATAAGGACCAAAATGCCCTTCATTTCTACTTATTAGGAGTGCCATATGTCATCATCACAATCCTTCTTAGGGTACTTAGGCAAAATCCATTTTTTAGTGGATCCTTCCCCTATATATATATATATATATATATATAGGGGACCGCTAGAATGAGAACCACCCCGAGTTATGAGAACCGCGAGAACCACACCATCCGGGGCGAGGTGGACCAAAATTTTTTTTTTTACAACTAGATGTGTGTATTATAAACACATTCGTAAAAAATTTTTTTTTTAAAAAATGCCGTGTGGGTAGTTTTTTACACCACAAGTTTGGTGTAAAAAAAAAATTAAAGAAAATAAAAACACCAAACTTGTGGTGTAAAAAACTACCCACACGGCATTTTTTTTTAATTTTTTTACGAATGTGTTTATAATACACACATCTAGTTATAAAAAAAAAATTTGGTCCACCTCGCCCCGGATGGTGTGGTTCTCGCGGTTCTCATAACTCGGGGTGGTTCTCATTCTAGCGGCCCCCTATATATATATATATATATATACACACTAAGCCATGTTTTATAAGGTTCACGAAATTACAACATAGGGTATGTATAGGGGTGTTCATGAGCCACTTCGATCCGATCGAGGGTCTGCTCATGCTCGGATTGAGTTACAACCGATCCGATCCGATCGAATTTGCGAAACTGAGCACAAAAGTGATGCTCATGCTCGGATTGAATTTGAATCGAATGGATCGTTTTCACTCGGTTTCACTCGGCTTTTATCAAATCCTAACTAAAATCAAGCGGATCGTTTTTGCTCGGTTTCGCTCGATTGAATTATACGGCTGCGTTCAACAAAAACAAATCCTAACTTAATTAAAACATGTCCAACACTTTACTAACAAAAGCAATACATAACTAAAATAATGATTATAAAAATGTTCTTAACAATATCAGTTTATGAGTATTGTTTTAGGAATTAGGGATTTATGGTTAGATTTTGATATTAACTATTAAGTTGAGCTAGTATATATTTTGGGCATTTATTTTTTTTGGGTTTTTAATCTTTAAAATCTATAATATATATATATATATATATATATATATATATATAGGGTCAGGATTTAGAGAAAACGGTGGAAAATATGAGAACGGTTATGGATCGTCCGATCAAAACAATCTATGGACTAGATTGGCATGGTGTCGTTTACGTAAATAACATCAATTTTATTACGTGGACGCGCTTCATTAAGGTTAAAAAAGGTAAAACATCATTTATCACATAAAACGCCGTTGAAATATTAAATGCCAAATAAATACAAAACGCCAATTTTATCACTGCGTAGTTTTTTCTGTGTTTTTATTTAAGCTCTCAGGCTACAAAAACGCCAAAAATTGTGAAACGCCATAATATATAAACGCCAAGTCTTACATCCTGATAAATGTTAATTACATTTTTTGTTATAAAAATAATATCCCGCCTAAACTACACGCCAAAAAAAAAATCCTATAAATAGAAACATCTCACCACCTTCCGTTTATCACACAAAAAAGAAACACACAAAAACACACAGTGGTTCCTAAAAAAATACAACTCAATGTAAAACGCTAAAAAATACAACGATGGCAAACATCTTTTCTTGGATACTCAGTAATGTTCTGCATGAAGTTTCGCTGAATGATTTGTTAGGTGAGTGTAGTAAGATTTTGCTGCATGAGATAGACAAAATTCAAGAAAGAAGGACTGATGACACCCATATGTCATTTTGCCTTCTTTGTTCTTGAAGAAGGTTTGGATGATTAGAAGAGACCTATCTTAGTGTAAATGTTACTTTGGCCTCGATGATTATATTGAAGACGACGGGCAAATAGCATCCACCCGCACGGAGTCGATCTATGTCTTCAACATCCACAAAGACAATTCAACACATGAACAAAGAAAATAAACCATGCCAAACCCAAAATGCCATTTATTTGTGACAGTTCTTGTAGTTTCAAAAGAAGAAAGAGACTGATGACACTGAAGATTTAGATCATAAATTGTTTCTATTTGTTTTTTTTTTAATTTTCTTTATCTGTTGTTTGTTATGTAATTTCAGCTAAGAAACAACAAAAGTACATCAATCATATAATGAAAAATATAATAAAACGTCAAATGGGCAAATTCTTGTAAAACGCCATCATGCCATAAAACGCCCCAAAAACTAACAAACTATAATAAAATTACTTTGAACAAGTACTATTATAATAAATCTAAAAAAACCTTAAAACAATGTGCAAAGAAAATAAAACAAAAAAGTCCCATCGTTATCTAAACGCCATTGGAAAACAAAACGCCATAATTACAGCCGTCAAAATATTAGACGTGTTACACCATAAAAACAGATGAATCTGAAACAAAACACGGTAACTGCAAAAACAGTAAAATGAAATGACGAAAACATAATTACTAACATTTATTATATTGAAAGCCAAATACTTGGGGAATTGAATTTATTTATCTTTTTCCAAACGCCATAATTACCTGTCATGCGCGGGAAAAAAAGTCAATATAAAAAGAAGACCATGAGAACACAACCTCAAACACGCCAAAAACGTTGACTAAAAACGTCACATATTGTCCAAAACGCCAAAAACTTCAAAAAATGACTAAGGTTATTGCATGGAGGTTTGAAAGGAAAGAAAAACGATTCATCATAAAGTTCTCTGATAGAAGAAGGGTGAAGGTAAGGACAATCAAAGTCCTGCTTGGTATAAATGAAGGGGTTCAGATGGATATCCTGGCCCTTAGGGTTCCAATGGCCAACGATTGTAAAAGAACCCGAACTATAATAAAAAGATTGAAGTGAAAATTTCCGGCATAAGATGATGATGATATTGACGATACTCCTCTACCAACACTTAGCAGTTGGGTGATGCATGAAGAAGCAGGAACGGTTGAAGTGACTTATCAACACAGGGTGCAATATTCAATGCTAATGGAGGAAATGTTAAAGACAGGGAGGCTATCTCTCATTGAACAACTCTGTGATTTAGCACCTTCGAACGATCCAAAATCCAGGGTTGCAATGATATTCAAGAATAGGCTGCAGCAAAGAAGAGACGAGCTAATGGCATTATACGCCAATCTAAAATTTGATGATGATGAATCTGAAGAAAGTGATGAACAAAGCGATGGGTACATCTCTGATGTAATCCCATCCACGGAAGACTATTAGTTTATTTTGATTTCGTATTATTGTAATTTTATAAAATATTAATCTATGGTAATCAGTTATTAACTAAAGACCCAAAATGCCAAAAAAATGACCTGGAAAACGCCATAACGCCAAAAAATTAACTATGTGACACAAAAAGAATTAATTCAATGAGAAGAAATATGGGAAAAATAGTAAAATGCCAAGTAATTAATGAATCTAGTTAAAGCCAAATTTATCTTGCTCGCCAAAAATGAAGCAGCATGTCACACGCGAAAATCGGGAAAGAAGAAGAATATTGGAAAGACAAAAAAACCCCTCGGACCCTGATAATGTCCCGCGCCATGTGTTGGGTCAGGATGCGTTCTCACCGTTCTCACACTTTTGGGCGTTTTCTCCTGATCCCGTTTCTCTCTCTCTCTCTCTCTCTCTCTATATATATATATATATTAATAAAAATAATTCGAGCGAAACCGAGCGATCGACGAGCGAGCGAACCTTTGCTCATGCCTGGATTGAATTTGAATCAAACCGATCCGAGCGGCTCATTTACAAACTGAGCAGGAATCAAACGAGCATTTTTCTAGCAATCGTCGAGCGATCCTCGATCGTCGAGCAGTTTGGACAGCCCTAGGTACGTAAGGTGGAGCGTGAAGAGAAAGTTCGGGTTGTAACAACATGTGTTAAGTTTCCAAGTATCCATTCAAGGATATGGTTTTATATATATGCGTATCTATATATTTTTATACTTGATTGTTTACAAGTACGTACGGTCATGTATTTGGGTACTTTAGTATTTAAACATGTATACCCTAAGGCTTCTAAATACATACACTTTGATACACACTTAGATATATACACATAAGGTGGTTATTCTAAATATATATATATATATAAGTGACCGCTAAAATGAGAACCACCTCGAGTTGTAAGAACCGTGAGAAATTTTTGATCCGGGGCGAAGTGGACCAAATTTTTTTTTTCATAAACGTAGATGCGTGTATTATAAACACATTTGTAAAAAAATTCAAAAAAAAAATGTCGTGTGTGTAGTTTTGAGCACCACAAGGTTGTGTTTACGGGTACCGTAAATTTTCCGGTAAGATTTACGGTACCCGTAAACACAAACTTGTGGTGCTCAAAACTACACACACGACATTTTTTTTTAATTTTTTTAGAAATGTGTTTATAATACACGCATCTACGTTTATGAAAAAAAAATTGGTCCACCTCGCCCCGTACGGTGTAGTTCTCACGGTTCTTACAACTCGAGGTGGTTCTCATTTTAGCGGTCCCCTATATATATATATATTTCACCCTAATTATATATGTATTTATATAATTCCATTTCTTTCATGAAATAATCACAAGTGTTTAAAAAAATGTTTATGAGTTTATAACTTAAACTTTCCACCAAAGTTTGACTAATCATGATTAATGTTACTAATCTCATTTAATTAAGATAATCACTTGTTAAATCACCCTTTAATCTTGATTAGGATTTTAAAAAATTTCGCCATAGTTTCCCCTATACTATGAGTGTTTTTCACGTTTTTAAAACATATTTTTAAACAATTTTCAATCCCAAAATCATCCATAACACAAAGCAAGTTCCAATCAACACTTTTCATGCATATTCATACAACCACATCTTCTAGTTCATGAACTTTATTTTGTATATATTATCAAGATCACTAAATATAACAATATGTTTATGTTCATCGTTCACTTTAACACTTTTATACAAACTTGTTTAGGTTATATTTCAAGATCCCTAGTTTATAAAGATAGTTTCAAGCTTCTTGTAATATTTATAATTTTCCATAAATCATTTTCAAAACATATAAAGTTCTTGACATCTCAAAGATGAAGGTCTTGCTAGATCTAAACATCTTTATTTTAGATCATCTTTTTAAGTACCATTATGCAAGATCATCAAGTTTATCTGGACTACATTACACTAATCATCAAGTTAAACCAAACTACATTACACTAAGCATCATAATCAACACAAATAACACATAATTATGTAGGATTATTATGTTATATTTAGAGTTTTAAGCTTTATGTTTAGTGATGTTCAAGATGATCAAGATGTACTTTTGTGATCTATTATGTATAAGAATCATAAAAATGAAGTTAGATGGTCTTACTACTAGCAACAAACCTAGGGAAGATCTGTTGAAGATGAAGAAGAAGATGTGAAGAACTTGAAGCTTCAAGGTTGTGAAACAAGCTCCTAGAAAGCTTCCATGCTTTCAACTTCTTTAGATAATCTTAAAATGGCCTTGAATACTTGAATTTAGTGGTTGTGGTTTAAGGTTGAAGAAAAGTGAGGATGGGGGAGGTGATGTAGGGCGGTAGACAAGGTAGAAAGTGAGGAGGTTTGTATGTTGTAAAATGATAAGTAAAGATGTAGGCGATCCTTAATATTTGCAAGATCTTTCAAAGGTCAAACTGAAATCATACTAGCCACACATCATCATCATCTATGGTTAGGGAAGGGGCTTGTGGGGCCCCTTCTTTGAACGAAAATGGGAGTGGGGGTTAGTGTAAATTTTTTGTAAGATAAGTTATTTAAGCATGTGTTCAAATATTAGACGTAGATATTTAGGTCATTAGTTCAAGTCTTGCACAATTAGGGAGGTAATCATGTTTAGGGTGCTTATATGAGTCTAACTAGTTCTTTAGACTAGTAATTTGGATGTTAGGATATTGAATTTAATCACTAGTTCGTAGTCGGGTCAAAACCGGATGAAATATGTAAGATGTAGGATAATACCTGTAACAAGGTATTGAGTAATTATTCGATATCCTCGTGATCATTTAAGATGATTAACATTATCTACACTCTTTATGAATGTTGCGGAAATGCTGAATTTGTGTTGCGGGCATGCTGAATTTTGTAGTTTATACTTCGGATTGGACAATTTACAAGTTTAGACATTTTTCCAGAGAGCGTATAATATTACAAGTTATATCCCCACATTAGGGTTTTGATACAGATATAGATTTGGATAGGTTTTCATATCCCGTTTATGTCGTTCTAGCTAGGGGTGTTCAGAACTCGTTTCGAATTCGAAAAATTCATAATTCATTTAAATTTGATTCGATTATCAAGAATTCGTTTTGATTATAAGAATTTGAATTTGAATTCGATTCAATTCGAGTCAAGTAAATCAAATATGAATCGAATACGAATTTATAATTTCAAATTTGATTCGAATAAAAACTATACATTTTTATTTATTATTTTTATATATAATACATATATTACTTTTATTAGGCGATACTATAAATTATTTTCAAAATTTATTCTAAGTATTAAAATTACCCATTACCATACCCACTACATGACCCATAACTAAAACCTAAGTAACAAATCTATTAATAGATTTCTAACCCTAAAAATATTAACTTGTAATGTGAACTGGTTATTCCCGACTTCTCGTTTTGAATTTTAGACTTATAGTACTTTATTTGGAACTTTTTAATATGATATCGTGCTTTATGGCTGTTTTAAAATTTAAGTTGCATTTTGATAGTTATTTACATGTTTTTAAAGAATCTTAACCAAATCGAATTTATTCAAATTCGATTCGAATTTTTAATCGAATATGAATCGAATACGAATTGAGTTTTTTATTCGAATACGAATTCGAATCGAATTCGGTAAGTTTAAATTGAATTCCAATCGAATATGAAATCAAGGGAAAATAAAAATTATTCGAATAATTCAAAAATTCGATATTCGATTCGATGAACACCCCTAGTTCTAGCTCGTATCATTACCTTCCTGTAATGAATAGTGTGTTCAGGTGAATAGTGCTTTTCAGCATTTGTTTGCCAATGTATTAGGACATAGTTGTTTGTTTTCGCGACACAACGAATCGGCAATATGAATTGTAATGTTTTAACATGTCCTATCACTGCTAGACTTTGTACGACTCAATCATTCATAAATTAAGTCAAAAGGACGCAATTAAGTTGTATAAATAATGATTATGTTTGTACGGAAATATCATGAAATTCTGTCGGTTGTCACACATATCACTATGTCGCAACCAGAGTATGGCTAGGCGTTAACTCATTGTGTGCAGGTCAGTCTTTGTTTGCATTCTCGGTAAAGGACAATTTGGAACCATAATTAACTGGTTAAGTAAGGAGAAACAATCAAGAAAATGTACAAGGTTGTGTGCTTTTCACGACTTATTGGTGCTTGTGGCAACCAAGAGACGAGAAAGTCTTTTCTGATAACCTGATGTCTATCACAAAGATCATGGAAGACATCTGACATGTTGAGACGTGTAGAAAGATATTTAATTATTTTAGGCCAGTAATATACAATCACTTCTACAACTCGTTAGCGAAAGTGCACCCACCCTTAGCATAGTATAGTGAAGTTAAGATTCCGATACCTTCCAAGAACACAAGAGCTTTCAATATTGCCGGAATGTTATCAATGTCTAGTCAAACCCAAAAAGTGAGTTTTGTGAAAAGTTTTTAAATATAAAACAAAGCAAATAAAAATAAACAAACATAATAATAAGAAGAATCACTTGGATATGACTTCCCAATAATGTCTAAATTAACTTCTTTGGTTAAGGACTTTTCAAGAGATTATTATATAAAAATATGCATATTCGGCGTGTTCTCCCGGGTACTATTCGAAAGAACCCACCTAAAGTTGGTCTATGAAGAAAATGAATTTGTATGTTATTAATTCCATAACGTAGTAGGTTTTTTTTAGGTAAATGTTACACTAGGTTAAATTAGTCAGTAGTAGCAAGGCGACCATCCCGCAAAGCTGGAAAAAGTATTAAATACTATAAGGGATTAGACCCATAATCTACTATGATTCCCTTAATTTTTTGTTATCTCCTCAAGGGTAGTAGGAATGTGAAAAACCAAGTCCTTGCACATCTAGTATACCACCTCTCATGCAAGGCAAGAACTTATGCCAAACCACACTTCTAATCCCCTTCCAAACGTGTTTTTATAACGACATAAAGACACGAATGCTTCATCCAATACACAGAAAGTAATAGATTGATTAAAACTCACTTTTAATATAACAAAATCAAGTTCGAAGCCACTAAAGAGCACCAAATGAAAAGTCCAACACTAATAAATTAAAAAGGTTTTACAGGTCCATCTTCGTTGAGTGATCTAAGAACTTCAGCCATGAATGGCCATAATGATGAAAATCATCAAGCTTGCATATTTAAACAAGTTAAACAACGAGATTGATATGTTATAAATATAAGTTCTTAGAATATTAGATCCTAAGACAAACCAAACGCTAAATAAGATGGCAATTGTGGTGGATAGTGGTGAAAAATGGTGGATAATGGTGGTGAGTGAGAGAGTGTGGGTGCCAAAAGATGGAGTAAATGGCAACCCAATCTCCTTCATTTATAGCCTGGAATAGGGGAGAGACGCGGCCCCGTGTCTGATGAGACACGGGCCGTGTCACAACCCCTGACCACACCTGGATGGGAGCCGTGAACAGTCAAGTGGTACCGGTGGTTATTTTGAAAATATTGCAGCGGAAATATTATCAGAACCGCGAGTTAGGAAAAATGTCAGAGTTTAGAAACACCGGAATCTTATTTATAACAAATGGGAATAAAAACTCATGTCTTACAAAGGTAGATTTAATAGGGGATAAACCCGAATACATAAAACAATGTTTCTTAATTTAATTGATAAAATAAGCTACTCCTTTAAGCCTTTTGGTGTCGTGTCACACTCTTATTCAGATTTATTGTAATCACCTGAAACATGTTTTAAAAACATTTTATTAGTAGGAAATACTAGTGAGATCATTCATTTGTATAAACAAACACAATGTTATAATTTACAGGATTAAGAGTTTTTACATTTGCTTATATCTTACAAAATTACTATTGGCTAACTCATTGTCCAATAGCAAAGAAACCACTTTAATAGTATTTGTCACTTGGCAGTTTCTGTGACTGTGGTCATATCACTATTTGGCTAACCCATTTTCCAAATAACCAAGCTTATTAAGTAATATATACAATACCCCACATACTAGCAGTAGTTTTCCAGCAAGAAAACAAAAACTTAACCATTGTAAATATAACTGGAAAACATTTTAGGGTTTTTTTAAAACATTTAAGTATCACATAATGTGAAGAAAAAGAGAATGTCTCACCTTGTAAATCTATAATTATGATTTAACAGGCCTCCTGATTTTAAGCCTTCTGATACTAAGCTTCTTGAATAACAGCAAGTTTATAGTTTCGAGTCTTCTAATAATTAAGCATCTACTTTATCAGTGAACTTATAGTTTTAAGCCTTCTGATTCTAACCCTTAATTTCACAGAATGTAATCCGTATTAGTATATAAACCTAACTTAAACTTTAACCATAAACACGAGATCAAAATCTCAACGTAGTTAACAAAGTATAACATTATTCAGGCAGCACTTTGGCATCCGTTGATTGGGTTATCGATCAATCGGTCAGGGTATCGTTTCAATGATTAGGGTTTAATACACACAAATACAGAGAAATAGAGTTACGAGAGATCAGAGGATCGATTTCAAAAGTTGAAAAGGTGCGAATGATTATGTCCCAGACCCGGCCTTCATATAGGCTAGGTTGGACTCTCTCGCGCGTGGCAGGAGGAGACAGGGTATCCCCCGCGTGGCGCCTGGGAGGTCGGCCTGGCCTAGATCTGCGACATGTCCAACATAGGTTTGCTACATCTCACATCGTCGTGACACACGTCCTCCGCCGTCTTTTTCGTCCAATCGGGTGTTTTCTCGATTTTCATGTCGATACTTATCGCGTATGCTCGGGTCTTAATCCTAAATGGTTCGGCTTTTATTTATGAGTTTAGTAAGAGTATTTTTGTGCGGGTTGGTTCATCAACCACCAAGTTTTCTTAACCGCTAAGTTTTCTCATTTATTATTACAAGTTTCATCGCGCGCATTTGGGGTTTTGATTATGGGTTTATTCGGGATATTTCTTAGTGTTGTTACAGGCCATGTGGTTGACTTTTGCATCCAATTTATCTTTAATGATCAGAGTCTGTACATCAACTCGGGGCCGTGTGAGCTGAGGCATGGCCCAAGTCAATTTTGTGGGTCCCATTATTCTTCAGTTGGTCATCTTTTGAATTATATGCCATCGGGCGTGCCAAGCGAAGCGTGACCCCATGCGTGGTGGTGGCATCTTTTGTCTTTTTTGGAGGGGAACGAACATGGGGGCGTGTGGCAGGAGAACGAGGGCGTGTGGCCTTTTTTTTGCAAGAGTCTATTTTTTCACTGGAATTTGCTCCTTTCATCGTTTGACTCATTTTTTACCCTGAAAATCAAAACTAAACAAATTAACAACTTATTTTCAATATTTATACAAGAAAACGACCAAAACACGCTTCAATAATATAAGATATATGTTAGGTTCTGCACATATCAACCTCAAGGCAACTAGTGATGCAACTTCGCCCCATCTTTTTTAAACATCAATAACTTTTTTTATGCTTTACTAGGTTATAGTCTCGTGTATTACAAGAGTTAATGAATGTAATGTTATATAATTAGAAATAAAAAGTTATTAAGAAAGAGATGTGTATTGCACTATTAAATATACTCGTGCATTATACTAATAGAATAAAGAGTAGGAGTTGGGTAGAAAGTGTGTTTTTCCTAGAAATTCTAGGAAGCAATAAGAACGCGACATGTGGCATTGAAGGATTTTATCTAAAAGGGCATTTATGTACTTTCACAATCTATTTTTATTTTAGGAAATTATCTTCAATAACTAACTATCCATAAATTTCATAATTTTTTGTTTTCGATTTTCTGATCTCACTTAATATCAATCATTCCTTCGTTTTCTTGCTGGAATCTATCAGAATGTTCTTCGTACTGTGTTTTAACAGTTTGTTCTTGGTGATGTGTTTTAACAGCAAGCAGATTCATACAGTTGTGTTTTATTATTCAGATTCATACAGTTGTGTTTTAACAGCAAGCATATTCATACAGTTGTGTTTTAGCATTCAGATTCATACAGCTGTGTTTTAACAGCAAGCAGATTCATACAGTTGTGTTTTAGCATTCAGATTCACACAGTTGTGTTTTAACAGCAAGCAGATGCATACAGTTGTGTTTTAGCATTCAGATTCATACAGTTGTGTTTTAACAGCAAGCAGATTAATACGATGTGTTTTCTTGATGTTTCTTGACGCTGTGTTTTAACAGCATGTTCTTGGTGCCCTGCATGATTAATACCTGCGACTACGGGGTCTTTTGAACGGCTTCCGACAACTGATCCGGTGCTCTCCATCCTTTCTAAAGTTATCTTCTTCCATGATTGTAGTTATTTTTGGTAGGGATTGGAGTTTCGAAGTTGGGTTTGGAGAGAGAGAGGGAAAATCGCGTGAAATTAGGGACTGGGTTTGACTGACGGTTATCTAATTGATTTAAAACACGATATATTGACAAAATTGGCCCTAGTCTTTTAAAACAATGAATTAAATAAACTAAAAAATTACAAGATTGCCATTGACTTCATCTTAACCATTAAACACACCCATTGGATGGCCCAGATCGCTTCCTAGACTTTCTAGGAAAAACACACTTTCCGCAGGATCCCTACTCTAGAATAAAATATAATAATTTTTTAACATATACAGTGGTCAAAATATACGTATTTAAAAAAAGAACATTGATGTGACAGTTATAAATTTTCTTAAGTTAATTCTTAAACATTGGTTCTTTCAACTTGGTATCAACTTTGATTTTTTAATACTACCTATTTTTTATTATTTAAAATATTGCAATTTTACAATTCTTACCATCCAACAACATTAAATATTTGAAAATTATTAGAGATCACTCATAAAAACAATTATCATCATTATTCTTTGTTTTATTTTAACATTTTAACAACATGATTTGAATTTGGTGACGTTTTTAACAAAAACAAATATATCAGTTTATTTAAAAGTTGAATAATTGACTTCATATTAAATTTGTTTTGTCAATGATATAATAACCATCTTTAATTAAAAGATAAATATCAATAATTAAGTAGGATAGAGAGGCGGGAAAAATATATATAACTCTAATAAATAACATGTGTCCCTCACAGTTTCTTTTTATTATATAGAATAGATATAGATTGGTTTTCTTAAAAAATACACCATAATAACATGTGTTTTTTTATCTTTAATATTAGTACCATACTCTAATATAAAAAGTTACGTTTCAACTGAGTGTTTTTGGTCCATGGTGTTTTTTTGTTCTGTTTATTCAATGGAGTTTTAGGTACATGTGATTTATTTTGTAGGTAATAAATGATTCACTATATAGTGTTTTATTATTAACATGTATATGGAGTTTTATTTTTCGTTAACAAATGATATACGATGTTATATTTTGCATATAACAAATGGTATATGTTACTTTTTATTACAGGAAATGATGTTTTTATCATAATTAAATAGTTGTCTAATTTACTCTTATACTCTTTGTTAGGGAGAGAATTTTATTTATTATGGATCACGGATCCCGAGTGTAGCCTAGGTTAAGGATCCTCAGTTTAGTATGGGTCGAGGATCCTCAGGAGATGGTACAGGAAGGCTAAGGATCCAGGATCCTCTTTATTATTCTAAACTAACAATTGCTTCCATCATCCTTTATCTTGTTTTGCAGGTGTATTAGAAGGAGACTTATTCTTGCCGAGATTCTAGGGGAATATGCTCCACATTAGTGCACGTGTAAGAGTTTCATGGCCGTTGTGGTGATCGTGGGGGCCTAGCACATATTTCGGATAGTTAGTTAGTTAGTTAGTTAGATATTTTTCTATTTTTGAATGGGATGACAAGCTATTATTAGCAACTTAGTTACACACATTCATACATTCGAACTCTCTCTGCAATCAGTTGGCGATTACACACACTAACACACTAGCAATCATTGTATCAAGCTTGTTATCATCCAAAGTTGTTATCTTTATTGTTCAATATAGTTGATAGTGATAGTATTCACTATTCGAGGTTTTTTTATGCCGAAGATCATTCATTGATCAAGGGCTTTTTTCCTCGTATAAATCATTGTGTTCATCATTTATTTCATTCATTTCTTGTTTACACATTTGTTCATTTAACCAAGCATCTAACCTCACAAAAATCAGACTCGGTTACATTATCCTTGTGTGATTTTTGACCAAAACAGTTTGGCGCCCATCGTGGGGCAATTGGTGCTTCATCTTTGAAAAACTTGTTCATTTCATTCATTTTTGTTCATTGTCTTCAACCACATGGCTTCTCAAGGGAAAAACACTTCAAGCTCCATGTCAACAATCACCTCATCACAGGGCATTCCACCTTTGCCTCTTGTTCCTTCTGAATCCCAAAAGAATGCTAAGAATGCTGCGAAGAAGACAACCCCCGTTTTCACAAAAGCAACTACTGATGTTTCTTCTGATCCTACTAACAATGATCTTTATTCTTTTATTTTGCAGATGAAAGATTACATGCAACAACAGGACAGAACTAATGACAGGATTCTTTGTTAGATTGATGAAATCAAGAAATTGAAGAAATCAGCAGAGGATCACTCTCCATTGGTGCCCAGATCATTGGATTTCACTACTCCAACAACAACCGTTCATCATTCGAAGGCATCATATGTCCAACACTATGGAGGATCATCGAGTATACACTATGGGTCATCGGCTATGACACAGGCTCAAGGATCCTCCTTCCAGCATCAAGGATCCTTCTCTGGTCTGGGAGGATACATGGGGATGCTGTCAGTTCAAGGATCCTACCCTCAGCATCTAGGATCCTCATCACAGGTTCAGGGATCCTCATCGTAGGTTCAAGGATCCATAGGATATCCTTTAAGACCTTCAGCTCTGACGTATACTGGATCCAATATCTTTCAGGATCAAGGAACCTTAGGAAATCAACAACCCAGAAATTCAGAGATTCATGTGGGAGACTTCATTCCCATGCAGACTGTTGCTTCATCTGGTCCCACGATTATACCAGAATCACAACAATTTGGATTCACATCTGGGATCCCAGCCTCGAATCAGTCGGGAGGTAACACTTTCAATACACCTTATAATACTAACTATGGTTTTGTGCAGGAACCAGGGATCAACCAAGCTGTGGCAAGGGAGTTACAAAAACTCAAGGATATGATATCCAGTGTCCCGGGAGTGGTTAAACCCATTCCTGAGATTCCGGATGGGAGTCACAGGGTATCTCGCTTTGCACCACCTATATGTGATGCAGAGATACCAAAGAGGTTTCAGACACCGAACATGAAGCTCTATGATGGCACAACTGATCCAGAAGAGCATGTAGCCCAATACAGGGAAAGAATGGAGATCAACCCCATTCCAGAAAGGTTGAAGGAAGCATGTCTTTGCAAGGGTTTTGGATCCACATTGACAGGATCAGCTCTCAAATGGCTGCTAAGTTTTCCTCCTTATTCTATTACCTCATTTTCTAATCTGGTTAACTTGTTCAATAGCCAATTTTCATGTAGTAGGAGATTTGAACGATTAACTAGTGATTTATATAGGGTAACCCAAGGTCATAATGAATCATTAAGGGATTACATAATTAATTCAGTAGAGAATCCTTAGAGATTCCTAACTTAGACATTGTAACAGCTGTTGAAGCTTTTAAAATGGGTTTACTTAAGGATTCACAATTCTATGATGATCTTGTTATGACACCTTGTAGGAACCTTGATGAGGTAAGAAACATAGCCCTAAGGTTCATCCGATTAGAGGATGATAAAAGGATCCAAGAGAGACTGTCAGGATCCTCAAAGCAAGAAAAGCAAGGATCCTACTTCAAGAATAACAAATCCAAGTTATACAATAAATCTGATAATCAGAATGTGCATGCTGTGGAACAAGAGGAAGATGATGAAGATCATCCTCCTATTTTTGAGTATTGTTTTGCTGTTGATAATAGTGAACTAATCCTTGCTATATAGAATTTAGGTGATAAAGCTAGGTGGCCGAGAAAGAATGACAAGCCAGCTGCTACCAAAGACAAATCAAAGTGGTGTGCTTATCATGAAGACTTTGGTCATCTCACAGATGAGTGCATCGCACTATGAAAAGAGATTGGTTACCTATTGAGTAAAGGATACTTGAAAGAGCTATTTGGAAGGAAGAAATCGAGGAACCAGGATCCTGAGAAAATTCCTGAAAGAGCTCCTGCTCCACCAGCCGATGCTCAAATCATTAATTTCATCTCCGGTGGATCTGACATATGTGGCACTTCATTTTCAGAAGCTAAGAGGCATGCAAAAGAGACAAAAATGGAGAATGGGGATAGACCTATTCGAACTTCTGTCCTTACACGGGAAAAAGTCATATCCTTTAATGAGGATGATCGTGTGGATATACAGGATCCTCATCATGATGGTCTTGTTATTACATTATTTATCTCTAACCATTTTGTTCGCAGGATTCTCATTGATAGGGGAAGCTCAGTGAACATTATCCAACTAGATGTCCTCAAAAGAATGAACATTCCTGAATCCGAGACCATTCCAAGATCATCTGTCCTTGTGGGATTCAGTGGAGAGACTAAAAATACATTGGGGGACATCAAACTTCCTATTTACATAGAGGGAGTAAATTCTGTTAAAAAATTTTGTGTCATAGATTGCTTATCTTGCTGTAATGTTATCCTTGGCATGCCATGGATACACGATATGAAAGCAGTCCCCTCAACATATCATCAATGTGTGAAGCTCCATACTCCATGGGGTGTGGTGAATATTGAAAGTGATTGATGTGCGCAAAATGCAACATAAAAATTACATCAAATGTGGCATAAACTAACCCGTTTTTAGTACTAATGTTGGAAAAAGTGTGTTTTTGTCTTCCTTTTGTATTTTCAGGATTAAATGAGCTCAAATGAACAAAAGAAGCAAAAAGGCAGCTAAATCTAACATAAATACAAGAAAAGGAATAAACGTGGCATGCCCGACCCCTCGACAGCATCCTCCCAAGCAAAAACAAGAGAACAGAAGGCTGAACACGCCCCGTGCTCAATGAGCACAGGGGCGTGCCCAAGTGTCTGCAGAAAAGACAAAGTTGTAGAAGCTTCTATCACCCACCACGAGGGCATGTCCAGCGGACACGGGGCCGTGGTCAACTCTAAAATTCGCAGAATCTAGGAAAATCTTGATAGTACATATACGCTTCTGTACACGGGGTCGTGCCCAGCGGACACGGGGGCATGGTCAACTAATGCAGACAAACTGCATTTAATGAAGAAAGAGAAGATGGGTGGACACGGGGCCGTGTCCGGGCTTCTGTGCAGGTTATAAATAGGGGTGCTTGGCTCATTAGCAAATCATCCCTTGGCAAACCACCTCTCTCCCACTTCACCCACACTCCACCACCACCACAACACCATCATCCACCACCATCATCCAACATCCATCATAGAGTGTGTGTAGTAGTCTCGGGATCCAAGATTGATAGTAAGAGTTCTTGATAATCAAAGGCCATGTTTGCCTAAGTCTCTTATATCACTTGGTGAAAACAAGCATTTAGTGTAATACTTTTTAATCTTTTCACACTTTTTATTTGGTTATGTATTAATGACTTTAATAACTAGTTTCTTATGTTGAAGGTGAAACTTCCTTATCATTTGTCCGTGGTGTCTTGGCGTTATTTTACTGTCTATATAAAATAAAAGATTTACACCATTCATATCTCCACGGTCTATATGGAGATATGTTGGCTACCTGGTCGGGGGTTAAGGGAATGGTTTGGTAAGCGTCTTGCCTTGTTCAGTGTATAGATCCTGCAAGGACCTGGGTCAAGCTTAGTAGGACCTCCTTCAATACCCACTGGTATTGGATGGCGGGGGTCCGAATTTCTTGATCCCCTCATATGTAAACTACTATTAATATATTAACCCGGCTACTTAGGACTGTATCCCTGCTGACTCAGACTACTTAGCCGAGGGTAACGTCACCTTCAAAAGAGGGGCCTACCACATTATGCATTAATAACTTAATTAATTATCTTTCAATAATCCAACCCTTTAGGATTGTATCCTTGCTGACTCAAACTACTGGGTTGAGGGTAATGTCACCTTCAAAAGAGGGGCCTACTATAATAACTAAGATAATCTCTTAAAAAGTGCAAAAGTGCAAAAGTGCGAAAATAATCAAAGGTTACACTAAAGGCGAGTCGGATCCAAGTGATTCATCTTGTCTATCTGTTTTATTTTTATTTTTATTTTTCAGCATTTTTAGTTTTTATTTTCTAGTTTAAAACCTTTTTTCTAAACTTTTGATTTGATTAGACGTTGAGGATAAACTGGTATTAAAAGCTCTTATGTCCTTGGACGACCTCGGTATCTTACCAACACTATACTACGCTCACGATGGGTGCACTTGCCCATATGTGTGTTTAGTGTTAGTAAATATCGTGTTTTATAAATTTAAAACTTGACTAAAGTGTTAAAAAGGGCTTAAAATATACATAAAAATATATAACACTACTCACGCATCAAGTTTTTTGGCGCCGTTTCCGGGGACACAAGAATTTTAAGAAAGCTTAAAATCAACGGCCTAATCATTTTTTCTTATTTTTCTATTTTTTTAGGATTTTTCTTAATTTTTTTCAGCTTCTGCAGAGTGGAGCACGGGCCGTGCCTGGTCGGACACGGGCCATGCCCATCATTATTACTGGCAGTTTTTATTTTACGAGTTACAGAGAGTTGAGCACGGGGCCGTGTCGGTGCAACACGGGGTCGTGTCGAGCTTTTCAGTAACGGGGATCCGGGAAAAATCACTGTAACCCCGACCACGGGGCCGTGTTCATCTGAGCACGGGGCCGTGGTGAAACTTCTGACCAACTTTCTTTTTGTTTTTATTGCAGGACTTGGAACCCAGGCGCCACACCTGAACTTTCTACGTAGTGTATGAGCTCCAGTTCCAGTAGAGACATAAAAGAACCTCTAGACGAACCAGAACGCTTTCTAAGAAAAAGACGTAAAGCTAAAAACCAAGAGAAAGTTTCGGGGGACCTACTTCCTATGGCGGACCAACGAATCCTTATGGATTACCTACGGCCCACCATAGCTAATCTTGGCGCTGCTATCAATGCACCGAATGTCGATGCCAACAACTTCGAGCTTCGGCCGCATTTGATTCAAATGCTTCAAAATTCCACAACCTTCCACGGGCTTGCGGATGAAGATCCCCATTTACATATTACCAACTTTTTGGAGATATGTGATACTTTTCGGATCAACGAAGCATCAAATGACTCCATCCGCCTGCGAATGTTTCCATTTTCACTAAAAGACCGAGCTAAGGCTTGGCTCAATACCCTCTCAGTTGGTTCGGTAAACACCTGGGATGAACTAGCCCAAAAGTTTCTATATAAGTATTTCCCTCCTGCTAAAACAGCTAAATTAATGACTGAAATTAATACATACTCACAAGAGGATGGGGAATCCTTGTATGAAACTTGGGAAAGGTTCAAGGAGCTACTACGAAAGTGTCCTCATCATGGTCTTGCGGTATGGCAACAAGTATCCACTTTCTATAATGGGTTGTTACCACACACAAGACAAACACTTGACTCTAGCTCCGGGGGACTTTTAGGTAATCGATGCCCAAATGAAATTTATAATCAAATTGAGGTAATTGCTCAAAACAATTTTCAATGGCACACTCCCTGAGGCAATAAATCTATTGCCCCGAGCACCCATAAGGTTGATCAAAGCACTTCTTTACAAGCCCAAATCGAGGCCCTTTCTTCAAAAATCAAAAAACTAGAAATGGCAAAAACGACCTCGGTTATGGCTTGTGAAGGGTGTGGTGGGCCTCATGAAAATTGGAGTTGTATGAAAGGAATGGATAATCAAACGGAATCGGTAAACTACATTGATAATAGACCTAGGCCGTCAGGTCCTCCGACAGGTACCTACAACCAAGGATGGCTTAACCACCCTAACCTTGGTTGGAGAGAACCTGGTAATAGTAGTAACCAACAAAACCAAAGAACAAACTTTCAACAACCACGTAATGAGTCATAAAATTTTTCTCAACAACAAGGGGGACGAGAAAGGCTTGAAGACACTGTCTCACGCCTCATCTCTGACTCTGACAAGAAAAACTCGGAACGATTTCAGCAATTGAAATCAAATTTTAGAAACCAACAAGCTAGTATTCAAAACATTGAAAAACAATTAAACCAACTAGCTCAAAATTTCTTCGAGAGACCACAAGGCGCGTTACCTAGCAATACCAAAACAAACCCGAAGGCACAAGTACATCTCATCACACTGAGAAATCGTATTGTCGGTCCCGAGGAAGCTCAGCTTCACACAACTGAAAGGAGTCCACCGAGCCAGGCCACATCTTCATCTACACCCCAAAAAGAGATAACGCGTGCGCCAACTCAAGAGCCACCGAAGAATCCTCCGGTACCCTATCCCGGTCAGTTACTCCACCAAAAGACCGATGAGCAATTCACTAAATTCATAAACTTACTAAAACAATTGCACGTCAATATTCCATTTGTAGAAGTCCTAACCCAAATGCCTAAATATTCAAAATTCATGAAGGACTTTCTCACTCACAAAAGGAAAATTGAATCATTGCAATTATCTAATTTGAGTGAAGAATGCTCCGCCTTATTACTCAACAAGCTCCCACAAAAGAAGATCGTTCCCGGAAGCTTCCCCATTCCTTGTTCCATCGGGGACTCACCCATACGCAATGCACTAGCCGATCTTGGGGCTAGCATCAACCTCATGCCCGCATCAATGTTTGACCGACTCGGATTAGGAAAAACAAGCCCTACGAAAATGAGCATCCAACTCGTCGATAGGTCCGTCAAGTACCCACAAGGTGTCGCTGAAAATCTGTTAGTTAAAGTCGGAGACTTTGTCTTCCTAGCCGATTTTGTCATACTAGATATGGAAGAAGACACCTAAGTACCACTCATCTTAGGGAGGCCATTCCTAGCTACAGCCCACGCAGTGGTAGACATGAATGGGGGAACACTAACATTGAGGGCTGGGAACAAGGAAATGAAGTTTGGGGTCGGGAAAAGAATTGAAGATGATGACCCAGTCAACTACATGAAAGTCATAGACTCAAGTTTGGATGATGCTCTCCGACGGTGCAAAATGGGATGCAACCCATCCCTCTTGGGTAACATATGACTGGCTTTGGGACTAGCCAAGGACCCTTATAAACGTGGCGAACCACGGAGGTATTCCGCGGAACTATCCTTAGCTTTAGTTTAGATTAACCTTTACTGTTTTCTAGTTTAGTTTTAGTTTTCAGGAATAAAACACACTCGGGATGGTGAAGGATACTAAGGGAAGCTTGAACCAACACCCCATGCACAAAAACAGGGCCACCCGACAATTTTTCTTCATTACAGCAAGTTCAGCACGGGGCCGTGCTCATCCAACACACCCCGTGCTCAACCATCTGCAGAAAAATGCCCAGTTCAGGTACTTGGACACGAGGCGTGCTCACTGAACACGCCCCCGTGTCCAGCCTTCTGTTACTTTATTTTATTTTCTATTACTGGCGATCTGAACACGGGGCCATGCCCGGACACCACGGGGCCGTGTCCAGACGCCCAGTAACATAATTTTTTGCTTTTTCACATCCTTTTACGCATTCAATCAACATAAAAACTTATTTTTGGGACACATTGAGGACAATGTGTAATTTAAGTGGGGGGGGGGGGATGCTAAAACCTTGAATTTTGCAAGTCCTAACTACAAGCCTTACACAAAACTCTATTGGAACTGCTAAACACCCCAAATTTTTTCAAAAACTTTTCGTTTTTTTACTTGTCTTGGTTTAAATTGGGAATAACAAGTTCAAAAAAAGGTTTTATCTTTATAAATTTACAACCGATAGCGTCATGATAAAAAGAACTAACATAAGGAAATTATGAAACGGCATGACAAATCTAGTTAAAATTTGATTAAATATACTTGATCACATAAAAACCCATTCCCACAAAAAGTGAGTTTTGAGCCTTTATTGAGCATACAAATACACATCTTCAAACTAAATGCTCATTTTTCATTTCTTGTGTGAATAGCCGCTTGGTTCTTACGACTCTAGAACTTGCCATGACGATACATTCCCGGTCCTTACCAACTTAAACCCAAGTAAGTAAATGATGGAGGCATTAAGACTAACCCTTTTTATTTCAACACCATTATTTTTTTTTTACCACCTACCCAAAATCCCCCTAGTTAACCCCTTTGAGCCTAAACCTTTTCATTTCTTAACCCAAAACAAACACCCTTTTACCCACTAAAACCCTTTTTCATTTTAAACCCTTTATTTTAGTAACAAAGCTCGGTTTTTCTTATGACTTCCTTACCAAAAAAAAAATGATGATAATGAAGCCAAAAGAAATAAACAAACAAGGTTATCAAAAAAGAACTTTGTTTGAAAAATTGCTTCATTAGAATAAAAAGTCATAAACATAAAGTCTTATGAAAACCGATGCTTTTTACGCCTTTCGCCCTTTTCTACTAACCACTAACTAAACCACCTACCTTTAACCCAAGCCTAACCCTTCCCCCAAAAGTCCTCTTGATATTTACAAAGGTATATAGTTAAAAAGGAGGAGGATTGATTGCTTGGCAAGCTTATTGTAGAAGTAAGTTCCATGCCGCTCTCGAGTGTTTCACAAAAATACATTTTCGGCCGAGTGTTGAGTGATCCCCCGTGAGGTATGTGAACTTGTATATAAATGGAATTTTAAAAAAGGCATGTTATGCCCTAATAAGTAATTTATCTTATGTAATGTTTTAAATAAATCATGACGAATAAGATTGTAAATAATTAAAAATAAACTTAATAAAGAATCTTGGAAATCCCGACACTCTATGACAAGCCCAAAAACCTTCTCTTCTACCCATTCCATTTGGGAGTGTAAGCCACATTATAAAGAGTTTTGCTTGAGGACAAGCAAAGATTCAAGTGTGGGGGTATTTGATGTGCGCAAAATGCAACATATAAATTACATCAAATGTGGCATAAAACTAACCCTTTTTTAGTACTAATGTTGGAAAAAGTGTGTTTTTTTCCTTTTGTATATTCAGGATTAAATGAGCTCAAATGAACAAAAGAAGCAAAAAGGCAGCTAAATCTAACATAAATACAAGAAAAGGAATAAACGTGGCATCCCCGACCCCTCGACAGCATCCTCCCAAGCAAAAACAAGAGAAAAGAAGGCTGAACACGCTCCGTGCTCAAATGAGCACGGGGGCGTGCCAATGTGTCTGCAGAAAAGACAAAGTTGTAGAAGCTTCTATCACCCACCACGGGGGCATGTCCAGCGGATACGGGGCCGTGGTCAACTTTAAGATTCGCAGAATCTAGGAAAATCTTGATAGTACAGATACGCTTCTGCACACGGGGTCGTGCCCAGCGGACACGGGGGCGTGGTCAACTAATGTAGACAAACTGCATTTAATGAAGAAAGAGAAGATGGGTGGACACGGGGCCGTGCCCAATGGACACGGGGCCGTGTCTGGGCTTCTGTGCAGGCTATAAATAGGGGTGCTTGGCTCATTAGCAAATCATCCCTTGGCAAACCACCTCTCTCCCACTTCACCCACACTCCACCACCACCACAACACCATCATCCATCATAGAGTGTGTGTAGTAGTCTCGGGATCCAAGATTGATAGTAAGAGTTCTTGACAATCAAAGGCCATTTTTGCCTAAGTCTCTTACATCACTTGGTGAAGACAAGCATTTAGTGTAATACTTTTTATTTTTAATCTTTTCTCACTTTTTATTTGGTTATGTATTAATGACTTTAATAACAGTGAAACTTCCTTATCATTTGTCCATGGTGTCTTGGCGTTATTTTACTGTCTATATAAAATAAAAGATCTACACCATTCATATCGCCAAGGTCTATATGGAGATATGTTGGCTACCTGGTCGGGGGTTAAATGAATGGTTTGGTAAGCGTCTTGCCTTGTTCAGTGTATAGATCCTGCAAGGACCTGGGTCAAGCTTAGTAGGACCTCCTTCAATACCCACTGGTATTGGATGGCTGGGGTCCGAATTTCTTGATCCCCTCATATGTAAACTACTATTAATATATTAACCCAGCTACTTAGGACTGTATCCCTGCTGACTCAGACTACTTAGCCGAGGGTAACGTCACCTTCAAAAGAGGGGCCTACCACATTATGCATTAATAACTTAATTAATTATCTTTCAATAATCCAACCCATTGTATCCTTGCTGACACAAACTACTGGGTTGAGGGTAACGTCACCTTCAAAAGAGAGGCCTACTACAATAACTAAGATAATCTCTTAAAAAGTGCGAAAATAATCAAAGGTTACACTAAAGGCGAGTCGGATCCAAGTGATTCATCTTGTCTATCTGTTTTATTTTTATTTTTATTTTTCAGCATTTTTAGTTTTTATTTTCTAGTTTAAAACCTTTTTCTAAACTTTTGATTTGATTAGACATTGAGGATAAACCAGTATTAAAAGCTCTTGTGTCCTTGGACGACCTCGGTATCTTACCAACACTATACTATTCTCACGATGGGTGCACTTGCCCATGTGTGTGTTTAGTGTTAGTAAATATCGTGTTTTATAAATTTAAAACTTGACTAAAGTGTTAAAAAGGGCTTAAAATATACATAAAATATATAACACTACACACGCATCAGTGATCAGCAAGAAGCCATGAATTGCTACACATCATCAATGAAGCCAACCTCAAGGCCTAGGGAGGCATAGCAATTAAAGTATCCTCCAAGGGATGTCCCGGAGGCAAGAGAGCAGGATGTCAAGGATATTCTGCTGAACACGGAAGATCCTGAATCCCAGATTTTTATAGGATCCGGGATCCTTGATAGTATCGAACAAGATTTAATATCCTTCTTGAAAAGAAGAAAAACTACCTTTGCTTGGAAACATGAAGACATGACAGGTATTTCTAAGGATGTAATGTAACAACTCTTGCAAAATTTTTTATTTCCTATTCTAAAAAGGTACATTAAGAAACCCTAATTAAAACCCCCAAGTGGTACAAGACGACCCTAAATTTGAAAAACGCACGAAACCAGCAACAGGGCCCCCTAAAACTCAAGGGGGTATCCCCTAATTGATATTATCCTCTAAAAACAGTTATAAAACATGAAAATTCGATTTATGTCGACTCACCAAGGCTATACAGGACACAAGGCTACCCTAGCCTAAATAGGTCGGCCTCGCGACACGCGCCAGGAACCCTGGTAGCCGAGCGCGACACGCGGGCGGGGTCAAAATCCAGTATAAAACCCAGGGGTCTGGCACTTGAAAGATTTGCATGTTACGACGTAAAAATCACTTCGTTACGTTACTCAAATATCCGTTTCTTTCAAAAATACCAACTGAGTCCCGAACCTCTGCTACGATAACAGGGTAATAACTCGATCGCTGTTACGATACAATGTCCGATCGATTAAAATCGATCCGATGGATGTTTAAGTGATGCCCGTATCTTGGGCTATACTTTGTCATTCATCGTGAGGGTTTCGATCTCGTGAACTATCGTAAACGTTGTATTAAGTTGGTAACCTAGTTTCGTTTGCATTTTTATTTAACTAGGTTTACCAGCTTAATCAGTATGCTACCTGTGATCGTTTAAATCTGCAATGTGAGTCATTCTCTTTTTATCAATTGTTTTACAAAACCTCAAATTATTTTCCAGTTATAATTACAGGGATTAAGTCTTTGCAAATCTTTAATTACTGGCAGTAAGTGGGGTTTCGTATACATTACTGCTGTAGTATCAATTTTAGGTGGGCGCGCCTAATTCATGATACACGTCACTTTTGGGTGAACGAACCCAATAGTGATATGACCATAGTCATAGATCCGGTCGAGTGACAACTGGACCAGATAATTATAAGTAGGGGCAATTGTAATCGCTCTTAATACTGTAAATTATAGCAATGTGTCTTTTTGTATAAAATAGAATGCACTCTCCAGTATTTCCCGCTAATAAAATCTTTTTAAAACATGTTTTAGGTGATTTACTGTGAACAAGGAAAAGTGTCGCATAGCACTCCAACTTGAATGAAGTGGCTCAGTAAATAAATAAACATATTTTCTGTAATCAGGGAATTTCCTAGTGAAATTCCTTTACTGTAAAATACGGGGTTTGTCCCGATATTAATAATAAAATAATCCTATGTTTTCCATTTTAAACGATCCTGTTAAAAGTTTCCGCTGCTCAATAAACACCAATACCACGGGTTTTCTGTCCCGCGGCTTCCGAACCAGCAAAACGAGTCGAGGGTCGTGAAAGTAAAAGGTGGTATCAGAGCCACTGGTTTAAGCCCATTTAAGTATTTGAAAAATACTTAATTTTTAGATACGCATTTTTGTGCTTCTGTGAATTTAATTGCAATAATTTAAAATTTAATCTAGACTTTTGTGTTTCCTTATGTGTGACTAACAGCATGAGTGAGTTATCTGAGGCTCTCCAAAACCTCTCAATACATTGTACAGAAATGGAAGCTACCGGGAACCAAGCCAGATATAAGGCTGATGCAGACGAGCCACTAGTGTTTCAATCACAGGAAAAACCTAAACCCAAGAAAAGAAGGAGGCTTTTGGACTTGAAAAGAGGAAGAAGGAAGAAACCTGCAGCACAAAAAGTGAAGAAAACTGGTGATCCAAAAGGAAAAGAGAAAGAAGTGGGAGAGAGTTCTGGCCAAGCTCCAACTTTACCACCCTGGGAGGAGCTAGATAGAAAACTGGCAAACTGTGACCTTTTCGGCCCAGCTGATGAAACCCTTTTGAATTTTCCCGCTCAATCGGAACTCCCTGTCAACTTGGAACCTGCCATCCCTGAACCTATTGTTAACCCCCCAACCTCTTTCAGATGAAATGGAAGAATGGTGGACCAGCGACTTGCACTTCCAAAACTTCATGAATAATCCAGATGTGTACTTCCCACAGCCTGACCCAGCCCCTGCTCCTTTTCCACCCATGAACCCAGAAAATGTTGCTGAACTACGCCGTTATGGCGAAGAGCTGATGGATGCAGGAAACCGGATCCGGGCTGTAGGAGAAAACCTCTCCTGGAAGTACGATAAACGGGAGTTTCGTTTTTTAAGACAATTAACCGTAGTATAGTTAGTTTGTGTAATAATAATATGTGGAAAACAAATATAATAATAATAATAATATATATAATAATAATAATAATAATAAATAATTTATAATATTGTATAATAATACTAAAATAAAACATTTGTAAATATATGGTTTGTATGGATGCATAAATATTATATATATAAAAATATAAATGTCACAATGTCGACGATTTTGGTTATATGTGTTGACTTAATTGTGGTTGTGATTTCCCTATTGTGTTTAGTTGCTATCTATTTTGTAACAATAATCCGTGTATATTATTAATAATTCAGATGGCAGACGCAGTAAACCAACCGGAAAATGAAGTTAACCAATCCGAACCAAATAATCAAGAAGGTTTTCTCAATAGAGAGGATATAGAAAATATAGTTGCTCAGGGTATAGCCAATGCTATCCCAGCAATTGTTATCGCTGCTAAAAATCCCGTAGAACCTTCCAAAACCCACAATAGCAAACGCAGTCGCGACGATAATTTCAGTTACAGTGTAAACGGAGACAACAATAATAATAATAATGTAATTCAATCCCAAGTACTTAAGAAAATGAAAGTGATGACAACTGGTTGCACTTATAAAGAATTCCTCGCCTGCAAACCAAGCGAATTTGCAGGAAATGAAGGAGCCACTGCTGCACTTCATTGGTTAGAAAAGACAAAAGTTGTGATCAAAATAAGTAAGTGCGCAGAAGAAGACCGGGTCATGTATGCATCCCACCTTTTCAAAGAAGAAGCATTAGAATGGTGGAACACGGTGCTGCAAGCTAAAGGAATTAACGTGGCCTATGCCATGAGTTGGGAGGAGTTTAAAGAATTGGTAGAAAGGAAATTTTTTCCTTCCTACGAAAAGGAACAGATGACAAATCAATTCCTGAACCACCAGATGGTGGATGTAAATTGTCGTGAGTATACTTCAAAATTTTTCGAGTACGCTTGGATTGTACCGACTCTAGCCTCGCCAGAACTAGTACTTATTTCTCACTATATTTGGGGATTGATTAGCGAGATTCGGACATAGTCAAAGCTGCGAGACCCGGACGATCGACGATGCCATCGAACTGGCCAACACCTTGACTAACGGATTGGTACGTACAAGAGAGGAGAACAAGAAGAAGGAATTGGCTCAAAAGATTACCCAAGGTTTCCGTGTGGGTAATAATAGTAACTTCCAGAAAAAGGGAGCTGGGCAGTCTTCCACCCCACCATTTTGCGGAAACTTTAAAAGGAAACATTTCGGGAATTGTAAGGAATATTGCAATTTCTGCAAAAGACCGGGGCACTGAGAAGAGAAGTGAAGGAGGAAATCGATGATCTGCTACAACTACGGAGAAGCCGGGCACTTTAAGCCAAATTGCCCTAAATTGGTCAAAGCAACTGACAACAAAGCAAAGGTGACCGATGGAACTAATAAAAAGAATGCAAGGGCCTTTCAGCTGACAACGCAAGAGGCAGATCTGATACCGGACGTGATAACTAGTACATTCCTTGTGCATGACATTTACGCAAAAGTATTATTTGACTCTTGTGCAAACCAAAGTTTTATAAATAGTTCATTCTGCCAAGCTCTTAAGCAACCTTTAACCAAACTTAGGCTTGTTTATACGGTAGAAACGACAGAAGGAAACCCTATCAGTATAGATAAGGTACTTCAAAATGGAAAAATAGAACTCTCAGGACATAAATTCTCAGCAAACCTTCTACCTATGAATTTAGCAGGATTCGACGTCGTGTTAGGAATGGATTGGTTACTCGCCAACCATGCTCGAATCCTATGTGATCTGAATTCCTTAGAAACCTTAAGAAACCTTAATTAAAACACCCAAGTGGTACAGGACGACCCTAAATTTGAAAAACACCCGAAACCAGCAACGGGGCCCCCTAAAACTCAATGGGGGTATCCCCTAATTGATATTATCCTCTAAAAACAGTTATAAAACACGAAAATTCGATTTACATCAACTCACCAAGGCTATACAGGACACAAGGCTACCCTAGCCTAAATAGGTCTGCCCCGCGACACGCGCCAGGAACCCTGGTAGACAGCGCGACACGCGGGCGGGGTCAAAATCCAGTATAAAACCCAGGGGTCTGACACTTGATAGATTTGCATGTTACGACGTGAAAATCACTTCGTTACGTTACTCAAATATCCGTTTCTTTCAAAAATACCAGCTGAGTCCCGAACCTCTGCTATGATAACAGGGTAATAACTCGGTCGCTGTTATGATAAAATGTCTGATCGATTAAAACCGATCCGATGGATGTTTAAGTGCTGCTCGAATCTTGGGCTATACTTTGTCATTCGTCGTGAGGGTTTCGATCTCGTGAACTATCCTAAACGTTGTATTAAGTTAGTAACCTAGTTTCGTTTGCATTTTTATTTAACTAGGTTTACCGGCTTAATCAGTAGGCTACCTGTGATCGTTTAAATTTGCAATGTGAGTCATTCTATTTTTATCAGTTGTTTTACGAAACCTCACATTATTTTCCAGTTATAATTACAGGGATTAAGTCTTTGCAAATCTTTAATTACTCGTAGTAAGTGGGGTTTTGTATACATTACTGCTGTAGTATCAATTTTAGGTGGGCGCACCTAATTCATGATACACGTCACATTTGGGTGAACTGACCCAATAGTGATATGACCACAGTCACAGATCTGGTCGAGTGACAACTGGACCAGATAATTATAAGATAGGGGCAATTGTAATCGCTCTTAATACTGTAAATTATAGCATTGTGTCTTTTTGTATAAAATAGAATGCACTCGCCAGTATTTCCCGCTGATAAAATCTTTTTAAAACATGTTTCAGGTGATTTACTGTGAACAAGGAAAAGTGCCGCGTAGCACTCCAGCTTGAATGAAGTGGCTCAGTAAATAAATAAACAAGTTTTCTGTAATCAGGGAATTTCCTAGTGAAATTCCTTTATTGTAAAATACGGGGTTTGTCCCGATATTAATAATAAAATAATCCGATGTTTTCCATTTTAAACAATCCTGCTAAAAGTTTCCACTGCTCAATAAACACCAATACCACGGGTTTTCTATCCCGCGGCTTCCGAACCAGCAAAACGGGTCGAGGGCCGTGACATGTAATTACTCATAAACTTGGTATTGACAGGTCCATCAAGCCAATCCATTAAAATAGGAGGAAGTTTGCACCTGAAAGAAATGCCATTATCTAAGAAGAGGTAAACAAATTGCTCAAAGCAGGTATGATTAGGGAAGTTAAGTATCCAAGATGGTTAGCCAATGTGGTTGTTGTTCAGAAAAAGAATGGAAAGTGGAGGGTATGCGTTGACTTTACTGATTTAAACAATGCATGTCCCAAGGATCCTTTACCTTTACCCCACATTGACTCCATGGTGGATGCTACAGCGGGTCATGAGTTATTGACTTTTATGGATGCTTCATCTGGATTCCAACAAATTCAGATGGAACCATCTGATCAAGAGGATACTGCTTTTGTTACCCCTGCTGGTATCTATTGTATATTGCTATGCCCTTTGGACTAAGAAATGCAGGTGCTACATACCAAAGGCTAGTAAATATGATGTTTAAAGAACAGATTGGACACACAATGGAAGTCTATATTGACGACATGGTGGTTAAGTCCAAAAGAGTTGAGGATCACCTTAAGGATTTGGAAGAAGCATTTGATATCCTTGATAGATACAACATGAAACTGAATCCATCTAAATGCCACTTTGGAGTGAAAGCTGGTAAATTCTTAGGTTACATGGTGACTGTTTTGGTCAAAAATCACACAAGGATAATACAACCAAATCTAATTTTGTGAGGTGTGATGCTTGAACTGATGAACGAATGTATGAACAAAATATGAATGAAATGAATGTTGAACACGAGGATTTATACGAGGAAAAAGCCCATGATTAGTGTATGATCTCCGGCACAAAAAACCTCGGGTGATGGAAACTACCGATCACCAAGTATATTAAACAAATGAAGTTACAAATCGGGATGATAACAAGCTTGTTACAAGGATCACTAGTGTGCAATAAGTGTGTAATCGCCAATAAGTTGCAGAGAGTTCTCGAGCAGTGTGTGTTTGCCAATTGTTCTATCTAATCAAGCTTGTTATCCCCTTATAAAAATAGAAATAATCTTGCTAACTAACAATCCGCAAATCATGCTAGCTTCCCACGACCTCCATAACGGTCACAAAGGCCATGCACGTGTAGAATAATGGAGCATATTCCCCTGGAATCTCGGCAAGACCAAGTCCCACTCGTATACTCCTGCAAACAAGTTCAAACATAACGGAAACAATTGTTAGTATAAGGATAATAATGAGGATCCTGGATCCTTATTCCTGCAACGTCTTCTGAGGATCCTTAATTCAAACTGAAGTGAGGATCCGTGATCATGGCTGCACTTGAGGATCCGTGATCCATAAGATATGAAAATCCATCCCTAACAATTGCCCCCAAAATATGAGGAATTAAATATAACTAGATGAGTCATATTTTCTGCCTTATCACAAACGAATCAGTTAACGTAAATATAGCCGTTGTAATCGAACTATCCGTTGCAACATGACGTCAACGACAACACTACCTGCAAAATCATCATTATAAATTCAGAGTAAGAGATAAGGATCAAGATGTGTTTAAATTCGAGCGTTCCACTCCTTTAAATCTTCATCCGGAGATCAAACATGTATTCTCTCTTTCCTTCTCTAAATTATTCTATTCCGATCCTCCTTTCTCCGAGCATCCATGACTAAGATGGTTCTCCGATCCTCACCAGCCAAGGATCCTAAGAAGGGTAGTCCTTTGAAGAGCCAAGGCGTTACTAAAAACCCTTCGCTGGAACTTTGCCGTTTTACCAATCCTGAGATTGATCGGATTCGCCATTGTTTTCCGGCTGAAGCCATCTTCCGATCCTTTGACTCTTCAATGAAGAGTGACTGTATTTCCGACACTTGGGTCACTTTTTCGGCCACCCCTTTCCTGATAGGGTTTTCTTATCCCTTCCCTGCTTTTACACAATCCTTCTTCACACTCACGGGCATGTGCTACATTCAGGCCTTGCCCATGATGTGGAGAGTTCTTTATATCATTGAAAACATCATTGAGCAGGAAGGTATGGACATAGGGATGTCCGAGTTGAGTCAGTTATACAACCTCGTTAGCCATGGTTCACACCGCTTTCTGTTTAAACACAAACCTGGCCATCCTCACCCAATCCTCAAGATCACCAAAAACGATACCCACTGGAAGAGCCATTTCTTCTTTGTTAGGAGGGACTCAACCCCAGATGGGAAAAACCTTCCCAAAAAGTGGATCACCCATGGTAGGATATGGGATCCTTAGACAAGGACTAAAGTAGGATTCTTTTTCTGTTAAGGATAACGGATCCTTCTTTCTGTCTTTGCAGCTATCGCACTCTCTCATATTCAAGAGACACCTGCAAGAAAAGAAAGAGTTGTTGCCTTCTGGAGGCTTGACCCTGCTGTGAGGACATTTCAAATCAAGGTAAAGGATTCACAAGAAGCATCCTCCGGTTCCTTCACAATGTCAAGTAAATATTCGAATCTATGTATGAATAAATAAATGTTTGAATGAATGAAAAATATAAATGTTTTGGTCAAAAATCACACAAGGATAATGCAACCAAATCTGATTTTGTGAGGAATGATGCTTGGTTAATTGTATGAACAACAAGTATATGAAATCAACGATGAACACCGAGATTTATACGAGGAAAAAGCCCTTGATCTTTAGAAGATCTCCGGTATAAAAAACCTCGGGTGATGGAAACTACCGATCACCAACTATATTGCAAAAACAGCAGTGATCCTTGTACAACTTCGGAAGAAAACAAGCTCAATACAATGAATTTCTAGTGTAAGTGTGTGTTTTCGCTAAGTGTTTGCAGAGAATTCGAGTGTTATGTGTTTTTGGTGTGGTGTGTACGACTTATGCCTTCATTGAGCTCGTTTTCCCCTTAAAATGATAAGAAAAATCAACTAACTAACTTCCCGAAAAAGGTGGAAGTCACCCATGACCACCACTAACGGTTATCTCCTCAATATGCACGTGCCTAAAAGCATATTCCACGAGATTCCAGCAGAGAAGTGGTCCACTACGTCCATTACCTACATTTACACATTAAAAACGTGCAAAACATAAGTTATGTTAAGGATCCTGGATCCTCAGACTCGTGATCCTCAGACTCGTGATCCTCAGACTCGTGATCCTCAGACTCTGGATCCTCAGACTCTCTGCATCAGCCATTAAGCATCCGTGATCCATGCCTAGTCTCAGGATAGATGATCCTTAGCACAAAATTAATGCCCTAACAATTGCCCCCAATATGGCAGTTGTGATAAGGATTCACAGCTGTCATATTTCCGTCAGAAGCGGACTAGCCGTTGCTGCTGGTAACTAGTTGTTACACTGCCTGTCGTCACTGATAAGACCTGCTATAATCATCATTGCAGAATATAGAGTTAGAGATAACTCCTCAAGTGCCTTTACAGATCAGAAGATCCTTCCGTTCGTGGAGAATGAATCCTTCTACACAGTTTGCTATTAACCTTCCTGCACTTTAATTTCTGCATAGACACTTTAACTGTTAGATAGCCTTATCTGGCCTGGGTGGATGGTCCACGATTTTGCTGGTGAAATCCAGGCCAGATGATTTTGATACATAATGAATAGGTAATAACATTAAATTTTTTTTAGCTACATCTATAGTTGTTTCTTCCCTTTTTATTTTCCATGTATGCTTTCTATTTTCAAAAATATCATCACCAAACAACTGGAAAGTTATTGAAAATCTGAGGATAATGTAAAACTTTTAACAGAAAACTTGAAGTGTTCGAACAAATGTGGATCAATGATCCCTAACCAAAAAGGATAAGAGACAACTTACAGCTTAGAAAAAGTTAGAATATAACATACCAGAGAATCCAAGTTAGGATTCTATATCCTTGTAAATTATTGCTAAATAAGCAAACTATGAAAAGTAAAGCTTCTAGGATCAAGGATCCTTATCGTCAGAACTTGTATAACTTTAGACAGTAGTTTCTAGGGTGAAGGATCAGGGATCCTTGAACAATAGGCAGGATAATGGGTGGTGGATGGATCCTCTGTTTAGGGGATGAAGCCACTCGTTATCCTTCCGTCTTTTATTTTCTGCACCACAAAGACCCGTAAACAATGGACACCCTTTGCCAACCCATGTGGACGGGCCACGTTTTGCTGGTAGAAACGTGGGTTGGCAATTTTGACAACCGTAAATGGTTTAACCTTTTGTGAATAAAATAACTTGAACTTTTTGGCTTATTTTGTGTTGATATCCTTGTTAATATCTTACTTTCCAACTGTTGTAATGTTCATTCTGTTTATACTTATCAAGCCTTGAAAAATTAAAAAAGATATCCAAAAAGTTTAGGATATGATCAAGGATCACATATCCCATAACCGATAAGTTCTAAAAAGTGATATAGTTTAAGAATCACAAGTTCAGTTGTCAAGTATAAGGGTTATTCAAATGAATAATGAATAAAATCAAAATAGTTAAGGATCATACCTGAGAATCCAAGTTAGGATCCTAACCTTTATCATTATAAACAGGATAACCATAAGACAAACCTTAATGGAAGGTAAGGATCAAGGATCCTTGGTCGTTTGTCTCCAAAAACCTGAAATAGGATACACCTTGGGACTAAGCTAATATAAGATAAGAGTTAGTAACTGGGGACAAGCCCAACAAACTGGGGACAAGCCCAACAAACTGGGGACAAGCCCAAATAAACGGATGTAAACTGGGGTCAAGCCCATATAAACGGATGTAAACTGGGGTCAAGCCCATATAAACGGATGTAAACTGGGGTCAAGCCCATATAAACGGATGTAAACTGGGGTCAAGCCCATATAAACGGATGTAAACTGGAGTATGGCCCTCACTGGCGACTATCCAAACTTGAGCGACATGAAAATGCCGAAACCTTAGCTAACGTGAAAACGTTAGAAACCTTAGGAACGGATGTATGGTACGTCTACCATTATACGTAGGATCCTGGGTATAGCCAGTACAATGGAATTATCAGCCCCTAAAATGAGTACTGGTCCCACTGCCTTGAACTATACCAGGATCATCATGCGCTACAGGCGAAACTGGGGACAGGCCTAAACTGGGGACAAGCCCATAAACTTTGGAGAGTTGGCCAACCACTTTGATCTTCTGTAAAATGATAACAACTCTGCAAAATCTTAAACTTTGTGAAAATAGATGTTAACTGATTAACATCTTTAACTTATGATAAGTAAATAAGTATAAAATGAATGAAAATGAAAATGAAAGTAATGTGTTACCAAATGTAGAATCATATATCCTTTGAGGATCCTGGATCCTTAATCAGAATACCGGTATCGCTGAGGATCCCTGATCCTTCTTACTTAGTATTTTTTGAGATGAACAGCATTCTAAGCTCTTGGTAGGAGATCACCATCCATTGTTAACAAATGATATGCCCCCTTTTCTGATTCAGCTTCAATTAGATAGGGGTCTTCCCACTTTGGTGCTAGCTTGCCATCAGAAGGATTTGTAGTGTTCTGGAATGCTTTTCTTAGCACAAAATCACCAACTTGAAATCTTCTAATCCTGACATTCTTGTTGTATGCTCCATCCATTCTTTGTTGATAACTGGCCATTTCCTTTTTTCTGACTTTGAGCAAAAGCTTCTTCTTAGGATGCAGATGTTATGTTGGTTGGTGTAGAATATTACTGTGTCTTTGACAAGCATCAAACTTCTTTGCATAATCCACAACATCCTTCTTCGTGGTAGGCCTATAGTATGTTGTTCTAAGGATCCTTGAGAATAGTGCTCTGCCCCCAGTGTAGTTTCCACGGTCTCCTTGACTTTGAAAGCTTTAGGATTTTGTCCTGTAGGGATCTCTCCATGTTGTATATATCTTAGGATTGGAAGGATCCAAGATCCTGAATTCGACTGTGCAGGATCACCAGGTATGATTGCAGAATCCTCCACTATCTCCATGGCTACGTGATCCTCAATTGCAGGAGTTAAAACATGGGTGATGAGTATTTTTCACATCTTCTGGCATCTTTAGGAATGATCCAAGGTTAGTTAAAGCGTCTGCTTCTGCATTCTCCTCTCTGGATACCTGTGTTAGACTGAAAAAAGCGAAAGAATCTGCCAATTTCTTGACTATTTCTAAGTACTCGATTAGTATTTCACCTTTAATAGCATAAGAACCATTAAAGTAGTTAGTAATTAATAGGGAATCTACGAATACTTAAAGATACCTGATCCTCATATTGTTAGCTAATTGCAAACCTGCTATCAAGGCCTCATACTCTGCCTCACGAGTAGTGGTTTGGAATTCACATGCAATGGATTGGGGTATAATGTCCCCCTGTGGCGATTTTAGTAGTCTGCTTTGTCTAGTTCCTTTAACATCTGAAGCTCCATCCGTGAGGAGTGTCTAAGGATCCTTGGTCTTCTCAAGTTGTTGAACTTCTAATTCAGCTTCCTTTTGTAGATCACTACTGAAATCAGCCACAAAGTCAGCTAAAGCTTGGGACTTGATGGCAGTCCTGGGTTCATACTTAATGTCATATGCAATAAGCTTGATTGCCCACTTTGCCATTCTACCTGACATTTGAAGTTTCCTGAGAACATTCTTGATAGCAAGGTTAGTTTTCACAATAATGGTATGAGTTTCTAAATAATGTCTATGTTTAGCAGAAGCCATAATTAAATCAAGAATTAATTTCTCTAAATGAGAGTACCTGGCCTCAGCATCAAGTAGAATATTACTTACATAGTATACCGGATGTTGAGAGCCTTCATGATCCTTAACTAGGATCACACTTACTGCTTTAGCTGAAATAGCTAAGTATAAGGATAACGATTCTCCATTTTCTGGTTTCATCAGGGCTGGTGCTCTTCTTGGATAATGGCATTCTTTCGAGTGCAAACTTTCTCCTGTCATATCTTCATGTTTCCAAGCGAAGGTAGACTTTCTTCTTTTCAAGAAGGATATTAAATCCTGCTCAATACTGTCTAGGATCCCGGATCCTATAAAAATTTTGGATTCAGGATCCTCTGGGTTCAACAGAATATCCTTGACGTCTTGCTCCTTGGAGGTTGGCTTCAATGAAGAAGTGTAACAGTTCTTTGCCTCCTGCTGATCACTTTCTATCTTCACCACATCCCATAGAGTTGGGAGCTTGACACATTGATGATATGTTGAGGGGACTGCCTTCATATCATGTATCCATGGCCTGCCAAGGATAACATTATAGCAGGATAAGCAATCTATGACACAAAATTTTTGAAAAGAATTAACTCCCTCTATGTAAATAGGAAGTTTGATGTCCCCCAGTGTAATCTTTATCTCTCCACTGAATCCCACAAGGATAGATGATCTTTGGACAATATCGGATTCAAGGATGTCCATTCTATTGAGGACATCCAACTGGATTATGTTCACTGAGCTTTTCCCATCAATGAGAATCCTGCAAACAAAATGGTTAGATATAAATAATGTAATAACTACACCGTCGTGATGAGGATCCTGAATGTCCGCACAGTTATCCTCATCATATGATATCACTTTCTGATGGGTAAGGATGGAGGTCCGAACAGGTCTGCCCCTATTCTCCATCTTTGTTTCCTTTGCACGTCTCTTAGCTGCTGAGAACCTCCGGAGATGAAATGGATGATTTGAGCATCGGATGGTGGAAGAGGAGCTTTTTCAGGAACTTTCTCAGGATACTTGATCCTTGACTTTTTCCTTCCAAGCAATTCCTTCAAGTATCCTTTGCTCAAAAGATAACCTATCTCCTTCCTTAATGCTATGCACTCATCTGTGAGATGACCAGAATCCCCATAGTAAGCACACCATTTTGATTCGTCTTTGGTGGTAGGCGGTTTGTCATTCTTCCTTGACACCTAACCTTGTCACCTAAACTCTGCATAGAAAGGATTAGTTCATTATTATCAGCAGAAAAACAATATTCAGAAATAGGAGGATAATCCTGATCATCTTCCTCTTGTTCCACAACATGCACACTCTGGTTGTCATGCTTGGAGTATTGCTTGGATCAGTTATCCTCGAGATAGGATCCTTATTTGTCTTGCTTTGAGGATCCTGACAATCTCTCGTGGATCCTTTTGTCATCCTCTAAACGGATGAACCTAAGGGCCCTGTTTCTTTCCTCATCTAAGTTCCTGCAAGGGGTCATGACAAGATCATCATAGAACATTGAATCCCTAAGCAAACCCATTTTAAAGGCTTCTAGAGCTGTAGCAATATCTAAGTTAGGGATTTCTAAGGATTCTTTACTGAATTTAATTATGTAATCTCTAAGTGATTCATTATGACCTTGAGTTACCCTATATAAATCACTAGTTAATCGTTCAAATCTCCTACTGCATGAGAATTGGCTATTAAACAAATTAACTAGATTAGCAAATGAAGTAATAGAGTAAGGAGGAAGACTTAGCAGCCATTTAAGAGCAGATCCTGTGAGTGTGGATCCAAAACCCTTGCATAGACATGCTTCTTTTAACCTCTCAGGAATGGGATTGATCTCCATTCTTTCCCTTGTGACTTCCATCTGGAATTTCAAGAATGGGCTTAACCACTCTCGGAACGCTGGATATCATATCTTTGAGTTTCTGCAACTCCTTAGCCATGGCTTGGTTGATACCTGTATCCTGCACAAAGCCGTGGTTAGCATTGCAAAAATTGTTCAAAGTGTTACCTCCTGAATGATTCAAGTTTGGAATTCCAGATGTGAATCCATGTTGGCGGGATTCTGGCATAACCGAGGGATCAGAGGAAGCAATGGTCTGCATTGGAATGAAGTCTCCTTGATGAACATTTGAACTTCCGGGTTGTTGACTCCCTAAGGATCCTTGATTCTGAAAGATGTTGGATCCTTGATGTGCTGTGAATGGGGGTCTTGGAGGATAGTCCATGGATCCGGAAACCTGAGATGAGGATCCTTGAACCTGGAAGGAGGATCCTTGAACCTGAGAGGATCCTTGAACCTGAGAGGATCCTTGAACCTGGGAGGATCCTTGAACCTGAGAGGATCCTTGAACCTGAGAGGATCCTTAAACCTGTGAGGATCCTTGAACCTGCGAGGATCCTTGAACCTGCGAGGATCCTTGAACCTGAGAGGATCCTTGAATCTGTGAGGATCCTTGAACCTGAGAGGATCCTTGAACCTAAGAGGATCCTTAAACCTGCGAGGATCCTTGAACCTAAGAGGATCCTTGAACCTGCGAGGATCCTTGAACCTGAGAGGATCCTTGAATTGGCTGCGTCCCCATGCATTCTCCTAAACTGGTGAAGAATCCCTGATGCTGAAATGAGGATCCTGAAGGCTGGAAAGAGGATCCTTGAGCCTGAGACATTACCGATGATCCAGAACGTATTCCTGTTGATCCACCCTGGTATTGGACATGTGGAGCTGCAAAATGCTGGGAAGTTATGGCCGGAGTGTCGAAATTCAGCGACCTCGACATCAAAGGGGAGTGATCCTCTGCTGATTTTATCAATTTCGCGAAGGATCCTGCCATTAGTCTTGACCTGCTGCTGCATGTGATCCTTCATCTGCACAATCAAAGAATAAAAATCACTGTTAGTAAGTGTAGAGGAAGAAACAACAGTTGGTTTTGTGAAAACGGGGGTTGTCTTCTTCGGAGAATTCTCAGCATTCTTCTAGAATGCAAGGGGGAGATGATCCAAAGGCGGAATGCCCTGTGAAAAAGTGACCGCCGACATAGAACTTGGAGTAGTTTTCCCTGAGAAGCCATGCGGTTGAAGGTAATGAACCGAAATGAATGAAATGAACAAAATTTCTCTGAATTGAAGCACCAATTGCCCCACGGTGGGCGCCAAACTGTTTTGGTCAAAAATCACACAAGGATAATGCAACCAAATCTGATTTTGTGAGGAATGATGCTTGGTTAATTGTATGAACAACAAGTATATGAAATCAACGATGAACACCGAGATTTATACGAGGAAAAAGCCCTTGATCTTTAGAAGATCTCTGCCATAAAAAACCTCGGGTGATGGAAACTACCGATCACCAACTATATTGCAAAAACAGCAGTGATCCTTGTACAACTTCGGAAGAAAACAAGCTCAATACAATGAATTTCTAGTGTAAGTGTGTGTTTTCGCTAAGTGTTTGCAGAGAATTCGAGTGTTATGTGTTTTTGGTGTGGTGTGTACGACTTATGCCTTCATTGAGCTCGTTTTCCCCTTAAAATGATAAGAAAAATCAACTAACTAACTTCCCGAAAAAGGTGGAAGTCACCCATGACCACCACTAACGGTTATCTCCTCAATATGCACGTGCCTAAAAGCATATTCCACGAGATTCCAGCAGAGAAGTGGTCCACTACGTCCATTACCTACATTTACACATTAAAAACGTGCAAAACATAAGTTCTGTTAAGGATCCTGGATCCTCAGACTCGTGATCCTCAGACTCGTGATCCTCAGACTCTGGATCCTCAGACTCTCTGCATCAGCCATTAAGCATCCGTGATCCATGCCTAGTCTCAGGATAGATGATCCTTAGCACAAAATTCATGCCCTAACAATAAATACTTATATGTGTTTGGCATTTGTAGGCACTGGAAAATCCTCAAGATCAGCTTCCAGGTTCAGTGTTAGTGACCTTGACGCATTTGCTTCCTCCAAGTCCATCAAGAAACAACTTGCTTCCAGTCCTAGCATCCCAAATCCTAAGGGTGCCAGCACGAAGGGCAAGGGTAGCAAGAAAAGGAAAGCTGTTGAGTCTCTTGAAGGCCTCCCTCTCATCCAACACCAGTTCGAGGAGTATGTCTCCGAGGTAAGGATCCTGGATCCTTAAGTCTGATCTTCCATTTCTGAGGATAACGGATCCTGACCATGTGCTTGTTTTATGCAGAAATTTGCTGAGATCCAAATGCTCCTAGATCATAGTCTCGAAGAAGTCGAGCAAAAGAACCTGGACCTCCAGAAGGTATTCCTGGCCAAAGACAAGACAATCTCCTCCCTCGAGAAGGATCTCAATCTGGTGAAAAGGGAGCTGGTCTTGACCCAAATCACAGCTCAGCAGGAGAAGGAGGATGTGATGGAAGGGGCAAAGCTCTCTGCTACAATCGCCATGCTCAAGATCAAGCTTCAAATGGCAAAGGAGGCTGAGGATCCTTCTTTTGATAGGTCTGCCTGGAATCAGGAGGCTTGGAAGCTGAAGCTAGTGGAGCTGGATGATGAAGAGGAAGCTGAAGGGGTCTTGGCAACTGAGGCTGGTAGCAGTGGGGTGAAGGATCCGGTGGAAGGAGCAGCTGGTGGTGATGATGCAGCGAAGGTGTAGGCTGCAGCAATGGGTGATGATGGATTTATCTAGATGTGTCCGGAGCCCATTTTTTATGGTTTAATGGTTTTTTGTTTGATGATGTTTTGAAACAATGCTAGTCTGTACTTAAACAATAGTATTTAGGTTTAAGGTTCAAGGATCCTTGGGACAATAGGTAGGATGATAGCAGGTGGAGGGATCCTCCGTTTGGGAGATGAAGCCACTATTATCCTGCCATCTTTATTTCCTGCACTTAGACTTTTGTTAATATGGACACCCTTTACCTACCCCAGCGGACGGGCCACGTATTGCTGGTAGATGCTTGGGGTAGGTAATTTTGACAACCATTGAAGGGTTTAACTTTTGATAAAAAAATAAAACTTTAATCTTTTGGCTATCTTGTGTTGTTCATTCTGTGTCTATTTACCTTTCAGTTATTATTGCATATTCCTTTGAACTTACAAGTTGATAATGAAAGTATAGAAATTAGTTTAAGTCAAAAAGTTTAGGATATGATCAAGGATCAAATATCCTATAATCGAAAAGTTCAAAAAGTGATAAAATTTTAGGATCATATATCATGTTGTCAAAGTATAAGGGTAACATAGATAAATCAAGAATAAAGTTAAGGTAAATAAGGATCATACCAGAGAATCCAAGTTAGGATCCTAAATCCTTAATACTTACAATCGTGATAACCAAAAAACAAACCCTTGTACGGAGTTAGGATCCAGGATCCTTAAGAGTTTAGCTTTAGAAACCTGAAATAAGACATAACTTGGGACTAAGCCAACTGCAAAAGGAAGAGTTAGTAACTGGGGACAAGCCCAACAATCTGGGAACAAGCCCAAAAAACCGGGGACATGCCCAAAGGATCTTGTGTAAACTAGAGTATGGCCCTCACTGGCGACTATCCAAACTTAGTGACATGAAAATGCCAAAACCTTAGCTTACGTGAAAACGTTAGAAACCTTAGGAACGGATGTATGGTACGTCTACCATTACAATGAAATTGTCAGCCCCTAAAGCGGGTACTAGTCCCATTGCCTTTCACTGCACCAGGATAATCGTGCGCTACTGGCGAAGGTAGTAGATACCTTAAACTGGGGAAAAGCCCAAAAACTGGAGATAAACCCATAAAACTGGGGACAAGCCCATAAAACTTAGGAGACTTCTGTGGATACTTGATCCTCTGTTAAGGATCCCTGAACTTCTGCAAAACTCAGAATTTTAGTGAAGAAGGATAAAGGATCCTAAATCCTTTTCCTTGTAAATAAATAAATTAAAGGATTTGGTAAATTAGAATCACATTATTACCACAATGAGGATCATATATCCTCTTAGGATCCTTTGTGTATACCGGATATGAAAATGGCCAAGGATCCGTGATCCTTCTTACATGAAGTATCTCTTCAAATGGATAGCATTCCAAGCTCTTGGTAGCAAATCACCTTCCATTGTCAATAACCGATATGCCCCCTTTCCTGCCTCAGCTTCAATAAGATAGGGGCCTTCCCACTTTGGTGCTAACTTGCCATCAGCAGGATTTGTGGTATTTTGGAATGCTTTCCTCAACACCATGTCACCAACTTGAAACTTTCTGATCCTGACATTCTTGTTATAAGCTCTAGCCATCCTTTGTTGATAGCTAGCCAATCTTATCCTTGCCAAATCCCTGAGTTCTTCTATGGTATCCAAGTCTTGAACCAAGTTTTCAGCATTTCCCTCATTATCACGGATGCTTGTTCTTGCAGTAGGGACTACCATCTCTGTAGGGATCACTGATTCTGCTCCAAACACTAAAGAAAATGGAATCTGGCCAGTAGCATTCTTGGGAGTTGTTTTAGCAGCCCATAATACATAAGGTAGCTCTTCTGCCCATTTCCCTTTCTTGGATCCAAGCTTCTTCTTCAAGTTGTTAATGATGATCTTGTTGGATGATTCTGCTTGACCATTAGCTTGTGGATGGACTGGTGTTGATGTTATCATCTTAATCCCCCAAATATCACAAAAGTTAGTAGTTCTACTCCCAATAAATTGGGATCCATTATCACAAACAATTCAGAAGGGATACCAAATCTGGTAATAATGTTTCTTTTAATAAAGGATATCACTTCTTTTTCTCTGACTTGAGCAAAGGCTTCAGCTTCTGTCCACTTGGAAAAGTAATTAGTCATAGCAAGCATAAACACTTTTCCTCCTGGTGCCTTGGGAAGTTTACCAACTATATCCATTCCCCATCTCATGAATGGCCAAGAAGAGGATATAGGATGCAGGAGCTCTGCTAGTTGATGAAGGATATTGCTATGTCTCTGACAAGCATCACATTTCTTGGCATAATCCACAGCATCCTTCTTCATAGTAGGCCAATAATATCCTGTCCTAAGGATCCTTGAGAACAACGCTCTGCCCCCAGTGTGGTTTCCACAATCTCCTTCATGAAAATCCTTTAGGACTTCTTGAATTTCAGGATCCTCTATGCACCTTAGGTATGGACCTGCAAGAGATCATTTATATAACATGTTATTTAGTATTGGAAATTGAGATACCTTGACTTTGAAAGCTCTAGGGTTTTCTCCTGTATGAATCTCTCCATGTTGTATATATCTTAGGATTGGAAGGATCCATGGTCCTGAATTTGGTTGTGAACCATCACTGGGTGTGAGTGCAGAATCCTCTAATATCTCCATAGCTGTCTGATCCTCAATAATAGGAGTCAATATATGGATTATGGGGATTTTAATATCCTCTGGAATCTTCAATGATGATCTAAGGTTGGCCAAAGCATCAGCTTCTGCATTTTCTTCTCTGGGTACCTGTGTCAAACTAAAGGAAACAAAAGAGTCTGCCAATTTCTTAACTATCTCAAGATATTTGATTAGTCTTTCACCTTTAACAGCATAAGAACCATTAAAGTGATTAGTAATTAACAATGAATCTACATGTACCTCAAGATACCTGATCCTCATGTGCTTGGCAATTTGCAAACCAGCTATTAAGGCTTCATATTCAGCCTCATTATTAGTAGTTTGAAACTCACAAGCTATTGAGTGGGGTATTATGTCCCCCTGTAGTGATTTTAGTAGTATTCCTAGTCTAGTTCCCTTGATGTTTGAAGCCCCATCTGTGAAGAGTATCCAAGGATCCTTAGTCTCTTCAAGCTGTTGAACCTCTAACTCAGCTTCCCTTTGTAGATCACTACTGAAATCTGCCACAAAGTCAGCTAAGGCTTGGGATTTAATGGTAGTTCTTGGCTCATATCTTATATCATAGGCACTAAGCTTTACTGCCCATTTGGCCATCCTTCCTGACATTTCAGGTTTCCTGAGAACATTCTTAATTGGAAAGTTAGTTCTAATAATAATATTATGGGTTTCAAAATAATGGCGTAATTTAGTTGATGCCATAATCAAAGCAAGGATAAGTTTTTCTAAATGTGAATACCTGAATTCAGCATCAAGCAAACTCTTACTTACATAATATACAGGGTGTTGTGTACCTTCGTGATCCTTAACAAGGACCGCACTTACTGCCTTAGAGGAGACTGCCAAATATAAGGATAATATATCCCCTTTTCTGGTTTCATTAAGGCAGGAGCCGAGGATAGGTAATCCTTAAGGGCCTTGAGAGCATTCTCATGCTTTTCAGTCCACTCAAATTTCTTGTTCTTTCTCAGGATGTCATAGAATTCTTTGCATTTCTCTGATGACTTTGAGATGAACCTGTTCAAGGCTGCGATCCTCCCTGTCAATCTTTGCACGCCTTGATTTGCTCTGTACTTGCCTCTATGCCTCTTTTTGTCACCTTGTATCCTAGAAACTTGCCTGCTTTTACACCAAAGTGACACTTAGAAGGATTCAATTTCATATTGAATTTATCAAGGATATCGAATGCTTCCTCCAAATCTCTATGGTGATCCTCAGCTCTCTTGGACTTAACCACCATGTCGTCTATATAGACTTCCATTATGTGTCCTATTTGTTCCTTAAACATCATATTGACTAGCCTTTGGTATGTAGCACCTGCATTTCTTAGTCCAAATGGCATAGCAATATAACAATAGATACCAGTAGGGGTCATAAAGGCTGTATCCTCTTGATCGGATGGTTCCATCTGAATTTGTTGAAATCCAGATGAAGCATCCATGAAAGTCAACAACTCATGACCCGCGGTAGCATCCACCATGGAGTCAATGTGGGGTAATGGGAAAGGATCCTTGGGACATGCCTTATTTAAATCAGCAAAATCGACACATACCCTCCACTTTCCATTTTTCTTTAGAACAACAAACACATTGGCTAACCACCTTTGGATACTTAACCTCTCTAATCATACATGCTCTGAGCAGCTTATCTACCTCCTCTTGGATAATGGCATTCCTCTTAGGTGCAAACTTTCTCCTCTTTTGATGTATAGGTTTGAATGACCTGTCAATGCCAAGCTTATGAGTAATAATATCTTTAGAGATACCTGTCATGTCTTCATGCTTCCAGGCAAAGGTAGTTTTTCTTCTCTTTAGGAAGGATACTAGATCCTCTTCAATATTGTTGAGGATCCCGGATCCTACAAAAAATTTGGATTCAGGATCCTGAGGATCCATCAGGATATCCTTCACATCTTGTTCTCTAGCCTCCAGGACATCTCTTGGAGGATACTTTAATTGCTATTGCTCCCTGGGTCTTGAGGCTGGCTTCATTGATGAAGTGAAGCAATTTTTGGCTTCTTGTTGGTCACTTTCAATCTTTACCACACCCCATGGAGTAGGGAGTTTTACACATTGATGGTATATAGATGGGACCGCTTTCATGTCATGTATCCATGGTCTGCCAAGGATAACATTGCAATAGGATAAGCAATCTATAACACAAAATTTTTGAAAAGTATTAACCCCCTCTATATAAATGGGAAGTTTAATGTCCCCCAATGTGTTCTTGGTTTCTCCACTGAATCCCACAAGAACTGATGATCTTGGGATAATCTCTGATTCAGGGATGTTCATCTTCTTGAGGACATCAAGTTAAATGATGTTCACAGAGCTTCCTCCATCTATGAGAATCCTGGGAACAAAATGGTTAGATACAAACAAAGTAATAACAAGACCATCATGATGAGGATCCTGAATATCCACACGATCATCTTCATCAAAGGATATAAATTTCTCCTGTGTAAGGATCGAGGTCCGGACGGGTCTATCCCCATTGTCTATCTTTGTTTCTTTGGCATGCCTCTTGGCTGCTGAAAAGGAAGTGCCACATATGTCTGATCCTCTAGATATGAAGTTGATAATTTGTGCATCTGCTGGGGGAGCAGGAGCTTTTTCTGGAACTTTTTCAGGATCCTAGATCCTTGACTTTTTTCTTCCCAATAGCTCCTTCAAATGCCCTTTGCTTAACAAGTAACCAATCTCTTTTCTGAGTGCAATGCATTCTTTAGTGAGATGACCAAAATCTTCATGATATGCACACCATTTGGATTTGTCTTTTGTTGCAGCTGGCTTATCACTCTTTCTGGGCCATCTTGCTTTTTCACCTAGATTCTGCAGCTCAAGGATCAGTTCATTATTATCAATAGAAAAGCCATATTCAGAAATGGGAGGATAATCCTCATCATCCTCTTCCTGTTCCACCGCATGCACATTCGGGTTATCAGACTTGTTGTATGATTTGGACTTGTTGTTCCTGAAGTAGGATCCTTGCTTTTCTTGCTTTGAGGATTCTGCCAGTCTCTCTTGGATCCTTTTATCATCCTCTAGTCGGATGAATCTAAGGGCCCTTGTTCTTACTTCATCAAGATTTCTGCAAGGGGTCATGACAAGATCATCAAAGAACAATGAATCCTTAAGTAAACCCATTTTGAAGGCTTTTACAGCCGTAGCAATATCCAAATTGGGAATCTCTAAGGATTCTCTACTGAATTTAGTGATATAATCTCTAAGTGATTCATTTTGACCTTGTGTTACCCTATATAGATCACTAGTTAAACGTTCAAATTTCCTACTGTATGAGAATTGGCTATTAAACAAGTTAACTAGATTAGCAAATGAAGTAATAGAGTAAGGGGGAAGACTTAGCAGCCTTTTAAGAGCTGATCCTGACAGTGTGGATCCGAAACCCTTGCATAGGCATGCTTCTTTTAACCTCTCAGGAATGGGATTGATCTCCATTCTTTCTCTGTATTGAGCTACATGCTCTTCTGGATCCGTTGAGCCATCATATAGATTCATGGTTGGTATTTGAAACCTCTTCGATATCTCTGCATCACAAATAGGTGGTGCAAAATGAGATAACTTGTGACTCCCATCTGGAATTTCAGGAATGGGCTTAACCACTCCTGGAACGCTAGATATCATATCCTTAAGTTTCTGCAATTCCCTAGCCATAGCTTGGTTGATACCTGTATCCTGCACAAAGCCATGGTTAGCATTATAAGAATTATTCAAAGTGTTACCTCCTGAAGGATTCAGGTTTGGAACTCCGAATGTGAATCCATATTGGCGAGATTCTGGTATAATTGAGGGACCAGATGAATCAATAGTCTACATAGGGATGAAGTCTCTCAAATGAATATCTGAACTTCCTGGTTGAACACTCCTTAAGGATCCTTGATCCTGAAAGATGTTGGAACTCTGATGCACCGAGACTGGGGGGCTTGGAGGATAATCCATGGATCCGTAGACCTGAGATGAGGATCCCTGAACCTGAGAGGAGGATCCTTGAACCTGAGAGGAGGATCCTTGAACCTGAGAGGATGATCCTTGAACCTGAGAGGATGATCCTTGAACCTGAGAGGAGGATCCTTGAACCTGAGAGGATCCTTGACCCTGGAACCAGGATCCTTGAACTGTCGGCGCTCCCATATATCCTCTAGAACTGAAAAAGGATCCTTGATGCTGAAAGGAGGATCTTGAAGGCTGAAAGTAGGACCCTTGAGCCTGGGTCATTGCCGATGATCCAAAACGCATTCCCAATGATCCACCCTGGTACTGGACATCTGATGCTGCAGAGTGTTGGGCAGTTATGAATGGAGTGTCAAAATTCAGTGATCTCGGCATCAAAGGAGAGTGATCCTCCGCTGGTCTCTTGAATTTCTTGATGTCATCAATCTCTCGAAGGATCCTGTCGTTGGTTTTGTCCTGCTGTTGCATGTAGTCCCTCATCTGCAAAATCAAAGAATAAAGATCATTGTTAGTAGGACCAGAAGAAGCAGCAGAAGTTGGTTTTGGGAAAATGGGGGTTTGTTTCTTCGCAGCGTTCTCAGTATTCTTCTGGGACCCAAAAGGTGCTGGAGGCAAAGGTGGAATGCCCTGTGAAGAGGTAATCGCCGGCATGGAGCTTGAAGTGTTTTTTCCCTGGGAAGCCATGTTGTTGGAAGTAATGAACCGGAATGAATGAAGTGAACAAAATTTCTCAGAAATGAAGCACCAATTGCCCAACGGTGGGCGCCAAACTGTTTTGCTCAAAAATCACACAAGGATAATACAACCAAATCTAATTTTGTGAGGTGTGATGCTTGAATTGATGAACGAATGTATGAACAAAATATGAATGAAATGAATGTTGAACACGAGGAATTATACGAGGAAAAAGCCCTTGATCAATGTATGATCTCCGGTACAAAAAACCTCGGGTGATGGAAACTACCAATCACCAAGTATATTAAACAAATGAAGTTACAAATTGGGATGATAACAAGCTTGTTACAAGGATCACTAGTGTGCAATAAGTGTGTAATCACCAATAAGTTGCAGAGAGTTCTCGAGCAGTGTGTGTTTGTTAATTGTTCTATCTAATCAAGCTTGTTATCCCCTTATAAAAATAGAAATAATCTAGCTAATTAACAATCCGCAAATCATGCTAGCTTCCCACGACCTCCATAACGGTCACAAAGGCAATGCACGTGTAGAATAATGGAGCATATTCCCCTGGAATCTCGGCAAGACCAAGTCCCACTCGTATACTCCTGCAAACAAGTTCAAACATAATGGAAACAATTGTTAGCATAAGGATAATAATGAGGATCCTGGATCCTTATTCCTGCAACGTCTTCTGAGGATCCTTAATTCAAACTGAACTGAGGATCCATGATCCTGCCCTGCACTTGAGGATCCGTGATCCATAAGATATGAAAATCCATCCCTAACAGTGACAAAAAGGGGGATAGAGGCAAGTCCAGAACAAATCAAGGCCATTGTGAACATCAAGTCTCCTGCCAATGCTAAGGATGTGCAAAGATTGACAGGGAGGATCGCAGCCATGAACAGATTTATCTCAAAGTCATCAGAGAAATGCAAAGAATTCTATGACATTCTGAGAATGAATAAAAAGTTTAAGTGGACTGAAAAGCATGAGAATGCCCTCAAAGCCCTCAAGGATTACTTATCCTCAGCTCCAGCTTTAATGAAACCAAAAAATGGAGAAACATTATCCTTATACTTAGTTGTTTCTACTAAAGCAGTAAGTGCGGTCCTTGTTAAGGATCATGAAGGTACTCAACATCCTGTATACTATGTAACTAAAAGTCTACTTGATGCTTAGTCCAGGTACTCTCATTTAGAGAAACTTATTCTTGCTTTAATCATGGCATCTACTAAAGTACGTCATTATTTTGAAACTCATCCTATTATTGTGAAAACTAACTTTCCTATCAAGAATGTACTCAGGAAACCTGAAATGTCAGGGAGGATGGCAAAACGGGCAGTCAAGCTTAGTGCATATGACATTAGATATGAACCAAGAACTGCCATCAAATCCCAAGCCTTAGTTGACTTTGTGGCTGATTTCAGTAGTGATCTACAAAGGGAAGCTGAATTCGAAGTTCAACAACTTGAAGAGACTAAGGATCCTTGGATACTCTTCACAGATGGAGCTTCAAATGTCAAGGGAACTGGACTAGGCATACTACTAAAATCGCCACAGGGGGACATTATACCCCAATCAATTGCTTGTGAGTTTCAAACCACTTATAATGAGGCTGAATATGAAGCCTTAATAGCAGGTTTACAAATTGCCAAGCATATGAGGATCAAGTATCTTGAGGTACATGTAGATTCTCTATTAATTACTAACCATTACAATGGTTCTTATGCTGTCAAAGGTGAAAGGCTAATCAAATATTTAGAGATAGTCAAAAAATTGGTAGACTCTTTTGCTTCTTTTAGTTTGACACAGGTACCCAGGGAAGAAAACACAGAAGCTGATGCCTTAACTAATCTTGGATCATCTTTGAAGATTCCAGAGGATGTTAAGATACCCATCATTCACATCTTAACCCCTACTATTGAGGATAACTTAGCCATGGAGATAGTGGAGTATTCTGCAATCGTACCTAGTGATGATTCACAATCAAATTCAGGATACTGGATCCTTCCAATCCTGAGATATATACAACATGGAGAGATTCTTGCTGGAGAAAATCCTAGAGCTTTCAAAATCAAGGTATCTTAATTTACATTATTAAATAACACCTTATATAAATGATCTCTTGCAGGTCCATATCTAAGGTGCATCGAGGATCCAGAAATTCAAGAAGTTTTGAAGGATTTTCATGAAGGAGATTGTGGGAACCACACTGGGGGCAGAGCACTATTCTCAAAGATCCTTAGAACAGGATATTATTGGCCCACAATGAAGAAGGATGCTGTGGAATATGCAAAGAAATGTGATGCTTGCCAAAGACATACCAATATCCTTCATCAACCAGCAGAGCTTCTGCATCCTATATCCTCTTCCTGGCCATTGATGAGATGGGGAATGGACATAGTTGGCAAACTTCCTAAGGCACCAGGAGGGAAAGTATTTATGTTAGCCATGACTGATTACTTCTCCAAGTGGATAAAAGCTGAAGCCTTTGCACAAGTTAGGGAGAAAGAAGTTATATCTTTTATCAAAAGAAACATTATTACTAGATTTGGCATTCCTTCTGAAATTGTTTGTGATAATGGATCCCAATTCATTGGGAGCCGAACTACTAACTTTTATGACAGCTGGGGGATTAGGATGATAACATCAACACCAGTCCACCCACAAGCTAATGGTCAAGCAAAATCATCCAACAAGATCATCATTAACAACTTGAAGAAGAAGCTTGGATCCAAGAAAGGATAATGGGCAGAAGAGCTACCTTATGTATTATGGGCTGATAGAACAACTCCCAAGAATGCTACTAGTCAAACTCCATTTTCTTTGGTCTTTGGAGCTGAATCTCTGATCCCTACAAAGATGGTAATCCCTACTACAAGAACAAGCATCCGTGATCCTAAAGGAAATGCTGAAAACTTGGTTCAAGATCTGGATACCATAGAGGAACCACTCCAGAAAAAATGAACATCTGAGACTAAAAAATCAGTCTCTGATACATTCAAATCAGTCTCTAATGGTTATCTGGGACTGATTTGCTAGTCCCGAGTCAGTGACAGTTGCCTAGTCCTAAATAGTAGTTTTTGTAACTGAACATGAGTCCCTATTGCATGGCACCAACATGAACTAACATTCAATCTCTAATACATATAAATCAGTCCTAAATGTGTTTCCCACTACCACATCATTCAGTCCTCGATACAACTATTTTATGACTGAAAACCAGTTTTTGATACTATGATATTTCAGTCCTTAAAGCATTTCTTTAGAAACTGAAAATCAATTCTTTAGGGACTAAAAGATAATCTCAGTTACTATGTTGTATAGTCCAGATTATTTTTATTAGAGTCTGAAAATCAATCTTCAAAAATAGTATCTAATATCCTTTGTTAACAACTAAAAAATAGTCTCCAACATTACTAAAAAAAACTATTTGCGACAGTCAAATTTTTCGTAAAAACCCTTTAACGACTGGCTTTAGTGTTCGCTTAATGCGTGGTAACAAAGCATTATTGGTGAGAATTTTTTTAAAATGGTAGCAAATGAATTTTAAAAAAGAAAATACCTTTAAAAATATTCTAGTTTTCAGTATTTACATATAAACTTAGATTACCAAAAATATATTTAATACAAATATAAATCCAAACATAGTATGCTACAATACATGAATACAAAACAAGTCAACAGAACAAATAAAAATCTCTAAAACATGACAACATAACAAAAATAGTTGTTTGGTGTAATTATATTAGAGCCTCATCCACAACTCCACATAGGCTCTCACACTAGGCTCCAACATGTTCCCAGTTTCGTATCTGAAATAAAAAAAAATCGATTTTAATTGGTGTGATCAAGCTGTGGTATTGAAAAATAACTTAAGATAATCCGGAATTAGAGATGTCAAATTCCAAATGAACAGACCGCTCCATGTATGGTGTTTGTATTTGATATGCACATTGGATTTCTAGCAATAAGAAACATGTCAAGTTGTAGAAAATACAATAAAATAAACCAAAACTTGAAAACAGTACGCTACCTGCATGGATATTGAGCATCATGAACAACACAGAACCATATGTAAGACTCAGATCTTCTCCAAACGTGTTAGGTTTGTCATGAAACACAACACAATATTCTCAAACTGCTGTTGTCTATAGTATGGAAACAGTTGGGTCATCCACATCATGGATAAGTTGGCCCAACATGTCATGCTAACTCTTTTCTAAATACGTAAAAGGGGGTGTTTGGGATTCCTTTTAACTTATGACTTATAAACTCTGAGAAGTCATAAGTGAGAAGTAAGAATTTCTTACTTCTCAATTTCTCCTTCTCAAAGCCATTTGAAGGCACAGAAGTCCTTATTTGAGAGTGTTTGGAATTCCTTTTGATCATAAAAGTTCTTCTCAAAGGGTGTTTAGGTTTCCTTTTCACTTCTCAGAACTCAATAAGTGAGAAGTTGGTGCAAAATAAGGAACCCCAAACACCGCCAAAGATACTACAAAATCAAACTTTTACCAGTAGATGACTTTTACTTTATAATACAAAATGTGTATTAACTTTTTATAACAAAAACTCATATGAATGACTTCAAACCTGGAGATGCTGTGCACCTTCTGTGCTCAACCAAACACTAGTAACAACTAATCTAGTTAACCCATTATTCATCCTTATGGGAAATAAAAATCAAATAATTAACAGTGAAAATTCAAAAAGCCATGATGCTTGACCAATTTGATCAGACCATTCATTGCCTTATAAAAATCTTAATGCTTGAGTTCATTTATATATGCTCATTTTAAAGCTAAATCGAAAAAACCATAATACTAATTATGAGACTCCATATAACTGAAGCAAGAAGCTACATATCTAAAAGGAAAAAATATAAAGAAAATGCTAATTAGAATATATATGCATGTGTGAGTATTGAGGTAACTTGTCAAAACAAATACGTTTATTACAATAAAGAAAAAAATTTGAGTAATGGTACCTAGCAGTGGAGCAGTTTCAAAAGGCCTAAGCAATTGGTGGAACACGGGAACAATTGGGATTTGTTTTAGTAGCCAAAAGTGAAACTCCGCTCAGCTGTAACGATTCAAGGTCAAGACAACCTGCAAATAAAAAACCACTATCCAAAACTCAAAATATAAAGTAGATCACACAAAATTAAGCAACTAATTATAGCAGAAACTTTTAGAACCAACTCGGAAAAAAAAACGAACTCGAGAACAAAGATTGAACGGACCTGTACTTACGATGACGATTAAAGAGCGAAGAGGATGATTTCCAACAGATTTGCAAACGAGAAATCGATTTAGCGACGATCAATTTATGGGAGACGGTACAGAGCAAATGCCGATGATCAATTGGGTTGGGAGAAGTGAGCGGGCTAGGGTTAGGGAAGACAACTTTAATTTGGGTGTGGGGATTCAAAATATTTGGAGGAAGCGCCAGAGCGGGGCTATTTATTTTTTTAAGAATCAAATTATCAAGATATTGGAAGGATTTGCTATTCAAAATTTTTAAATTATGATAATACCAACATTTATTTAAACTTTAGACTTATTAATTCTAAATATAAAAATAAAAACATATATAATATTATAAAAGATAAAGTTAGTATTTATAGGATATTTAATATTGTATATTTAGTTAGAAAATCAAAATTATAGCTTTTGATAGTTTTTAATAAAATTTGAATATGTTAATAAAATAATAAATATCGATTATAGATATGAAATTATACAATGGTCAACATAAATTGGTCATATGTCCCTTAGTAAACCATGTTAGTTGGGTGGAGGGTTGGGTCCAAGTGATAAAATTATTAAAGTGAAGGTGTTGCTCTCTTTAAGGTCAAGAGTTCAAACCTCATCCAAAGTGAATTAGTGTAAGAAAATCGGTCAAAAATATATATATATCAATTGAAGAGCAAGATAAGTCTTACTATGATAGTAGGTTACAAAATAGATAATATAAAGTTGTAACGAGTCATATAGGTCGTGATATCTCATACAAAATGCATATGAGGCTAACTAGGGTTGCAAACAAGCCGAGCCCGAGCTCAAGCTTTTTTAACTAATGAAAGCCCGAGCTTGGCTCATAAGTATTTTTTAAGCTCGAGCTCGAATCAGGCTCATCTTATTATTTTTTAATTAATTATAATTCTTATTTTATACATAAATTAATTACTGTTGCCATAATTTTATAAATAGTAATCATTTTTATTTAGATATATATTTAATATATTAATTAAAATTTATAAAAATAGGTAGACTTGTCTCGAGCTTTTCTTCGAGCCGAGTCAAGTAGCCATGCTTGTTTGCATCCATAAAGCTAACTATTAATCCCAGTACGGTCTATCACCGGAAACGTTTGGACTGATTTTGAGTATTTAATATATTCTCTTAAATTGTAGACTATGAGTCGATTGGAGATGAATATTAGTCCCTTGCGTATCTCATCATATAACTCATCGGAGACTAAACATTAGTCCAAATATAAGGTCCCTTACAAGATATTTAATACTATTTTCAGCCTCCAATAGTTTCCCTAAAAGGGTTGAATTTGCGCTAATCATTTAGAGGTGAAAATTAGCCCTTGATCCTTTCATATAGAAAAAAAAACATTTAAGACTGAATACGAGTCCTTGATTCGATCCATTTTTGGAATATGAAGAACTAGTTTTCAATCTCTAATATGTTCCTTCCATGTTAGTGACTAAAAATCAGTCGCCATACATTTGTGCCATTTTTCGTTACATATTTGCGATTAAAATTTAGTCGCTAATAAGTTTATCACCAAATCCCTATAGTGCGAACACTTATTTGGGACTGAAATTTAGTCTTAAATATCGTGACAAAATATTAGCAACTGATAATCAGTCACTAACATAAGTCACATAAAAATCAGTCCCTGATATTATTTGTAACTGATAAATCAGTCCCATATATTATATATTCGAGACTGATATATCAGTCTCGAATAGTTTAGTCTCTAATGGTCACTTTTTTTGTAGTGAACTAAGGGATTTAGCAAGGATGAGATTGGCTAGCTATCAACAAAGAATGGCTGGAGCCTACAACAAGAATGTCAGGATCAGAAAGTTTCAAGTTGGTGACATGGTGTTGAGGAAAGCATTTCAAAATACCACAAATCCTGCTGATGGCAAGCTAGCACCAAAATAGGAAGGCCCCTATCTAATAGAAGCTGAAGTAGGAAAGGGGGCATATCGTTTGCTAACAATGGATGGTGATCTCTTACCAAGGGCTTGGAATGTTGTCCATATGAAAAAGTACTTCATGTAAGAAGGATCAAGGATCCTCAGCTATGACAATATTCTGTTTAAGGATCCGGGATCCTTAAAGGATATATGATTCTATCTTTGGTAACACTTTACTTTCATTTTCATTCATGTTATACTTATTACTTATCGTAAGTTAAAGATGTTAATCAGTTAACATCTATTTTCACAAAGTTTAAGCTTTTGTAGAGTTGTTATCATTTTACAAGAAGATCAAAGTAGTTGGCCAACTCTCCAAAGTTTTTGGGTTTATCCCCAGTTTATGGGCTTGTCCCCAGTCTAAGGTATCTATTACCTTCTACGAATCAGGTTCTAACACCTTCGGCAGTTGCGCACAATTATCCTGGTATAGTTCAAGGCAATGGGACCAGTACCCGCTTTAGGGGCTGACAATTTCATTGTTTTTTGTTATATTTAGGATCCTAAGTATAATGGTAGACGTACCATACATCCTTTCCTAAGGTTTCTAACGTTTTCATGTTAGCTAAGGTTTTGGCATCTTTATATCACTAAGTTTGGATAGTCGCCAGTTCGGGCCATACTCCAGTTTACACAAGATTTATTGGGCTTGTCCCCAGTTTTTGGGCTTGTCCCCCGTTATTGGGCTTGTCCCCAGCTTATTGGGCTTATCCCCAGATTGTTGGGCTTGTCCCCAGTTACTAATTTTTTCTTTCTATGATGATTGGCTTAGTCCCAAGTAATGTATTATTACAGGTGTCCAAAGTTAAACAGTTAAGGATCCAGGATCCTACCTTTCTGATGGTTCTTGTATTTTGACAAAGTTGTAAGTGTTAAGGATATAGGATCCTAACTTGGATTCTCTGGTATGATCCTTATTTACCTTAGCCTTATTCTTGGTTCGTTAATCTTACACTTATCCTTTGACAACATGATATGTGATCCTAGATCATATAATTTTTAAAACCTTTGACTAGAGGATATGTGATCCTTGATCATATTTTAATCCTTTAATACAAACTGATTTTGGCATACATTTGATACTTTTATCAATAACTTGTAAATTCTAAAATTATACAATGGGAATTGACAAACAAATGTATGTGAAATAACATTCATTGACAAAATCAACAACACAAGGAATAGCCAAAAGTTAAAGATTTATTTATTTATCATATTACCCCTTTTAAAGGTTGTCAAAATTGCCAACCCAAGCTTCTACCAGCAAAACGTGGCCCGTCCACTTGGGTTGGCAAAGGGGGTCCATACTAACGAGGTTCTAAGTTATGCAGGAAATTAAAAGGTGAGGGGCATCAAAGGCTTCATCCTCCACAAACAGAAGGACCCATCCACCTTTGCTACCCCCTATTGTTCAAAGGATCAGTGATCCTTAACCCTAAAAACTATTGTTCAAAGTTATTACAGACAAATTGTCTAAAACACCACAACCATAAAAAACTACCAAACCATAAAAAATGGGCTCTGGCCACGTCTAGAATTTTCCATCATCGCCATTTGTGCAGCTCACACCGTCATTGCTTCATCCACCTTCACCACTGCCACCAGCCGCTGCCTCCTCAGGATCCTTAACTCCACTGCCTCCAGCTTCAAGGGTCAGCACCTCCTCAGGCTCCTCATCGTCTCCGAGTTCTGCCAGCCTCTTTGCCCAAGCCTTCACATCCCACTCAGACCTATCGAAAGAAGGATCAGCAGCTTCCTTGGCCATTTGGAGCTTGATCTTCAGCATCACAACGGCATCAGAGTGTTTGGCCACTTCTATGCCCTCCGTCCTATCCTTGTTGGCAGTAATCTCAGCAAGGAGTAGCTCCTTATGCAGTTCCTTGTTCTCCTTTTCAAGCTGGGAGATCTTCTTGTCCTTGGCAACTGCTATGGCTTGGAGGTCAAGGTTCTTTTGTTCAGCTTCGGCCACATGTTGGTATAGAAGGATCTGAACTTCAGCAAATTTCTGCATAAAAAGAGTTTAACAATCAGGATCCTTTATCCTCAAAAGAAGTATAAACTTCAGGATATAAAATCCTTACCTCAGAGACGTATTCTTGGAGTTGACGTTCCATCAGAGGGAGGCCTTCAGTGGGTTCAGCAGGTTTCTTCCTTTTAGTTCCTTTACCCCAGGTGCTCGTACCCTTGGCCTCTGGCATGCTCTGGCTTGTAGCCATCTCTTTCTTGATAGATCGTGGAGAAGCAATGTCCTAGATGTCACCAACGCTGAATTTGGAGATGGATTTTGATGATTTAGCAGCACCTACAAGTTCAATGCACAGATAAGTATTCATATCTTATTTTTATTAATCATTTATATACATACAAATATGGATACTTACTTGACATGGTGTAGGAACTGGAGGAGATCTCTTGAGAATCCTTTGCTTTGGCTTGAATTGTTCTAATGGCAGGATCAAGCTTCCAGAAAGATTCTATTCTCTCTTTGGTGACAGGTGACTCTTGAATGTGAGAAGGTGAAATAGTTGCATAAACAAAAAAGAAAGGATTAGTTATCCTCAACGGAACAGAGAAGTCTTACCATGGTCCTGGCCTAAGGATCCCATATCCTACCCTGGGTGTTCCACTTCTTGAGAAGATGACTCCCGTTTGGGATGGAATCTCTTCTTACAAAGAAGAACTGATTTCTCCAGCTGGAGTCATTTTTAGTGGTTTTCAGGATTGGATGAGGTTGCTGGGGTTTGCACAGACCAGTCAATGTGTTGAAACTTTGTGTGAGAGTGGGGAAAGGATATGTGAAGCCTATCTAGAATGGGGCTGCAGGAAAAGTGATCCAAGTCTCTGATAGGCAGTCACTGTTCATCGAAGAGTCGAAGGGTCTGAAGATGGTGCCATCCCGAAAACAATGGTGTAACTGATCAATTTCAGGATCAGTGAAACGACAGAGTTCCATGGAGGGGTTTTTGGTTAGGCCCTTACTCTTCGGAGGGCTATCTTGTCTAGGATCCTTGGCAGGAGAGGATCGGGTGCTCATCTTTTCCATGGATTCTTGAAGAACAAGGGATCAGAATGAAGAAAATTAGAGAGAAGAAAGAAGGAGATACCTGTGGTGATCTTTAAATGTGGATTTAAAGGGGAAGTGTCTTGAATTTAAATGCATAGATCGCCCTAATCCTTATCCTATTAATAATGATTATTTGTTGCAGGGATGACTGTTGCTGACATCAGCCTGTAATGGCTTTATCCGCTTGCAACGGCTAGTCCGCATATTGTTGAAACATGACTATCTGATTGAATTTCAATTAGTCATGTTTGGGGGCAATTATTAGGGATATAATTTTATTGATTATGGATCATGGATCCTCAGTGTAGCCTGGGTTAAGGATCCTCAGTTTAGTATGGGTCGAGGATCCTCAGGACGTACATGAAGGCTAAGAATCCAGGATCCTCTTTATTAATCTAAACTAACAATTGTTTCCATCATCCTTTAGCTTGTTTGCAGGTGTATTCGAAGGAGACTTATTCTTGCCGAGATTCTAGGGGAATAAGCTCCACATTAGTGCACGTGCAAGAGTTTCATGACCGTTGTGGTGATCGTGGGGGGCTAGCACATATTTCGGATAGTTAGTTAGTTAGATATTTTTCTATTTTTGAATGGGATAGCAAGTTATTATTAGCAACTTAGTTACACACATTCATACATTCGAACTCTCTCTGCAATCAGTTGGCGATTACACACACTAACACACTAGCAATCATTGTATCAAGCTTGTTATCATCCAAAGTTGTAATCTTTACTGTTCAATATAATTGATAGTGATAGTTTTCACTATCCGAGGTTTTTATGCCGGAGATCATTCATTGATCAAGGGCTTTTTCCTCGTATAAATCCTTGTTTCATCATTCATTTCATTAATTTCTTGTTTACACATTTGTTCATTTAACCAAGCATCTAACCTCACAAAAATCAGATTTGGTTACATTATCCTTGTGTGATTTTTGACCAAAACACTCTTCACTCTTAGTTTTAATGAATGTTACATGTTAATCTCTTAAACTTTCTTACACTTTTTAGGATGTTGCTCCTTTGTAGAGGAACCTAAACCTGTATGTATATATTGTTTTATACATATTCAGATATACATTTATAAAAACTAAAACTTATTCGTTTTTATAAATATATATATATTTATATAATATGACTTATATTCAAATTTGCAATAATATTTGAATTATTTCATATATCATGAAACCAACTGTCTAGTTGATAGATGGTTTATTTCTTTTTAACCAAGCTATAAGGAAGAATTTATAATGATAACTAAGTTAGAACCCCGTGTATTACACGGGTTGAATAAATATAATTTTATATATTAAATAATTAAAAACCCCGTATATTTCACAAGTTGAATAAAACTAATTTTATACATCAAATAATAATTATAAAAAGTTTTATTTTTAAAAACCCCATGTATTACACGGGTTGAATATATGCAATTTTGTATAGTAAATAATAAAATAAGTTATATATTTAAAAAACCGTGTGCATTACACGCGTTGAATAAATCTAATTTTATATATCAGATAAGATAATAACAAAAGTTATATCTTTAAAAAATACTAACGGATATACTCGATACACGATAGATAGAGTGATTGCGAGGATAATGAGGATACACAATGTTTATGTTAACATGGGACTATTGTATTAATTTTTTTTTATAGTTTATGGCTATTATTCACATGTATGATGATAAAATTACACAATGATCTATGTTTGAATGTTATATTTTTATTTATAATATTTTAACAAAATATTAGATTAAATAATAATAATAGTATCGAAGGATTACTAAACGATGATTTGAAATTTGTGATTATATTAATTGAATAACATAATATTAGATTTCAAGGATGAATAATTAAATATGACGAAAATTTCAAAATATTATGTTATATCGCATACGAATTGTTTTTATGAAGTTAAGATATGAGTGTAAAATTAGTAATTAAATTTATATTAAATTCAATTGTATAATCTATCTTTTAATTAAATTAGATTTCAAGGATAAATAATTAAATCTGATGGTTCAGTCCATAATGGTATCGACACTCATTATAATCATAAAAACGAATACCTCAGAACGTGAATAAAATAACCTACTTACGACGAGACATACGAAAGTTAAAAAAAACATTACCCTGAGAAAAAACTAAAAAGAAACGAAAATAAATAAGTGTAGGATCGGGATTCGATCAAACGAGTCGTTCAGAAGAGTTCTCGATCAATACGAAAGGCGGAATCAGACGTATTGATGTTATAACAGCTAGATTTGCACGTAGAATCACTTTAAATGTCGATTGTATTGATTTGACAAAGTTACACAAGCTGGCGACACTTCGGCAGAGCTTCGCTACCGGAATCCAAAAGTTCTTCAAATGAATACCCAAGACCACATATATATAGGAGAGCCAGACCCTATGAACCAGTCCACACGAGCTGGCCTAGGTCGCACGACCTGGCCAGACCGCACGAACTTGGTCACCTCGTGTGAGGTGGCCTAGCCACTTCGTGTGAGGTGGCTGGTTCAGGTCTGTTTCCTGTTTCTCTCGTACAACGTGTCCTAGTCTATCTATTCTAGTTACATGACTCGATACAAGACGAAGTCAACAGACATATGCACTAACAAACTCCCCCTTGGATGATGACGAGTCTTCAATGTGTCGAGTCTTCCGTCTTGATCAGTCTTCTCGCTCTCACTAAAGTATTCTCCATTGTACGCATCTTTATCAGTCTCTCTCTTAGTCTTCCAGAATCTCAACCTTACTCTTCGAACTTTCTAATTCTCTTGATCAGATCTCTTGATTCATTAAGCTCTTCAGCATTAGCAGCTTCTATCTCGATGTAACGCCCCGTATTCCTGCTTTTTGTTTTATTTTATTTTATTTATTTTATTTATACATCGGAATTACGGGCCACTTAAACGCGAGAACGGGTTTGTGGGCCATGGGCCCAAGCCCATTAAGAGAACAACCCTAACTATTTATTTGTAGTGTTACACAAGAAATCAATTCATTTTTGAAACCCTAATTCACATTAAGCAGTCGTAGTCTCTTGTTTCCCTCTAAACTCATGTCTGCAACTCAGAGCTTTATACACACACAAAACCCTCAAACAACACCCCCTTATCATCTCCAGCCCCTCTCTATCAATCCCTACTGCTAACACACACGATCTTACAGCAAATCCTAAACCACAACCTCCACACCTGCTTGATTCGTGGAGTATTGCGGCTGTTCATAGACACGAAGAGAGAGAGAGAGAGAGAGAGAGAGGGAGAGAGAGAGAGATAGACGTGGAGAGAGAGATAGACGCGGAGAAAGGAGGCGACGATTCGTGGCGGCGGCAGCGACATAACAGCGGCGGTGACGGTGACCTTCCGACGAGTCTTCGGTGATTCACGGCTCGAGTTATTTCAAGTCCTAGTCAACACGCAATCAACATCAGTTTCGGGCGGTTCGTTTCGGGTCAGTTTCGGTTCGAGTCGGGACTCCGGCCAGCTTTCGCGACACGATCGGTTCCGGTAAGTTTCGAGCTTTATTTGTTTAAACTTCAGTAAATTTTTTTATTATTTATTATTTCAAAATCAGTTCTGTTTTGATTTCTGATGTCTCGGGTTCGTTTCGGGATTCGGGTCTCGTTTCAGTCAACAAAGTCGGCTTTGATTCGGGTCGAGTTGGTTCAGTTTCGGGTCAACTCAAAAGATCGGGTTTGTAGGGTTGAGTTTCTGCTCGTTTTGTTCGAGTTCCGGCCGATGACAGTGAGGTTTTGGCGGCTCGGTTCGGGTTCAGTCGACACCAAGTCAATGAGGTCGCCTCGGTTCCGGTAAGAGTTGGAACTTTATTCTTTTAAACTTCAGTTTCATTTCAAAGTCAGAATCTGATTTGGGTTTGTTTGTTTAAGCCTCATTTAGTTTTGTTTTTGCTTTTTTTTTAATTATTCGGTTGGTGCGGTTCACACGGTTCAGCAGCTCCACGGCTCGGACTGACTGGTCAAGGCAAGTCAACGGGTCAAGATCGGTCAACAATAGTCAACTGGTCAAACCTGGTCAACTAACGGGTCAACGACTCATCCGAGACTTGGTATAATCTTAAGCGACGCAATTTCTATTATTAGCGTTTATATTTATATAGTTATTGTTTAACCATGAAACGTTCGTTACTCGAACTTGTACACTAAACGTGTTTTTGAAACTCGTATAAAAATACCTATTTTCGTTATATATCTCGTATAAATATTTAATGTGCGTTGATTATTGAGTTTTGTCAAATATATCGACAACTTGTGTTGTCGGGGTCGTCCAAAAACAGAGGAAACTCTGCCCGTTTTTCGTAAAATCCTGTAAAACGAAACGCGTTAATGCTATAAAGCGAAACCTATCGAGATTCTAATATTTTTATAAAGAAAATATAAATTTTATTGTTTCGTATTAGTTAATATTTTTATAGTCGAGCCACTAATGAAAACGTATCGGCCGATTCAAATAATTTTTATAACAATAAATGTAAATGTATAATTATTTTGACAATAGTTCTATAATATTTTCGATAAACTTGAGTTAGAATTATTACTTGAACTATATAGAATATATATATATATATATATAATTGTCCATCGACTCGATATACTTTATATTCCACTTCAAATCCTCCGTTAAAATTCCGTTTACTCGTGCACCACCGTTTGCCCATATAGGGTGACATCGGTGTTCCATCCTCCTAATCTCATACACTCGTCAACACTTGGATAATCGGAAGACTTAGCAATTTTGGTGAGTATACTCGATCCCTTTTTCCCCTTTACACTTTGGGATGCAACATGTATAACTATGCAAACAACTTTTAAACTAAATTAAACATACTCAATCCTTGATCAAGCATGAAACTAATGTGACTTACTTGTTATTCTCGTATGCTATGTGGACGATTTGGAACGTTATATGCTCATTAACTTTGCTCGCCCACCTTAACAATTATAGCGCTATAGGATTAACGCCCCGCCCGCTATTCTTTTGGGTATTGTTAAGTTACCACTCCGCTAAACTATTGGGATTAGGCTATTTTATGCGTTGTATTCTAGGGTTTGATCATATTGTACGCCAAAATTGCATACTAGTAATCACATATATGAATCATGTTGGATTTGAGTTTTATTCTATTATGCTATGTAATTAAACTTGGATACTCGCCTTTGCTTTTGCATTGAAACTCTATTTTAATACATGTTGCAGGTTGATTATTGAAGTATGGATGAATGATGAAACGAGTTTAGGGTGGACTAGATACACACCTTTAATCTATTTATCTTTTGATGTTATGTTGAAATTTGAACAATGTTGTTATTTCTATTTTTAATGTTGTGTGACAATTTAGCACTTGCAATGAAATTTGAATTTAATTAAATATTGTCACATAGTGTTATGAAGTCTCTAGCAATCTATACACACTTCGTCTCATCCCGATGTTTCCGCCATCGGTTGGGGTGTGACAGATTGGTATCAGAGCCATAACTATAGGGAATTAGGAAAAGTAGGAATGCTTTAACCTAGTCTATAGTTTTAGAGCTTTATTCTTACGTTTTACTTGAAACTACTTGCATGCTACCTTATTTGCTTTTTCTCTTCTGATCTTTTAAACATATATGTCACTTATGTGTTGACACTTGACATTGCTATACTTGTTTTATTATGTGTTAATACTTGTTCCATTGTTCGGTTCTTTATGTGTTAATCTTGACATAATTCTCTATGTGTTAATACTTGTTCTATTGTCCCATTTTTATGTACCATTCTTTATATGTCTTCTTATGTGTTTATACTTGTTTGTGTATTCCTTTAATATACGCCATTTTTCTAAGGCATTTTACTCGATTTTTCTTAAACTTGAAAACACTCGTATTACACAAACGAGACGAGTTTACCAAAATAGGCGTGAAACCCACAATTTGGTAAACGACCCTCATTCCGCTTGATTCTATTTTTGCACGAAATTCACCATTAAGTTAGGAGTGAAATCCACATCTTAATGAAAAATTTCAAATTTAAATTCTTGTGAACCCTCGTCAACGTGTCGAAATTAAATTTTGACCCGACGAGTACCAACCACACTTAGGGTATGAAATCGTCAAGTTAGGGGTGAAACCCGCATCTCGTCGACTAGTCCCACTTCTTGATTTTATAAATCCCGCCAAGTCTCGAATTTTCGATTGAATTGAGACATGTAGTAACCGGAAGGGTGAATACCGTTAACCGACGTGTCGACGAGAGTATACCACCTATTAGGCCAAAGCATGCTTCTCAAATTCAAAAGACTTTTCGACCACTTTGGTTAGTCAACGTTCCGTTCTGGAACCGTCCAAGTTTTAATCGAATTCACGTTTTATTATTCTCGATAATTTATGATACAATTCACTCTTCTTCGAATTATTTTTGAAATTTCACTTTTACGTATATATCATAGTAATACTTTTTTTTTCACATACGTGATTTTACATAATTTTATTTATATCCCTTGTAACAATAAATGGAGGCATATCATCAAGATAGGAGTGATTTCCTTACCTTGACGACTAACTTCATTTCTCTTCTCATCTTACAACTACCTCACCAACGAGTTAGGGGCGATTCCCTTACTTAAGTGATCGTTACCAAAACTTACTTTTAATAGACTTTATTATGTACGCACTATCACGATTATACCCAAATTGATTATTACTAGTCAAATTCTTATTCATCTCAACATGCATTGCCTATTTAAACCTACTTCTTATCCTACAATCTATTTCACATTCTCTTACATCCACGAAATTCTTAATATTATCGTAAACGCTCATTACTTGATTTTCAAAACTTCACTAGATGTTACTTATCAATTTAGTCGACCCAATAAATCCATTGCCCACAAAATTTCGTATCCTACGTAATTACTAAAGCGTACTCCTCTCGAATCATTATGCTAAAGATCGTTATTTTCTAATTGAGAATCAAACCAACTTGTCATACAAAATATTACAAATATTATTTGATCGTTACCAAAACTCTTTCCAAAATCAACAAAGTATTTTATTGAGAACACTTTTCACGATCACTAAGCTCATATACCTAATTTCTTTTCCTAAGGATCAACGTTTTCACAATAACCTCCAAACTTCGAAATTTTTTTGTTAATGAAAATATATTGAAAACGATGTAACCTCTTTAACTTCTAGAACCTTTTCAAACATTACTCGAGACGTCAAATGAATTTAAAATATGTGGGCAAGGAAACGTCATAATAACCAATAATTTTCAACTTATGTAAATTCTTTTAAAACAAGTGTAGCAATTTCATTCTTTTACAAGGTACCATTTCACGTAACCAATGGATGTTTTATATCCTCTTCACTTGCACAAACTAGACTCTACATTTCCAATTCGACTTAATCTGTTCTAATTCAATTTTGCTCGAGCGACTGCACGCACATATCATTTCACCCGTTTTAGTTAATATCTCACAACAATCTCACGCGTACCACTCGTTTCTTCTCTTTCTTACTCAAACCTTCTTAATCTTTTGCGCGCTTTAATTCGTAAATTTCGATTAATGTCACAAACCAAATCATTATTTCTTACAGTCATATTTATACATTTTATGTCTACACTTATATCCATACTTACACAATTATGTTTACAATTCAAAATTCATATATTTGCGTTTATAACCTCATGTATGCAATTTCGTTGTATCTATATTCATACCCATATACACATTCATGCTCACTGGTACTTGTATTCATTTCCCCTCGTTTACGTTTATACTAATGTTCACATTCATATTTCCACTCGTACATTTTTCATACTTAAACATGTTTTACACCCATAGTCATATTCACATTCATCTCATACATTTCACTTACGCCTACACTTATACAATTATGGTTACACTAATATTCACAATCATGTTTTACTCATATTTATTCGATGATGCTTACACTTATCTCCATGTTCATACACTTTGTTCATGCTTATACAATTATTCCTACACTTATATTCATACTCATACATTTTATTCATACTCGAACATTCATGTTACACACTTATATTCACATTCATATTCATGCATCTTATGTTCATACTTATACCTATACTCGTATTCATGGTCACAAGTTGTGTGTTCGTATTTACCCTCGTATTCGCACTCGTACTCGTGCTTATACTCTCACTTATGCGATTTATGTTACACTTGTGCCATCATTCATACTCTCACTTATACGATTTATGTTAATAATCGTAATAGAATTTATACTCACGTTTATATGATTTATGTTATACGCGTACTTACATTTATACTCTCATTTATATGATTTATATTTATACTCACATTCGTCTGTTTATGCTCAAATTTGTACCCACATTTATACTCATTTTTCACACATGTTATGCTTATACTTGTGCTCATACTCTTGTCATGCTTTTTCTGTGCTTATGCTCACATGCGTATTCATATTTAAACATATACTGTGCTCATGCCTTCTTCATAATTTATACTTTCGCACCTATACGGGAGCGAAACCCGAGGAATTCGCTTACGTTGGTCTTATACTACCAAGAAAGCAAACATGCTTATATACTACACTTCTATACACACGCAATCTTATTTATGTATACCTTAATTCATACGCAACTAGTACAAGCTATGCGGATCATACGACGATTGGTATAATCGCGGGTGCACACGGGATTATAGCGATGGACGTATGAGACACCATAGAGTGTACTACTGTGTATGGTACGACACGGAACGTAAAATGACACCGGATACGAAACGGACGTCACATGGTCAAAACATGGTGGATACGCCGCTGGTATTTCCTATATATAAGTGTTTTCATCATGTTACCAAACTTTCGTAAAACGTGCCATGAGAAATTCAGTGTTTTACAGACCTTTTGGACCTAATACAAACTTTAAACAACTCACACACGCATTATATCCGATTATCCATAACGAGACCTCATTTTTAACACACTACTTTCATCTATCCAATACTTATCCTATTCTTATACTCACAATCTTCTATTAGATCAATCATTCGCCCTTATACCTCCTCAATTATTCTCCGTTGTCTCAAACTCCAAGGCCTCAATTTTAAACAATCTTCTTCGGTTTGCAAAAACCCTTTTGAGTCTTCCTTCTGAATAAATTTTGGGACGAAATTTCCTAAATGAGGGGAGACTGTAACGCCCCGTATTCCTGCTTTTCGTTTTATTTTAATTTATTTATTTTATTTATACATAGGAATTACGGGCCACTTAAACGCGAGAACGGGCTTGTGGGCCATGGGCCCAAGCCCATTAAGAGAATAACCCTAACTATTTATTTGTAGTGTTAGACAAGAAATCAATTCATTTTTGAAACCCTAATTCACATTAAGCAGTCGTAGTCTCTTGTTTCCCTCTAAACTCATGTCTGCAACTCAGAGCTTTATACACACACAAAACCCTCAAACAACACCCCCTTATCATCTCCAGCCCCTCTCTATCGAGCCCTACTGCTAACACACACGATCTTACAGCAAATCCTAAACCACAACCTCCACACCTGCTTGATTCGTGGAGTATTGCGGCTGTTCATAGACATGAAGAGAGAGAGAGAGATAGACGCGGAGAAAGGAGGCGACGATTCGTGGCGGCAGCAGCGGCATAACAGCGGCGGTGACGGTGACCTTCCGACGAGTCTTCGGTGATTCACGGCTCGAGTTATTTCAAGTCCTAGTCAACACGCAATCAACATCAGTTTCGGGCGGTTCGTTTCGGGTCAGTTTCGGTTCGAGTCGGGACTCCGGCCAGCTTTCGCGACACGATCGGTTCCGGTAAGTTTCGAGCTTTATTTGTTTAAACTTCAGTAAATTTTTTTATTATTTATTATTTCAAAATCAGTTCTGTTTTGATTTCTGATGTCTCGGGTTCGTTTCGGGATTCGGGTCTCGTTTCAGTCAACAAAGTCGGCTTTGATTCGGGTCGAGTTGGTTCAGTTTCGGGTCAACTCAAAAGATCGGGTTTGTAGGGTTGAGTTTCTGCTCGTTTTGTTCGAGTTCCGACCGATGACAGTGAGGTTTTGGCGGCTCGGTTCGGGTTCAGTCGACACCAAGCCAATGAGGTCGCCTCGGTTCCGGTAAGAGTTGGAACTTTATTCTTTTAAACTTCAGTTTCATTTCAAAGTCAGAATCTGATTTGGGTTTGTTTGTTTAAGCCTCATTTAGTTTTGTTTTGGCTTTTTTTTATTTATTCGGTTGGTGCGGTTCACACGGTTCAGCAGCTCCACGGCTCGGACTGACTGGTCAAGGCAAGTCAACGGGTCAAGATCGGTCAACAATAGTTAACTGGTCAAACCTGGTCAACTAACGGGTCAACGTCTCATCCGAGACTTGGTATAATCTTAAGCGACGCAATTTCTATTATTAGCGTTTATATTTATATAGGTATTGTTTAACCATGAAACGTTCGTTACTCGAACTTGTACACTAAACGTGTTTTTGAAACTCGTATAAAAATACCTATTTTCGTTATATATCTCGTATAAATATTTAATGTGCGTTGATTATTGAGTTTTGTCAAATATATCGACAACTTGTGTTGTCGGGGTCGTCAAAAAACAGAGGAAACTCTGCCCGTTTTTCGTAAAATCCCGTAAAACAAAACGCGTTAATGCTATAAAACGAAAGCTATCGAGATTCTAATATTTTTATAAAGAAAATATAAATTTTATTGTTTCGTATTAGTTAATATTTTTATAGTCGAGCCACTAATGAAAACGTATCAGATTCAAATAATTTTTATAACAATAAATGTAAATGTATAATTATTTTGACAATACTTCTATAATATTTTCGATAAACTTGAGTTAGAATTATTACTCGAACTATGTAGAATATATATATATATATATATATATATATATATATATAATTGTCCATCGACTCGATATACTTTATATTCCACTTCAAATCCTCCGTTAAAATTCCGTTTACTCATGCACCACCGTTTGCCCATATAGGGTGACATCGGTGTTCCATCCTCCTAATCTCATACACTCGTCAACACTTGGATAATCGAAAGACTTAGCAATTTTGGTGAGTATACTCGATCCCTTTTTCCCCTTTACACTTTGGGATGCAACATGTATAACTATGCAAACAACTTTTAAACTAAATTAAATATACTCAATCCTTGATCAAGCATGAAACTAATGTGACTTACTTGTTATTCTCGTAAGCTATGTGAACGATTTGGAACGTTACATGCTCATTAACTTTGCTCGCCCACCTTAACAATTATAGCGCTATAGGATTAACGCCCCGCCCGCTATTCTTTTGGGTATTGTTAAGTTACCACCCCGCTAAACTATTGGGATTAGGCTATTTTATGCGTTGTATTATAGGGTTTGATCATATTGTACGCCAAAATTGCATACTAGTAATCACATATATGAATCATGTTGGATTTGAGTTTTATTCTATTATGCTATGTAATTAAACTTGGATACTCGCCTTTGCTTTTGCATTGAAACTCTATTTTAATACATGTTGCAGGTTGATTATTGAAGTATGGATGAATGATGAAACGAGTTTAGGGTGGACTAGATACACACCTTTAATCTATTTATCTTTTGATGTTATGTTGAAATTTGAACAATGTTGTTATTTCTATTTTTAATGTTATGTGACAATTTAGCACTTGCAATGAAATTGAATTTAATTAAATATTGTCACATAATGTTATGAAGTCTCTAGCAATCTATACACACTTCGTCTCATCCCGATGTTTCCGCCATCGGTTGGGGTGTGACACTCGAACGCTATTCCAAGATCTGAATCTGGCTCTTACATCTTCAGACTCCCCCTTTCGATAAGCTGGGATCGCAGTCTGGAATTCCCTATCTGCAGGCTTTGGATCGGAAACCTGGCTCTAATCTGCATACGCTTATGCGGAAAGTCCTCAGGAGTCGAAACCTAGCTCTTTCAAAGCTTTTTACCTGCACATACTCTACCCAAAACATAAGGTTTTTTTTTATTTTAAAAACATTCATAGTCTAATCATCTAGACACATTTGCAAGATAGACAATTCTGACATAGATGAACTCTGATTATTCACTTGTAAAAACAAATTTGGTTTCAAATTAATGAACCATTTAATCATTTCAAATTCATTTGTCATTTCAAACAAACTCTCCCAACCCTTGTTGTTCATCATGTTCAGCACTTGGAATTTTGAAAATCAGCTTTCCAACATCAGTTGTCGAAAATAAGATGAAATAAAATCTTTTTAAATTTTCAAAAATTTATGCTAAAACATACTGAAAATCTTTTTGGATTTTGGGAAATAAACTATATACAGACATCTTTTGTGAGTTTGTGTAAGAAGATCATATCAATTTATGACAAATCACTAATACCGTTGAGCTTTAAACACTTTAAGATCTAAACGATTCACTTAGATTGTCAGTATACTGATCCACTTAAATTTTCACACAAAGTTCAATTGTTTCGAGATATGGATTAGTGTTTTAAAAAACTAAACTTATTCGAGTGTCCCACCTCAGAATATACTCCCGTATCCAGACTCCGATATTCAGTCTTACAGGTGAATATACACTAATGATAGCTGTAAATGGGTAATGCGAGGCCATGAGAGCTCAGGTTAGAACTTCTGTTCAGACAAAGAGATGATGCCTCGACTTTTAGGTGTGTCTCGTTTGGGGATCTTTTCTTCAACAGCACATGATTAGCATTTTTCAATGTTTCATCATTTTTTCATTTTTTTATGCTGAGGGTGGGCTTTATGATTAAAGCAGTGCAGAGTATTATACGAGGACTAGGCTATTGCTCCCGCAAAATCAGAAGTCCCGGTATAATACCCCAGATATCATCACGCACAAAGACCTAGTATGTCATAAATAGAATGCCCTTCAAACAAGATTTCAGGGGTTACCTATATATCCGAGAGATGTTCCCCACGTGATAAGTAAGCATTTGATATTTAGGTTTATATCTCGAAAACAATCTACTAAGCGTGTAAAAACCTACTGGCATATCATCAGTGAGACCGTTTATCACATTTTAACTTTCCAATTCTTTAGCGTACTGTAATTGTCTACTGATGTACTATCATTTCCTCTTTTTCACAACAAAACTCATTTTGATTTTTTGATGTTTTTGGTTTTTAGATTTTATCATGTTTTTTGATTTTTCAAAATTTCTAAAATTTTTACTCCCCCTAAAATCAAAAATATGTTTCAATTTTTTTTATTTTCTGGGAAAATTTTGAACGTAAAAACAATAAACTGTACAAATAAAATAACAAACTGATGTGAATTGCTTCAAAACGCCATCCACTTGGCTTAGACAACCAGAACTCCCCCTGACAACAAACTATTTTCCCATAAATATTTCAAAACACTTAAGTTTGTTTTAATCAAAATGGTTTTTCCGGAAAATTAGTTTGTTTTTCATTTCACAAACATGGGGTTTCATCACATTATTTTCAAATTACCACTTGTAAGTTCACTTTTCCTTTTCTTTAACCACTTTTATGAAAGTTAAATCAAGTTCAACTTAATGACCTTGATTAACCACTTGTAGGTTCTTAACAACAATACGACTTGTAAGTCGAAATATCATGATGTGTGTAAAATGCAACATATAAATTACATCAAATGAGGCATAAAACTAACCCTTTTTAAGTACTAATGTTGGAAAAAGAGTGTTTTTGTCTTCCTTTTGTATTTTCAGGATTAAATGAGCTCAAATTCACAAAAGAAGCAAAAAGACAGCTAAATCTAACGTAAATACAAGGAAAGGAGCATAAGTGGACTGCCCGACCCCTCAACGGCATCTTCCCAAGCAAAATAAAGAAGACAGAAGACTGAACACGCCCCGTGCTCAGCCAGCACGGGGCCGTGCCTAAGAAGCAGCAGAAAAGACAAACCTATAGAAGCTTCTATTGCCCACCACGGGGCCGTGTCCTGTGAGCACGGGGGCGTGGCGAAAGTACTGCAGGCGCATTAATTGTAATTGCGAATTACAATTAATGAAGAGAGAGAGTGTCAGACAGGCACGGGGCCGTGCCCAGCCTTCTGTTCAGCCTATAAATAGGAGTGCTTGGTTTCATTTCAACTCATCCCTTGGCACACCACCTCTCTCACACTTCATCCACCACCCACCACCATCACAACACCATCATCCACCACCATCATCCATTGTCCATCATAGAGTGTGTGAGTCGTCTCGGGATCCAAGATTGATCGTAAGAGTTCTTGAAAATCAAGGCCATGTTTGCCTAAGTCTCTTACATCACTTGGTGAAGACAAAGTGTCTAGTATAATACTTTTTATTTCTAATCTTTTGCACTTTTTATTTGGTTTTGTATTAATGACTTTAATAACTAGTTACTTATGTTGAAGGTGATCTTTCCTTATCGTTTGTCCGTGGTGTCTTGGCATTATTTTACTGTCTATATAAAATAAAAGATTTTCACCATTCATATCTCCACGGTCTATATGGAGGTATGTTGGCTACCTGGTCGGGGGTTAAGGGAACGGTTTGGTAAAGGTCTTGCCATTGTTCAGCGTTTAGAGGTCCTGCAATGGACCTGGGTCAAATTTAGTAGGACCTCCTTCAATACTTCACGGTATTGGATGGCGGGGGTCCAAACTCTTTGATCCCCTCATAAGTGAACTACTATTAATACTATAACCCGGCTATTTAGGACTGTATCCCTGCTGACTCAGACTACTTAGCCGAGGGTAACGTCACCGCCAAAAGCGGGGCCTACCACAATACTGCATTAATAACTTAATTCATTATCTTCCAATAATCCACCCGTTTAGGATTGTATCCTTGCTGACTCAAACTACTGGGGTAAGGGTAACGTCACCTTCAAAAGAGGGGCCTACTACAATAACTAAGATAATCTCTTAATTATGTGCAAAAGTGCGGAAATAATCAAAGGTTATACTAGATACGAGTCGGAACCAAGTGATTCATCTTGTCTATCTGTTTTTCTTTTATTTTATTTTTCAGCATTTTAGTTAGTTTTTATTTTTCTTAGCTTAAAACATTTTTCTAAACTTTTTATTTTGGTTAGACGTTGAGGATAAACCGGTATTAAAAGCTCTTGTGTCCTTGGACGACCTCGGTATCTTACCAACGCTATACTACGCTCACGATGGGTGCACTTGCCCATATGTGTGTTTAGTGTTAGTAAAATATCGTGTTTTATAAATTTAAAACTTGGCTAAAATAAGTGTTAAAGGGGCTTAAAATATACACCTAATATATACGACACTTTACCGCACATCAAGTTTTTGGCGCCGTTGCCGGGGACACAAGGATTTTAAGAAAGCTTAAAATCGACGGCCTAATAAGTTTTTCAAAACCTTTTTAATAGCGCGCACATTTTTCTGCATTTTAGTTTAGTTTTGCATTTACAGTAGCCTGTACACGGGGCCGTGTTCACTGAACACGGGGCCGTGCTGCACATTTTCATAAAAATACCCAGTAACAGTAGCTTGAACACGGGCCGTGCTCACTGAACACGCCCCGTGCTCAACGAAATCAGTAAATTTAATTAAAACGCCCAGATACAGATCCTGAACACGGGGCCGTGCTCACTGAACACGGGGTCGTGTCCAGCTTCTGTTTCCGTTTTTATTTTTGTTTTCTGATCTCGAGACTTGGTTGTGGTCTGCTGAGTGATTCTTATGGATCAATACTCAGGAGGTTACAACTACACCTATGATGAGGATGATTATAGGGGTAATTATTGCACTAATTGTCGTAATGCACGCTCGATTCAAAATAATCACTCATATCAACCATCCAATTCATACACCTACTATGAGGAGCCCAGGTACGAGCCATCAACTTCATACACATCCTATGAAGACCAAAGGTATGAACCTCCTCCCTCATACTCATATTTTGATGAACCAAGGTATGAGCCTTCTTACTCATACTTTGAGGAACCAAGATATGAGCAACCACCTTCATATGCTTATTATGAGGAACCATGGCGTGAACAACCCACCTCATATGAGTATTATGAAGAACAAAATTACGAACCTTATCCATCATATGCTTACAATGAAGGACAATGGTGTGAACCATCAACTTCATATGGGTATTATGAGGAACAAAGGGTCGAACAACCGGATTCAAGCTTAGGAAATAATGATTCTTTTTCTATAACCGAAGTGACCGATAGGATATTAGAACACATTAGAGTTATCGATCGATGTATAAAAGAAGCTCGCGCAAGGGAAGAGGAGTCCCGCACAAGAGAAGAACTAAAAAAGGAAGAGATAACTAAAAGTGTTAAAATGGAAGAACAAATAAGTGAAAAACCTACACATGAGTTAAACAACGAAAAAGGTGAGTCCGACAACGCTAAAATTCAAGAAGAGTCTAATTTTGAAGAAATTAATCTCTTGTCACCTTCTTTTGAAAATCATTGTTTAGTACCCACTCATGCTAAGTTTTTAAAAGAGTTAAACACTAACGCTAAAATTGACGAAACAGTAAGTGTTAAGTTAACTAATGATCAAACTACTCTAATAAAAGAAGACCCATTTGAAATTAACATTACACCGGTTCCATGTTTCTTTCAAAATTCGTTTATTAGTAATGTCACCATTGATAAAGATCTTTGTGTTAACATAATGCCTAACTACATTTTCGAAAAATTAAGTATTAGTGATTTTTCTCCACTTCAAATACCCATTTTTCTATCCAATCGGAAAATAATAAAATCAATCGGTATAGTTGAAGATGTCTTGGTTCAAGCAAATCAAATGGTAATCCCAACCGACTTTGTCATCCTCGATGACGCTCCTCTAGTGTTGGGACGACCATTTGTAAAAACTCACGAAGCTTTGAAAAACCGAAAGTTCAACAATCTACCTCTTTAATTAGGGGCATTTAAAAGAAGTGTCGATCTCGAACGATCAATGAAATATCCATTCGGAAATAATGACCCCCTAATTGAAGATGAAGATGAACCACCCGATACAAGTGAAGAAATTGACCACTTTGTTGAAGAAGAGGTCGCCATAGAACAAACTTTTAAAGTTCTTGATCGAAATGAGCAACCAAATAAGGAGTCTCCCAAAGACCCACCACTTGAGCTCAAAGAACTTCCAAAAGGTTTGGAATATGCTTTTCTAGACAAGGATGGTAATTTACCTGTAATTATTTCGTCTAAATTAGATAACTTAGAAAAAGAAAAATTAATTAATCTTTTGAAAAAACACAAAAATGCAATAGCTTGGAAACTTGTAGACAGAAAAGGAATTAGTCCTTCTATGTGCACACAAAAAATTTTGATGAATGATGACTACAAATCGGTCATACAACCACAACGTCGAGTAAATCCAAATGTTCAAGAAGTGGTTAAAAACGAAGTCATCAAACTACTTGACGCTGGACTTATCTATCCTATCTCCGATAGTCCTTGGGTGAGTCCCGTCCAAGTAGTTCCAAAGAAAGGAGGTATGACGGTAATAACTAACGAAAAGAATGAACTAATACCAACGAGAACCGTCACAGGATGGAGAGTATGTATAGATTATAGATGATTAAATGAAGCAACAAGAAAGGATCATTTTCCTTTACCCTTCATTGATCAAATGTTAGAAAGATTATCCGGTCATAAATTTTATTGTTTCTTGGATGGTTTTTCAGGTTACTTTCAAATCCCGATAGCACCCGAAGACCAAGAAAAGACAACCTTCACATGTCCCTATGGAACTTTTGCTTATCGACGCATGCCGTTTGGTCTATGTAATGCCCCCGCAACATTTCAACGTTGCATGGTGGCCATTTTCCACGACATGATAGAAAAGACAATGGAAGTCTTTATGGATGACTTTTCTATCTTTGGGGATTCATATGACCAATGCCTCGATAACCTTGAACGAATGCTATCCCGATGTGAGGAAACTAACCTCGCCCTTAATTGGGAAAAATGCCATTTCATGGTAACGGAGGGAATAGTACTCGGTCACAAAATCTCAAGCGAAGGAATGGAGGTGGATCGAGCCAAAATAGATACCATTTCTAGATTACCACCTCCATCCTCCGTACGAGCTATCAGAAGCTTCCTAGGGCATGCCGGAATCTATAGGCGGTTTATCAAAGACTTTTCTAAAATCTCTAGACCTCTAACGAAATTACTTGAAAAAGATGCTCCTTTCATCTTTGACAAAGATTGCAATCAAGCATTTCTAACCCTAAAGGAAATGTTAGTCAATGCACCTATCATGATAGCGCCTGATTGGAAATTTCCTTTCGAAATCATGTGTGATGCTAGTGACTTTGCAGTTGGAGCTGTCTTGGGACAAAGAAAAGAAAAGCATTTCCACCCAATTTATTATGCTAGTAAAACACTTAATGATGCACAAGAAAATTACACAACAACTGAAAAAGAATTACTAGCTGTGGTATTTGCTTTTGATAAATTTCGTTCTTTTCTTGTTCTTTCTAAAACTATAGTCTATACAGACCATGCAGCCATTCGATATCTCTTCAAAAAGCAAGACGCAAAGCCACGTTTGATTAGGTGGATCCTACTCCTCCAAGAATTTGACATTGAAATCAAGGACAAAAGAGGAGCAAAAAATACCGCAGCAGATCATCTTTCACGCTTAGAAGACCCAGCTTTAGAGGCAACCAGGGACGAGCAAATCAACGAAAAATTTCCAACTGAGTCCCTAGAAATGGTGGAATATAAGGAAGAACCATGGTACGCCGACTATGCTAACTACCTAGCTAGCGGTATAGTCGCAAAAGGGTGGCCACATCATCAAAGAAAAAAATTCTTTGCCAATGTGAAACACTACTTTTGGGAAGATCCATATCTTTTCAAAATGTGTGCTGACCTACTCGTCCGACGATGCGTACATGGTAGTGAAGCACGAAGAATTCTCCGCCATTGTCATGAAGGTCCATACGGAGGACATCATGGTGCTGCTAGTACCGCACGAAAGGTATTCGATTCAGGATTTTATTGGCCAACTATTTACAAAGACGCCCAAAGTCTTGTAAAAACATGTGATGCTTGCCAAAGAACAGGTAATATTTCTTCCAAAAACGAAATGCCACAAAACGGCATTCTTGTTTGTGAAATTTTTGATGTGTGGGGACTCGACTTTATGGGACCTTTCCCACCATCGAAAGGAAACAAATATATACTTGTGGCAGTAGATTACTTGTCTAAATGGGCCGAGGCCGAGGCACTTCCAACAAATGATGGAAGAGTCGTGGTAAAATTTCTGAAAAAATTATTCTCTCGTTTTGGCACACCTAAAGCTTTAATAAGTGATAGAGGTACCCACTTTTGCAACCACCAACTTGAAATTTTTTTAACAAGATATGGGGTCTATCACCGGGTTTCAACAGCATATCATCCTCAAACAAACGGGCAAGCCGAAGTGACTAATAGAGGTTTAAAACGAATACTCGAAAAAACCGTAGGGTTAAATAAAAAGGAATGGGCAGATAAATTAGACGATGCTTTATGGGCTTTTCGAACTGCTTATAAAACAACAATAGGTACAACCCCATATAAGCTAGTCTATGGAAAAAGTTGTCATTTGCCAGTAGAAATTGCACACAAAGCCTACTGGGCAATCAAAAATGTAAACTTAGATTTAGAATTTGCTGGTAAAAATCGATTTTGTCAATTAAATGAATTAGACGAGCTTAGGAATTATGCATACTCAAACTCTGAAATTTATAAGGAAGGAATGAAAAATTTGCATGACAAACATATTAAACCTAATGAATTTCGGGTAGGAGATTTAGTTCTTTTGTTTAATTCACGACTTCGATTGTTTCCTGGTAAATTAAAGTCTAGGTGGTCAGGACCTTTTTCCATCACCCATATTTTTCCACACGGTGCAGTAGAAATTAAATCTCGAAATGGGCCACCATTTAAAGTCAATGGTCAACGGCTGAAACTCTATCAAGGATTCATTGAGGATGAGGAAGAAGAAATCTCGCTTCAAACGGTGGAAGAATAAAAACATCATGCCTGGTAAGTTACGAACGATTGAGACGATAAAATAAAGCGGTAAGTTTTCTAACCATAGCTTATGGGAAAAAGGGCCACTCACACGAGCACTTAAAAAAAAAAAAACGCTCGGCACGAGGCCGTGTCCGCTGGACACGGGGCCGTGTTCGCGCTGCAGACGGGATAAAACCCCTTTTTCAAAACAGTTTCTTCATTCCACACGCCCCGTTTCCCCGAAAAAGCTCTGGTTCCAGGCGATTTTTCGCGAAATTTCGACGTCTCCTATCGGTCTAACAACGTCAAGGTATGATTCTATCACTCTTAGTAGTTAGATTAGTTACTTGCATGTAGTTAAAACACCACAAATTTGGGGAAAAATCTAGGGTTCTTGAAGTTCATCCGGATCGAACCTCAAATTTTTGCCTAAATCTGTTTGCATTTAGTTAGATTAGTGTTAAGGAAAGTAAATACACTTAAATTGTTCATAGATTCACCCGATTTCTTACAAAAAACCCCAAACCCTTGTTCTTGAACCGAAAAATATAAAATTGATAGGGTAAACGGGATATTTTGGGAAAAACGGCACTTAGGGTTTCATTTTCGGGGGAAACCGCACCTATTGGACCAAAAATTTTCAAGTTTTCGAAACCGGGTCGAAAAATGAAGTTTTTGAGTAACAGACCTCTGGACACGGGGCCGTGTCCGCTGGACACGGGGTCGTGTCCAGCCCGCTGTTTGCAGTTTTGTCCGAAAACATTTCTGTTTCGTGCTAACTTTTGGAGTATTCTTGCAGATGGCCAGGAAGTTTACAAGATTCAACACCAATGAGCTAGATGCAAGAGCTCGATACGAGTTTCTTCAAACAAGGCCGGAGGAATACCCGAGGCAGGCTTGCACAGAACTGCTAACCATGGTGAATCAAATTGACCGTTTCAACAACATTGTCACGGGACCACTCAGAGTCGCACTAACAACCCGACTCCGTTCCGTCCATGAATGCACCCTGGAATTCTACAGCACCTTTGCATTCACTTCAAGGTGCGACCCGTTCGATAATGACGGGGTGTCATTCCGGTGTGGCGGAACGAGGTATTCGATCTCCATGGCACAATTCGGGTCGATTATCGGGTTGTATGCGGAAGAGGATGCGGGAAACGAAGAAAATACAGGGGGATTGAGAGAGGTTGAAGACAACGAACGCCAAGCCATGTGGGCTCAGATTGGGGAAGGGTTCTACAATCCGAGCAGCACTAAGAGTACCAAGCTGAGGGATCCGCTATACAGATACATTCATAGGATCCTCGGCTACTCTCTTAGCCAAAGGCATGACAGTGGTGGCGTCGTTGGGTTAAGAGATTTGCTTGTCCTCCACTGCATTCACAACCGCAGGCCGCTCGATGTTCCGTTCCTCTTGCTCCGAAACATGCATCACAACCGCCTTGCTAGTGCACCAACTCCTATTTTCTTTGGGGGATGGGTGTACCGTCTCTTCAAGCACTTTGCTCACATACCTAGGGCATTTGAGAGGAGCCCATGGTCAGGTACGGTGGATATTAACATATGCCGCTCAATGAACCTGATTTATGAGGCCGAAGACGGGATGGTAACCTTTCAAAGAATGCAAGGTCATGCATGGAACCCGCAAGAAGCGCTTGCCCTCCCAGCTCCGCAACATCATCAGTACCAATACCAATCCCACGGTGATCCGGGCCAATCATCTTCCTCGGGAGGTGGTTTTCCTAACTTTCAAAGTTTGCATGATTTATTGCAGGAAAACCTTATGTGTACTAGGAACACCTATAACATGGCGAGCAACACCTACCACCGGGTCGGAGCTATTGAGAGAAACCTATCCGAAATCCAAGACGATGTCGGATACATACGAGACCACATTGCACGCCATGGAGGGGATGATGATGATGATGACGATGCTATGGAGTAGGCGAGAGGAGCAGAGGAGGAAGCAGTTGATGGATGACTCCCCAGGTTAACCCTTTGCAATCTTGAACAATTGATGGCCTGCGTGCCAAGTGTTAAACAATTTACTTTTCCTAACTATTTCCTGCATTTTATTTTTCTTTTTCTTTTGCTTTATGCTTGGAACAATTAACGATGGTAATGTAGGATGTTTGTGTTATTTGGTGTGGTATTAAGTGATGAAACAGGTACAAACCGAGGCTTGGAATGCTAAGCCTCAACACTTATAGGACCAGGATGGAAAAGACGGGGGAAGAAACCTGTTTTTCAGGCTTACAGACTGTCCACACGGGGACGTGTCCAGCCAACACGCCCCCGTGCTCACCTCCCAGACCTGCTGTTGGGTTACTGACCTGCAGATTTTTGTCAGACACGGGGCCGTGTCCACCCAACACGCCCCCGTGTTCACCGTCTGTAAGTTCTCGTTACTGGCACCTAAACACGGGGTCGTGTCCACTCAACACGGGGTCGTGTCCAGGCTGCCAGTAACGCAAATTTTTTGCTTTTTACACCTTTTTACACATCTAATCAACCTAAAAAAAAAATATTTTTGGGACACATTGAGGACAATGTGTAATTTAAGTGTGGGGGGATGCTAAAACCTTGAATTTTGCAAGTCCTAAATACAAGCCTTACACAAAACTCTATTGGAACCGCTAATCACCCCAATTTTTTTCAAAAATTTCATTTTTTTTTTACTTGTCTAGGTTTAATTCGGGAAATTCAAGTTCTCAAAAAGGTTATATTTTTACAAATTTACAACCGATAGTGTAGTGATAAAAAGAACCAACATAAGAAAATTATGAAAAGGCATGGCAAACTTAGTTAAAATTTGATTATATACACTTGATCACATAAAAACCCTTTCCCACAAAAGTGAGTTTTGAGTCTTTATTGAGCACACAATTACATATCATTAAAACTAAATGCTCATTTTTCGTTTCTTGTGTGAATAGCCGCTTGGTTCTTACGACCCTAGAACTTGCCATGACGATACATTCCCGGTCCTTATCAACTTAAACCCGAGTAAGTAAATGATGGAGGCATTAGGACTAACCCTTTTTATTTCTACACCATTATTTTCTTTTTCTTTTACCACCTACCCAAAAATCCCCCTAGTTAGCCCCTTTGAGCCTAAACCTTTTCATTTCATCACCCAAACCAAAAAACCCTTTTACCCACCAAAACCTTTTTCATTTTTAACCCTTTGTTTTAGTAACAAGTTCGGTTTTTCGTATGAAAAAAAAATGTGTTGATGATGAAGCAAAAAGAAAATAAACAAACAAGTTCATCAAAAATAACTTTGTTTGAATAATAGCTTCATCAAAATAAGAGTTACAAAAATAGAAAGTCTTACGAAAACCGACACTTGTTACGCTTTTCGCCCTTTTTCTACTAACCACTAACCACTACCCTAACCACCTACCTTTAACCCAAGCCTAACCCTTAACCCACAAAGTCCTCTTGATATTTACAAAGGTATAAAAGTTAAAAAGGAGGAGGATTGATTGTTTGGCAAGTTTATGGTAGGAATAAGTTCCATGCTGCTCTCGAGTGATTCACTAAAAATACACCTTCGGCCGAGTGTGAGTGATTTCTCCCGTGAGGTATGTGAACTTGTATATAAATGGAGTTTTAAAAAAAAGGTATGTTATGCCCAAATAAGTAATTTCTCCTATGAAACGTTCTAAATAAATCATTACGAAATGGATTGTAAATAGATAAAAATAAAACCCAAAAAGATCTTGGATATCCCGACACTCTACGACAAGCCCAAAACCTTCTCTTCTACCTATTCCATTTGGGAGTGTAAGCCACATATTAAAGAGTTTTGCTTGAGGACAAGCAAAAGTTCAAGTGTGGGGGTATTTGATGTGTGTAAAATGCAACATATAAATTGTTTTGGTTAAAAATTACCGAAGCAATTTAGTGATCAAATTAGTTGAGTGAGGTAGTGTGCTAGAAACAAGTGTCGAAAATATGTTAATTAAATTACTTGCAAAAACAGTTTCAGGATACGGCTCAGGATATAGAGCTGTATCTGTGATCAAACAATGAGCAAAAATGTAAAGGGTGACACGAGATGTACGAGGAAAGCCCTTGATCAATCTAGATCGCTGGCATAAAACCTCGGGAGCTGACAATCGCAGCTGCCTTGTTCTTCTATTACTTCAAATATCAGGATACAGTGCAGGATATGGCGCAGATCAATGCTAAGTGGTACAACGATTACAAGTGTTGAGTGTTTGTGCGTGATAGAAAGAAAAAAGAAGTGTGAGTTCGAATGTGGAGAGTCAAGTGTGTGTTCCTATTGATCTGGCCTCCTATTTATAGTTACAAGTAACAAACTAACTCTCCTATTATTCCGGGATGCTGGGAATATTCCATTCTGAACGTTGGGGGGGGACTCTTTTAACTTGTTTTCCACGTGCTTATTAACTATAAAATCGAGTCTTCAGCTCATATGACCGTTACAACCTCAATAGCATTGACCAGCATCCGATATTCTCGCGGAATATGCCTTTCTTCTATTCTGACCGTTACAAGACCCATTCTTCCACCATCAACGTCCATTTTTCAACCACCTTGAGCAAATCTTCAGGTAGATCAAGTCCTTTAACGTTGGTACCTTGCTACAAAAGAAAATCGTTAGTAACTGCCAGGATACTGCATCAGGATGTTACCAATATCCTGGTCTGATATCCTGATCGATACTGCCTCAGGATGTTACCAATATCCTGGTCTGGTATCCTGATAATATTAAATCAAGATATATTATCAGGATATGGGCTCAGAATTTCACCCATAACAATTGTCCCCAAAAATATAACTGTTGGATATCCTAATTCCAACAGATATATTTTTCAGTCATTCCAATACGTCCGGTAAGGATATCTGTTTTGAACATTCCTGCATATGTTTGGTTAATCAGCACATAATATGATAAGATTGAAACTACTCCCTTTTCTGTAGACTTTGCTAAGGTCCCTGTTGTCTTCAATCTTGAGGAGCTTGACAGTTACCCCAAGTCTGTCCTGGTAAAAAAAGGAACTATCTGTTGGCACCAGCTCTAAGCCCTCCGCTGTTGCTGCCGAAAGTTTATGTTATGATGACCTTGGTTTCATGGAATCCATCGAGCCCATGAACTCCTTCCTTAATAAGGTAAATATCCAAATCCTGTATCCCGTACACATACACTGAACCTGTATCCTGGTTAGTTTGTCTTTAATGATACCTGTATTTTGCTTTGTAGGGTTTGAATCATCTGGTCGTCCTGTACTTAGAACAATTTATATTTCCTGCACTTAAGACAATACGATGGCCAAAGGTGGATGGGTCCTGAGTTTCAGGATGAAGCCTTTGGTCATCAATCAGTATGGTTTATTTGAACAATATAACAGTTGAAGGCAAATGGGTTCTCGTGTTTTCAGGACGAAGCCTTCAACTGTTTATGTAAATATACTTTAAAAACTTAATTGTGTTCTTGGTGGATGGGTCTCTTTTTGAGATGAAACCAAGAATACAATTAATAATAAACTAACCTTTTAACCTTACATGTTGTTATTAGTTATGCATTGCTTAGTCTGAATTCCAATGTTCCAAACTTAGTGCAATTATTACTTTTTATGAAAATATCTTGATCAGTATACTCGCAAATATCCTATTAAGACTTCCGTCAAATAGGGTTTTTATAACTCAAGCAATTCAGATAAAGTTTTCAGAGAAAGAGGACAGTTCATTTTTATTTTACAAAGTTGGTTTTGAGAACACTTGTTTGACTAGAACACAGTTTCAGTTTTCAATCCAAGTATCCTGAAGTATATCCTGAGAATACATCTTGAGAATATATCCTGAGAACATATCCCGACCAGGATACTCATAAGTGTTATAGTTTCAGAAATTTAGATAATCTAGATAAAGTTTTTTTTTTAAAGAACAAAAATAGGAAAGATCATACCGAAACAGAAGACATCTCAATCCTTTCATTCCAGTCCTTTCGCAACCATTCCACCGAAGGTGTCCCCAGTCCAGGATACTTGGCGAATTATGCCCAAACTTGATCCTTTGAGTTCCTCACAATGCCTTAGTGGGATATAGTGTTGGCATAGGTTTCCTTCTTACTCCAGCATAAATGTCCCCAGTAGGATATAGTATGTTGTACCAGGATATGATCCTTTAGCAATTCTTCAACCAGTCGTTTAAACTTAGCAATCTCTTTTCAAAAATTTATGTAGACTTGTAAATGATTATGTTTTTTGAAAATATACTTTGGGATTATCCAAAAACTTTGTATTTTATTGGGACTAAACCCATTTTCCAGGCATTTAAGCCGGAGTATAAGAACCTCAAGACTTGAAAAAGTGAAAACCTTTAAGTCTTTGAGTTTTGCTGGGGATTTTACCCACGTTTCGTGCGCTACAGGCGAGGGTGTGGAAACCCCAAAACTTAGAAAGGTGAAAACCTTTAAACCTGGGGAAAATCCCAAATTTTCATGCGCTACAGGCGGGAGTGTATAAACTCCAAGACTTAGAAAGGTGATAACCTTTAAACCTTAGAGAGTATGAAAATACCCTTTCGTGAGAGAGGGTGATCAATCCTCATATACCTTTAGGATTCAGGATATAGCCAACAGTAACGAAATTGTCAGCCACTTTTACATGGACTGGTCCCGCCACCTTGAACTATCCCTGAATAACTTGCGCTCCAGGCGGGGTGTTTAAACCCAATTCGGAAGAAAGGTGAATACCTTTAAACCTGTGAAGGGATCAGGATCCCTTATACGTGAGAGAGGGGGCCAATCCTCTAATCTTCTGAAGTATCTTGAGTGAGCATCCTGGAGCTATATCCTGGAACATATACTGCAAAACATCCTTAAACTAAGGTGGGTGTTAGCTTGGCTAACACCCCTCCAATGCTTAAGTTAGTATTGGGTTTCAAAGAATAAATTAAACCAAACATATTTAAAAAAGATAGAATTCATACCATCCTGAGTTAGAAATTAAATTCTAAACTCACTTGAAATAAAGCTTAAGGTGTATAGCATTCCAAGATCTCGGTAGCATATCCCCTTCCATATTCTTGACTCTATATGCTCCTTTCCCTGCTTCTGATTCAACTTCATATGGTCCTTCCCATTTTGGAGCTAGCTTGCCATCGGCAGGATTAGTAGTATTCTGAAAAGCCTTTCTTAACACCCAATCTCCAACCTTAAATCTTATGGTCCTAATATTCTTGTTATATGCTCTGGATATTCTTTGTTGATATGCTGCCATCCTTAGCCTTGCTGCATCTCTTTTTTCGTCTATAGTATCCAAATCTTGAAATAAGGCTTCAGGATTCTGTTCAGGATCCTGTAGGATAGATCTTGCAGTAGGTATCGTCATTTCTGTTGGAATCACTGCTTCTGCTCCAAATACCAAGGAAAACGGGGTTTGGCCGGTTGCATTCTTTACCGTTGTCCTATCAGCCCACAAAACAAAGGGTAATTCTTCTGCCCATCTTCCTTTTTTGGCTCCAAGTCTCTTCTTTAAGTTATTGACAATTATCTTGTTTGAGGATTCTGCTTGTCCATTCGCTTGAGGATGTACTGGAGTAGATGTTATCATTTTGATTCCCCAACTCTTGCAAAAGTCAGTAGTTCTCTTGCTTATAAATTGAGAACCATTGTCATAGATTATCTCGGCTGGTACTCCGAATCTGGTCAGGATATTTCTCTTTATGAAGGATACTACTTCTTGATCCCTAACTTGAACAAATGCTTCTGCTTCAACCCACTTGGAGAAATAATCCGTCATTGCCAACATGAAAACCTTTCCTCATGGAGCTTTTGGAAGCTTTCCCACTATATCCATACCCCACTTCATAAACGGCCAAGGGGAAACAATAGGATACAGCGGTTCGGCAGGCTGATGTAATATGTTACTATGTCTTTGACATGCGTCACATCTTCGAGCATATTCTGCGGCGTCTTTTCTCATTGTCGGCCAATAATATCCTGTCCTTAATACTTTTGAGAATAATGACCTGCCCCCAGTATGGTTACCACAATCCCCTTCATGTATATCCTGAATTACTTCTTTGGCTTCAGGATCCTCCAAACACCTCAAATACGGTCCTGCAAGAGATTTCGTGTATAATATAAAACATTATTTATAATAGTGAATCGTGATACCTTCATCCTAAATGCCTTAGGATTTTCATTTTTGGGGATGTATCCTTCCTTGAGATATCTCATGATTGGAGCCGTCCAAGATTCAGGATCCTCTTCAGGATACTCTGCTCCAGGATCCTGAATACCCGCTACTTCTTTATCCCGAGGATTCGTTGCAGGATACAAGACATGTATTATTGGTATTTGGGTTCCTTCTGGTATCCTGATCGATGATCCCAGATTTGCTAAGGCATCTGCTTCAGCGTTATTCTCTCTTGGTACCTGTTCAAGTGTAAAAACATCGAAATATTCTGCTAATTTTTTGAGAATATCGAGGTATTCGATTAATTTCTCACCCTTAACTGCATAGGACCCATTAAAATAGTTAGTAATTAACAAGGAGTCAACATATACTCGCAAATTCTTGATACTCATACTCTTAGCCAATTCTAATCCTGCAATTAAAGCTTCATATTCTGCCTCATTATTAGTAGCAGGAAATTCACATCTAATGGCCTGGGGTAATATGTCCCCCTGTGGCGATTTTAGTAGTATACCTAAACCTACACCTCTTATATTGGATGCACCATCAGTATATAATGTCCAGGATCCTGAAGGTTCTCCTAACTGTTGAACTTCTAGGTCTACCTCATCCTGAATATCACTACTGAAATCAGCCACAAAGTCAGCTAAAGCCTGAGACTTTATGGCATTTCTAGGTTCATATACTAGATCATAAGCACTTAACTTTACTGACCACTTGGCCATCCTGCCTAACATCTCTGGTTTCCTAAGCACATTTTTGACAGGATAATTCGTTTTAACATGGATCCTATGTGTCTCAAAATAATGTATAAGCTTTGTCGATGCCATGACTAGAGCTAATATCAATTTTTCTAAATGAGAATACCTAGTTTCAGCATCTAACAAATTTTTACTAACATAATAAACAGGATATTGCTGACCTTCATGGTCTTTTATAAGAACGGCACTTACAGCATTCCCTGATACAGCGAGGTATAGGGATAGTGGTTCACCATTTTCAGGCTTCATCAATAGAGGTGCAGTTGAGAGATACCGCTTCAAATCCTGCGAGGCTGCTTCATGCTTTGCTCCCCATTCAAATTTCTTATTCTTCTTGAGGATATCGTAGAATTCCTTGCATTTTTCCGAGGATCTTGAAATAAATCTATTCAAAGCTGCTACTCGGCCTGTTAACCGTTGTACGTCCTTCATATTCGAGGGTGATTTTATATCCAGGATAGCTTTAATCTGCTCCGGGCTTGCCTCTATCCCCCTTTTTGTCACCATATATCCTAGAAACTTTCCTGCTCCCACTCCGAAATGGCACTTAGCAGGATTCAGCTTCATGTTGTATTGATCCAGGATATCAAATGCTCCCTTGATATCCTGGAGGTGATCCTCAGCTCTTTTAGATTTTACCACCATATCGTCAATATATACCTCCATGGTGTCCCCCAGCTTATCTTTGAACATCATATTTACCAATCTCTGGTATGTTGCACCTGCATTTTTCAAACCGAAAGGCATAGCAGTATAGCAATATATACCTGTTGGTGTCATGAAAGCAGTATCCTCCTGATCCGAAGGCTCCATTTGAATCTGCTGAAATCCTGAGGATGCGTCCATGAATGTTAACATTTCATGTCCAGCAGTAGCATCTACCATTGCATCGATATGAGGGAGAGGAAATGGATCTTTAGGACAAGCCTTGTTCAAGTCCGTGTAATCTACACAGACTCTCCATTTCCCGATTTTCTTCTGTACCACAACTACGTTTGCTAGCCACTTTGGAAACTTGACTTCTCTGATCATCCTGGACTTCAACAGTCTTTCAACTTCCTCTTGGATAATCGCATTCCGCTCAGGAGCGAATTTTCTTCTTTTTTGCTGAACAGGCTTGAATGATTTGTCAATTCCAAGCTTGTGAGTGATAATGTCTTTGGATATGCCTGTCATATCCTCATGCTTCCATGCAAACGTTGACATCCTGCATTTCAAAAAGTTAGGTAACTGTTCTTCAATATCCCGAGGGATATTGGTTCCTACGAGCACCGAGATATCAGGATTATCCTGATCCAGGATAATTTTCTTCACATCCTGCTCCGAATCCTCCACGATATCCTGGGCCCGCGTCTTTAATTGCTATGCTGTACTAGGCTTAGTTGAGGATTTCATCGAGGATGAGTAGCATTCTTTCGCTTCCTGTTGATCACTTTCCACCTTGACAACCCCCCAAGGGGTAGGGATCTTGATGCATTGGTGATATGTTGATGGCACAACCTTCATATCGTGAATCCATGGTCTTCCCAGTATGATGTTATAGCAGGATAAGGAGTCCATCACACAGAAGCGTTGTATTGAGTTGACCCCTTCAACATAGACTGGTAACTTTATCTCCCCTACGGTATTCCTAGCTTCTCCACTGAAACCAACGAGCACAGTGGACTTCGAAGTGATATCCATCGGAGATACATTCATCCTCTTCAATGTTTCCAGCTGAATTATATTGACAGAGCTACCGTTGTCTACCAGTATCCTGCGTACAAAATGGTTAGCCACATATAATGTTATTACTAAAGCATCATGGTGAGGATCCTGAACAGTATCCCTGTCATCACTATCGAAAGTTATCACTTTATCAGTTGTGAGGGTAGTCATTCTGACTGGTCTGTCTCCCCTCTCGCTCTTAGCTTCCTTTGCGTGTCTCTTGGCCGCCGAAAACGAAGTCCCACAAATGTCGGATAATCCTGAAATAAAGTTAATTATCTTGGCATCTGCTGGGGGTGATGCTGCTCATTCAGGATCCTTCTCGGGATCCTGCCCTTTATTCTTCTTTTTTCCCAGCAAGTCCTTCAGATACCCCTTGCTTAACAGGTAACTTATCTCTTTCCTTAAAGCAATGCAATCCTCGGTCATATGTCCGAAGTCTTCGTGGAAGGCACACCATTTGGATTTATCCTTCCAATCAGCTTTCTGCTGGTTCTTTCGAGGCCACCTAGCTTTGTCCCCTAAGCCTTGCATAGCATACATTAACTCAGGTATATTAACAGAAAAGCAGTATTCAGATAAATCAGGATATTCTTCAGGATCCTCGTCTTCAACAGCGTTCACTTTCTTGTTATCATTTCTGCCATATGGCCTGGAGCTATATAGCTTATATGAGGTTTCTGATTTCCTGTTAGTTGATTCATAGGTTGAGGTAGAATTCATCCTCTCCTGCACCTTCTTGTCATCTTCCAGACGGATATATCTCAAAGCCCTGTTACGAGCTTCGTCGAGATTCCTGCAGGGATTCATTACAAGATCCTGATAAAACTGAGAATCCTTTTGTAATCCCATCTTAAAAGCTTGCACGGCTGTTGCAACATCAAGATGTGGGATATCCAAGGATTCTCGACTGAATTTGTTCACATAATCCCTCAAGGATTCCTGAGGCCCTTGAGTTATCCTGTAAAGGTCACTGGTTAGTTTCTCAAAACTCCGACTACAAGAAAATTGACTGTTAAATAAATTAACCAAATGTGCAAACGAAGTAATTGAGTGAGGAGGAACGTTTAACAGCCATTTTAAGGCTGATCCTGTCAGAGTAGAACCAAATCCCTTGCATAAGCATGCTTCCTTAAGCTCCGGAGGGATAGGGTTAATCTCCATTCTTTCCCTATACTGGGCAATATGCTCTTCAGGATCCGTAGTCCCATCATACAGCTTCATGTTGGGAGTCTGAAATCTTTTTGGGATTTCAGCATCACAGATGGGATATGCAAAGCGGGATATCCTGTGGCTGTCCTGGGATACTTCCGGAATTGGCTGGACCACTCCAGGTACACTGGATATCATGTCCTTCAATTTCTGGACCTCCCTGGTAAATGTTGACGTCATACCTGCATCCTGCAAAGAGCCATTATTGTTAGTAGCAAGAATATTATTATTTGACACATTACCATTCTGAGGATTTTGGCCATATCCTGAAGCATATCCTGAACTTCTCACAGTCGATATCCTGACCGAAGAGGGTATCTCAGGGGTATGATTCTGAGAATGGCTTGGGACGATATTCCCCCTATTATCCTCAGTGTAAACTGCAGAACTGAAGTTCAAAGCCCTGGGCTGTATAGGAGTGACAGTTTCTTCAGCGGGTCTACTCGAGCTAGCTTTTAAGAGTTTTATTTCTCTTAATAGCATTTGGTTAGTCTCCTGTTGCTGCCTCATTTGTTCCTGCACACTTCCAAATAAGGTTAAAATTTCATCATTAGAAGCTAAAACGGGAGCAGATCCCTGGACACTCCGAGTTGGGATAACATCTTGAGATTGTGTAGAGGCTGGCATCCTTGGAGGAGGTGGTGGAAGCACCGAACCGGTAGTAGCAGAAGTCATAGCAGACACAGTAGAGGAACTCATGTTTGATCTTGAGGCCATTATGGATAATGTGGCAAAAAGTTTTGAAAATAGAAAACCGATTAGCGATTTGACAAAAAGTTTTAGTAAAGAGAGCACCACTTGCCCCACGGTGGGCGCCAAATTGTTTTGGTCAAAAATTACCGAAGCAATTTAGTGATCAAATTAGTTAAGTGAGGTAGTGTGCTAGAAACAAGTGTCGAAAATATGTTAATTAAATTACTTGCAAAAACAGTTTCAGGATACGGCTCAGGATATAGAGCTGTATCTGTGATCAAACAATGAGCAAAAATGTAAAGGGTGACACGAGATGTACGAGGAAAGCCCTTGATCAATCTAGATCGCCGGCATAAAACCTCGGGAGCTGACAATCGCAGCTGCCTTATTCTTCTATTACTTCAAATATCAGGATACAGTGCAGGATATGGCGCAGATCAATGCTAAGTGGTACAACGATTACAAGTGTTGAGTGTTTGTGCGTGATAGAAAGAAAAAAGAAGTGTGAGTTCGAATGTGGAGAGTCAAGTGTGTGTTCCTATTGATCTGGCCTCCTATTTATAGTTACAAGTAACAAACTAACTCTCCTATTATTCCGGGATGCTGGGAATATTCCATTCTGAACGTTGGGGGACTCTTTTAACTTGTTTTCCACGTGCTTATTAACTATAAAACCGAGTCTTCAGCTCATATGACCGTTACAACCTCAATAGCATTGACCAGCATCCGATATTCTCGCGGAATATGCCTTTCTTCTATTCTGACCGTTACAAGACCCATTCTTCCACCATCAACGTCCATTTTTCAACCACCTTGAGCGAATCTTCAGGTAGATCAAGTCCTTTAACGTTGGTACCTTGCTACAAAAGAAAATCGTTAGTAACTGCCAGGATACTGCATCAGGATGTTACCAATATCCTGGTCTGATATCCTGATCGATACTGCCTCAGGATGTTACCAATATCCTGGTCTGGTATCCTAATCATAAACAGCTAATATTAAATCAAGATATATTATCAGGATATGGGCTCAGAATTTCACCCATAACATAAATTACATCAAATGAGGCATAAAACTAACCCTTTTTAAGTACTAATGTTGGAAAAAGAGTGTTTTTGTCTTCCTTTTGTATTTTCAGGATTAAATGAGCTCAAATTCACAAAAGAAGCAAAAAGACAGCTAAATCTAACATAAATACAAGGAAAGGAGCATAAGTGGACTGCCCGACCCCTCAACGGCATCTTCCCAAGCAAAATAAAGAAGACAGAAGACTGAACACGCCCCGTGCTCAGCCAGCACGGGGCCGTGCCCAAGAAGCAGCAGAAAAGACAAACCTATAGAAGCTTCTATTGCCCACCACGGGGCCGTGTCCAGTGAGCACGGGGGCGTGGCGAAAGTACTGCAGGCGCATTAATTGTAATTGCGAATTACAATTAATGAAGAGAGAGAGTGTCAGACAGGCACGGGGCCGTGCCCAGCCTTCTGTTCAGCCTATAAATAGGAGTGCTTGGTTTCATTTCAACTCATCCCTTGGCACACCACCTCTCTCACACTTCATCCACCACCCACCACCATCACAACACCATCATCCACCACCATCATCCATTGTCCATCATAGAGTGTGTGAGTCGTCTCGGGATCCAAGATTGATCGTAAGAGTTCTTGACAATCAAGGCCATGTTTGCCTAAGTCTCTTACATCACTTGGTGAATACAAAGTGTCTAGTATAATACTTTTTATTTCTAATCTTTTGCACTTTTTATTTGGTTTTGTATTAATGACTTTAATAACTAGTTACTTATGTTGAAGGTGATCTTTCCTTATCGTTTGTCCGTGGTGTCTTGGCATTATTTTACTGTCTATATAAAATAAAAGATTTTCACCATTCATATCTCCACGGTCTATATGGAGGTATGTTGGCTACCTAGTCGGGGGTTAAGGGAACGGTTTGGTAAAGGTCTTGCCATTGTTCAGCGTTTAGAGGTCCTGCAATGGACCTGGGTCAAATTTAGTAGGACCTCCTTCAATACTTCACGGTATTGGATGGCGGGGGTCCAAACTCTTTGATCCCCTCATAAGTTAACTACTATTAATACTATAACCCGGCTATTTAGGACTGTATCCCTGCTGACTCAGACTACTTAGCCGAGGGTAACGTCACCGCCAAAAGCGGGGCCTACCACAATACTGCATTAATAACTTAATTCATTATCTTCCAATAATCCACCCGTTTAGGATTGTATCCTTGCTGACTCAAACTATTGGGGTGAGGGTAACGTCACCTTCAAAAGAGGGGCCTACTACAATAACTAAGATAATCTCTTAATTATGTGCAAAAGTGCGGAAATAATCAAAGGTTATACTAGATACGAGTCGGAACCAAGTGATTCATCTTGTCTATCTGTTTTTCTTTTATTTTATTTTTCAGCATTTTAGTTAGTTTTTATTTTTCTTAGCTTAAAACATTTTTCTAAACTTTTTATTTTGGTTAGACGTTGAGGATAAACCGGTATTAAAAGCTCTTGTGTCCTTGGACGACCTCGGTATCTTACCAACGCTATACTACGCTCACGATGGGTGCACTTGCCCATATGTGTGTTTAGTGTTAGTAAAATATCGTGTTTTATAAATTTAAAACTTGGCTAAAATAAGTGTTAAAGGGGCTTAAAATATACACCTAATATATACGACACTTTACCGCACATCATATCACAGTTGTGAATTTCTCAAGAAAGATGCCGATTCCTACTCCCCAATTACCAACCTGGGAGTTCCGGCAAGTCAGGATTTCAAACAAAGAATGCTGACACCCAAGCCTGACCAGCCTTGGGTGTATCCGAGTTATTTTCACTCGGTGTGTAAGTTCTCCTCTTTGATTTATAAAATTCTTTTACCCCTTTGGCCCTACCATCGACCATTTTTCCAAAAATATGTTTTACTTTCCCATTGAAAGCCTTTTCGACATCGAATTCATTCTTTTCAGAATAGAATTGATTCGAAATTTCCACTTTTTCAAATTTTGATTTTAAATTTGCAGCCCGCAATGGTGGAAAGTTGACATCATCCATTGGCGGTACTGACTTTTCTCTTTTTAGCTCAACTTGTGGCTCCTCTGACTTTGATGAGTCAGATTCATCGCCAGAAAGTGGCTCCTTTGCTTCCGAAGAAACAAATTCATCGCCAGATTTAACCTCTGATTTCTTAGCAACCCACGTTTGGTTGTTAAGATTCACTCTTCTTCTGTAAAACCTTTTAGAACACTCACCAACTTCATATGTTGAATTTTCAAACATTTAAAATTTTTCAGTTGGTGGTTCAGTTTTATCAACAACTTTTTCTTTGAGTTTAGAAGACACTCCCTGTTGTGTGTTGGTTGCTTTTGGACAATTCCAGGCGATGTGACCAACTTCTTCGCAACGGTAATAGGTTCTTGTCTCCTTTTTCTGATTAGCTTCATTCTGCTCATGTTTCTGTTTTTCTGCAAGAAACTCCTTGTTAGACTGTTTCCAGAAAACTTTTTCCTTTTCTTCTTCTGAAGAAGCACCAGAAACAAATACAATTTTTTATTTAAAATCTTTAATATTTTGATTATTTTCAACATCAAACCCCAACCCCTTCTTTTTGAAATTGCTTTTATGATTCGGTTTCTTTTGATGACCTGGACCGAAACCTTTCTTCTTATTTAAACGTTGTTGAACTCTAGAAGTATATTTAGGTTTTGAAAATCCCATTTTATCTTTTATTTCTGAAAACTTTATTTTTATCAATTTAAAAACTGTTTTAATATTTTCAATTTTCACATTTTTAATTGGAAATTCCTCATCAGAATATAATTTGTCTGAATCATTCAAAGTATATGCCACTTTGATTGGTTCATCATTGAAACTATTTTCTGTTTTTGGAATCTCTTTATTATGACTACTCTTGACTGATGAACTCGAACTGTTGACTGATGAACTCGAAGTTTCAGACTCAGACTTTGACTCTGACTCCTCATCGTTATCCAACACCTGATCTACCACTTTCTTAATTAACTCAGACTCATGATCCATATCAGATGTTGTGAAAGTGACATCGATGTTATCTGGCAAGTCATCAGTTGTTTCTGACTTCAAATTTATATTGACTGCCTTTTTTACTTGTTCCGAGTTTGGATGTCTCGGTGAATACCCTTCCCAAACTGGAGGCGGACACTTTTTATAATTTGCACTTTGTTTCTTACCAGTATCCGTATCTTCCGACTTCTTATCTTGAAAGGCTTCAAAACCTGCTACTGTCGGATAGATTCTATCAATCAAGTAATCAGAACTTGAGTAACTCATTAGCAATCGTCTGATTCTTTCATTCTCAATCTTTTCAGTCTCTAATTCTTGCTTCAACTTTGCACACTCATCAATATAGTAATTGATGGCCTTCTGCTTAGCATCATCACTGCATTCATCATTGTCAAAGCATCTTCCCTTTCTGAGTTTGTCTTTTCCAACTGGTTGAATGTTCTGTTCAACACATCATAAGATTTTTTCACGTACTTAACATCGAACAACAATTTTCTTTCATCATGTCTAGCTCACTAAACTTCTTATCTTTCTCTTCACAATGTTTGCATGGTTCCAAACATTTCAGACAAGGTTTTGTGACCTCTACAATCTTTTCAATCTCAACAATCTTCTCAACAACTTTAACTTCTTTACTCTGTTCATACTTCTCTTCCACCTGAACAACATTCTCACATTTTACCTCTTTCTTTTCTTTTGCTGCTCGTTTCTCCTTTAGTTTCTCCAATTTATCTTCAAAATAAAATTTGAAACTTTCAGGAGATAAATGAGTTTTACTAATGTTTATTTGATTAATTTCTTCATCATCATCACTGCTATCAATTGGTGATTGATCAAAGACTGGTGTCTTTTCTGAACTATCTTCTGAAGAGACAGACTCTCCATCTTGACTTTTCTCATCATTTGCAAACACATCCATCCATTCTTTCATCAACTCTGGCTCTTGAATGATCTGTGCAACAAATGCTCTAAACTTTGAGTTACTTTCAACCGGAATATATTTATCCCAACTAAATCCCTCTGGCAATCTTTCATCTTCTTGATCTGGAGGCATAGTAATACAAGCTTTCTTCTTTCCATCTTCAATCGGAATAGTACGTGATGATGACAGTTGTTGAGCTACCTGATGATATATTGCTTTCCGATAATATTCATTGTTCCCGAAAGGATTCTGAGCTCCACCTGCTTCTCGGTTGGTCCATTCCCTCTTGAAATGTCCTTTTTCCCTACACCGAAAACAAGTAACTTTAGACTTATCAAAACCTAAAGTAGAAACATTAGCATCACGTAAGTCATCTCTTCCGGTAATCTGCTTAAATTTCTCAGCTCTCCTCAACACGCTCGCTAAACACCACTTAATATCCAGTAACTCCATTTCCTCGGCATCAATCTGATCGTAATCCTCTTTTGTTAACATAGGATTTCCGATCCTTCCCGCAACCAAACTCTCATATGATTCTAACACGGTAACTAGTAATACCATATGACCTTTTGCGACTTCTTCAGAGAAATTCTGACCGTTCTGAAGATGCAACGTGATGTTGCATTGTAGCACATGATCATTACCATTGTTTGAGCTTTGAGACTGATAATTTGAAGTTGAAACATTAGGATTAACACTCGAATATGAAGAAAATCCACTGTTGTTGATTAAACTTTGATTGAGTGATCCGGATGAGTTTTCTGCGCTGAAAGCGGTCTGGATCTTTGGACTAGCTTCAACATTTTGAACATTACCTTTGAAACACATCTTGATATCTTGTTGACCACTTGAATTGTTCATTCTAGCGATCTTTTGTTGTTCAAGATCTTGTCCTTCAAGTTTTTCAATGAATTGAGCAATTGACAATCTATCATACTCTCCGGTATTCTTCAAAATCATAAGATATGTACCCCATTCATTTTGAGGTAAAGCATCGCCTATTTTTTTGTAACACCTCGTAAAATCATGACCAATGTAATGAAGACATGTGTCATGAATTTTAAATGTGTTATAAACCTGGACTATTGAAAGATGTATACTAGGATTAAAAGTGTCAACATGTTCATTAATACCTCTGAGTGACCTTTGTGTAAAATCCAAAACCTTAACATATTTTATAAAGAATTGAAATACATCCACATCCGGTGAATTAATGTGATGAAAAATTTTAATAAATGGGATACAAGAGTGTTTACGACAAATTCTACATGCAACTTTCTCAAAAGAAGCCAAGATGTGTAAGTGCATGGCAAGGCCATGCAAAGTCTGGTCAAATGGTCCCATTCTGTTGCAAATAGACCCAAGATTCGAGTTGTAAAAGATTGCATGGTCAAAGCTTAAAAGTTTGCAAATTCTTGTCTTCTGATGAAGGCTTACGGACTGCAAAGCCTAGGGCTTACGGTCCGTAAGAAGGGTAACTGGGCACTTCAGATAAAGGTCGGTTACGGACCGCAAAGCTAAGATCTTACGGTCCGTAAGAGATGCTTACGGTCCGCAAGGCCTCATGCTTACGGTCCGTAAGACCGTCGGTGGCAGCAGAAAATGGACAGATGCCTGTTCAGCCTGTTACACCGCCTTATATGAGTGGTTTTCGAATTCAGGGGCCTTGGCAACTGGTTTTGGCATTATAGGGACACATGGGACCATCATAAAACATCAGTAGACTTTGTTGGCATCATCTCATGCAATTTAAGTTGGTATATATAGAGCATTGTTGCAACTCTTGAAACTTGCTCATTTCAAGTTCATTCAAGACTTATTCTGGAGCTTCTCTTATCAGCAACAAGCTTTCCTAGGATCCCTAATCATACTTAGGACCTTTGTAAGTGTCCTTAATCCTTCTTAATTCAGTGTAGCTTAGTTAATTAGCTAAAAGTCAAACCGTCGTAATTAAGGTTTGACTTCGAGATTAATCAATAATTGTTTAGTCAAATCTCGAATCAAAAGTACCTATAAGTAGGTAATTATGTGGGTAATAAATCCTTAAAAGGGTACTCCCTGATTCCCACTATAAATAGGTCAATTGTCGGGTCAAACTTGATATTAAAAAGTCAACAGAAAGCTTATTTTCAAATTAACACATAATTAGCAATGTAGAAGCTATGCAACCTGTTTTATCATTGATATAACTTGGTAATTAATGTAAGAACATGTCTAAACATGTTCAACTCGAGAATTTTCAGTTTAGGCCCGGTTCGGAACCGAAAGTCGCATAATTTGACTTTTGCTTTGACTTTCAGTTCTGACCCGTTTAAGCATGTTTTAGGAATACCTTAGAGCCTCATTAGGACCAGGTTTCATATAAGTATAACCCTCTGTGATTATACAACTTGGTTCAATAGTTATCCGATTCATATGCATGTTTCCGTTAATTGCTTATATGTTGCCTATTATGCTCATATGACCTTAGAACATGAATTTTGAAAATGTAAAAGAGTAGAAACCTTAGTTACTGATTTATAAACTTATACCTAAAATTTGACATCAGTTTGAGGTCTAGATTAAGAGTTATGCTCATTAGCGTAATTAGCAAGTTTTTAGTAATTAAACGGTGTAATTAGCGTATAACCTAGTTCAAACCACTTTTTGATACCAAAATTTTTACCCACTAATGTAAAATAATATTTTGGGATTTTTAAATATTTTTATTTATTTTTAGGCTGAGCATAACATAGAGTTCTAAGCTTGATTCGGTAATTGCCGGTTTTGCCCTTTTGGGCTATAAAATGAGTTTTACAAATCCTTTTGACCCCAAAACTTTTTCTACTGATCTAATATGATAAATAAAATATTTTGAGCCTTCTGGAATAATAAAAATATCAGCTTTCCTTTGAAAACCAAGAAATGGCTCCAAATCGCCTTTTTAAGCATTTTTAACGCATAGTATGTATTAAAACTATTTTAAACACATAAGGTTTGATACCTACTGATAATATCAGTAATTTTTTATATTTTTACAGTAAGCTAAAGTTTTTAAACTCAGGTTTCCAGTTTTGACCTTTTAGGCTTAAGTGAAATTACCAAAATGCCCTTCGGTGCATAGTATGGTTAGAAATGATAAATTTCACACATAGGTTATACGCTACTGATATAACTTAGTAAATTAAGTATTTTTACTGATTACATCAGACCTGTAACTCAGATTTATATTTAAACTCTTTTATAACCTTTAAAATGACCAAAATACCCCTACGGGGCGTAATTTGAATTTAAATTCATTTGGGGCATGATAGAAGATATCTTACTGATGTCACAACATATTTAAGGCATATTAACTTAGGAAACTTGTATATGACTCATATGGATACCCGTTACGCACTTTTCGCGTTCGGATCGGTCTATGTAACTAGTTTGCATAATTTAGCCGAAACGGGTCAAACCATATCTTTTTCATCTCAAAATCCAGAATGTGTTTAAGTTACCCATATTAAACAAGAATACAAGCTTGTCGGGTCAAAACCACATTCTAAACCGGTCTTCGCTTTATCATGCGTTTAAACCGTATATTCCTTTTGAAAACTAACCGGTCTAAGTCTAAGCTTAATTAAAGACCCATTAGGATTCTAATAGGTTATTAAAACCTTCGTTCCAGATTAGGAGCCCCGCAAAAGCTACGTGCACTTGCTGTATTTGATTTAAACATTGCTCAGGTAAATACTCTTAACTTATTTTCCCTATACGGGCTTGGGATACGGTATTATAATAATACCGCTTGGTCGGGTATGTAGTCATTTAAATCGTATTGTGATTGATGTATTTACATAACCTGTTTAATATGTATTATTTGGTGTATGGCCTTTGGAGGTTAAATGACCATGTCCCGGATATCCTTGGCATCATTCAAAGAAATGGCCACGACCTAAGCACGGGGTGTAGGCGTACACCTGACAGATGCATTATGTAAAAACTGGTAATCCACTTAAAGGAAATAATCCTTGTGGGCATTATACCTGTGGCGTGTCAATTAATCTAGACCGGCCCTACAAACCGGCCCTGATGGACGACAAATAAGTAAAACTGTATACAAGATTATTTTAATAATTGTCCCAAGTTATAAAAGATATTTTTGCCGAAGTGCATTCAAATCAATTTTCAAACTCTTTTCAAAATGAGTCAGTTAAGTTGTATTTACCAGTGTAAACTGACGTATTTTTCCAAAAAGGCTAAGTGCAGGTACTATTCGTAATAAGCTGGATACTCCAGGCATCAATAATCAAGTCTCGCAAGCTCTAGATGTCGAAGTCTGTTGAAAAGTTTTCCTTTTTATTTTGATCCGCCTGTGGATCTGTTTCAACTATTTTGTGATACTTAATATTACAACTTATTCGGTTGAAATGCATCTATCTTTTGCTTCCGCTGTGCATTTAAATATTGTGTTGTTTGACTATGATGATATCAACTACGTCACGATACTCCCCACCGGGCCCACCGGTAATACGTGGAAATATCGGGGTGTGACATTTTTCAACCCATTCCTCTCGATCTTTATTGATATCCAACCGGGTCATTGAACGTACTAAATGACAATATCTCTCAATAAGAGTCTTTGTAGTTTCACCCGGCAAACTTGAAAACAATTCAAATTCTTTCTTTAATAATGATTTTTTATTTTTGATCATCTCCGTACTTCCTTTGAATTTTGTGCGAAGTGCTTCCCAAATCGAACGTGCACTACCATCATGTTGAAGTAATACGAAAATGTCTTCTTTCACAGCTTGTTGTAGTAAACTGATCATCAATTTTTCTGCCTTGTACATGTGTCTCTCTTTTTCCGAAAACTCAGAAATAATTTTTATAACTCCCATATCAGAACGAGGTCGAACATACATAGTTTCAATACAAACCCAGGACATTAGATGATTTGCTTGAACCCAGTTTTCGAACCGTTCTTGCCAACTGTAATATTCTTCAATGCTCATCAACATTGGGGGGTTTTGTAACGTTACCGTTTCATTTTCCATATTTACATTCTGAGCAACTGAACTTGAAGTAGCCAAGGTAGTACTGAACGCGTTATAAAATTTGTTTTCCATGTTTCGGTATCAAGAGTTCACAATAACAGAATTTTCAAACGATCTAAGGGTTTGGAACGAGCTGGAAGCCTCAAACCACACGACCTAGAATAATTAGTTCAAACGACCTGGAAGTTGGCACAATCTGAATTTGGTGCGACCTGAGATTGGTACAACCTGGATTTGGTACGACCTGAACTCAAGCGATCTGGAAATTTTAAGCGATTTGACCACCCCGTACGTTCTGGTTTTTCAAACCGTGCGACCTGGAGACACTTTCAAACGAGCTGAAAACTTTTCACACGATCTGGGTGTTTCTCAAACGGTTTGGGCAGATTTCAAACGTCTTGTCTCAAAAATCAAACGGTTTGGAAATAAATTCACCTCGTTTGAAAATTCTAAGTTCAATATTTCATGATTTCGTCAAATTTTTACCAGTTTTTAGGTAGATTTACCGTCCAATTTGTTCACAGATTGTTTAAACCAATGTTTCACGTGTTATATCAAGAAATCAGATCATTTTAACCGTAAAAACTCAGTAAATTTGTTGAAAAAGTGTAGAAAAGTGGGTAGAAATGAGTAGAAATCAGTTTTATCCGTGAAAACAAGCTGAAATGGTAAGAACTCTTCCTCCAGTGCTCTGATACCACTTGTAGGATCGGGATTCGATCAAACGTGTCGTTCAGAAGAGTTCTCGATCAATACGAAAGGCGGAATCAGACGTATTGATGTTATAACAGCTAGATTTGCACGTAGAATCACTTTAAATGTCGATTGTATTGATTTGACAAAGTTACACGAGCTGGCGACACTTCGGCAGAGCTTCGCTACCGGAATCCAAAAGTTCTTCAAATGAATACCCAAGACCACATATATATATATAGGAGAGCCAGACCCCATGAACCAGTCCACACGAGCTGGCCCAGGTCGCACGACCTGGCCAGACCGCATGAACTTGGTCACCTCGTGTGAGGTGGCCTAGCCACTTCGTGTGAGGTGGCTGGTTCAGCTCTGTTTCCCGTTTCTCTCGTACAACGTGTCCTGGTCTATCTATTCTAGTTACATGACTCGATACAAGACGAAGTGAACAGACATATGCACTAACAATAAGTAAAAAAATCTAAAAGTTTCGGGTCTAATAGTAATTACAATAAAGTGTAAAGGGGAAAACTAAAGTTGAGGGTCAAATAGTAATTATAATAAAGTGTAAGAAATGAAAACGAAACAAATATTAAGATTAATGGAATAAACATATTACTACTAAAGTTGAGAGGCCTATGATAAACTCAAGAAAAATAGGTGCAAATGAAAATTCTAAAAAATGACAAAATAAGCATTGTATAGTAATATTTGTTGCATCAACGAATATTAAATATTTTTGCGATAGATAAATATTAAATTCTATTGTATAATTTATCTTTTAATTAAATTAAATTTTAAGGATAAATAATTAAATTTGATGAAAATTTCAAGATATTATATTATCTCGTATACGAATTGATTTTATGAAGTTAAGATAAGAGTGTAAAATTTATATTAAATTCAATTATATAATTTATCTTTTAATTAAATTAATTATTGATAATTAGGTAGAATAGATATGTGGGAAAACTAAAAAATAGATGACTCCAGAGTGATATGTGTCCCATAAATGGTTTCTTTTATTATACTAGTGGTAAGACCCGTGTGCAAACACGGGTGGCTTTTAGAAAACCATGCATAACACATTATAATAGAAAGTAAAAAAAATTAGTGCAGACTTACAAAATTGATATAAACTAATGGTCAATAGGAGTTCTATCCTGTAGTCATATAAAAATTTTGACCATGTTTTTCCATAACAACTAACCATGTACAGTTAGAAAAAACGTTTATAGTAACATGTTTCGTAGGTAGTATGTTCTTCAACTCATGATGAACAAAAAATCTATTGATAAGCTAAAGGTACAAAAATAATTATTTACATTAAAACTCTTTAGATACAACCATTACAAAAACCCATATATATAATTGTTTAAAATCACAAATGATAAGCTTAGTAGAAAATACTAAAATACTTGTAACAACAACCACAACACAAACTACATAGACACCTTCTTCAGAATCAACTTGCCAACATCAGGTTCATAAACGAATGTGCATTTCTGCGCTGCCTTGATATCGTTCGGAATGAGGAACTTTTTTCGCCATTAACTTGCGACATATCTGAAGCCTTGACCATGCTTCTCAGGTCGGAAATGAATAACAGTGTCTACTCCATGCAAATTCTGAATGGTCAACTTCAACGACATGTCAATACACGACATCACGACAACTGTTGCGTTAAGGCGCTAAAAATAAAAAAAAATACAATAATCAATATGAAAATATACATGTTTCTAAAATAACTTTAGCAAATCTACTAAACGTGTATAACATATGCATAAAATGAATATATAACAAAACTTACAAAGCGACGATCAAATTTTCGTACAAACTGTACTGGATGATAATCAGGATCATATTTATCATCATCAGAAGAACCACCACTATCTTCATCCTCCTCATCATCAGAAACATCATCCATAGAAATGTCACTGCCATCAGAACCATCACCTGAGTTATGATAATCACTATCCTTGTCCAGTGAATCAAATTCATCATCAAAAGCTGGTTGTTTATCAGGTAACTCAACTACTATAGGAATAACATTAGATGTCTGACCAGGAGGCTTATCAACACCACCAGCCATGTTTTCCATTGCAGCTTTAGGTACCAAAACTTCACATTGCTTTACATCAAAGAGAGTCAAATAAAAGTTGTAGTAAAAAAGGTATCTCATAGCAACAACATATTTTTCATCAAAACCTAGAAAACCTACAACCTTCTTCCATCCATCACCAAAGAAATAACACTTGCTAATACGATCCTTTTCAATAAAAACATCAAACCAATTCCACGCGTTGATATAAACCTTCATCGCTCCCTTCAGCTTAGAAACATTAATAGTGTTCTTCACAAAATCGGTGGGTAGAAGCTACAATAAAAAATGTTAGCATTAACATCGTTAAAAATAATCGACTTTATTTAAAAACATGAAGAAATAGATATGACTATAATTTACCAAACATTTAACTGTATTTTCATTAACAAAATGACAGAAAGACTCAATATACTTTTTATGCACAAAAGATGAAATAGCGCTGAACATAAAAAACTTTTGCTGACAATGCTGATAAGGTGCAACCTTCATAAAAGGTGTCAGCAAAAAAGTATATGGTCCGATTTTCCTAAATACAAGCACTGTTCCTTCGGATAAAGAAAGATCAGGAACAACTTTTTCCCAGCCTTCCATGAAAACAAAATGACCATTGGGTCTGGCAAAATTAACCAACCAAGTCTTATCATTCACACACCTTATGACAGCATTGTTATTATCAACAACAGATGATAACCATGTCTTGCAAAAGATTTCAGGTATAACCTGTAAGATAAACACATACGCAATCAATCAATGATAAGCATTTCAAAATACGTATTAGTAAAACAAATTAAACACGAATTTAAAGCATAAACATTAAAACAGTACCAAGAATTCATTGGTGACTGATGAAAAACACTTGTAGAAAAACATTCTCCCTGTTTTCCTGTTGAATCTGAAAAAAGAAGACATCCATAATGATACAAAGTTCAAAATGTTTAAAAGTTACAATGATGAATCCCGAAACAAATAAAGTGAAAATAAAAAACAAAATACAATAACAACACAAAATTATTTTAAAACAAAGAATATCTACTGAAACAAAGAACATAAATTTGGAATTTTTTATATCCCTGAAATAGAGAATATCTATTGAAACAGAGAATGTCTGTTGAACCAAACAACCACTGCTGATAAACACAAAGACTGTTCAGCAAACGTCTGCCAAAGAGAACCTCTGCTGATGAATACAAAACTATGCCTGAAACAGAGATTATCTACTGAATTTTTTTCCAAACAATGATCTCTAGACATGTTCTCCATAAATAATACAACTACTTAACTAAATCCTTTTTCAATTTGTATTCGTAACTGTCTATAATGGTATATCTACAACGATTCGATTCATTTAAGACTAAAAAAATACCACAAACTTCATCATAAGTTGAATGTACATACCTATTCTTAGTAATTCAACAATGAAACCGGTCGATTGAACTCTATCGTAGAAGAAGAAAGTGATGAATGTTGAACCCTAGATGAACACGGTGATGAAAAAGTATTTTGAATGAAGATTTGAAAGATGATAGTTGTTGATGTGTAATGATGGTCTGTATGCACAGAACTGTTAGTTCCCCCAAATTTCAACTGATTTAACATATAGTTCCACAAACACCCCTCATTGATTTATGATATTTACATAAGGGTAACATAATGTGTAGTTAATTAAAATTATTTATATTAAAATTAAGGGATAAAATTGTAATATTTATACTATATATAAATATATTAAAATTAAATATGTTTAAAATAATTATATAACCAACACTTTTGTAACTAACAGAATGCTGACGTGGCAGTAGTTACAAATATCTGATGGCTAACATCTGTCCACGTCAGAATCTCTCTTGTGATAATAGATGACCGTTGTTTGGAAACCTCTGTTGGCCAAAAACAGAAGTTAGGAACATCATAAGTCAATAGTCGTTAGCATAATAATGGATGACAAATTGTTTGGAAACCTCTGTTGGGCAACAACAGAGGTTGGAAACAATAGTAAATCAACAGTCATTAGTATAAACAAAAGTTATGCCAACAGACGATACCTTTCAGTAGTTGTTCTCAGCAGTGGTAAATTAACAGTCGTTAGGATAAACAGTTGTTTCATAAAAATGAAAAGAATGATGAACAGTCGTTTGGATAAACAGTTGTTCGTTAACATCTGTTGACCCATAGCAGACCTTTGCGGCTTATTTCAGACATTCTTCATCAGCAGATGCTCTCTTTTGCCAAACTTTAGCTACAACAGACCTCTTACAACAGCCTCTATTGACTCTTTGTAATTTGAGGATCAAATTCTTCAAAAAACTCTTATTAATGATCAAATTTTATACATTATTTTGTCTTTACACTCATCTGTTCACCCTTAAACCAACCTTTAATCTTGTTAAACCTCTATTGATTTACCAAACATCTGTTCACACACAATTCAACATCAAACTCAGACACAATTACACATCTACATCGATATCGGTCTGCAATCCTCAGCTGATATTCAAAAGTATATAATAATACTTATGCTTGCTAAAATAAGTAAAAGTAAAATGCGACAACAAAGATTGATAGGATTAAAATTTATTCATTTATTCAGCAGTAGTAAATCAACAGTCATTAGGATAAACAGTTGTATAGTAAGAGTGAGAAGAATGATGTCAGCAGCATGCTTATACAAAGATTACAATTACAATGTTAACCTAGTGAGCAACATCTAATAGGCTAACAAACTCCCAACATCTGCTATTAGTCTAACCACTGCTACTATGAAAACCTCTGTTGAGCAGCATATTTTGAATATCATCTGTTCATTAACATCTGCTGGCCCATAGCAGACCTTTGTGACTTCAGACATTCTTCATCAGCGGATGCTCTCTTTTGCCAGACTTTAGCTGCAACAGACCTTTTACAACAGCAAGTATTAAGTCTTTGTAATTTGGAGGATCAAATTCTTCAAAAAACTCTTATTGATGATCAAATTTTATACATTATTTTGTCTTTACAATCATTTGTTGACCTTTAAACCAACCTTTAATCCTATGAAACCTCTGTTGACTTACCAAACATCTGTTCACACATAATTCAACATCAACATAATCTAACAAACTCCCAACATCTGCTATTATCCTAACCACTGTTACTATAAAGACCTCTGTTGAGCAGCATAATTTGAATATCATTTGTCGTTCTTTACAATGATCTGTTGACCCTTAAACCAACCTTTAATCCCATAGCAAACCTTTTCTTCTTCAGACTTTCTTCATCAGCAAATGTTCTCTTTTACCTTTTATAGCTACAACAGACCTTTTCCAACAGCAAATATTGATGTGTTTGTAATTTTGAGGAGCAAATTCTTCAAAAAAAAACTCTTATTGATGATCAAATTTTATATATTATTTTGTCTTTGCACTCAACAGATACAGGTTTTTCATATTCTTCTTTCTCAGATTTGATCTCCTTTTTAACAATTACTGCCTTTTGATTCTTCCTTTTTGCAGCTTATTTTTCTTTAAGCTTTTCAATTTTACCTGCATAAAACGACTTTCCATTATGATTTATAGGTGAAAGTTGTTGTTTAAGATTTTCAAGTTCCCGGATTTCCTTTTCATAATTGTCACTCTCTTCATCGGATGAGTGATAAAAAACAGGAACCTTTTCTGAAGCTTCTTTTGCTAAGACTATTCTTTCTTCTTGCTTTATTGGAATATACTGCTGAGATTCATAATGCATATATGCCAACAATTCTTCAAAATCCATGTTTTGATTTTCAAAGTTTCTCAATCTCAACTATCAAACGAAATTATATCTTTCACGCGAAATTACTCCAAGCGATATTACCTGCCCAGTAACTTTCAAACGGAATTAAGTGTCAACTCAAGCAGAATAACCCTTTCAAGCGGAATATCTTATTTCGCTTGAAAACACTATTTTCAAACTGAATCAACAATTTGAAGCGGAATCACCTATTTCAAGCGGAATCAGATAATATTTTCAAGCGGAATAACGATTTCAAGCGAAATCAACCTGCTTATTTCGCTTGAAATGTTGCTGACATCATCAATTCGATCTGTTTTTGGCAAAAATTGATCAAGTTCTAGGCCGATTTTAGGTCTGATTCTTTCAAGGGTTTGTTAAAACTATGTTTGCACAATATATGTGAAAATCAGTCCATTTTAACCGTGAAAACTTGATTAATTTTGAAAAGAAGGTGTAGAAATCAGAATTTTCCAGCGAAAACGAACTAAACAGTAAGAACTCTTCCTCCTGAGCTCTGATACCACATGTTGGATCGAGATACGACCTAACGAGTCGATCAGAAGAGGTCTCAGACAGAATCAGAGGCGGAATTCATTGATTCTGTCTTTGTTTAGCTTGTATTCACTATTAATTGTCTTGTTTATTGATCTTGAAACGATTTACAGCACGTAGACACTTCGACCGCACCTCGGCGTCGGAAACAAGAAGATTACAACTGATCTCGCTTCAAGGCTATTTATAGAGTTATGATTTCGCTTGAAAGTGGCACTTGCCATTTCAAGCGAAATAGCTTATGTTAATTTCGCTTGAAATGATGTTTGCCACTTTCAAGCGGAATTAGCTTAAACTCACTCAAAACCTTGAATTTCTCGTACTACGTGCCCTGAACTAACAATTCTAGTATAAGACTCAAAATAAGACGAAGTCGACAGACGGATGCACTAACAGTCATCTGCTCACCTTAAACCAACCTTTAATCCTATTAAACCTCTGTTGACTTACCAAACATCTGTTCACACACAATTCAACATAATCTAAATCAAACTCAGACACTAAATAAATAAAAGTAAAAAGCAACAACAACGATTAATAGGAAAACAATATCATTCATTTATTCATGACATTAAAATATCAACAATTACATAACATACTGAACAACGAAACTTTCAAATACAACAATAACAGCAAGAATTAAGAAATTTTAGCTTCAACTCCATCGATTGCTAAACCTCTCGACGTATATCCTTGAGCATCGCCATGAACTCCACGTCTCTATCACTGCATTCGGTATTTGCAACAACACAAAGGTTACGAATGGAAGTTGAAGCTATCCGCATCAGGTTTCTGGAAACCTGCTCTCTTGTAAACAGACCAACATGCAGTCCATCAAAATATCTCTTCAGATCTTAAAGAGTAACCCTATCCTCATACACCTGTTCCTCAATTTGCCTGATAAAGCGCTGCTTTAAATCATCAGACCCTGCAGAAGTGTATGATGCCATTTTAACTTTATATTACTCAAGTAATGGAAAGAATGTTAACTTCGTATCAAAACGTAATGAAAAACAAGTGAAGTGGCAATGTGTTTATATAGTGAAATATCTAACAGCCCAAGATACCATATTTAAACTCATTGTACATTTAAGAATCCAACCAAGCAAAACGTGTGATTTTAATATAAATATATAAATTTATAATTCAAAACACCAGCCTTTTAATGCAAAAACCTTTTCAAACCCCAGCTTTTATGGGAAAACTATAAAATTATATATCAAGAAACCCAAGGGACAAATTTTAAAGCTTCAAAGAAAAAAACAGGCTATCATAATTACAATTAACCTCTTCATTTACCACATAGACGCGTTTGAAACACTATAAAACACTGAAGATTAGTTTGATTCAAAACATCAACAAATTGTCTTACAAATCACTGTTTGTTAAAAACAAATCAAAGTCCGTAAATCCAACAAAAATACAGATGGCAAACAGATGCTTCTACCACTGGTCAGACACCAGCGATGTTAAAACACAATTCTTGATCTGGTCACTCAAAGAAAAAAGATCAGATGAGGAACTAAACAGAAAAGTCGGCATAATCAGTGATAATAATTACAACAAAACCTTGAACAACATAGCATTACTTGATGAAATCCTCCACTCTCCTCCATCAGATTTCCAAAAGAATCCAGAAGAGTTTCTGTCACAACTACTAAAACAGGATCAGAAAATCTGCAACATGCTAACCGATCTGAAAAACAAAAGAGAGAATGAAATCACATGGAGAAAGGCGAGAGTATATGAAATCCTTGCAAGTATTAACTGTAGTGTGTAATAGCTCTCATGCATTTATATCTTTCTATGTATATGCTTTTAATTTAATACTATCAATATGGATGTTAACATACTCTCAAATGTGACTGTTAATAAAAACTATCAATATTATCAACACTTGTCACATCAAATTAAATTAGTATAACTACAGTTAATAAAAATAAGCCACAAACCTAAAATGTGACTTTCCCATCAAAGAAAGTAACACATATAACTTTTCACGATGTTGTAACAATCTATCTATACTTTCTATAAAAAGAGAAAACCAAGTGACATAAGAAAAGCTGAGGTGAAACGTTGATGTGTGAAACAGAGCTTCAATAAAACAACGATGTTGGAACAATGATATTGGAACAATGATATGTGTAAACAGAATCAACAAATGTTCGAACAAAGAACGGTAATCGAAGATTAACCGGCTCAATCACGATAGCTATGCATTTGAGTGAGAGAGATATGATCGCAAATATGAGTGAGAGAGATGAATTGAAATTTGAATGTGGAGCCAAATTCATATATGTTATTTATAGGGAGCCAGATTCATATGTAGTTTAAATTTTGAATTTGGAGCCATGATTTTAAATTTTGAATATGGGTAGAAGCTATAGGTAGAGGTTTGAAGTGTGTATAAACAGTTGCCCTTTTGTATGTGGGCAAACGTTTGGATTTTCAATAATGGTCAGACCTTTGAAAGTATAGATATGGGCCAGACCTTTGAAAATTAAAGTGATTTTATATATTAAGGTTTATGATACAGTAATAACATAAGAAAAACCTTGTTGGACAGCCTCTATGGCCGCCACCTCAGCTTTTCTTATATCACTTGTTTTTCTCCTTTTATAGAAAGTATAGATAGTTATAGATTATTCAACATTTTATATTTGACTAACTTGTCTACTTCTTAATTATAAAAACCATTTTATCATAATGACAGTTGTAAATAAACATATATATTTTTGACGAATATAAATCACACACGGCTGAGACATCGACCTTCCCATATATATTTTATTATATATTATAAAAAACTGTCTAGTTGATTGATGGTTTATTTCTTTTTAACCAAGTTATAAGGAATAATTTATAATGATGATTATTCAACATTTTATATTTGACTAACTCATCTACTTCTTAATTATAGAAATCATTTTATCATAATGACAGTTGTAGATAAACCACTTCAACATTCTATCTTTGACGAATATAATCTATCACACACGGCTGAGTCATCGACCTTCCCATATATATTTTATTATATATTATTAAAAATAATACGTTTATTATATATGTCATGATATTGACGTGGATATTGAATCAAATCAAGGTTTATATATTATTAAAAATAATACGTTTATTATATATGTCATGAAATTGACGTGGATATTGAATCAAATCAAGGTTGTTGTGTCGAATTATAATTATAGAGTTCTAGAAATAAGGGAGCCGCTAAAATGAGAACCACCCCCAGTTGTAAAAACCGCGAGAACCACTCTCAACCAATTAGATTCAGCCATACAAAAGGGTAGTTTAGTCATTTACTACCAAATGTCATTTCCTTATATCTCTCCTCATTTATTATGTATGATCACTCTCTCTCTCTTCACTTTTTCAACCTTCTCTCTCTTTAAAGTCGGGGGGGGGGGGGGGGGGGGGATAATGCACGGTCCTCTCAAACGCCGGGGGGGTTTCCCCCCGGGAGCCGCACCCGACAAGCTAAGCTCCGCGGTGAATCCCCATGCCGAGTTCTTATCCTGGGCGGTTCCCCGTTGTATCCCACAGGACTCGAACCCGGGCACCTCGGGAAGAGGTGGGGGTCGGTGGCCAACTGGGCTACCCCAGATGGTTTCTCTCTTTAAAGTCTTTATCACATACTTTTTGATTTCATCTTCCCAAAATTTGAAATCCCTCTCTCTTTCCCAAAGATCCGTTCACCACCACCTCCGCCCCTGTACCCCTTCCTTCTCCGGCCACAACTCCGGCGGAGCTAACAACATCTCCGGTAAACTCTCTCTTTTTTGCTTCACCACCATCTGATCACTACCACCACCCGGCTCAAATCTGAACGGGGTGTGGCGGCAGTGGTGTACGGTACGGTAGGGTGTGGCGGCAGTGGTGTACGGTGGTGGGGGCGGCGGAAGGCGGTGGTGGGGGCGGTGGTTTGGTGGGAGTTGTGCACAGGCGGAAGGCGGTGGTGGTTTTGTGGGGAGACGGTTGTGCGAGGTGGTTGGTCGGGCCCCCATTGCCTGAAAACGAACCGATTTGTGTTCTTGAATTTTGGGTCTTTTTGTGATTCTTGATGATTTGCCCAAAGGTTCGATTTGTTTCTGTTTTGATTGGGGTTCTTTGATTCAAAAAAATTGGGTTTTTTTTCTGCTTGAAGTTTGGTGGGTTTTGATTATTTTGGTGGGTTTTGTAAAAAACAGGTTGAAGTGGGTTTTGATATGTTGAATGATGTTCATGTTCCTTTTGCTGGGTTTTGTTTGAATGATGTTCATGTTCATGTTTTGTTTGAATGATGTTCATGTTCCTTCTGTGGGTTTTAATATGATCGATGGTGATTTGTGAATTTTTTGAATGTTTGAACAGGTTACCTTTTGCTGGGTTTTGTTTGAATGATGTTCATGCTCCTTCTGGGTTTGAATGATGTTCATGTTTCCTTTTGAATGTTTAAATCGGTTGAATCTGGTGCCTTATTGAATCGGCGGTGATGATGCAAAAAAAAAAAACGGACGATGGCGCGGCAAAGATGGTGGAGGGTAGGTTTTTGAACCCGCAACCCCACTTTGCAGCCTCTGATTATCGGGAAATCTGAGCCAAAACTTCGTTTTTTTCCAAGAATCCACTCGTTCTTTTTTATTTTTGTTTGTTGGGTTTTTATATTTTTTTGAGGCGTCGATGATGATAGCAAACTATCTGAGACACCTACCGAGTAACGATTTTCTGGGTGCGTTCGTTTTTGTGTAAAAAAAATTTTGTAAAAAAAAAGGTCAAACCGTAAACTTTTTAACGTAAAAAGTTTTACGTAAAACGTAAAAAGTTTTTCGTAAAACGTAAAAAGTTTTTCGTAAAACGTAAAAATTTTACGTTTTAAAAAGTTTTTAACGTAAACATAAACTTTTTAACGTTTTAAACTTTTTAACGTTTTAAACTTTTTAACGTAAAACGTAAACTTTTTAGCGCAAAAATGTAAAACGTAAAAAAACGTTAACGTAAAAAACCGTTAACGTAAAAAACCGGGGCGTAAAACGTAAAAACGTAAAAACCGTTAACGTAAAAAAAATCGGCGCGTAAAACGTAAAAAACCGGGGCGTAAAACGTAAAAAACCGGCGCGTAAAACGTAAATAACGTTAACGTAAAAAACCGTCGCGTAAAACGTAAAAAAACGTTAACGTAAAAAACCGGGGCGTAAAACGTAAAAAACCGACGAGTAAAACGTAAAAAACCGACGCGTAAAACGTAAATAACGTTAAAGTAAAAAACCCGGGGCGTAAAACGTAAAAACGACGCGTTGAAAAAACGACGCGTGAAAAAGGCGGGCGTAAAAACGGCGCGTCAAAAAACGAGGCGTGAAAAGGCCGGGCGTAAAAACGTAAAACGTAAAACGTTAAACGTAAAAATTTGTAAATAAATCTGAATTTAATAATGCTTAATAAAAAAACTTTGTTTAAAAAATAAAAATCTAATATAATAATATCAAAAACTAATAAAAAAACATTAAAGACAAAATAGAGTAATTTACTTAAAGACCCTTATGGATTAAAATATTAAAAATATAATATGACAAAAAATACTTAATATTATTTTTAAATACTTTTAATCCCATCCATCCATCTTCTTGATCTAATGGCCAGAAAGTGGTTCTCGCAGTTCTTACAACTGGAGGTGGTTCTCATTCTAGCGGTCCCCCTAGAAATAAATTCTCATTTATCAAATAAATATTTGATAAATATGAGATCTCAATACCTATCGTACAATAGCAATTGATGTGCATAATGAAAAAGCTATTTAAAACTCTTGAAAAGTGCATAAAAAATTATTAGCCAAAAGGAGAAAATGCCAAAAGGCTGAAATGAAATAGAATCACTGTAAATGAACCGCTCTCGGACATTAGTTTGAACACTTAGGCCGTGGGGTATGGTGAGGCTTGGGTTGGGGCATTGGTTGACATGTGGAAAGCAAATTTAAACCCACGCTCATGGGGTATGGTGGGGCTTGGGTTGGGGGCTTGGGTTGGGGGCATGAGTTTGGTTTGGCCATTGAGAGTCTGACATGTGGAAAGCAAATTTAAACCCACACCTTGCTAGCCCGCCCCACGCCCGGCTTAAAAGCCAAGCCCCAATAGCCACGCCCAAAACCCACGCCCCAACCCAAGCCCCCGGGGTGGTGATTTGGGCGTTTTCAGCCAACCCACGCCCCAACCCAAGCCCCATACCCCATGGCCTTATAGATGTAAATGTTGTAGGTTATAACTTACAACTTATAAGTGAGTTTCTTTGAAAATGAAACAAAAGGAATGAGACCGTACGACCAGAGGCGGACCCAGCCCAGCCCAATGAGGGCAGGTGCACCCACGAGAAAAAAAAATTTAGTGCTAAGTTCCGTTGAAAGTCCCGCCCGCATCCCATGGAATTTTTCGTCCGCACCCCTTAGGTAAAAAGTGTTATCAAGTTATATCTTAATTTTTTTCGGTAAACTTTTATTTTTTTTAAAAATATTACCTAAATTATATAACTCTTAATACCTAATTAACTAGCCCACTAAGTCTTAACCCGTTAACCAAACCTAACAATATTTTAAATTATAATAAAATAATTAAGCCTAAAACCCTTAGAAATTCTCTCCCGCTCTCTCTCTTGCGTCCCTGCACTGCCAGCGAACAACATCACCCAGTGACAACAGTCCAGCAGTCGGCGACAAAAGTCCAGCAGCCGGCGACCACCGTAGTTAGCCACCATACCTCCGTCGTTCGACACCAAATCCAACCGGAATCCGAACACGGGCAAGTTTCTTTGTTATTTTGATGATTTTGGTTGATATTGTAGGAGAAAAAGGGTAATAAAGTTGTTAAATATGTTTGAAATTTTGTGTGTTTTGACGTTGTTTATGGTTGTTTAGATAATTTTTAGGGTGACTATGTTGTTTAGATGATTTTTAGGGTGATTACAACTTACATTATGATTTCTAGGGCTTGAATATTTGAAAATTAAAATTGAAACATTATGTTATGGAGCGATGAACTTATGGATCAATTTGTTTGTGATAGGAACCATGAGTAGGGACTTTATGACGCGATTTCTCAAGAGGAAATGAGTTGAATCATCTTCTGAATTCGTTGATGTGGATAATCCTCCTTCGGATCCTTATGATCGCAAGCCGATTGAAACATATAACGTGAATCAATGAGATGATATTAGAAGGGCATATCTACTAAGAGGTCCATGTCAACCAAGAGGTACGAATTCCCACAATCAACATTTCAAGGTCACGAGTTAAGAAAATTTAAGGAAGAATGGTATGACTGATGTGTGCAAAATGCAACATATAAATTACATCAAATGTGGCATAAAACTAACCCTTTTTTAGTACTAATGTTGGAAAAGTGTGTTTTTGTCTTCCTTTAGTATTTTCAGGATTAAATGAGCTCAAATGAACAAAATAAGCAAAAATGCAGCCAAATCTAACAATAATACAAGAAAACGAATAAACGTGGCATGCCTGACCCCTCGACAGCATCCTCCCAAGCAAAAACAAGAGAACAGAAGGCTGAACACGCCTCGTGCTCAGTGAGCACGGGGCCGTGCCCAAGTGTCTGCAGAAAAGACAAAGTTATAGAAGCTTCTATCACCCACCACGGGGGCGTGCCCAGCGGACACATGGCCGTGGTCAACGCAAAGATTCGCAGAATCTAGGCAAATCTTGATAGTACAGATACGCTTCTGCACACGGGGCCGTGCCCAGCGGACACGGGGGCGTAGTCAACTAATGCAGACAAACTGCATTTAATGAAGAAAGAGAAGATGGGTGGACACGGGGCCGTGCCCAATGGACATGGGGCCGTGTCCAGGATTCTGTGCAGGCTATAAATAGGGGTGCTTAGCTCACTTGCAAACCATCCCTTGGCAAACCACCTCTCTCACACTTCACCCACCCACCACCACCATCACAATCCACATCCACCACCATCATCCATCATCCATCATAGAGTGTGTGAGTAGTCTCGGGATCCAAGATTGATCGTAAGAGTTCTTGACAATCAAAGGCCATGTTTGCCTAAGTCTCTTACATCACTTGGTGAAGACAAGCATTTAGTGTAATACTTTTTATTTTTAATCTTTTCGCACTTTTTATTTGGTTATGTATTAATGACTTTAATAACTAGTTTCTTATGTTGAAGGTGAATCTTCCTTATCATTTGTCCGTGGTGTCTTGGCATTATTTTACTGTCTATATAAAATAAAAGATTTTCACCATGCATATCTCCACGGTCTATATGGAGATATGTTGGCTACCTGGTCGGGGGTTAAGGGAATGGTTTGGTAAGAGTCTTGCCTTGTTCAGTATATAGATCCTGCAAGGACCTGGGTCAATTTTAGTAGGACCTCCTTCAATACCCACTGGTATTGGATGGAGGGGGTCCGAACTCCTTGATCCCCTCATATGTAAGCTACTATTAAAACTTTAACCCGGCTACTTAGGATTGTATCCCTGCTGACTCAAACTACTTAGCCGATGGTAATGTCACCTTCAAAAGAAGGGCCTACCACAATATGCATTAATAACTTAATTAATTATCTTTCAATAATCCAACCCTTTAGGATTGTATCCTTGCTGACTCAAACTACTGGGTTGAGGGTAACGTCACCTCCAAAAGAGGGGCTTACTACTATAACTAAGATAATCTCTTAAAAAGTGCAAAAGTGCGAAAATAATCAAAGGTTACACTAAAGGCGAGTCGGATCCAAGTGATTCATCTTGTCTATCTGTTTTTATTTTTATTTTCAGCATTTTTAGTTAGTTTTATTTTCTTGTTTAAAAAAAACCTTTTTCTAAAATTTTGATTTGGATAGACGTTGAGGATTAACCGGTACTAAAATCTCTTGTGTACTTGGACGACCTCGGTATCTTACCAACACTATACTATGCTCACGATGGGTGCACTTGCCCATATGTGTGTTTGGTGTTAGTAAAATATCGTGTTTTATAAATTTAAAACTTGACTAAAGTGTAAAAAGGGCTAAAAATATACATAAAAATATATAACGCTACACACGCATCAAATTTTTGGCGCCGCTGCCGGGGACACAAGGTTTTAAGAAAGTTAGGAATCAACGGCCTAATCGTTTTTTCTTATTTTCCTGTTTTTTTTTTCTTTTTTTAGGATTTTTCTTAGATTTTCAGCTTCTGCAGAACTCAGCACGAGCCGTGCCCGCTGAACACGCCCCTTGCCCAATCTTTGATACTGGCAATTCTGTTTTAAGTCAGACAGTAGCTGAACACGGGGCCGTGCCCACTCAACACGCCCCGTGCCCAAGTGTCAGTTACTGAAAACAGAACCGTAAGATCCCGACGGTTGGTAATTTCTGACACAAACATGAGTGATACTGATTTTTTTACTATCGGCCCTCTTATGGTACGTGGTGTCAAATATGTGGTGGCAATCATAAAGATTTAGAATGTTATTTTTTAAATTAAAAGCCCCACTATATAGACTCATTGTTTTCCTGTAGCCTTAAGAGGGGCGAGAGTAAAAATAATCCTTATCTCTCCCTCGAATGCTCTCAATCGACCCTTCTAAGAGAAATGCTTCTTGACGAATTATTTCAAATGGAAGACCTAATTCTTAATTGGGTAAAGGAACTTGAGATGGATATCATTAATTCATCTCAAGAAGATACCCAAGAAGAATTGTTGAGGTCGCATTCGAATAAAAACAACTTCGTTGCTCCCGATATCACCTCTAACTCTAACGAAGATTTGAGCGATAGTCGTCCCTGTGTCGATTGTGCCGTGAAGGACTCCCCATCGACTTCATTCGATACATACATAGACCTGAGCGATTCGGCATACACCTTCTTTAACGAGAGCCCGGGAAAGGGTTGGACTTGTCCACCTACATTTAGCATAGGAATCACCCTCACCGATAACCTCTTGCGTTCTTGTCTAAATCTAGAGCAATTAAGGTATCTCAGGCACTTCGGGGTTGTTCCGTCCAATAAGGAACCACCCGATCCGGATAAATTCCTTAGAAATAGACGAAACTTCATAAACAGCCTCTAGACACGGGATCGTGTCCAGGTCAGCACGCCCCCGTGTCCACCAAAAGATTCCCGTCTGACTTTTTGTCAGAATACGGACAAAATGTGTCAAGTTCTTGTCTGCACACGGGGACTTGTCCAGCCAACACGGCACCGTGTGCAGCATGCTGTCGTTTTCTATAAATGCAGCCAAGATTCCTGCACATTTGGACCACTCCAAAAGACAGAGATTTTGTGGATCTTCACACATACCATCCTAGGTATATTCTAAAGAAGGTTCCCAACAACCATCTTGTCTTTTCTACTTTTGTCTATTACCTTCTTCTTCATTTTCACCTCAAAGCACCTCCATTAAAGCTTGAAATAAACATGGTTCCAAGCTTTATTGTGATGTTTGTTAGGTTTTCATTCAAGGAATCTTGTTAAAAATAAATTCTACAACATTGTTTTAAGTTGTTTCTTCTTAAAAATGCTTTAACAAACGGAAAGATAATTTAAAATTCCAAGATTCCTTGTTTCAAAAATCTGCAGACAGGTGAACACGGGGCAGTGCTCATTGAGCACGGGGCCGTGTCCGAGGTTACTGTTTCATTGAAATGAACTCTCTTTAGTTTATTTTCATAGAATGTCGAGCCAAAACAGTGGAACTTCGTCAGCACATTCCAGAAACAATCGAAGAGAACGGAGATCCTCAATCGAAGCAACTCTCGTACGCTACGTGATGGCATTACGAGAAGCTCTTGATGAGATGACATCGGTAGAGGAGGTCCTAATAGACCGTATAAATTATCTTACGGTGGGGCTGGAAAACAGTTTTCAAGAAATCAACCTCTTGCACCAGAGGTTGAACATTCTTGTGACACCTCCCATGGAAACAATCCTCCCTTAAGAGGATTGGAACCTGGCACTTGGAGTCAATAGTCCCACCGGATGGGATGACATCCCCGCGGAACCCCCTCTTGACAATTTGCAAGAAGTCCCGGTGGAGGTTACACCCCCTCAAAATGATGCCAATGAGCCCGCCTTTCTTCTTCCTAGGGAGATAGAATAATGGCTCGCCGACGTGTGAGGGACCCATATCCGGAGGAAGAAGTTCTTCGAGCCCCATCCAACCGAGAGAATTATCTTTTCGGAAATTTTGCTAATAGAATAAACTTTAGGCTAGAACTTCTTGGTTTAGACTTCTTGTGTTTTCTGACCTGTTTATCTAGAATTTTAATTTATTAGGAATATTATGTAACTTTCTCTATCGAATGAAATGATGGTTTAATTAAATTGGTGTTTGGATGATGATGTAATGGGTAAAACACAATCGGGATGGTGAAGGATACCAAGGGAAACTTGAACCAGCGCCACATGCACAAAAACAGAGACTCCCGCAAATTTTTCTTCATTACAGCAAGTTCGGCATGGGCCGTGTACAGCCAACACGGCCCCGTGCTGAACCGTCTGTAGAAAATCGCCCAGTTCAGGTAACTGGACACGGGGCGTGTTCGCTGAACACGCCCCCGTGCCCATGCTTCTGTTTCTTTTTACTAATTTTTGTTATTGGCAACCTGAACACGGGGCCGTGCCCGAACACCACGGGCCCGTGTCTAGATGCCAAGTAACATAAAATTTGTTTTTAAACATACTTTTACACATTCAATCAACCTAAAAACTTATTTTTGGGACACATTGAGGACAATGTGTAATTTAAGTGTGGGGGGGGGGGGGGATGCTAAAACCTTGAAATTTTTGCAAGTCCTAATTACAAGCCTTACACAAAACTCTATTGGAACCGCTAAACACCCCAAGTTTTTTCAAAATCTTTTCATTTTTTTTACTTGTCTTGGTTTAATTTGGGAATTACAAGTTCTAAAAAGGTTATGTTTTTACAAATTTACAACCGATAGCGTCGTGATAAAAAAAAAACCAATATAAGAAAATTATGAAACGGCATGACAAATCTAGTTAAAATTTGATTATATATACTTGATCACATAAAAACCCATTCCCACAAAAAGTGAGTTTTGAGCCTTTATTGAGCATAAATACACATCTTTAAACTAAATGCTCATTTTTCGTTTCTTGTGTGAATAGCCGCTTGGTTCTTACAACTCTAGAACTTGCCACGACGATACATTCCCGGTCCTTACCAACTTAAACCCAAGTAAGTAAATGATGGAGGCATTAGGACTAACCCTTTTTTTATTCAACACCATTATTTGTTTTCTTTTTTTTTTTACCACCTACCCAAAATCCCCCTAGTTAACCCCATTGAGCCTAAACCTTTTCATTTCTTAACCCAAATCAAACACCCTTTTTACCCACCAAAACCCTTTTTCATTTTAAACCCTTTATTTTAGTAACAAAGCTCGGTTTTCTTGTGACTTCCTTATAAAAAAATCATAAAGAAGAAAAGAAAAATAAAGTTAGCAATAAACAAACAAAAGCTCATCAAAAGAAGGATTGTTTGAATAATGCTTCATTGGAATAAAAAGTCACAAAAACAAAATGTTTTACGAAAAGCGACTCTTTTTACGCCTTTCGCCCTTTTCTACTAACCACTAACCCAACCACCTACCTTTAACCCAAGCCTAACCCTTCCCCCAAAAGTCCTCTTGATATTTACAAAGGTTTATAGTTAAAAAGGAGGAGAATTGATTGCTTGGCAAGCTTATGGTAGGAGTAAGTTCCATGCCGCTCTCGAGTGCTTCACAAAAATACACCTTCGGCCGAGTGTTGAGTGATCCCCTGTGAGGTATGTGAACTTGTATATAAATGGAATTTTAAAGAGGCATGTTATGCCCTAATAAGTAATTTATCTTATGTAATGTTCTAAATAAATCATGACGAATAGGATTGTAAATAAAATAAAAATAAAACCTAATACGGAATCTTGGAATCCCGACACTCTATGACAAGCCCAAAAACTTCTCTTCTACCCATTCCATTTGGGAGTGTAAGCCACATTATAAAGAGTTTTGCTTGAGGACAAGCAAATATTCAAGTGTGGGGGTATTTGATGTGTGCGAAATGCAACATATAAATTACATCAAATGTGTCATAAAACTAACCCTTTTTAGTACTAATGTTGGAAAAGGTGTGTTTTTGTCTTCCTTTTGTATTTTCAAGATTAAATGAGCTCAAATGAACAAAAGAAGCAAAAAAATGCAGCCAAATCTAACAATAATACAAGAAAAGGAATAAACGTGGCATGCCCGACCCCTCGACAGCATCCTCCCAAGCAAAAAACTTAAAACTGGATGTAACTCGTTCTCAGGGTCACGTTGTAGTGGCTTTTGATATGTTGGTTAAGTCGTTTGTGTCTGTCTGAACCGGGTTTGGCGAGGGTTCGATACCCGGCGTTCCCCATCTTTACCGTTAAAGTATCCGTTTCAAATAGTATATGCAGATGACGTGCCACAGTAGTAAGGACCATTAGGGGACTGTGGGGTTTGGGTTTGTATATTTCTAGACCGGTTGATTAACAAAAAACCACTAAATGATGGTGAAGACACAAGCATAACGGCTACAAGGATGAGGCGCCATCTTTCGATACTTTCCTACAACTCGCTTATTCCTAAACAATCAGTCGACGAGATAGAAGAGGACGATATTGAATGTATTTAATGATTTGTATTAATTTATATTTTATAAAACAGAATTCAATATATATACTTATTGTATATATGTTTCGATGACATATTAAGTAGGCAAAACTTCATTTATAATTAAATATTATATTATATTATATTTATTGTGAACATGTGTGTATATATATATGTGTGCCCTCACTATGTCAATAATGACACACCGGATGTCTTACTCAAATATTCCTCATTCCGTGCAACGCACCATTTGGATAAACCAAAATGATCGGTTTGAACATTGGTCGCCAAATATTCTAGAGTTTTACTATGACGACGATAGTCCAACTTGCTACTCAACCTACATGGGTAAAACACCTCTCGAAAAAGAATGGTGGGGCGGATTACTTGGATTTTGTGGAAACGGATTTATTCAGGAAACGGTACCTTCGAAATACCTTTCCTGTTAATGATAGTGTTTTTTTTTAGTCAAACTTTAACCATATTTTTCTCAGCATATCAATGCATGGTGTAACAAGCTAATGTATCAACGGGAGCTTCACAGACGGTTAAGGGCGATGCCGTCAAAGGATTATCGGTGGATAGTAGTCCCGCCTACTTTTTGTTAACATGATAATAGAACAAAATAGAGAGGCCTACGAATATGGAGACGGTTCAAAAGAAAATTTTCCTCCCTTTTGGGACGTTGATACGGTACGTTGTGAAATATGCTTATTCGGAATGTACGCTGTTTATAAATTTGCAGACCTTTATTTTAATAGATTTAAAAATAAACTTTCTGTTTAAATAAATTAGAAATTTTTATATTTTATGTTTTATAAAAAAATATTGATTTTTTAAATAATTTGTAACTTTAAAAAAAATTCCCTAAAAATAATACCTTTTCTGGAGCTTATTTACGTTTCAATTTTTTTTGCAGATTTACATTCCCTAAAAATAAATATGCGTTCGCTTAAAATATATGCTTATTTTCCCGATAACTGTAACCTAAGTAGTTGCGGAGAAGGATTTTGCATACACAGGAAAATACATCAAATTCTTTTAGAATTTGAATCTCCATTCGTATGGTTTCTGGGCCGTATATCGTACTGGCAACACTCGGGGATAGATAGTGTAGAAGACTTAGAGTATTGCGGGGATGTTGTGTGGCCTGACCACGGAGCTCATATTGGCCGAAACTCAGGTGTTATCATATGTATGCTATTGGAAAATCTAGTTTACAACCATTCATTGACATGGAACGAAGTAAACATGCAGGATGCTTGTGTCAGATATAGACGCTACATGGCTGATGAACTCTACGCCGGGCGCTACACACCAACTAATTTTTGAAGGCTGGACGTACGCATTGTAAAATTTAATTCTTATATAAATTAAAAGTACTAATTACTATTGCGGTTACGAGAATTTGTTACATGATTTTCCTAATTAAAACATAAAAAAACTAAGTTATTATTAAAATTCTACTAAATTATAAGATGGACAAATGTCATCCGTTGGACTCTGGGTTTCTGTCTCTTTCCCTTTTCCTTTGCCTGATGATTTACGTGAACGAATCTGTGATGGCATTGGATCTAAACAAACGTCACGACCATGGCCGTATGTTCGACACCGCGAACAATATACCTGAACGGGCTCTTCCCCACGAGATAAGATTCGGGTGTTTTCTTTTGGACGGCCAGATTGACATTTTGTAATATACGACGGTAATACACTGCCAAGGCCTTCTGGTATCACCCATTCAGACCTATGAGGCAGAGGATTAATCGATTCTTCATACGTTTTTTTGTATACTTCGTTTGAATAACACGAGAATGCATAATGACTGCAGTCAGGTTCACCAAAAAATCTTGAAACAACAATCACATGCCCACAAGGTAGACCAGAAACTTGCCAGACACGGCAGCTGCACGAACGATTCAAAAAATCAACTAAACCCCTTTTTTCCCACCGTCTTCAACAAGAAAACTGTTTGTCCCAATGCCTGCAACAGTCCAGGTTCTAGACCCTTCAATTTTCTTTAAAATTTTCTTCTATTCCCACTGAGTCAGTGAGTGGCTCTCCTGCACAGTGGCGGATCTTGCCCGTTGAACGTGTCAGGGCCGAAAGACACGGGCACTAAAAAAAGCCCGGGCAAGCCCGGGCCAAATATAGTATATATAAAAAATTTCGATCGAAATGCGGAAAATTAGCACTACAGCCGAAAAACTTGCCCGGGCCGTGGCCCTGCCATAGCCCTATTAAGAACCGCCCCTGCTCCTGCATGCCCTGCAGTCGACGGTCATAAAACCATTTTTGTACGGAATCGCGGAAGAATTCGATAAGTTGCGTTATCGGCATCTTACGCGAGAATCTAGACAAAGAGTTAATAGACTCCGCACTATTAGATGTCATATAGTGGTATCGATTGCCGGGACAATGAGCTCTTGCCCATCTACCAAACCCAATATTTGTTAAAACCTGGCGTATTCTAGGAACGGCAAGACACAAAGCATTGAATGAGTCATTAAAGTCAGACATCCGATAAGATTTACATGTCTTCCACCATACTGCCTCGTATTCTTTTTTTTAGACGACGGCAAACGTAAATTCATCATTAAATGACGACAACACAACCCGTGGTAAACACGTGGAAACACGTTTCTAACACCTACATGTATAGAATTCGCCCTATCCGAAATGATCGCCATATCTGCTATTTCACCAACACACTCTCTAAGCTTTGAGAGAAACCATGTCCAAGATTCACCATCCTCTGATTTTCCTATGCCATAAGCAATTGGTAAAATCTGATTATTTCCATCCATGGCCACTACTAAAAACAACGTCCCTTTAAATTCACCCTTTAGGTGTGCTGCATCAATGATAACGACCGGTCTTAGATTAAACATAAAGCTACGAAAATGAAAATTAATGATAACAAAATAAGATCAAACCCATGTTATTCTAAAAAAAATAAGAACAAGTACAAACGAAAAGGTGTAACTTACCGCAACACCTAACGCAACAAAAACTATTTCAAAACGACTCTGCTCATCAACCAAGATGTGAGTAACGCTTCCAGGATTTGCAAGCTTCAAATTGTAACAGTATATTGGTAGTTCGGAAAAAGAGTCTCGGGTTGTTCCTTGTAGAAGTTCAAGTGCATGGCTTTTACCACGCCAAGCTTGAAGGTTTGTTATCTCAACCTCGAACCTTTGTCCAAAATCTTTGACAATCTCTTTCGCTCGATATATCCTACCACTGTCTTTTAGTTGTTCCTTTAAAAAGTGACCCAAAACCTTTGGGTTAGCCTGACGAAAATGTGGGTGTGTTTGTGTCTTCGAACAGGTGTGTCTATCATTCATATGTTTAACAAAAAATAAACTACCACCAGGAATAGCATGTGCCTTAAATCGCCATTCACAACCATCACCCATGCATGACACTTCATACCGTGTCTTAGATGATCTATCAACTTTAAACTCGAAATGCTCTAACAAACATTTCTTTCCCAACTCAAGCTTCATCTCTTCTTTGTTATTGAATATATGACCGGCCTCAAACACTATAGATGAAGAAGCTGATTCGTTGTTAGACGTGGATGATTTTTCAAAATTATTTTCTAAAATAGGACACTCATCGTTTAAAACATCAACACTTTCTTTTACTGAAATATTTAGATCTGGAGTTTTGAAGTTGTTTAAAGAAGAAAAACCAGAGGAACCAACACCAGACTCTTGAATAACATATAATTTATATAATTCAAAAGGATTCTGCATCGTCAACTCAAAAAAAAATCTAACATCTCGATCATTAATTATATCGATCGGATTAGTAAACGTAGACATCCGGTATGACAATCGTGTAATGTTTGGAGTATCACACATCTTAGAAACATAGTTTAAAAAACTATTATATGAATGATTTGTTTCAATTTCTAAACCACGTCTCCTGGAATCGCCATCAGTAACATACTCAATGTTTCCGTTAATGACATCCCACTTCCCCCCAGTATAAACAACAAACTTGACCCTCATGTTGTGAGATAATTACTAAAAAACAAACTTTTAGAATCTTAGATTTAAACTTCAAATACGGTTTTTCATAATGCACAATATTTAAATAAGGGATCCCTCTAAATAAATGCAAAACGTCTTAAATTCCTACAAAAACGTCTTAAACTCGTACAAAAACGTCTTCAATTCGTACAACAAACGTGTTAAAATAAGAAATCCAGCTCGAGCTGATGTAGCCGGCTAAAGAGAGTGAAATGGCTCAAGCCGGGCGGAAACGTCTCAAGCCGTCTGAAAAAATGGGTAGCCATAACGAAACGTCTCAAGCCGTCTGAAACGTCTCAGCCAAGACGTCCAGACGCCTGACTTTACTGTCGGACACGTGGCAGCGTATGGTTGGTCAGCCGCCAAGACGCTAGACCCCATTTGTGGCGTCTCCCCAAGACGTTTGACTTGGCCATTTTCGAAAGGTTGACCAAGTCTTGGCCATTTTGGCTATTTTCCCTTATTATTATTCAACTTATACAAACTTCATGAGTGCCAATAGTACTTGCTGTCGATTGGGTTAAATGGGCGGCTGCCCCTTTTTTTTCATTTTTAGTTTTAATTTAATTAATGTTAGTATAATACAGGGGTTAGGATCAAATACAAAGGATAAAATAAATAAGAAGGGTAAGAAGGATTCTAGTCCATTGATCTTAGATTTGGAGGGTTGAGATTAGTTGTAGGGAAAATAAGATAATAGAAGGGCATAAAGAAAATCATATATTTATGGATTTTCTCTCTCCACATGCAAGACACATGCCAATTCCTCCATCAATTTAAAACGTCCATAACTTTTTCATACGATCTTTTTAAAAAAAATCACCATAATAACGACGTTTTTTTATCTTTAATATGAGTACCATATTATCAAATAAAAATAAAATAAATAATTCATTTTTACTGGGTTTTTTTTTTTTGCATTGTGTTAAAGGTTCAGGTCATTGTGTCTTTTAACTGGGTTTTAGTCAGTAGAGTTTCTATACATTGTGTTATTATCAAAACCTATAACACAATGTTAATTTGGGTTCTATCCATTGCGTTTTTATAAGAACCTATGACACAATAAATGACACAATGAAGATGGTGTTATATCTGGGTTTTCTATAAATTGTGTTATTAGTTCAGGTCATTGTGTTTAATATGTTATTCATTGTGTTTTAATATGTTGTCCATTGTGTTTTAATAATTTGTTCAATTTTTTTTTATTATCTTTGTTCATTGTGTTTTAGTTTGTTGTGTATTGTGTTTTTAGTTTGTTTTCCATTGTGTCTTCATCTGCTCTTCATTGTGTCTTTTATCTGTTGTCATTAATTGTGTCTTTTATCTGTTGTCATCAATTGTGTTTTTATTTAGTCTGATACTTATTGTGTTATATGTTATCGTCATTGTGTTATACGTTATGGTCATTGTGTTTTAGTATGTTGTCCATTGTGTCTTTACCTGTTGTCATTGATTGTGTTTTTGATCTATTTTACATTGTGTTTTACATCATGTCCATTGTGTAATATGCAACTGGGTTTTTGAAATTTTTTTTTGAAGAATATAACAATATGGTATTCATATTAAAGATAAAAAACGCTCTATCTAATGGTATATTTTTTTTAAAACAAATTATGTATAAAAAAGTTACGGACGTTTAAAAATTGGGGGGAAAATAACATGTGACTTGCATGTGCATATTCTCTTCATCTTGTAGAAAAAATTACCCTTTCCATTTAATTCCTCCTAAGACACTTGTCACTCTCTGATGGCTTCTTACCCTTCTTATTTTTAAATACCTTGTATTATAACTCAACCCGTATAATATAATATAGTTATATTTGCCCCTTTTTAAAATTACGATTTCACCCTCAGTTCAAAATTACGTTTTTGCCCTTAGTTTAAAATAAATTTATTCTTTTGTCCCCAGCTAAAAATTACGATTTCGCCCTTAGTTCAAAACTATGTTTTTTCCCCGTTCAAAATAAAATTTTTGTTTTGCCCCACAGCTAAAAACTACGAATTTGCCCTCAGTTTAAAATTATGAGTTTGTCCTCTTTTAAAAACTTATGATTTTGTTCTCAGTTAAAATCTGGAGTCTTGCCATCGTTTTAATTTTTTTTCAAAACTATAGTAGTTTTTGTTTTACTTGGTTTACCCAATCTAATTTTTTTGTCAAGCAGGTGTCACTCGCTCATTGTTTATGACAATTTACTATTTTGCCCCCAGCTCAGGCTTGCCATCTGTTTTTTTAGCAAAACTATGGCAGTGTTTTGGTTGAGTCGATATCATTTTTTTGAGATCGTGTTATGAGTAGTATGCACAAGTAACTAAAATACATGCGTACATATTATTAAACTAAGGAATATTCGGCTTAGCCCCACGTAACGCGGGCTGCGTATCCAACTAGTTATATACAAAATAACATATATTAAATTGGTAATTTTCGGGTCTTGCTACACGCAATGGCCGTGATCACGCTGACCAATAACAACACCCTTTGAATAATTACCCTAAAGACTTAAAGGACAAAGTCGGTGGGAAATCCCACCGGCTTTGCTCCATGCCCCCCTCACTTTAATAATTTTACAATTTTAGCCCTTTACTTTTACTTTGCTCCATGCCTCCTCACTTTAATAATTTTGCTATCTTAGCCCTTTACTTTGTCTTTAAACTTTTATAAAATAACAAATTTAGCCTCTAAACCTCCTACTTGAATTTCTAAAACCACAACCTCATCTTTCAAACTTTACCAGCACCAACCCTCTACTTTGGTTTTTCACCATCAACCCCTTAGCACTTACATAGTTACGCCACCAACCATCTTCTTTTACATTTCTACCAGCACCCCTAATCTTTTACACATTTCCGCCACCACCCCTAAACTTTTACACTTTGTCTTTTTTAGACTTTGCTTTTTTACCCATTAGACTATTACTCCATTTTTACACATGCCCAACGTTTAAAAAATTGCAATTGTAACCCCCTAAACTACAACTCCTACTTTTGCAAATGCCAATTCATTGTGTTTTACGAAATGTCTTAGGCATTGTGTTTTAAATTTTGTGTCTACCTTTATGTTTTACACCTTTTTAATTGTCTTTTACGCACTGCGTTCTACGAATCATGTTTTGTCTTATTATATGTTTCCACCCGTCGCGTGCGGCCGCAACGCGTGGCGGGCAAAATACTACTACAATCTTAAAGGAGAAAGTCGGTGGGTTTCCCACCGGATTTGCCTCCCTGTCCCCGTACTTTAACGATGTTGCAATTTTAGCCCTTTGACTTTGGTATCTTCAAAGTTTCACAAAATGACAAATTTAGTTCCTAAACCTCACCCTCATTTTTTACACATTTCCACTACCACCCCTATACTTTTAAACTTTGTCTTTTTTAGACTTTGCTTTTTTACCCCTTGCACTATTACGCCATTTTTACCCCCACTCAACTTTTAAAAAATTGCAATTGTAACCCCTAGACTACAACTCCTACTTTTGCAAATGCCAATGCATTGTGTTTTACGAAATGTCTTATGCATTGTGTTGTACACTTTGTGTCTACCTTTGTGATTTACACTTTTTTGTAATTGTCTTTTATGCACTGCGTTTTACGAATCGTGTTTTGTCTTACTATATGTTTCCACCCGTCGCGCGCCGCCGCAACGCGCGGCGGGCAAAATCCTAGTATATGTTAAATTGCAATTTTCGGTTTTGCTACACGAACAGGGAGGTCATTAATGTGATCGATCACAGCACCCTTTTGAATATATTGCAATTTTCCATCTTTTGAATACATAAATTTTTTTTACGTATATATTATATTGTATACTATCTTAAAAACCAAAGTCGGTGGAATTTTCCACCGGCTTTGGTTGGCCCTTCAACTTTTGGATTTGGCAATTTTACTCTTTTTCTCATTTTTAATATCCTCTACGTTAGCAATTGGCATTTTTAGCCCCTAGCTTTTTACTAAATTAATTTTCTTTAAATAACTTTCGTTCGTTAATCTCTTTTGTTAATTACTTTTTTCATTAATATTTTTATGTACGTGTCGGTATAAATTTGAGTGTGTCTATGTTTCGACAACCAAAGTCGGTGGAATTTTCCACTGGCTTTGGTTGGCCCTTCAACTTTTGGACTTGGCAATTTTAGTCCTTTCCTCATTTTTAATATCCTCTACTTTAGCAATTGGCTTTGGTTGACTCTTCAACTTTTGGACTTGACAATTTTAGTCCTTTCCTTATTTTTAATATCCTCTACTTTAGCAATTGGCATTTTTAGCCCCTAGCTTTTTACTAAATTAATTTTCTCTAAATAACTTTCGTCCGTTAATCTCTTTTGTTAATTACTTTTTCACATTCATATTTTTATGTACGTGTCAGTATAAATTTTAGTATGTCTATGTTTCGACGTAAATTGTTTGCGGAAACGAGTCAGGTCAAATATAATACATGTTCATTTAGAAAAACCATTTTTACGTGCATATTTTTATATATGTGTTTTTATTAATTCGAGTTGTTCTACGTTTCGACGTATTTTTTTTGGGGGAAACGAACCAGGTCAAATATAATACATTTTCATGCTTATTTTATGTACCTTTCGTAAATTGTGTTCCGAACTAAGCGGAGTCAAATTGTGGTTTTTCTCCTTTTAAAAAAAAACCCTAATTAATACCATATAATACGTTATGATTTTACAGTATAAATTCGATTTACTTTACGTTTTGATTCAATCTGAATGCTTATATAGGTTACATTGAGTTCAATCATATACGTTGAAATGCATGTTTATATGGTTAACGCATCACATAACGCTTGGACTAATTCATTCAATTTTTGCGTTGTACCCGCGCCGCAACGCGCGCGGGCCTTATTACTAGTACTATCTTAAATTACAAAGTCGGTGGCCTTTGCCACCGACATCTTCTCCGTTTTTGTCGTTTATACATGTCCTAAAAAAGCTGATTTAACTACATATTGCCATCCGTTTCTACCATAGATCTAAAATATACTCAATCTTCCATTAAATCCACTTCTTCAACAATTCGAACACCTAATTCAAAACGATGTCGTATCCTCCATTGCCGGAATTCGAAACATTCATTCGCGATTTCATCACATTACACGCCACAACAATTTTTGCCGCCGTACCTCCGCCGCACGACGACGGCACCGTCGAGCCACTCATCTTCACCCTGTACTCCAATCTACAAACAAATCCGGCGAAAGAAGGAGCGTTACCGGCATCAAAAGCGGCAATAGAGGCGTCACCGACGGTAAAGGTAACGGAATAAGAAGACTGTGCGATATGTTTAACGGAGATGTGTTTGACGAAATACGAGGCAAAAGAGATGCCGTGTAAGCACCTATACCATTCGGATTGTATAACGAAGTGGTTAGGGGTTCATGGATCGTGTCCGGTGTGTAGGTATGAGATGCCGGTGGATGAGGAGGAGAAGGAGAAGAAGCGGAGGGATGGTGGTGTAGGGTGGCAAGTGACGGTTACGGTGGTGAGGAGTGGATCGGTGGATGAACCGGATTTGAGTGGGTCGGGCTCAGTTGAAGATTTGGATGTTGAGATGGTTGGTGGTGGGGGTAATTTGGATCAGAATAGGATGGAAGATTTAGATTAGGATTTGCATTACTTTTTTTTCTTTTTTGGTCTTCAAAGGGGAAAGTTATATGCTAGGTTTCTTCACGACATTGTGAATTGTTAAAGTAAATTTAATTATAATAATTTACAATAAAAATTGCATGGTAGAGCTGGTAAATACGTTTTTGAACAACATATCAATCATGGGCTCGATCCTTATTCCTTCCAACTATTTTTCTTTTTGCTTTTTTCCTTTTCTTTTAAATTGTTTTTCTCAGATTCGTATGCTGCTCATTCAGTCATGGGCTCGATCCCTATTCCTTCCAACTATTTCTCTTTTTGATTTTTTCCTTCATTTTTCCTTTCCTTATAATTTCTTCAACTAAATTGCTTTTCTCAGATTCGTATACTGCGTTATTCAGGAATAATAATGTTTTCTATATATCTTTGTGTTACGTGCATCATGCACTTTAGCCACCTACATAGTCTAACCCCTAGGCATTCACGCAATGCCGTATATTTGTGTGTTTTAATGTTTTAAGCACATGGTTAAAAGCTTTGTATTTTTTTTTGAAAGGCTAAAAGCTTTGTATTATACACTTTTAAGTAATTGTCTTTTAGTCATTGTTTTTTACGAAATATGTATAGCGTATTATGTCTCACGCATTGTGTTTTACGAATTATGTGTAGTGCAATGCGTCTTACGCATTGTGTTTTACACTTCGTGTGTGACTGCACGGTTCAACCCGTCGTGCGCCGCCGCAACGCGCGGCAGGCAAGATACTAGTTAAAAAGTAAATTGCAATTTTTCGGTCTTACCACACACAGAGATACGTGATTACTATGATCAATCACAATATAATTTTGAAAATAGTGATTGATTATAGTAATCACATGTATATCTCTCTCTCTCTCTCTCTATATATATAGGGTAGTGATAGTGTATAAAGTGTCTAAAGTGTCTAAAGTGTCTAAAGTATAAGAAGTGTTTTAAACCATTAGATTTCTCATCTAATGGTTGCGATCAATAGGGACCAAATTATAAATTGTGTTTTAATTATATGGACTGATTTGAAAATTGTAGGGGTAATAGTGTCTTTGTATATGTTTCAAATTAGGTAATCTCTCCTAAATTCTAGTGATTCACACCTAAATTCTAGCGATTCAAATTTAACTGCTAAATTCTATCGATCTTAAATTCTAAAAATACAGAAATATGTAACTACTACAAGAAATGTATAACACTATACATCCATCATATAACACTATACATCTATCATATAACACCATATAACACTATGTAACACCATATAACACCATATAACACTAACAATATATAACACTAAACATCCATCATAAACATGCTACCAGAAAAATATAACACTATATAACACTATGCATCCATCATATAACACTATATAAACCAAAGAACACTATATAACATCATGTAACACTATATAACACTATATAAAAATATATAACACTATACAGTTCTGAATGATGGTTGCACTACAGAATTAATAAATGATGGTGTGATATAGCGTTTTTTGATGGTTACACTACAGAATTATATAACACCAAAACCATTATATAACGTCATGTAACACTATATAAAAATATATAACACTATACAGTTCTGAATGGTGTTTGCACTACAGAATTATATAACACTACAGAATTAATAACCGGTGAACGAGTTGACACAAATTCGTAGATTAATTCTTAAAATCGAATTCCTATAATAAAGGGTGGCAGTTATTTTGGGCAATTATATTTTAATCAATTAATTGAAAGAAATAGAAAATTACTAATTCACCCTTTCGAATTAATTTAGATATATGACACTTGTCATCATCACATTATTTCTCACCCTTCTCACAATATTATATTAATGTACAAGATCCTCTACCTATATATATATATATATATATAGGGTCAGGATTTAGAGAAAACGCTCAAAAGTGTGAGAACGGAGAGAACGCTTATGAATCGTCAGATCAAAACAATATATGGACTAGATGACGCGGTGCCATTTTCGTAAATAAAATCACTTTTATTAATCTGGCGCGCTTCATTAAGGGTAAAAGGGTCTTTTGACTTAACATAAAACGCCAAACTCACGCTATTAAAATCCCGCCTCAACACACATAGCACACTTCATCATAATATAACGCCATAGATATAAAACGCCAAACTTTGTTTTTAACCGATAAAGCTGAACAAACAGTACTATAACGACGGAACTTTATTACTAGCATTTACTGCAATAAAAATCGCGCCTAAAAAACGCGCCAAAAGCTTCCTATATAAACAAACTCTCAGAATTACTAAAATCCAAACCAAAACCACAAAAACCTATATTTTTCTCTACACCATTCAACTTATAAACGCCAAAAAAACCAAAAAATCAAAGATTCAAATCCATGTTTCTTTGATATACACTATTTTCTCAATAAACTTCCGCTCTATGTAATGAGCAAGACCCTCAATATAAACGCCAAAACATACAAAAATCCACAAAACTTCAAAAAAGCCATTTCATGGACATTCTGTTTTTGTTCTCTATAAAGTTTAGCTAAACGGGATGGATAACATTGTTACACATCTTTCTTGACTGAGGATTAACAATGTTATCCATTTCGTCCAGCAAAACATTATTGAGTTTAGCACGACCAAAAATAGAAGTTTATGGAAGTTTTATTTAGTGGCGTTATTGTTTTTTTTTTGCGTTTGATTTCCTTGCCCGATCTTATATTGTTTGTTATTTAACTTCGAAGTAGCATGTTATGAACAAAGAGATAGAAAAAAGAAAAAGATGCAAAAGAAAAAAAACGCCAAACTGAGAAATGTCTGTGTTCTATAGCATTGAAATAAAAAACGCCAAACTACTCTACACTGGCTCTCAAAGACCATGCGTATGTGTTCTGTAAGAATGAAAAATACAAAACGCCAAACTACTCTTCACTGGCTCTCGAAGACCTTGTCGATCTTCTTTTAATTACGGCCTGTTTGCATGTTGATGCGTAGTGTCCATAGGCTTTGCAGTTCTGACACTGTCTTTCTTTAGCCCCGGGTTTCGACTTTGATTTCTTTTTGTCGATTGCTATATCCTGTTTAGATTTCAGGTGCTTCCGAGAACCAGAACCTTTGGATTTATAACCTACAGGGACTCTTATCGGATTCTTGTCATTTTTATATTGACCAGTTATCTCGGCAAATCTATCCCTAGAACTAGCGGGAGGAGCAACAATCTGCATATCTTGGACCTTCTTCATATAAGATTGAACATGATCCTTGTATAAGGATAGCTCCTCTTTATTACCAGATAAACGGTTCAAAGTGTATTCGGTTGAATAAATAATATATCGCATCATACTTTGCACATCAGGATGAAGCTCGGTCATATATTCACGACTAATTGAGAATTCAGGAGAGCAGTTTGGGGAGGCCTCTTTGCGCCATCTATTCAAGATGTATTGTTTTGGAAATTCCCTAATGTCCATAAGTCTCAAAACATAGAATATATGTCTACATAGCAAACCAAACTGTTCAAAACGTCTGCATGAGCAACTGCATGTGCAATCAGACTTACGGAACAATACCTGAAAAACGCCAAAAACAATATTTCTATAACGCCATGCATAGAATGTTTGTCTAAAAAAGAAAAGAACACATTGCATATGATAAAACGCCATAAAAACCAAAACGCCATTATTTACCTCAAATAAGGATGTACAAAGTTGTTGGAAGTCATTTACATAAAACTTAACAAACCCATCAGGCTGATCTTCGTAACGTTGATTTATGCAATCCGCAACTCCAATAAGCTCAGCTTGAATGTCTCAAAAAATACTTTTTGTATATATATCAACAGCTTGTCCTTCCAACAATTTGTAACTACTCTTCAACTGGGGTCTTTTGTATCGAGATTCATGATCATTTTTACGATGTGTGTGACGCTGTGCTTCTATTGCAGTCTCATAATGCGTCATGAACTCAACAAGAGTAGCTTTCGAATTGCACACTTGACCAAAAAATGATTCTCACTCTCCGACCTGGATGTCGTTCGCATAAGACCAGACATATGCTCCATTCTATAGTATGCAGGAATCCAAGATTCCCTAAGTGCAAAAATATCAGATATCCAGTCATTATCTTCTAAATTGAATTCTGCAATAACCACTTCCCATTCTGATTCAAACTCTTCAGGTGTGAGAATATCCGTCCACACAACACCACAGATACGTTCTTTAAAATTGGTGGAATTGCATAGCATAACACCAACCTATAAATAACAGGAAAACGCCATGCATATATAAAAAAAACAAAAGACAAAACTTAATTAAAAAAACAGTAACAAGGTACAAAACGCCATGTATCTTAGAACGCATTGTATTCTAAAACGCCAAAGGTAAAAAAAAACATAAGAACCTTCAGAGAAAGTTTATGCATCACATGCCACATGCATAACCGATGCCTCGTGTCAACAAATACAGCAGAAATAGCCTTCTTCATCGCTGGATCTTGGTCAGTGACATCAACTTTTGGTTGAGAACCAACAGCTTTAAGAAAAACTCTTAACAACCAAATATACGTATCAGCAGTTTTCGACGCCAACAATGCTGCACCAAATGTAACATTGCAGTGATGATTGTCTATACCAGTGAACGGTACAAACACCATAGAGTATCTGCATATGAAAACGCAATGAGAACTGAAACAATAATAAAACGCCATTGCATGTAAACTAATAAAACGCCATTGCATGTAAGCTAATAAAACGCCATTGCATGTAAAATATAAAAACGTCATTGCATGTAAATTAATAAAACGCCAAAAACAAAGAAGTTGAATTATAAAAAATTACTTGTTGGAACGATACGTGGCGTCAAACGAAATCACATCACCAAACACGTGGTAATTACGTTTGGCTTGATCGTCACACCAAAAAAGACCCTTCAAACGATTCTTTTCGTCTGTGATGTAATCATACGAGAAATTAGGCTGGGAATGTTTTTTTCATTCAAATGTTTCACAACCATATCAGCATCATATTCCCCTATGAACAAGTTAATTTGCCTCTTATAGTTCTTAAATTCAACTTTGCTTGCGCCCACATCTTCAAAACCGCCAAAACAAGTCTTCATAACATTAAACGCCTTGACAGGACCCAAATTCAGCTTAGACATGCTATGTATAACATGCTTCTGGAGCTGAGTGAGGTGTCGTTCAGTTGGAAGAAAATGCTTATCAGGACGTTCAACAAGTTCATGATTGTGCTCCTCGACAAACTTATACACCTTCCAAAATCCATCCTCAAATTCTACACATAACAGTGCACCACAATCAGTCCTCTTTGAAAAGTTAGATCGCACAACTCGCTCCTTTTGATTGGGGTCCAACGTATCAACCTTCTTATCCTTATATACCCCAGCTCTCGTACACAAGAAATACTTAATATGTAAGACACCTTTAGAGTTTGTCTTTGTAGTCCCTTTCCTGACTGAAAACCCACACTCCTTGGCATACTTAACATACATTGAATAACAATCATCAAGGCTTGAGAATAGCATGTCCTTTCTGGGCTTTAATTCTTCACTGACGTCAGGAATAATAAATGGTAATCCAGTTTTGGGGCAATGCCTTTGACTCGAGGAAGAGACTTCGTCTGAGAAAACACAGGGAGGAACAGAAAAATCAGAAAAACAGAGTGATGTCTAGTAATAACATTATACATTAAAACGCCATTAATTGAATAATAAACAAGACACAATAATCACATAATTTAAAAACGACATGATAAAAAAGCCATGAGATGAATAATTAAAAACACTTAACAACATAAATAATTAACAAAATATAACATCATAATGAAAACGCCAAAATTAACAAAACTAATGTGTACACAAATTAACAAAATAGTAATAACTGATATTCACAAATACTACTAAATAAAATTCAAAACTAATCAAATAGACGAAAAACCCCAATGATCGTAAAAACATAACAAATACACCAGAACGTAAACGAAAATTAAAATTAATATCGAAAACTCCAATTGCAGTTCTGAATAATAGATTAAATATCAATTAAAACGCGATTAAATTGCATAATTGAATAACGCTATTGAAAATCATACAACACATTATAAAAATAATAATACAAAAAAGCCATAGAACAATGATAAAAGAACAAAACGCCATATCTGTTGCATGTTTTGCTAGAACGAAAAATAGAAAACGCCAACGAATTTTACTTTGTCGAACAGAATCCACGTTAAACGCCATAGATCTGACAAAGCTTGCAAAGGAGGTAACAGCTAACAATAAATCTTTGGAGTTTTAATTTGAAAGAGATTTATAACGCGAATAAGGAGGGAACGTATAAAAGGACAATCGTACCCCCGCATAACAATTAGGCCCCCCTGCCACGTGTTGGGCTAGGATCCGTTCTCACCGTTCTCACACTTTTCACCGTTCTCTCCTGAACCCGTTTCTATATATATATATATACATACATATATAAGATAAGGATCATGTGAGAAGTAGTAGGCTAATTGAGAAACTTGATAAGCATTCTGGACCACACATTTTCCCTAAGCCAAAAAATGCAAAAAAATGCAAAAAATTTTTTTGGAAAAATCGGAGCTTTTTCTTTATGGTTTTAATTTTTTATTTTTTTTTGGGATTTATACACATATGTATATTGTTAATCTTTTAACTATACATATGCGTATATTGTCAAATATACATATATGTATATTCATGTTAAATTTAAAAATAAGTGTTGTTTAGGGTTTAGCATTAGTATTTAGGGTTTAACATTAGGGTTTAGGGTTTAGCTTTATAGTTTAGGGTTTAGCTTTAGGGTTTAGCATTAGGGTTTAGTATTAGGGTTTAGCTTTTGGGTTTAGCATTAAGGTTTAGCTTTAACTTTTGGGTTTAGGTTTAGCTTTAGCTTTAGGGTTTGCATTAGGGTTTAGTATTAAGGGTTTAGCTTTAGGGTTTAGCTTTAGCTTTAGGGTTTAGCATTAGGGTGTAGCTTTATGGTTTAGAATTATGGTTTAGAATTATGGTTTAGCTTTAGGGTTTAGCATTAGGGTTTAACTTTAGGGTTTAGAAATAGGGTTTAGCTTTAGGGTTTAGGGTTTAGCTTTAGTGTTTAGGGTTTAAGGTTTATGGTTTGTAACACATATTTTTTCAATTTTAAACATGTATATACATATGTGTATAATTGATAATATACATATATGTATAGTTAAAAGATTAACAATATACACATGTGTATAAATCCCAAAAAAAAAATTTAAATAAAAAAAAATTTAAATCCTTAAATAAAAAGCTGCGATTTTTTCAAAAAAAAATTGCATTTTTTTCACCTTTTTTTTGTATTTTTTGCTTAGGGAAAATGTGTGGTCCAGATTGCTTCTCAAGTTTCTCAAATAGGGTGTACTTCTCTTAGGATCCCTACCCTATATATATATATATATATATATATATTAAAATGACAATTTCCCAGTGAAAATACACACACACACACACACACACACACACATATATATATATATATATATATATTAGGGTAAATTACACTTTTCGTCATTTATATTTGTATCAAATTGCAATAGATACATTTAACTTCAATAATTACAGTCACAGTCCTTTATTTGGAAAACTCATTACATTGTATGTCATTTAGCACTAACCAGGTTAAAAATTTCAGTTAATTATGGCATATGTTTTGCACATGAGGGTATGTTAGTAATTTACTAATATATTTAAAATATATTTAAACAAATAAACTCTCTCCACCTCCACCACCACCAAACTCCAGTCATCACAATTTCTCTGTTCCTAACCTACAAATTCCTTACTTTCTTCATCAAAATCTTTTCAATCCCATAAATCATCGTCACCACATCAACATCCTCAACTCACCCACCACTTACGTCCACTCCAGTTACTCAATTTCTCATCATTTCAACCTCAATTTCATCCAAATTGAACAAATTCCAAAACAGAGCGTGAAGTAATATAATTGCCCCTAATAGAGGTCTACACTTACGTTTGTGATAAGGATACACTTTAAGCCATTAATGGTTGTATATTACAATACACAATGTAAAAATATTTCATTATATAACAAAACCTCAAAAAATAAAAATCAGAATAAAAAAATAGAGTGAATTGCAAGTTTTGTCCTTTATCTTTATACCCAATTGCAGGCGCTGTCCTTTATCTTTAAAATTGACGAGTTTTGTACTTAATGTTTTAAAATCCTGCATGTTATGTCCTTTAATCCTAACCTAGTTTATTTTTTCTGTTAAATCTGATCATGTGAGTTGCACATGAGGACATATCTGTCTTTTTACCCGGCTATTAAAAAAAACCTTAAAAAAATTATATATTTACTGCACATCTTTCTCACTCTAAGAAAACCCCTCTTTTCCTCCCTATTCTCTCTCTGTACCAATTCAAGCACTTGTTCCACCACCACAACCTTCTTTCACCACCATAACAACCAAATCCGGCCAAAAAGAAGCACACACCATTTCACAGATATGATAACGGTAACGGCCACTTTCATCAGGTCCCGTCTCTCTCTCTCTCTCAGATCTGAAATCGCAGGTCGGAGATGTTCAGAATGACCGGAAATCACAGATCTCTCTCTCTCGGAACGACCTAAAAGAACCACTACGACGGCCGGACTGGAATCAACCTCCGATTATCTTTCTCTCTCTCGGAACGACCAAGAACTGTGACGGCCGGAGACTTGTTGATAACTCTGTTGATTTCTATTAGATTTAGCCTAATTCGATTATGTGTATAAGAAGTTCATTATTTTGAGTTTTTCAAAAAGTCATAGCATGGACAATTAGGGCCTTGAAGGTTAGTATTCTGTTGAAATTAGTAGAATTTAAGAACAAAAGAATTTTGCTGTGAAGAAATAGTTGACAAATCATTCGTCCGTGTAAAGCAACATAAGAGTCAACATCAATTGCTTTATTTTTTTTAACAGCAAGTTTTGATTGCTCTGGTACTTGCAAAATGTTTTTGAACTCGTTTGTTGCTTTCTTGTTGCAGAGATCTTCTTTACAAACCCATTTTTCTAGGTAGGAAATGCTAGCAACAATAGTGGATTCTGTGATTTTTCAAGATGGTGGCAGGTAGCATGGGTGGTGGTGGCGGTAGTGAGAGAGAGAGGAAGGTAGAGAGACAAAGGGATTTGTTATATATACATACAATATACGTATATACTATATTAATCTTTGTTTAATTTGTTAAATTATTTTTAAATAAAAAGGTAAAAAGACTAAAATGCCCTTATGTAATTTGAGTTAACAGAAAAATTTAACTAGGTTAGGGTTAAAGGACATAACATGCAGGAATTTAAAACATTAAGTACAAAACTCGTCAATTTTAAAGATAAAGGACAACGCCTGCAATTGGGCATAAAGATAAAGGACAAAACTTGCAATTCACTCAAAAAAAATAATTAGATGAAAGGGAATATGTGTACTCTGCATAAAATAAATTTCATACAAAAGGTAGTAACTTGCAATTGCCTTCTGCAGATTAAAAAAAGTAAAAAATAAAAGTCAATATAACATGAAAAAGTTAAATCTGCAGGTTATTGATTACAGTCACCAAGTATTTTTACCTAGGTATAATTGACACGCTCAACATGGTCACAAAGGCATTACCCCAGGTACCAACGATTGGACTGTCACAACCACTCCCACCGCCGCATCTTCTCCCAAACATTAAAAATCACCACAGCCTAGGGTTTCAAATCAGAGCGGCAGGATTGCGGTCTTGTAGTGGTCTTTTGGGCTGATGACAGTGGTACATGGTGATGGTTGATGGTGAATCGTTGATGAATGCTGATGGTTATAATGATGATAGTTAATGGTGATGATGGGTGTAGAGAGAGAGAGAGACAGACAGAGAAGAGAGATAGGAGAGAGAGAGAAATGAGTTTTATGGATTATTATATACTAGTGGGAAACCCGCGCGTTGCTGCGGAGTCGAATATAATATAGAGCAAGAAAATAATTCAAACCTTAAAACAATGCGGAGCCCATATATAAAACAGAGCGAGAAAATAATTCAAACCTTGAAACAATGCGGAGTCCATATATAATACAGAGCAAGAGCATAATTCAAACCTTAAAACAATTAAAAAAATCATATATAAGTCTTATATATGTATATATTGCCTATATTTTTTTGCTAACAGTTGCTCAATCACAAAGTTATGAACTGCTACTTGCTATGCATGGCTACATAGGACGCAATATTCCTAGTGCTACTCAAACTAATATTACTGCTAAGAACTTGATTATTTCAATTTTAAAGATGAGTATCATCACTCAAATAATTACCTTAAAACACAACTATACATGGGTTCTGGGGTCAAATATTCAAACATATTAAGACAATATTGATACATGTATATGAATTCAAGATAACGTGGCACACTATAAAAAGGAAAAGATAGTTACATGAATACAAAGAATTGCTTTCATCTACCATTTAATTTACTTCAGAAGACCAATTGCATAGATAATCAACTTTTCTCAAACTTCTATTTTGAGTAAAAATAATATTTTTTTTCTTTTATAACTATTTAAAAAGTTTAATAACTTCAAACTATTCATTTTATGTTATCCAACTTTCAATCCTTTTTCCCCCTATTTTGGGTACTTAGGGGCCGATGAAAATTGCCATTTCCACATCACAACCACCTTATTAACTAACTTTGTTAAAGTTATACATTTTTATGGATGAGAAATCTTGAATTAGCTAAAACAGAAATTTGAGAAAAAAATGAAATTAATTCAGAAACAATATCACTGATTGATAATAACAATGGAGTTATAATAAGTTTACCTTTGGATTACTCATAATAAGTCCATTAGCATTCTGAAAGTATCATAGAACAGTTTCTCATCCACAACCTTCAAAATGGTGTGGCAAGTCATGATTGATACAAATATACAAGTCTAAAAAGGTTCTATCAGAAAAGATCAATGATATTCATGTGTGTGTATTAAATGAGATCTTAGTGTATCCATGTTTCTAACAAAAAAAAGTTTGCTCTTACATCCAAAATCTTCTTATCTTGTGGTTCCTGCAATGCAAAACAAAATAAAAACAAAAATCATATCCCTATATTATTTCTGCAACACATATTCCATTGTTTATATTCCAATAGAATATAAACAATGCAGAGTCGATATATAATAGAGGCATATATCCCCTATATTACTTTTTTGGAGTTTGAAGTTGATAAGTCATTTGTTTTTGGAGATTCAAATAGTCATACGTTGGAATATGTGTTTCTGGAGTTTGAGGATAAAGTTTTACACCCGAGTGACTTATTTGTCCCATGAAGCACACACAACAACTAACCATTAAATCATAAACACACAAAACCTATACTCGAAGACAACAAATGTATACAGAAGTGTTACAACTTATAACCAACTACACAATAATTTAAACTTTTTTCACAAAGTAATAAAACAGGGCCATGCACTCTCTTTTAACCAATGCAACATGCAAGTATAACTTAATCTTCTAGAACTATCTTTCTTCATCCAATTTATCGAATCCTTCGAAAACTCACTGTCAATTCCTACTGGGCTTGATGGAGATCGCGTCAGAGAGGCCACAAAAACAGAACTAGACAGTGTATAGCTGCCAACCTACAAGCTATCCATCGACCGATGCACATCCGACGGAGGAGGCACTCAGACGGCACGTAAGAGGTTATCGGAAGCATGATGTGTTAGCGGAATCATGACCGGAGATAGGAGATTGTGTCAGAGTTGTGTCAGCCGGACTGGATTGAGTTCGCTCAGGAGGTGGACAGAAAGTGAAGAAGCCGATTTTTCGGACTTTTGGATCGATCACGCGTGACGGTTGGAGAGGATCCATTGGTAATAGCTAGTTGTAGTGGTGGTGGTGAGTTGATGGTGGAGTTTGGATTGATTGAGTCTAGGAATCTGAAGTTTTCATGGTGGATCAGTGGTGGTAGGATAGAAACTCCATTGGGTATTTGTATGCGCGAATGCGTGATGGAATAATATATTTCGTCTTTGTAAGGGCTTTTAAGTAAAAAGAGGGATGAATAAGGTGTCGTTATTCGATAATGAATAGATTCAATCTCACATAATTGGCAGTAAATATTGATCTGTTAGGATTTTGAAGAGTCTCTCCAGCCAAGAAGCAATGTTTAATATGTATTTTTACATTACACCCCTAGAATGTTGGGTAATTTATCCTTGGAGCTTATTTGAATTTAATTAGTCTTTTAAAAGACAGTTTTGCCCATTTACTATGCTAATTAAGTATTGTACAATAAGCATTATAAGTTGTAATTACTTAAATTTTACAGGAATCCTTGGGAAATGCTTTATAATATAATATAGATAAATTAAATAGATTGGGTTAAAAAGACATAAATACCCTCATGTGCAAAACACATGTCACAATTAACTAAAAATACAAACCAGGCTAGTGCTAAAGGACGTACAATGTAATGAGTTTTCTAAATAAAGGATTGTGAGTATAATTATTGAAATTAAAGGGTATTCATTGCAATCTGATACAAACATAAAAACGAAAAATGTAATTATTATATATATCAATTTGTATCGCCTATTTGCGCTAGGGATGTTTTTTGGTTTTCAAATGTGGCCACATAAGTTACTAGCTTTCTTTATAGCTTTGATTCCAAAAATAAAAGACCCGTTGAGACCATCGGACTTCCGCCCCATTAGCCTTATCGGGTGTATTAACAAAGTTATTTCTAAAGTTTTGGTGAATCGGTTGAAATGTGTAATTGGTAAGCTTATATCCGAGGAGCAAACGACATTCATTGCAGGTAGAAATACCACGGACGGGCCACTTATACTGAATGAAATTCTAGCTTGGTTGAAATACTAAAAAAAAATGGGTATGATATTCAAAGTGGACATTCATAAGGCGTACGATTCACTAAGTTGGACTTTCCTAAATTCGATAATGGAACAAATGGGCTTCCCAACTAAGTGGTGTCAATGGATTATGGCGATTCTCCACTCTGCTCATGCATCCGTTTTAGTTAATGGCTCACCTACAATGGAGTTTAAATGCACGAGGGGGCTCCGTCAAGGAGATCCTTTATCTCCATTTCTCTTTCTTATGGCTATGGAGGCACTGTCTGGGATAATGAAGAAGGCGTCGGAAGTGGGTTTATTCCAAGGCATTCGATGCAACAATAATGGTATGGTTCTAACTCATCTCTTGTATGCAGATGATGTGGTTTTTCTTGGGGATTGGTCGGTTACAAACATTCAAAATTTACGGTGGATTTTGAGATGCTTTTACTTAACGTCCGGGTTAAAAGTAAATCTGTCCAAGTGTAGTTTGTATGGGGTTGGGATTGAAGAAGTTGAAATAGTTAGTATGGCGAACACATTACGGTGTAGAGCCGGGTCCTTTCCTTTTAAGTACCTTGGATTGTTTGTGGGGGCTAACATGAACCTTATAAAAAACTGGAAACCGGTTGTTGAATTATTCAAGAGTAGGTTATCTATTTGGAAGGCGAAAAAACTATCCTATGGGGGGAGAATCACACTATTAAAATCGGTGTTGTCATCCTTACCAACTTATTTTTTCTCCTTATATAAAGCACCAGTTCAAGTTTTGAATCAACTTGAAAGACTACGACGGACGTTTTTCTGGGGAGGGTCGGATGAGGTGTCAAAAATGAGTTTGATGGCATGGGAGAAAATAGTCGTTCCGGTTAAGTATGGGGGTTTAGGGTTCGGCTCATTAAGGGATGCGAACTTGGCAATGCTTGCGAAATGGTGGTGGAGATTCAAGACGGAAACAAATGGGTTATGGAGGAGATTAGTATGGTCTATTCATTTCAACTCTAGGTCATGGAACCCGATTCCGGCTAAAGTATCATATGCAGGTCCGTGGAAGCAGATTCACAATATGTCAGTGATTTTACTTAGGCTAGGGGTGGACATCTCTAGAGCTATTAAGGGTGAAGTTAGAGGAGGGGCTGAAGTGGCTTTCTGGGTCGACATATGGGCTGCTACGGAACCTTTTATGACAAAGTTTCCTCTACTTTTTCAGTTGGAAAAAGATAAATGGTGTTCGGTAGCTGAACGAGCTCGGGTGGGGACAAACAAGACCTCATGGGGCTGGGAATGGAGACGTAATTTAGTAAACAACGATGAGATGCGTGAATTTCTGCAGCTTAGCATGCTACTGCAGGGGGTCTCTATCACGTCGGGTACCGATCGATGGGTTTGGGAGCTTGATCCATCGAGATGGTTCAGTGTTGGTAGTATAAAAAAGCTGATAAATGAAAGTAATTGCGAGCGAACGGAGTATATAGTGAAATGGAATAGCTGGGTTCCGATGAAAGTAGGTGTCGTTGCATGGAGGGCCGAGAAGGAGCGTCTGCCAACCAGAGATGCTTTATTTAAACGAGGTATTTCAGTTCAAAATGTGGAGTGCATACTTTGCGGGGAGTATAACGAAACATCTGAACATCTATTAGTATCGTGTGGCTATGCTCAAATGGTGTGGCAAATAGTGTATCAATGGTGTAAAGTGCAACCAATTATCGCTTTTTGCATCAGAGATATACTAGATGCACACTACCAGTTTGGGGGGTCTTTGAAGAGAAAAAAAGCTTTCCATGCTGTTTGTTTGGTAACAATATGGAGGATATGGATCATGCAAAATGAACTTATGTTCTCAGGAAATAGGAAATCGGTTACAAGTATAGTGGAAGAAATAAAATCCAACAGCTACCAGTGGGTAAAGCACCGAGCAAAGGAGCCGAATTTGACGTGGGAACAGTGGCGCAGTTTTGATGTTTTTTAGCTTGTACTGATGTAATTGAATTGGTGTAGTACAGTCAGTTTTGCTGTATGTAATCTGTTTGGAGTATGTAAGTTTGGTGCTAGCCTCTGGCTAGAAGTTTAATAAAATTTAACTTTTGTTGGCCGTTCAAAAAAAAAAGTTACTAGCTTTCTGACGGCAGCCAACCAACAAAGAGAAATTCCCAACATCACAAACATACACACAGTTACTCTCTCGATCTCTCTTCTCTCTCCCTTGCACCCAGATCCGGCTACCGGATCCCCGGCCGATGACGCGGCGGAACAACACCAGATTCCCCTAAATCAGGCCCCTTCACTTGATTACGACATTCAGTTTTCCATCCGAGCAGTGGTGGTTTTCGGCGGCGGCGTCGGTTCTTTTCAGCAACGGAGAAAGAAAGGAGAGAGAGAGAGGAAATCGAGAAGAGGGAGAGAACCGGTGGTGGCCGGTGGAAAAGTTCCTTCGACGATTTTCCCAACAAACACCGGTAAGCACCCGTCTTTCTTCCCCGTTTTCATTTTTTTTCTGAAGAATTGGTGATAATGGCTGGTTGTTGTCGAGGATGGTGATGATTTTGTTGTTGCTGATGATGTTCAGTTTAGATTTGAGTTAGGTTCGATTCAGATCTGAGAAGGTTCTGGTTTCACGGCACGGTTCGGCTTAGGTAACCGTTAGGAGTTTCGGTTCTGTTTGGTTCAACTCGGTTACGGTTCGTGTTTGAGCATGTTCAGTTTTGGTTCGGGTTTAAATCAGTTATGGTTCAACTCGACTCTACTTAGTTTTCGGTTCAGAATTGGTTTAACTCGGTCAGACCGAGTCAACTCAGGCAACACGAGTCAAAAGCAGTCAATCCGGGTCAACTCAGTGGTTCGAGCCAACTCAGCTGAACGAGTCAGTCAACTCAGTCAAATTAGCAGGTCCACTCAGTCAACAGACGGTCAACCGTCGGGTCAAAACTCAGCCAACTCCAGACCCGGTAAAGTTTATTAGTTTCTTTATACATATATCGTATATAAAATAAAAAATTGCCACGGTTTATACAGTCGGTTTCCCGTGTAAATCGCACACCAAACCGTTTACTTCCAACTGACCAACCGAAAAAACACGACACTAAAACTGAACCGATGACCGATTTGAACAGTTTCATGGTTTGAAACCAAACCGTGAACACCACTAATGCATGATAAGTGAATTTTGTAGATGTGCTCATGTTGTTGTGTTATGTTAAAGTGGTTTTTGTCTAATTAGATTTCGTATTTTGTGTAGATAAACACTTAACCGATTAACTTGGAGTTGCTTATAGCATGCGTAAGAATTACATATACGGATTGTAGTCACAATTTTTAGAATTGCTTTCAAATGAAGTCGTTGACAAGTGCGTTCTTAAGACATTGACGTTTGCTAAATGTTAACGTGTCTTTTTCCTTAACGCTGTAGAATGAAGCCGCGCCTCAAAGAAGGCACCTGAAGAATGATGTCAAAGGGAACCACTTTTTGGATGGCTAGAACCCGGGCACATTATGCAGTCGAAAGCCTGGCATATACCGGAACGCCTACGGCCACCATCTTCCAGAAATGTACAACGGAGAAACATGTTTTCTACAACTTATCGAACCTAATACAGCTGGTGTTGGTAAGATAAGTTGTAAACAAATTGATACAACAATATTTTGTATAGCCTTGGGTAGATAGGGTAGGCGATCTAAATGAAACAAAAGAACTTCACATAGCAATGTAACAAGCATCAGGCTTTCATCTACTGTGATATATATAACCGACCCCCGCCGCATCGCGGCGGGCAGTAAATCTAGTTTACCCTATATATTAAAATGACAATTTCCCGGTCTTGCTACATGCACAGGTAGGTGATTACTATTTTCAATCACAACACAATGAAAGGTATATTATATATGAAAAAGTTTCAAAAAGTATGGTTGAAGCTAGGGATGAGCATTTGGTACCGGGTACCGGTACCGAACCGATACCGAACCGTACCGGGTATATTCGGTACCGGGACCGATTTCCATTTTCTTCGTTTTTCGGTACCGGTACGGTACCGATATTTACGGTTAAAATGCCGGTAAGTACCGGTACCGGTGTATTCTGTACCGGTACTACTTTTTTTTCCCATTTTTCGGTACCGAACAGGTAACGTGCTCATCCCTAATATCTTGAAAAAATTAGAAAGAATTTTGTGTGTGGATACAAAAATGGAAATAGGTCGATTAAATGGATAGCATGTGGCAAGATGGCTACGCTTAAACGCCATGGGGGTTTGGGTATTGGCGAAATTCGGGGCTTGAATCTTGCGCTATTAGCTAAATGGTGGTGAAATTAAAAGATAACGGAGACGTGCTTTGGGCCCAGGTAGTATTGGCGATCCATAATTCAAAGAATGGGAAATCCTCGTTTACTTTTAATAAAAAAAGTGTCCAGGTAGGGAAGTCTTCATTTACTTTTAATAAAAAGTGTCCAAAGTATTTGGAAGGATGTTATGTGGGGGCTGTAGAAAAAGATTTTGTGAAATTGAACTTGGCTTTGCAAAATTTGGAAGGTACTGTTGGGATGGGGGATAAAGTCAAGTTTTGGAGTCGATACTGGATAGGGAATGAGCCTCTTAAAGACCGACTTTTTTTTTGAACGGCAAAACACTTTATATATATAAAGAGCCAGCAGAAGCTGAGAAAAAAACATTACAAAACCGAAACAACAATCGCAAACGGAAACAACACAGTTACATTGAAACCAGAAAATCAAAAAGCAGCCAGTTCCCCCACTTAATCGTCTTGAGCTTCGACCGATTGGATATCCAGATGAAGGCGTCTTCTTTAATCGAATCCACAGTAGAGGAAATCGGGATAAAAATATTTTCAAAAGCTTTCAAGTTACGAGCATACCAAATTCTCGAGACAGTGGCCAGCATAATGGTATGAACAGCTTTCTTCCAAGACACGTCCCCTGGCTGAGTGCGGATATATTCAAAAATATCAACAAGGCTCTGAACATCGGAAGGGAAAGAAACTCGCATCCAGGCGAAAATATTCCACCAAATACACTTTGCCCAAAGGCAAGTAACAAAAATGTGCGAAGGGTCTTCATCTCTCAATCCGCAACGAGGGCAGGCAACATCTGGAAGCTGGACACCTCTGAGCAAAAGACCCATTCTGGATGCTATTTTACCGAGAAGGGCTCTCCAGAGAAGAATATTGGCTTTGGGAGGGGCCCAGGAATTCCATTTGTAAGTAATCGGTTCTATTAATCCGCCATTACACACCTCCTCTATATCGAGTCTAACTTGCTTGACAGAGAAAGATCCATTTGGGTCATTATGCCACTTCCATCGATCCCCCATTTGAACCAGCTTGTCTTTAATTTGGATACCATCTTTAGCTAGCTCCGAATCCACCGAGATGATATCCTTCCAAACCCCTGGAATCGACTTCTTAAGAGGGATGAAAGAATGAGGGTCATTAGAGTGATGGATAGCACGGATAACCTCGGCCCACAACTGGTTCGGGTACTCTTTGAACCTCCACCACCACTTCGATAGCATCGTTTTGTTAAAGTCGACAATACCTCCGAGACCCATACCTCCCGCATGCTTAGACTTAGTAAGGAATTCCCAACGTAACCATCTCATCTTGTGACCCGAGGCCGACTTACCCCATATAAAGTCTCTCCTTATCTTCTCCAATTTCTTTAAGTTGCATTTCGGGGCAGCAAACTTCGAGAGGTAATAGGACGGAATGCTACCAAGAACCGACTTTGCAAGAGTCATGCGACCAGCAAAGGAGAGGTATCTTGCTTTCCACTTGGATAATTTGGCCAAGAACTTATCGACTGGTTGCCAGAACTTCGCTCTTTTCATATTAACCCCTACAGGCATCCCTAAATAAGTAAAAGGAAAGGTCCCTGTATCACACTTAGCCAGTGCCGCAAATTCAGCAACTTCAAAATCTGAAGTCCCGACCCCATATATCTTACTTTTTTGGTGATTAACTTTAAGACCAGAGACTAAGTTTAGCCACCTTAGTAGACGATTCAAAGCCAAAATGTTAATTTCTGACCACTCCCCAATAAAAACGACATCGTCGGCGAAACACAAGTGAGAAATTAACAGCCCATTATTCGGGAGCTTGCAACCCTTAAAAAGCCCCAAGTCACAAGCTCTTTTCATAAACAAGCTCACAATCTCCATCGCGAGGATAAAAAGGAAGGGAGAGAGAGGGTCGCCTTGCCTAAGGCCTCTCTTGAATTTAAATTCTTTAGTGGGCGAATCATTGACAAGAATAGAACCCCAAGCCGATTGAAGACACCCTTTAACCCAAGAGATCCACTGAGGAGGGAAAGCCATTTTATCCATCATGCGTAATAAAAATTTCCAATTGATTGAATAGTACGCTTTTTGAAAGTCTACTTTAAACACAAGAAGCTTCCTTTTAGACTTTTTTGCCCAAGCAACAATTTCATTAAGCATAAGAGGGCTATCAATGATGTTACGTGCTAAAGTCAGTTTGGCAAATCAGGAAGTTTTGTTATCTAATAACTTATGTTCCAGGTGCGGTTTAAGAAAAGAAACGACTTATCACGTGATTTGGGATTGTTGCATTGGAAAAGCTAAGCTATTTTGGTGTGGATCAAAGTCCTTTTCCCAGTAGGGATCTGTCTATTCATCAAAGAAAATTCGTTTTTTTGGATTACTAGTAGATCGAAGTATGTTAACTTTAATTGGGATAGATGGTGTGATTTCAATATTAGTGATGTAATCTTGTATCTTTTGGGTTTCAGTTTCTTACTGGCCCGATTTTCTATATTTATATAGAAATTTCGACGTTCAAAAGTGTGTATATATATATATGATTAGATTCAAGAGTGAACACTAGTGTAGTTTGCGAACTGAGCGAACTAATCCTGGCCATACATGTGTGTAGATCAATGGCTAAAATTTGATAATGAAATACACTAGTGTATTTTACGATTTGATAATTAAATCATAGCCATCCACGTGTGTAAATCAATGGCCAATATTTGTTCACTCAGTTCGCAAATACATTAGTGTTCACTCTAGAACCCTACCCTCTATATAAGGTTCATGCGAGAACCACCTTTATTGCGAGAACCGCGAGAACCAATGTGAACACAACCTAAAATAGCTAAAAAAACCTAACCCCCCCTAAAACCTAAACCCCCTTTCCCCTCCCCACAAAAACCTAAACCCTCCCACCCCTCCCCCCCCAAGCTAAAATGCTAAAAACTAAACCCCTCAAAAACCTAAAAAAATAAAAAAAACACACAATTTTTTTTTAATATTTTTTACATTAAAATCGCTACTTTTAGTAGCCAAATTTTTTTATTTTTTTTAAGTTTTTTTTTGGAAAGTAGCGATTTTTTTATAAAAAAATGTTTAAAAAATTGTGTATTTTTAAGCTATTTAGGTATTTTTGGTTGTGTTCACATTGGTTCTCGCGGTTCTCGCAATAAAGGGTGGTTCCTAATGGATCCATCTCCTATATAATTTCCTAGCGTAGTCACACGCACAGGTAGGTGATCACTTTAATCAATCACAACGCCCTTTAAAAATTATATTATATAATATATGAAAATGGCAATTTTCCAGTCTTTTACATACTAAACGTATGTAAGAGCTTTCACATCCATTCCATTATATTTTCACCCTAAATTACACTAAAAAACACTATATTTTCTCTTTCATTTTCAATGAAATAATATTTTTTATACCTTTATCATTAACTTTTCTCTCTGCTTCACTCACAACCAATTTCAAAATTGTAACACCCTGATTTTTTCCTAAACATTTATATTATACCAATAGTAATTATAATTTAATAGTTTACTAAAAAAATATATGAAACCTAGTGCAGCCGTTTTTTTTCTTTTTCATTTTCCACAATTTATAATGTGTGTATTATCATTTAGAATTTTGAGAAGATTATAACGATTATTAAATTTAGTAATTATTGTATTTGGATAGTTTTTAATAGCATAATCATAAGGGATGGTGATGACAGTTGTTGATAAAATTTTGGAGATAAAATAGGGAATTCATTGTTGACTATGTTTTGACTTTTGGAAGGTAATTTGTAAACGAAATGGAAAGGTATATTTTTTCTTAAATTGAAATAAAATAATATGTGTATATATAATGCAACCTCTTATATGTTTATGTTGCCTCATCCTCACATAAAACAACCAATCTACGCATTCCAGCAATTTGATCTGTTTGGCGTCCCGTTTCTGTCTTCGAACTCTTTTTTCTAAAGAAACAAGTTGTCAAGAGTTTCAAGAAAAACGTTAGAGTTATACAAGTTTGAATCTACGCTTTTAAGGTATGGACTCTAAACAACTTATGTGTACGGATTTAGATTTTTGTAACCTCGTTGTCAGAAATTTAAAGTCGTTTTTATATGCTTTTGTGTCTTTAAGATTATGTGATATGCTATATGTATATGGATATAGTAATATTGTTTATAGCAAATATGAATTTGACGCCCCGAATTACCGTATATGACGCACCGAGTTATAGAATATGACGCACCGAATTACCGAATGTGGTTATATGACGCACCGAATGTGATTATGTGATGCACCGAATGTGAACTAACTACGCACCGAACTATCGAATGTGACTCACCGAATGTGGCTAACTCAATGTGTTATGTATATTGGTGGTTATATAGATATAGTTAAGGGTTTATACACTTTATAGTTGTTGTCCCACTGAGTAAGTTTTACTCAGGCGTGCATATGTGTGTTTATGTACGTTAGGTTACAGGTTTATCTGAGAAGACTTGGGAAGATAGCTCGGGGATGAAAGACTCACATGATTCTTATAAAATAAATAATGTTTTTTTTTTTTGTAATTATTGTAAACTATTGTAACGTTTTAAGTTATTTAATGGAATGACGTTTGATTCTGATTACTGTTATAGTGACACGTCAGCCCTAGTCGGGGCGGGGTGTTACAATTATGGTATCAGAGCTCAGGCTCTTTCCTGTCGAAATTTTTTTAAACTAAAACTTGTGGGTAAAAAAAAAAAAAAAAAAACTTGTGGGTAATGGGTTGACAACAGTTTAGGATATTATTTATAATGAGCATTATATTTATCATCCACTGATCTTCGGATGCCTCGTTAAGTTTTTAATATTAGTATATTGTAGTCATCTACTTAGCTTCATGATTATCTTGGCTAGAATAAATAAAAATATTCACCGCTACTAATAAAGACTAAGGTTCACCACAACCGATTGAGTATTTAAGAATACTTGTTTACGCGTTTTAGACTTATGTCGCAGATTGCCGAATGACTTAGGTTATGTTCTCTGTTATTTGTCAAGTTTGTTAATATAGTTTATTCAGTAATTTTAATTTCGGGGACGAAATTTTTTTTAAGAGGGGTAGTGTTGTAACACCCCGAATTTTCGAGCATTTATATTAAAATAATTACAATATTCGAACTATAATATTTGATAGTTACTAAAGTGTTTATGGAGTTTTAGTAAATAAAAAGTTATCATTAAGTTAAATTAGACAAATTTCAAAATTCGTTTTTTTAATTGGATGATTGTATTTACGAATTTAGGAGGGATATACGTAACTTATTAAAATTCATTAATCTTATAATTTGAATTTAAATTGATAACTTAAAAGATTTAAAAAAAGGGAATGATCGTAATTGATAATAACAAAAATAAAAGTTTGACATTATATTTTGAAAATCAAATTTTATCATCTTTTCAAAATATGTATTTTGATTTTCTTTATTAAATTTGTTGTAATTGTAATTAAAATGTGATGTAATTATTTAAACTAATAAAATAAAGAAAACCTGTTAGGCAATGGGTAGGACCGGGTTTTGAATATGTCCTCTTAAATTTGTCATCACCATCGTACACTGTTCTTGTAGATGCCTCCGATTAGAAGAACTAGCCGACGTAGTTCGAGCACATCGTCTAGGCGTCGCGACCTTAACAGCGCAGTCCAACGTGCTGTCAAAGGGCTACTCCCTAATTTGATGCAAACCGTCACCCAAAATATGTATGCCGAGTTACTTCCTAACCTCATGCAGTCTGTTATGCAACAAATGCGTGAAGAAATAAACGGCAAGGCACCTCCGACTCCTCCTCGTTCGCCAACACCTCCCCGTTCGCCAACTCCACCTCGTTCGCCAACCCCACCTCGTTCGCCACCCAAAGCCAAGAAAGATAAGGAGATTGTTTCACCGCCCATTGTTGACATTCATAAATGGCTCTCAAGATTTCTAAAGCAACATCCCCGATCCTTTAGCTCTAGTGCTACACCGATAGAAGCACAAAATTGGATCGATCACATGGAGAAAATTTTTGAAGCCTTGGGAGTGAGTGATGAGTTCAAGGCAAGACTGGCTGCTTACAAGCTGGAAGACAACTCCCAAACGTGGTGGCGAACTGTTAAACGCTCAAGAGGTGGTGATACATTTGCTGCTACACTCACATGGGAGGGTTTCAAGACATTGTTCTACCAGCAATATTTTCCGGTTGCATTCAGGGAGGAATACATTCGGGAGTTTGCTTCGATTAAGCAGAGAGAAGATGAACCAATGTCAGAATTCATGGAACGGTTCACAAGGCTTGCTAGTTTCGCTGGATCGGAGGCTGGGACCCCAGCTGCACAGGCCCAAAAATTGAAATGGGCTCTATGTGAAAGGGTTAAATGGTTAATTGTGAATCAAGAATTTAAAGATGTCACTGAAGTAGCAAATGCAGTACAAAACCTTGAAATTGCAAATAAGTCAATGAAACTGCAATACGGTGGTAACCTCATGAATAATCCCACCCTAATCTCTGGACAATCCTCTTCTCATACCCCAACCACTGGACACCAAAAGTCAAATTCCAATTGGAACAATGGGAACCAACATGGGGGTTCTCAAAGCAGTAAAACTACTCCACAAAACCAGCAGCAATCTCGCCCCTTATGCAACACATGCGGGAAACCCCACGACGGCGTATGCCTCAAACTCACAGGAGGTTGTTTTAGATGTAAACAACCCGGGCATTTATCCAGGGACTGCCCACATCCACCTAAACCTAAGTACACTGGGAAGAATACTGATACACCTGCTACTGGGGCAAACACAGTGCCGCGCACTACCGGCGGTAGAGTGTTTGCTTTAACTGCTGACAATAAACCAACGGAGCTTGCAAAGAAACACCATGGGTACGATGTGATTGGTCAAGAACCATAAGAAAAAGGCTTCCCCAGTTTAAATTATTTCCATTTGATTTTAAAGACTTCGTCATTTGTTATTTTGAACTCCTTTGAAACGTTGTTTTGGTTACAATAATGAATTTCTTTTGACCATTGTTTTATGGTTAATGACTGATATATGTATGAAATTTCGAGGACGAAATTTTTTTTTAAGTGAGGTAGTATTGTAACACCCTGATTTTTTCCTAAACATTTATATTATACCAATAGTAATTATAATTTAATAGTTTACTAAAAAAATATATGAAACCTAGTGCAGCCGTTTTTTTTCTTTTTCATTTTCCACAATTTATAATGTGTGTATTATCATTTAGAATTTTGAGAAGATTATAACGATTATTAAATTTAGTAATTATTGTATTTGGATAGTTTTTAATAGCATAATCATAAGGGATGGTGATGACAGTTGTTGATAAAATTTTGGAGATAAAATAGGGAATTCATTGTTGACTATGTTTTGACTTTTGGAAGGTAATTTGTAAACGAAATGGAAAGGTATATTTTTTCTTAAATTGAAATAAAATAATATGTGTATATATATTGCAACCTCTTATATGTTTATGTTGCCTCATCCTCACATAAAACAACCAATCTACGCATTCCAGCAATTTGATCTGTTTGGCGTCCCGTTTCTGTCTTCGAACTCTTTTTTCTAAAGAAACAAGTTGTCAAGAGTTTCAAGAAAAACGTTAGAGTTATACAAGTTTGAATCTACGCTTTTAAGGTATGGACTCTAAACAACTTATGTGTACGGATTTAGATTTTTGTAACCTCGTTGTCAGAAATTTAAAGTCGTTTTTATATGCTTTTGTGTCTTTAAGATTATGTGATATGCTATATGTATATGGATATAGTAATATTGTTTATAGCAAATATGAATTTGACGCCCCGAATTACCGTATATGACGCACCGAGTTATAGAATATGACGCACCGAATTACCGAATGTGGTTATATGACGCACCGAATGTGATTATGTGATGCACCGAATGTGAACTAACTACGCACCGAACTATCGAATGTGACTCACCGAATGTGGCTAACTCAATGTGTTATGTATATTGGTGGTTATATAGATATAGTTAAGGGTTTATACACTTTATAGTTGTTGTCCCACTGAGTAAGTTTTACTCAGGCGTGCATATGTGTGTTTATGTACGTTAGGTTACAGGTTTATCTGAGAAGACTTGGGAAGATAGCTCGGGGATGAAAGACTCACATGATTCTTATAAAATAAATAATGTTTTTTTTTTTTGTAATTATTGTAAACTATTGTAACGTTTTAAGTTATTTAATGGAATGACGTTTGATTCTGATTACTGTTATAGTGACACGTCAGCCCTAGTCGGGGCGGGGTGTTACAAAAATATATTAAAAAAATTATAGGGGGTGAACAGTGTCGCTCTAAATATACAGATGAACAGTAACATTTTCCCTATTCTCTACTCACAACCACTTTTTATACTCTAGTACGCACGGGGCGGTAATGAGTGTGATCAATCACCACACCCTTTACCTCGTTACACCCTATATATATGTGTTCTCACACCACCTCCCCACTTACAAACAACTCAATTCTCGCACCTCTCTTCCAAAAAAAATATGGGTAAATTGCTTAAATCGATCTGTCTCCTAATCATCGGAAACTCGACACCCTTGATTCGAGGTACTAAAGTTTCAATATCCGGATCTACAGATGTGTTTATTAATTAAACGTTTCTTGATATTTGCAGGTGTGTTTTCGTCAGAATTTTTTTTAAAAGTGGTGTATTTTGAAAAAAAAATTAGGATAATGGGGAAGTCAAAAAAAAAAAAAGGTTTATGGTGTATCCGCTATTAGCAATAGCGGATTAGGAAGGGAAAGTAAATTGTGCTGCAGCAGGTGTCAGATGTTTTCCTAATCCTCTATTCAGAATAGAGGATTAGGAGGAGTTGTTTAATGTTGAACATGGATTGTTGAACATGTTTCCTCCTAATCCTCTATTCTGAATAGAGGATTAGGAAAACATCTGACACCTTCCTGAGCAAAGCTGCAGTACAATTTACTTTCCCTTCCTAATCCGCTATTGCTAATAGCGGATACACCATAAACCTTTTTTTTTTTTGACTTCCCCATTATCCTAATTTTTTTTTCAAAATACACCACTTTTAAAAAAAATTCGTTTTCGTCAGCAACGTTTACGATAGTGAACAAGTGTGATCAGACGGTTTGGCCAGGGGTTTTATCCAACCCCGGAGTCATACCGCTTCAACCGACCCGTTTCGCACTTCAAAAAGGCGAGTCGAAAGTACTCCACGCGCCGCGGTCATGGGGTGGTCGGTTTTGGGGAAGAACGCATTGCTACGAGGATTCTGGCGGTAAGTTCACCTGCGGTACCGGAGACTGTGGATCCGGAAAGTTGGAATGCGCCGGCGCCAGCGCAACTCCTCCCGCTACATTAGCTAAATTTACCCTTGGCGGAACGGATTTCTTCGTTTTGAGTTTGGTTGGTGGATATAACCTCCCGGTGCTGGTGGTGCCAATCGGTGGGTCCGGAGATAACTGTACGTCCACTGGGTGTACGGTAGACTTGAACGACAGGTGTCCGTCGGCGTTAAAGGTGGTGAACTCGGACGGAGAAGCAGTGGCGTGTAAGAGCGCGTGTGTGGCGTTTGGGCACCAAGAGGACTGCTGTCGCGGCGCGTATGGCACACGCGAAATGTGTAAACCGTCGTCTTACTCGCAGGTGTTCAAGATCGCCTGTCCACGCGCTTCTAGTTATGCCTACGATGATCAAACCACTACCTTCACCTGCACCGGTGCCGACTACCAGATCACCTTCTGTCCCACGTCAACGACCAGGTAAATTCTCTCCTGTCATCTGTGTGACGTTGATGTTTGTTTATAAAATGATTGTTTATAGGTAGTCATACTGTATTCTTTATTCTTTATCCTAAATATAGTCAAACCTTTTATGTTCCGTAAAGGTCATGTCTTGATGTTTAAGCCGGCTAACGGTCTTACCGTTTCATCCAACTGTAAAAATTTTGATAACCGAAATATATGTTACTTTCGAAACAAAAATCATATATGGGGGTTCTTATTTTATATGTTATATAGTTAATAGTTAAAGTTTGTTGTATATTAAATACAAATAAATAGGTGATGTGTATATTAACTATAAAATATTGATTTCTTTGACAGCAAGAAACCAAAGCAGGAGCAACAAACGCCAACAAAACCGCATTTCAACACAGGTACAGTATATGAAGACGCAAACACGACCGGACATAGCAGCGCTCCTCCGCGGTCCTCCTTCATTCGTTCGCTCATCGGTGCAGTGGTTGGGGTCGGTGTTTTACTTTTCGGAGCCGGCTGCGCATATACAATCCGAACCGGGAATGTTAACATTATGAATGGATCATGTAATTGCTTCCGGAAATAGGAGTCATATGAGGTTTTGTTTTTGAGTGTATAATTTTGAGGTTTACATGCTTTGCGTACATTTTTGTATTTTTCTTTTTAATTCGATGCTACCTTTTTGTAGTTGTTATTTTGAATGGATCATGTAATTGCTTCTGGAAATAGGAGTCATATGAGGTTTTGTTTTTGAGTGTATAATGAATACAAAAACAGAACTGATTTATCAACATATGATTTGATACTACATGTTGATCAGTTATGTTTAAACATAATAGAAAACAGGAATAACATACCTGTGATAGCAGACATGCTAGCAGAGAATTCAGTCAGAGATGCAACAATTGAGTTTGACATACTTGTCAAGATGATCTGGTTCCTCCTTAGGGTGCAAACTAATGATAGTGATGAAGAACCAAAAAAGGGTATTCGGTAGGGAGAGAGAGACGAGTTTAATGTTATGAGAATAATCAAGTTGTCTAACCTTTTAACCTCTATATTTGGCTCCTTATATATGCACCATGAGTATTAGATAAGCCTGATCAGGAGTTAACACTTATTTTAGCTCTAAACCAAGAACCGTAGCAGAGAAATACAGCCGTTGAATCAGTATGCGACTTAGGACCCCCATTAGTCATACTACAGCCTCAATTTAAAACCTAATCGTTATGATCAAAATACGCATACCCCTTTGTTTGATTTGTAATTATATTTGTCTATGTGCCATTATACCAATTCAACATATGTTAGAGACATACAAAATCAAACTGAGGAAATTTCATTAATTAAAACATAAGCTAGTACAATATGCTAAATAAGGTCTTTAGTAAATCCCATATTCAGCACATGTTCTTCGTAAACTTTAGGTGGGAGACCTTTAGTCATTGGATCCGCAAGCATATCTTTAGTACTAATATACTTAATACAAAGATTATTTTCCTCAACTCATTCACGTACGAACAGATACTTTGTATCGAGATATAAACCAGCTCCAGTCGAACTGTTACTGTTCGAGAAACTAATGGCAGCTAAGTTATCATACTAAAGCTTCAATGGTCTAGAAATGGAATTAATGATTCTGAGTCCAGTGATTAAATTCCTAAGCAACATTTCATGATAGGTTACGTTATAAACAGCAATGTACTCTGCCATCATTATGGAAGTTGTGGTCAACTGTTGTTTATGACTCTTCCATGAAATGGGTCCACCTGCTAACATAAAGATGTAGCCTGAAGTGGATTTCTTGTCATCTTTGCATTTGCCAAAGTCAGAATCAGAATAGCCTACCACTTCTAAATGTTCACTTCTTCTATAAATCATTTTATAGTCTTTCGTCCCTTGCAGATATCGAAGTACCTTCTTAGCTGCTTTCCAGTGATCTAGGCCAGGATTAGTTTGATAACGCCTAGCATTCCAGCAATATAAGCAATATCTGGGCGAGTACAGACTTGAGCATACATCAGGCTCCCGACTACTGACGCGTAAGGTATCTGGCTCATTTGCTCCTTTTCAACCTATGTTGTCGGACACTGGAATGAACCAAAACCATCTCCCTTAACTACTGGAGTGACTGAGGTTTTGCATTGTTGCATGTTATAACGTGTAAGGACACGATCTATGTAATCCTTTTGAAACAATCCTAAGATCCCTTTGTGTCTATCTTGGTGAATTTCGATGCCAATGACGTAAGAAGCCTCTCCGAGATCCTTCATATCGAAGTTATGCGAGAGTAACCGCTTTGACTTATGCAACATGTCTAAACTATTACTTGCCAATAGAATATCATCTAGGTAAAGGACACGTATAGTAAAGTTGCTCCCGCTCATGTTGAGGTAGGTGCATTGATCCACTTGATTCTTTACAAAACCTTGTTTCTTCATGACTTCATCAAACTTGAGATACCATTGACGTGATACTTGTTTTAACCCATAAATAGATTTCTTCAACTTACAGACTAGATGCTCCTGACCTTTAGGTTTAAAGCCTTCAGGTTGTTTAATGTAAACATCTTCGTCTAAGTCTCCGTTAAGGAAGAGGTTTTAACGTCCATCTGATGCAGCTCTAAATCTAAATGGGCTACTAGGGCCATAACGATCCTTAATGAATCTTTACGAGAGACAGGGGAAAACGTCTCTTGATAATCAATTCCCTCTTTCTGAGTGTAGCCCTTCACAACCAATCTCGCTTTATAGCGTTCAACGTTCCCATTCGGATCCAGTTTTTTTTGAACACCCATTTACGTCCTACGGGTTTGACACCATTGGGTAATTCTACCAAATCCTAAACGTCATTTTTCTTCATGGATTCAAGCTCATCAATCATTGCTTTATTCCATTTAGAAGACTGATCACTGCTAATGGCTTCATTATAAGAGATAGGATCATTGAGCTTTCCGGGATCCATTTCAATCAGGTAGGTAACGTAATCATCCCAATTAGTGGGTCTTCTTTGCCTGGATGACCTGAGTTAATTTTCAGGTTCAACATTGTCTTGGTGTTGAGTGTTTGATGTGCCTTCGTTATGAGGTATAATGGGTTCTGATTGTAGAGGTAAATTTGGAGTTGGTGCAGTAGGTTTAGGTGTAGTTGTTACATTGGGTACAAGAGGAGTAAATGGAGTAATGGTAAATGACGAGTCTCCCCCCCACGTCTTGTACTTCTTGCAATTCTTCGTAAGGGTTGGTACTGCTCCCACTGACCTTGAAATCCTCCAGGAACACAACACGCTTGGTTTTAACAATACGGTGACATGGGAAGAACAATAGAAACGATAACCCTTTTAGTGATCAGGATACCCGATAAAGAAACAGGTAACTGTTTTAGGGTCAAGTTTCCTTAGGAAAGGATTACAAAGTTTTGCTTCAGCAATCCAGCCCCATACTTTCATATATTTAAGACTTTGTTTCCTTCCTGTCCAAAGTTCATAAGGAGTTTTAGGGACAGACTTAGAAGGAACTCTATTGCGTATATGAACAGCTGCTTTTAACGCTTCAGTTCAAAGGAATAATGGTAAATTAGTGTTGGCTAACATACTGCGCACCATGTTCATAAGGGTACGGTTTCTTCGTTCAACGACACCGTTTTGCTGAGGTGTACCAGGCATGGTGTATTAGTTCACAATCCCATGGCCCTTACAAAACTCATAAAATGGACCAGGAGCTTGACCCACATCAGTATGTCTTCCATTATATTCACCGCCTCTATCTGATCTCACAACTTTAATTTGACAATCTAGTTGTTTTTCAACTTCAGCTTTATAATCTTTAAAGGTTGTAAGAGATTCAGATTTTTCCTTAATGAGATACAAGCAAATGTAACGAGAATAATCATCAATGAAAGTGATAAATGAAGTGTGTCTAGTGATGCCAACGATTTGGTAGGGACCACTTGTGACAACCGTCACTTTTCCGTACATTCCGTACACTAGATAAACAGTAATTTGTGCTTTAATGACTGTACATGATCTAGTTTAGCAGACAAATAAATTCCTGAATTCCATGCAAGTGAATTCATGCATGATATATGCTACAAGAATTACGTTATGATAGCGTTGCGTCAAAAATTAGTAAACTCACCGGTAAGACACATCGTGTCAACAGAACTGCAGAAAGCAGTCAGACATTAGAACTAGGGCCTAAGTGTAGGTCCAACGTCAAAAATACATTAAAACCCAAGGATACATACAAGGGTTACATATGTACCGCCCGAATAATATTTAATCCCACAAATATTCTGTTATGATTAAAATTTTATTCTAATCAGGTTCGTGTTGAAAAATAAATTAAAACGCTTAAAAACGTTATTTTTCAAGTTTAAGCGCGTACCGTGTGTTCCTACGCGACACAATGCTTACACTGCAAAACGCAGACAACGCAGCAAACCCAGGAATATACCAGGAATATGCCAAGAATATGCCAGGAATATGCCAGGAATATGCCAGGAATATACCAGGAATATACCAGGAATATACCAGGAATATGCCAGGAATATACCAGGAATATGCCAGGAATATGCCAGGAATATGCCAGGAATATGCCAGGAATATGCTAGGAATATGCCAGGAATATACCAGGAATATGCTATATGGAAGGTCTATAAATACCACCATTTCATCACAACACTCTTCTCTCCCTTCCTCCCTCCATGGCTACGGCCCAAACACCCCTCTTTCACCCTTCACTTTTCAACTCCTTTCCAAGCAATCTATGGTGATTCTAAGGTGTCTCGAGCTTAATTAGGAAGGTTGCAAGCAACGGAACTTGAAGGACCTTCACCATTTGCTTTTATCCACCTCATTTGCACTCTTGAACTTCCCTAGCCTTGAGCTAGTAGTAAGTGTTCTAAAACACCTTCTTAATCTTGTCTAGAGTGGTTAATAAGAGAATTGTCGGTTGAAAATCATGAACATACTAAGGTAGTGTTTGTTTTTTCTGTGGGAAAAGGTCTTCAGTCTGCGGACCACATCTGCAGGCATCTGCAGGAGAAGAGGTGGACCAAAGGTCTGCAGTCTGCAAGGAGAAGAGGGTTTGTTTTTTTTTTTCCTTCAACTACAAAACCTCTTCTAAACACTTCTACACACACAGACAACACACACTACACCACACTCATCTCTCTCTCTCTGCCTTCAACCATCCACCACCTACCACAACCATCCACCACCACCACAACCAGCAACCACCAGAATCATCATCGTCGACATCATCATCACCGACATCATCATCGACATAATCATCATCATCATCGACATCATCATCATCGACATCATCATCACCGTCATACCCCACCACCGCCGCTGTTCCCCCGCCGTGAGGGCGTTTGTGGTCGTCGGAGACGGCGATTCAGCCGTCTCTCATTCTCCTTCGTCTCTCTCTCTCATCAATCAGTCTCTCTCTCATCGGGTTCTTTCTCTCTCTCTCTCTTCCGATCTCCCTCTCTCTCTCATCGGGTTCTTTCTCTCTCTCTTCCGATCTCCCTTTCTCTCGTCTGTACCGTCGCCGCCGTACACCACCACCAACCGGTGGTGGCCGGCCGTTCACTTAAGGGAGAACGGGGGCTGTGGGGTGGGTAGGTTTGGTAGGAGGTGATTGGGGGTGTCGGGTGGCGGAGATGTGGCGGAGGATTTGGTGGCGGAGGTGTGGTGGCGGAGGTGTGGTGCAGAGATCGGTCTCATGGGTGTGTTTTGAAATGGGAGAGAAGAGAAGAGGTCTGCAGAGGTGTGCAGACATGAGTTCAAGTCTGCGTGGGGAAGAGGTGAGGCAGACATTTTTGGTGAGAAGCTCTTCCGGAAAACAAACGAGCTGCAGACCTCAAACGTCTGCGCGCGTCTGCGCGACGCAGACATAAGTGGCCAGAAGTACTTCTGGCCAAAAAACAAACACCACCTAAATCACCAACTAAAAGTCTATCAAAGTGATGAATATGTTGGTTAATAGATGGATAATTGTGTAAAACTTGTTAAACTTGTTTTGTGATGATTATTTTGTGTTGTTTAATGCTAGTAGTAGTTCGGATCGTCATCTAACCCGGCTAGGTTATGTTCTTAGAACATGAGCTAGTGTATGTTAAAGTATAAAAAGGACTAGATGATGAACACTAATACTATTAAACATGAACTTGTGTAAAAACAATTTATCTTATGAAATGGAGTTCTAAACTAGTAGATCTAAAGATCTACAAGTGGTATTTTCGAAAGACCAACTGTAAGACAAAACCATGTTTTAAAACCGGATCTTTCATGAAGTAGAGGTGTTTTTATGAACAAACAAGTGTGTGGACACTTGTGTAACAAAAGTTTTAACAAAGAAATAATTTTCGTAAAAACCGACTAGAAGTTGTGAAACTTCATATTCTTTAAAAATAAAGTTTTTAAGAAACTAAACTTATTTTTAAAGATAACAAGACTTACTAAATGTGCTAGTAAGTTACTACACATTTTTGTAAATATTCAAGTTCATGGAATGGAGAAATTAGTGATTGTTGTTGATAATTATTGTTGATAATTGTTGTTGATGATTGTTGATGATTTAAAAGAAAATAAACACATGTTTTGAAAACATGGGAAACCTCCATTTTTAGGGGAAACTCTGTCAAAATTTTTATAAATTTTGACACTTAGAAAAATATAAGTTTTTGAGAAACTTATTCCCTAAAAACGTATTTAAAAGTATTACCAAGGTTTCCCTAATTTTTGGTGATAAGAAATAAGGATTTCTTCAAAAAAATAAAAATGGATATTAAGTATGTATATTTTGAGAAAAATATATGTATTATTTGATCACCAACTTGTGTGCTAAGTGTATATAGTATGTGATATACGTGCTAGTGTATTAAGACTTAAAAATACACTAAATACTCATGAGGAGTATAAACATAAAAATACACATACAACATACAAGATACATAATTCGGGTGCAAAGTGCAAAACATGAGATACTTATATTAATTTTTGAGAAAATAATATAAGTAGGATACTTAGTTAAAAATATAAAATATTTTTAACACAACGATTCAAATACAAAAGAGAGTGACTGTACTTGTGCGACGCAAGTCTAGTGACTAACGTTAAGAAAACGCGTATAGGTTACAACGTTAATTAAGCAAATCCGGTGAAGTTTACGACGCACAGGAACGCAAAGTTGTGAGTTCATGCTCCCCCTTTTCTCTTAACTGTTTTTGGTTTTATAACTCTCGGGGGTGAAATACATGTTACAAATATTATAATTTTTACAAAGGGTAAAAATACAAGAAGCACTCTTGGTGAGAACGAGAACCGAGTGCAATATGATTTGAGAATACGAAAAGCACTCGTGGTGAGTGCAATATTACGAGCTTTAAGAAAAGCCTAGAAAATACTAGATCATGTGAGCATAGATTAAATACAGAAATGCCATTAAAACATTCATTAGGAACGAGGGTTCCATTAAAACATTCATTAATTAGGGACGAGGGTTAGATCTAACGGGTACGGCCGACCCCCACTCATGGTCCTTTTGTGACCTCATGAGTGCTTCGGTGTCCCAGTCGAGGGAAATCGACACAGTCGAGGTTAATCGACACAGTCGAGGGTAATCGACACAGTCAAGGGAAATTGACGCAGTCGAGGTTTATCGACACAGTCGAGGGTAATCGACACAGTAAAGGAGCCAACACTAATGCTCCATATGCTCACATGCCTTAAAGGAGCCAACACTAATGCTCCATATGTCCTCACATGCCTTAATGTCCTTGTATAAACAATCATTTAAAACGTGGGGAAACACAAGAAAACTTGAATGATACTTGAGTACGTGGGGTACTCAAGAAAACGGGAATTATACTTGAGTACGTGGGGTACTCAAGAAAGACTTGAATTATACATGACACATACTATGTTTTCATACAAAGTATAAAAACGTGAAATACAAAAACGCATGAACTCGCTCAACTTTATGTTGATGTTTTCCAAAATTACATGTATTTCAGGTGACAGGATGGATCTTTGGCGCAAGTGTCATAACTAGAAGTAGACTACAAGTTTAGATGTCATCCACTTTGGTTAAATTGTAACCTTGTCAAAGGTCGTTTTTTGAAAACTTAAATAACAAGTGTTTGTAATACTCAAATTTTCATGAATGGATGAACATCGTTTTGATCATGTAGTTGTTTATTACGATTGAATGCAATGATAACAAGCTAGTCACACATCATACGCTTCCGCAAAAGACAGGGTGTGACAGTTTGGTATCAGAGCTTCGATTGTAGTGAACTAGGATTCTTTCTCGAGTCTAGACTACAATCACTAGAGTTCTCTCACGAAAACATTTTTCAAAAAGGTTTTCATTGCATTCACAAAAGCGCCAAGATCCACGAGTCAGACACTTTACAAAGAAAATACAAGGCAAGGACATTAGTGAGGAATACCTTTAAAATAAGGTGCCAATCAAAGCGTAGTCTACACGAGTTAGACTTGCCAAAAACAAAATGACCCCCCAAAAACGAAAGTTATACGTGATATAATGCATTAAATTGCTTGATTATGCTAAGTAGCATATATGTTATTTATATACATACATACAAATAAGTGTACGGAATGATTATTGACGTGAATAAGATACTTTCGACTCCGACTCCTATTACTATACGTGACTCGCACGATGAAGCTACCGACCTCGCATCCTTTGCAAAGCTCATGGCTGGGAGTGATTACCAAACAAGATGCTGAGCTTGCTTCCGTAGGAGATGGCTGCTCTTCCCTCTCGATCGTGAAGGTTCCTAACTACGGTGATGATGACGAGGCAGAGGCGGCAACCTTGATCGAATTCTCAATCAACGGGACGAGATCCCTGCGGCTTATGTGAAGCAAGATTGACGACATACTTGACCAGAAAAGGAAGATGAAGTATTCATCTCGAAGGTGCCCCTCCAACTACTAGGAATTCTCTCTATTCCTATTCCATCTAATCATCGTGCCTATACGCGCGTAACGATAACGAATGTTAGCGCGTGGACCATCGCAAGGGTCCTTTCCATGACAAGAGGCATAAGGACAATAGTGGACCATCTGCTTGGACGAGAGAAAATTGGGATAACTGTGCAAGACAATTTATTATTACGGGGGCCCACGTAATAACGACTTGTAGTGCACAGAAATCCTGGTGGACTCTGCGGGTCGAGCTAATGAAAACCATACAAAATTAATCTATAGGTGTCCTCACCTTCATCTGGTAGAACAACACATAGATCAGTGCTTTAGCACGTTAGAAAGTAGGAAGCCTGTCTTAGCCTACTTCGTGACTGACACTCCTACCTGCATACGAGACGTTTGTGAAGACGATGTTTAAGTAAGAGAAGTGAAATGACGTTCAGGAAGAGTCAGTGACGATACACTTCCTATCACCTCTACACAAACAACCCCATCAAAGGGGAAATATACGCACCAGTAAAGCTAAAAGACCTAAGGAAACCAATGTAGCAGGAAATAACTAAAACTTGAATGACCAAGGCGATGTAGCCCCGAGTTCATTTCAAACCATAAGCCAAGTTGGCAAGCCTATGTGAAGGCTCAATAACTGCTTCCTCGCTTATACACTGATTATATATACGTGTGAAATTGGGTGATTACATAATGGCTTATGGTGCTATGTATCTCATAGACAATTGGAATGTTGTCTAACCTACTTCATGCCATTTTGGCAGAAGAGAATGCCGCCCAGGCGAGACACAAACACCAGTACGTTGCCAAGGACAGAAGCCGAGCTGCAAGAACGCATCTCGCAGGTAATTGCACGACATGAAGCCCTCCGCTCTGAGCACAGCAATGGCACTACTAGAAATAACCCTCCAACTGGCTGCACCTATAAACAATTCCTGGACTGCAAGCCATTGAATTTTGATGGCACAGGAGGTGCCGTTGCATTTGTTCGTTGGGCAGAAAAGACTGACTCCATTCTAAGAATGAGTAACTGTTCGCCCCGACAGGGTGTTACTTATATCTCAGGGTTATTCGTAGATGGCGCACTCTCCTGGTGGAACCTTCAGGTTCAAACCCTTGGTGCGGATGCTGCTTATGCACTAAGCTGGGACGAGCTCAAGGAAATGATGGAAAAGAAATACTGTTCTAGGGCTGAAATCCAGAAGATTGAGGTGGAGTTCTGGAACTTGAAAATGGATGGACCGAAGATTCCTGAATACGTCCAACGATTTCACGACTTGTCTAGGGTCGTCCCCTACTTAGTCAAACCGGAATTCAAAAGGGTTGAACGATTCATTTGGGGACTTGCACCTCAGATTAGGAGCATGGTTACTACCTCAAAGCCCTCAACCATTGCAGAGGCTATCGATATGAGTGTCACCCTTACTGAAGAAGCTCTTCGTGCGGGAAAATTTTCGGAATCTGAGGATAACAAGAAAGAGACTCATGTGGAGTCGTCAAGCAACAAGAAGAGGAAGTCCTCAAACCTAAAGATGAGCACCCAAGTCAACTATGGAAGCTCTAAAACAGGCAAAAGAAAGAAGGTAAAACCGCCGCATGACAGGAAAACTGATGGAGCCACTTATAAGGCCGGTGGTAAAATCTACTCGGGAACTAAGCCGAAGTGCGGAGAATGCAATTTTCACCATGAAGGTCGATGTCTGAAGCCTAAGTGCGGAAAGTGTGGAAAAGAAGGGCACAACAAGGATGCCTGTTGGGCGAAGGACCCAGGTGGAAGAAATAAGAAAATACCAGGCTGCTACAAATGTGGTGAACCAGGGCACTTTAGGAAGAATTGCCCTGAGAAGAAACAAGCAAGGAAGGGTTTTCACGATCGAAACGCGTGAAGCACGCCAGGATCCAGATGCAGTTACGGGTACGTCCCCTATTAACCAACCCTATGCATCTACTTTTAATTAATACTGGCACCCACTTTAACCTTGCATGCTTAGAACTTAAGAAACCGCTTGGCCTAGTAAAATAGACGTCCCGTATTCCTTAGAAATGGGCATAAAGAAGGCTAGTTTAAACAGTCGAAGCAACTGAGGATTGCATTTAGGGACTCAGAAGGCCGGAACTTTCTGTTACCATTGACTCGCGATGTCATAATATGATAGTCAGCATGGATCAGAAATCCAAGTATACAGCTAAAGTTGTTCGATATGAGAAAATCAGACACATCCCTCATGCGGATGATGAAACCCAACTTTCCTGCAATAGGTGCAAGGATGCTAGACCCCACAAGGCGGCAGATCTACGACATCCCTCATTGGTCGAAGAGGCATAGAAACGCCTCCGAGTAGACTGCAGAGCCTGAGAACATCCCCGTGACGGAAGATGTCCCAGTAGCCTTTTCGGAAAACTTGCCAGGAACGCCTCTCCGTAGCGACGAGAAGAGTTCAGGATAAATCGCATGCCAGAAGCAGCACCAGTGACGAATGACGCCATACCAATTGGCTTCACCAGCGAAGCATGAACCTCTGATATAACGGCAAGAGCTGCTAGACAGGGGAAATTAAGGACATAACATCCTTAGTTAAGGAGACAAGGAGAAAGTTGGTAGTCTCCACTTTACATAAACTTCAGAAAATTAAGAATCAGAATCCTTTGCCAAGGATCAACTTGAGGACAAGAGGTCCTCCACTGTGAATACAAGAGGAAATATCCCTAAAACGACCTTTAGGACTTGCTTCGAGCATTACGAGATCCTTGTCATATCATTTGGCTTAACACATGCATCGACAATATTCATGGACCTCATGAATCGAACGTGTGAGCCATACCTGGATAATTCATATACTTATTGACTACATTCTTATATGGCCAACGACCAAGGAAGGTCGTGGGCAACAGCCGCAATTTACCTTGCAACTCTTAGAGAAAGCACAGTTATGTGCAATGATGACGAAAAGCGGATTTCGAGTTCGCGAAGGGAGAACTTTAAGATACATGGTGGATAAGAACGAAATTCATGCCAACCCTGCAACCAAGAGCTAAGGAGCTAGAGTTGCAATTATGTGACGTCTCTCGACAAAGTCTCGATTGTACGTCGATGCAACGAGACCACGACATTGCACACGCGGCACATTGATTAAGGAATCACGAGAAGAGATCTTGAGATAGATACAGTGATTGCGCGCCGCAACTGGACGTCATTACCTGAAAGAAAACGTTGCATGATCTTTATTGATCACAAGGGTTGCAACACACCGATGATCGTAAGAACTCGAATATGAACTGAGCTGCTGAACAATGCAGACTGTATGAACACAATACGTTCTTGTGTGATAAACTTTGATGAAAAGCCGGAACACTCACTTGCCCTTAGTGGAGTTTTCCTAAAACGGTATCTATCACACCGTCGTCTAAACCGCTTCGTGTAAAGCTTTAGACGGAACACATTGAGTAAATTCCCGTCATGTTGAACGAAGACGAGAAATAAACAACCAACTGGCCCGAGATGGCCCAGGAAAACTAGAGGCCAGATCCTTCAGATATGTAATCATATCAGGACAGCCCGTAGAATACAGAAAGATTACGCCGATGAGCGGCAGAAGTCGAAAGAATTTGAGACAAGAAGTATGGCTTTAATGAGAGCCTCGCCTAGAGAAGGCATAGTGTGAGTTGGAAAACGAAAAGGTTGAATCCCCGGTGTAGGGATCAGAACCATTGTTCACAAGATGAAACTCCCAGAAAAAGATCAGTAGTGATCGCGACGCATTCATGTGTCTAGTCTGTAGAGGAGTCTGACTTAAGGAACGGTCATTGTTCCCATAAATAAAATTCACGTCAACGAAAAACAACAAGAATTACTATAGAAACCTGTTAAGGTTTTGGACCAAGAGTCCGTGATACTATAGAAACCTGTTGAGGTTTTGGACCAAGAGTCTGTGATACTATAGAAACCTGTTGAGGTTATGGACCAAGAGTCCACAAGATACAGAAAAGACATGATTGATCTACTTGAGTGTGATAGAACTCACGACATGACCTAGAGATTTCTTGGGAACATGAAGACAATCATGAATCTAAGTGACCATATTGGTTTCACAACTCCCCTGCGACCGATGGCATCGCTTGAATTTCGGGACGAAATTCTTTTAACGGGGGGAGACTGTGACAACCGTCACTTTTCCGTACATTCCGTACACTAGATGAACAATAATTTGTGCTTTAATGACTGTACATGATCTAGTTTACCAGACAAATAAATTCCTGAATTCCATGCAAGTGAATTCATGCATGATATATGCTACAAGAATTACGTTATGATAGCGTTGCGTCAAAAATTAGTAAACTCACCGGTAAGACACATCGTGTCAACAGAACTGCAGAAAGCAGTCAGACATTAGAACTAGGGCCTAGGTGTAGGTCCAACGTCAAAAATACATTAAAACCCAAGGATACATACAAGGGTTACATATGTACCGCCCGGATAATATTTAATCCCACAAATATTCTGTTATGATTAAAATTTTATTCTAATCAGGTTCGTGTTGAAAAATAAATTAAAACGCTTAAAAACGTTATTTTTCAAGTTTAAGCGCGTACCGTGTGTTCCTACGCGACACAATGCTTACACTGCAAAACGCAGACAACGCAGCAAACCCAGGAATATACCAGGAATATGCCAGGAATATGCCAGGAATATGCCAGGAATATACCAGGAATATACCAGGAATATACCAGGAATATGCCAGGAATATACCAGGAATATGCCAGGAATATGCCAGGAATATGCCAGAAATATGCCAGGAATATGCTAGGAATATGCCAGGAATATACCAGGAATATGCTATATGGAAGGTCTATAAATACCACCATTTCATCACAACACTCTTCTCTCCCTTCCTCCCTCCATGGCTACGGCCCAAACACCCCTCTTTCACCCTTCACTTTTCAACTCCTTTCCAAGCAATCTATGGTGATTCTAAGGTGTCTCGAGCTTAATTAGGAAGGTTGCAAGCAACGGAACTTGAAGGACCTTCACCATTTGCTTTTATCCACCTCATTTGCACTCTTGAACTTCCCTAGCCTTGAGCTAGTAGTAAGTGTTCTAAAACACCTTCTTAATCTTGTCTAGAGTGGTTAATAAGAGAATTGTCGGTTGAAAATCATGAACATACTAAATCACCAACTAAAATTCTATCAAAGTGATGAATATGTTGGTTAATAGATGGATAATTGTGTAAAACTTGTTAAACTTGTTTTGTGATGATTATTTTGTGTTGTTTAATGCTAGTAGTAGTTCGGATCGTCATCTAACCCGGCTAGGTTATGTTCTTAGAACATGAGCTAGTGTATGTTAAAGTATAAAAAGGACTAGATGATGAACACTACTACTATTAAACATGAACTTGTGTAAAAACAATTTATCTTATGAAATGGAGTTCTAAACTAGTAGATCTAAAGATCTACAAGTGGTATTTTCGAAAGACCAACTGTAAGACAAAACCATGTTTTAAAACCGGATCTTTCATGAAGTAGAGGTGTTTTTATGAACAAACAAGTGTGTGGACACTTGTGTAACAAAAGTTTTAACAAAGAAATAATTTTCGTAAAAACCGACTAGAAGTTGTGAAACTTCATATTCTTTAAAAATAAAGTTTTTAAGAAACTAAACTTATTTTTAAAGATAACAAGACTTACTAAATGTGCTAGTAAGTTACTACACATTTTTGTAAATATTCAAGTTCATGGAATGGAGAAATTAGTGATTGTTGTTGATAATTATTGTTGATAATTGTTGTTGATGATTGTTGACGATTTAAAAGAAAATAAACACATGTTTTGAAAACATGGGAAACCTCCATTTTTAGGGGAAACTCTGTCAAAATTTTTATAAATTTTGACACTTAGAAAAATATAAGTTTTTGAGAAACTTATTCCCTAAAAACGTATTTAAAAGTATTACCAAGGTTTCCCTAATTTTTGGTGATAAGAAATAAGGATTTCTTCAAAAAAATAAAAATGGATATTAAGTATGTATATTTTGAGAAAAATATATGTATTATTTGATCACCAACTTGTGTGCTAAGTGTATATAGTATGTGATATACGTGCTAGTGTATTAAGACTTAAAAATACACTAAATACTCATGAGGAGTATAAACATAAAAATACACATACAACATACAAGATACATAATTCGGGTGCAAAGTGCAAAACATGAGATACTTATATTAATTTTTGAGAAAATAATATAAGTAGGATACTTAGTTAAAAATATAAAATATTTTTAACACAACGATTCAAATACAAAAGAGAGTGACTGTACTTGTGCGACGCAAGTCTAGTGACTAACGTTAAGAAAACGCGTATAGGTTACGACGTTAATTAAGCAAATCCGGTGAAGTTTACGACGCACAGGAACGCAAAGTTGTGAGTTCATGCTCCCCCTTTTCTCTTAACTGTTTTTGGTTTTATAACTCTCGGGGGTGAAATACATGTTACAAATATTATAATTTTTACAAAGGGTAAAAATACAAGAAGCACTCTTGGTGAGAACGAGAACCGAGTGCAATATGATTTGAGAATACGAAAAGCACTCGTGGTGAGTGCAATATTATGAGCTTTAAGAAAAGCCTAGAAAATACTAGATCATGTGAGCATAGATTAAATACAGAAATGCCATTAAAACATTCATTAGGAACGAGGGTTCCATTAAAACATTCATTAATTAGGGACGAGGGTTAGATCTAACGGGTACGGCCGATCCCCACTCATGGTCCTTTTGTGACCTCATGAGTGCTTCGGTGTCCCAGTCGAGGGAAATCGACACAGTCGAGGTTAATCGACACAGTCGAGGGTAATCGACACAGTCAAGGGAAATAGACGCAGTCGAGGTTAATCGACACAGTCGAGGGTAATCGACACAGTAAAGGAGCCAACACTAATGCTCCATATGCTCACATGCCTTAAAGGAGCCAACACTAATGCTCCATATGTCCTCACATGCCTTAATGTCCTTGTATAAACAATCATTTAAAACGTGGGGAAACACAAGAAAACTTGAATGATACTTGAGTACGTGGGGTACTCAAGAAAACGGGAATTATACTTGAGTACGTGGGGTACTCAAGAAAGACTTGAATTATACATGACACATACTATGTTTTCATACAAAGTATAAAAACGTGAAATACAAAAACGCATGAACTCGCTCAACTTTATGTTGATGTTTTCCAAAATTACATGTATTTCAGGTGACAGGATGGATCTTGGGCGCAAGTGTCATAACTAGAAGTAGACTACAAGTTTAGATGTCATCCACTTTGGTTAAATTGTAACCTTGTCAAAGGTCGTGTTTTGAAAACTTAAATAACAAGTGTTTGTAATACTCAAATTTTCATGAATGGATGAACATCGTTTTGATCATGTAGTTGTTTATTACGATTGAATGCAATGATAACAAGCTAGTCACACATCATACGCTTCCGCAAAAGACAGGGTGTGACACCACTAATGTCAGTATGAATGAGTTCTAATAAATTAGAACTCCTAGTGGCACATTTCTTATTCGCTAATGTCATTTAACCTTTAAAACATTTGACACATGTTCCAAAATCAGTGAAATCGAGAAGAGGTAAGACTTCATCCTTTACGAGACGATTTAATCGTTCTCTTGAGATGTGGCCTAAATGTTGATGCCACAACATAAATGAAGTCTCTAAGTCTCGTTTCTGTTCTATCTTTGTGAGTGATTCATATTATATGACAACAAATATTTGGAAAAATCATCATCTAGTTCTAATCTATAGAGACCACCATCCAGAATGCCAGTACCAAAAACAACGGAATCATAGGGAGTTTGCGATGACAATGGGAAACAACAAAACCGTCTATGTCTAACTTTGGTCCTGATACAAGGTTCCGAGTTACCTCAGGAACATATAAGGTATCATAAAGTTTAATGCATAAACCAGTTTTCATAAATAATTATAGTGTTCATATGGCCTTCACTTCTAATTCCCGATCATCCCCAACCTTAAGTGTTCTTTGGTTTCTTCCCAGCTTCCGGATTAAAAGGAATCCATGAGTAGAGTTGGTTACATGAACCATAGAACCAGAATCAAACCACCAAGAATTAGCAGGAACATTTAAATTATAGGACTCAAGTAGCATGAAAAAATCATTACCTTTCTTAGCCAGGCACTCCTTAACATCAAAGGGCATTCCTTCTGCATATGTCCAGTCTTTTTACAGAACTTGCAGTGGGGTTTGCCTAAGGAGTTCTTCAAGTTGGAAGGTGCACTTGTATTAGGATTGGGCCTTTGGACTTTGGAAGCATCCCTTCTTGGATAATTGTTCTTCCTCTTCTTAGAGTTGGAGGTGGTGAAGTTTGCAACATTAGTAGCGCGATCCATCTTCATACGCTCTTCCTCCTACACGCACATAGCAATCAGCTCACTCATCGTCCATTTTTCCTTCTGAGTGTTGTAATTGATCTTGAATGTTTCATAGGACGAAGGAAGCGAAGTAATGATGAAGTGAACAAGAAAACCATCACTGATTTCCATGTCTAACCCTTTCAACTTATTAGCCATGTCATTCATCATCATGATGTGTTCGCGAATGCCGCTCCTCCCATCATACTTACTAGTCACCAGCTTGAGGATTAAAGTACTAGCATGTGCTTTAGACGTTCCCTTGAACTGTGCCTCCACAGAAGCCAAGTAGGTTTTAGCATTATCAGAATCAGGAATGGCTCCTCTGATTGCATTGTTTATGAACTGCTTCATAAACATGAGAGATATGCGGTTACACCTGGTCCACTTTTTATGAGTCATCTGCTCAGTAGAAGTACTTTGAGGAGTAAGGTATGCCGGCTTATTCTCCTTTAAAGCATAATCGAAGTCCAGCAAAGCAAGAGTAAGCATGAGAGAGTCCTTCCATGCAGCAAAGTTATCTCCAGTCAAAGGTGGAATCCCGCAATTGGGTGCTGATAGTGGAAATAAGAAGAGCGAATTACGATACAACGAAAGAATTCCTAATACGATCTAAGGGCATGTTATACTAAGGCGGGCATAAATAATGACCATTTTAATTATGAAGCTGTGATATTGTCTATTACTAACATCAAAATAATAGACTTAGTTAAAATTCTACTTAAACGAAGACAAATCAGTTTTGTCCAGAAGTGTAATCATTTAAGCATGTGTGCAAAGTGATCGTGACAAATCAGCTTTGGCTAGAAATGAGACAATCACTTTAGTTATGCACTTTTAAAGTATGCTAGACATGAATGAATTAAATCAGCTTTGGCCAAAAATAAGACATCCACATTTGTAATGCATACTTAACATAGCTTTTATAATACTTGAACAATAAATAGATGCATCAAATCAGCTTTGACCACAAGTGATACATCAGAAGCTCATTCAAGTTAAGTTATTTTGGTTTTGTGAAAAGTTATCTGATTCTGATTAATTACGTATTTATAAAACCAAGTATTTAATAGCAAATCACCTGTTAGCGCGGATCGAACTTAACTTGAGATTTCGTTGGGGGGGTGCAGGGGGACAGCGTGCCCCCTGCACGGGGTTCGGGGCGGAGGCCAGAGCTAAATTTTAGTTCACATTAACAACTTAATAAAGTAGTGAGATTCCGAGTTCACTTGAGATTTCGAGTGAGATCTCGACTCAGTTATGAAATCTCGACTTAACTTGAGATTTCGAGTGAGATCTCGAGCAAGATTTCGACTTCATTATGAGTTCCTTAATGATTTTGAGTAGCCTTTTAATCTCGAAATCCTAATGAGATTTCGAGTTACTAATGGCAGTCGCAACCTCACTCGAAATCTCGAGGTTTCGAGTGATGAAGACTAATGCCTTAATGAGATTTCGAGTGATTTATGAGGTTTCGAGTGATAAGCCCCAGTCGAAATCAAGCAACAGTCTTTCTCAGTCGCAACAACCTGATTACGAGTGGAAATCTTAGTCGCAATCTTAGTTGTCCTCGAATTTTAATGATATTTCGAGTAGGAATCTCAGTCGGAATCATTGAATCTCGAAAACTTATTCTCCAAGTCTCGAAATCTGCTTATCAACAGCTGTTAGTGGAGATAAGATAGAAAATACTAATTTTTTAGGGATTATGAGATAGAGTTTCCCGTTTTAGTGTTGTTCTAAATTTTTCAAAATATTTCAAAAATATAATATGTTTATCTTTTAACAGTTTTCGAAAATTTTAGAAGATAAAATTAGATCAAAACAGAAAAGAACACTCAATAATCCAAATTACATTCCAAAACATAAGGGGATTTTCGAATTTTCCTAAGAACACATGATAAACCCTAAAAATTAAAACCAAATTCTAGAACCCGAAACCTGAATTTTAAGGTTTTGTAAACAATTTTCGAACAGTAATATTACCCATTTGATTCCGAGAAGTCAATTAACGTCTCGAAACAGAGTTTCGAATTTTTATTGAGTTTTCAAAATTCTATTTTTCATATTTCAATCCCAGAATATAATGGATACGAAAACAGAACTGATTTATCACCATATGCTCTGATACCACATGTTGATCAGTTATGTTTAAATATAATGGAAAACAGGAATAATGTTGGTGCATCTAGTGTTTGTTAACTTCGTCTTAATCGAGTCTTATGTCTAGATAGGTTAAACGAGTGCACAACAGGGATTGATTTAGGGTTTGATTATGTTTCAGGAGGTAATTTCGTTTGAAGGAGACTTGGACAAGTTCAAACGAAATCACCTAAGTAATTTCGTTTGAACAAGGTCTTGTCACCCTCAAACGAAATACCTAGGTCTATAAATAGGAGTTGTGTAATCTCATTTGAAACGGAATTGTGTGTGTGTGAGCTGAGGTGCTGCCGGATTTTTGTCAGATTTCAACTTGTAAAAGCTTAGGAAATCATCAATAGATAAAGATTAAAAGGAAACAAGCTGTTTGAAGTCATTTATATTGATTCCGCCTCTGTAAATGATTATGAACTACTCATTTTGACTGTTTAGGGTCACCGGAACGATCCAACAAGTGGTATCAGAGCTCAGGACGAGGAGTTCATACCAAATTCAGCTTGATTTTACCGGATTCTATCACTTCTACCTTTCTTTTCTGATTTGAACAAGTTTTCACGGTTGAAATGGCCTGAAACTCTCACATATCAAGCAAAACATAGTGTTAACTAATCCTTGAAAGTTTTAGACTAGAATTCGGCTTAAAACTTGATCAAAACCTTAATCTCGTTTGAAACTGATCGAAAAATGATGACATCATAGGTTATTTCGTTTGAACTATCTTGGTAATCTCGTTTGAAAGTGTCTAATATACCTGATTTCGTTTGAAAGCTCACTCTAATTTCGTTTGAAAAACATATCTCGTTTGAAGGATATGTGTGATTTCGTTTGAGGGTGCCTATTATTGTGATTTCGTTTGAAGGATATGTGTGATTTCGTTTGAGGGTGCCTATTATTGTAATTTCGTTTGAAATTACATCATAGAACATTGATTTCGTTTGAACCAAGTGTTGTCTCAAACGAAATTAAGGATTTCGTTTGAGATAGCTATTTCGTTTGAAACATCAAATTGTTCAAAAATTCAAAAATATTTCTAAGTGTTTGTTGAACATTTCAGGTACGAAAAAGATGGATGATTTCAATCCGTTCTGTGATATTTTTGCCTTTGCTGGAAACGGCGGGGATGATTCTTCAAATGACACATCAAACAATACGAATGATAAAGCTCCGAATGCAAAGAAGATTATTTCCGACACGATGAGTGTAGAGAGTGCGTATGGAACGTATAACAAACCTCCAAAGTTGCTGGCAATAGAAGATTATAATAGGTGGGCTACAAGATTTGACGAATGGCTTCAAGCTTTCGCATATCCAAGCTGGAAAAGTTTAAGGGTTGGTTATACTAGAGGAGAAAGATTTGGTGAAAGTTTGACAGATCCTGATGAAGTTGAAAGATATATTTCTGAACAAAAGTGCATCGCGTTGATTCATCAGTCAGTGAGAGATGATATAATTTCATTGATTGAATATGTTAATTCAAAAGATCTTTGGGAAAAACTGAGGGTAAAATGCATAGGTAGTGCTGAAATAGTAAAAAACAAAAAAAAACTGTTACGAAAAGAGTTTGATTTGTTTGGTTGTTTAAAGAACGAGTCAGTTTCCAAGATGATTGAGAGATTTGGGCATCTGAAGTTGGAGCTTGCTAGACATGAAATTGTTTACACTCAAGAAGAGCTGGTAGACAAGTTGTTCGACTCACTGCCGAATGAACAAGATTGGCAGTACTTTGCATTAATGCTGAAGAATACAATCATGTCTGAAGAGTTGACAGTGGATCGGCTCATCGAAAGACTAGAGAGTCACGAGTTGGAGATTAAGAAATCTAGCAAAGTCAACAACACATCTTATCAGCAGAATGTGGAGTTGTACAACAGAGGAAATCTACCAAAGACTGGTTCTCCAAGAATAACATTTTCTGCAGAGAGCTCAAATACAAAGAATCAAGAAACTCCTAGCAGTGGCTACCATGGTGGATCTTCTTCAACAAATTCAAACCAATCTGCATCAAAGAATATCTTTCAATGCAACATTGCTGTGGATCTGAAGAACGCTCAAAATTTTAGTGAAGAGTCAGCAAAACAACAGATGGTGTTCTTGGCGTCTGTGTTAGAATCTTACGAGAGTCTCGTGGCGGTCAAGATTGGAAACACCAACTTGACTAAGGAGGACTATGATCAAATAGATCCTGAAGAGATGGAACTGATCGACATCAGGTGGTGTATGGCCAGCGCAGTCAGACGAGCTCAAAGGTTTATGGAGATTACGGGCAGACATTCAATTGGTGGACCATCCACAAAACTTGGCTTTGACAAATCAAAAGTCACATGTTTCAAGTGTAAACAGAAAGGTCACTTTAAGAGAGAGTGTAGAAATGCTTACACTGATGATACTGCAAATCCATTTCGAGAGGATTACTACAAAAGAGCGATCTATCATCAGAATAAATCAGAACCGCCCAGAATGAAGCAGCTTGAAGATAATTCCAAAGAAAAATCAAGAGCTCTTGCTGTTATTCATGATGATGAAGGTTTTGATTGGAGTGAACTGCTACCAGAGGAAGATGCAGTAGGGTATGCGTTTGTAGCAAAAGAAGATGATATTCCTGTCCCTAAAGACACCAGAACTGAAGAAGAAAAATATCAAGCAAGAAAGCAGAAAGCAGAATACAAGATGCTCAGATTATCTAGGGTATTCAACGAAGCCAAGAGAGCAGAGAGATGGGATGCTGATAGAGAATGTTATCTGGATCCTCAAGGAAACATTGCTATTGATGCGAAAACTCTTAGTATTGAAGCTTTCATTGAGGAATTCAAAGCTGAAGAAGATGCCAGACAGAGAAAATGGTGGGGAGGAGGAGAATCTGATGAGAAAAAGAAAGAGACAGTAAAAGAACCGCAGTTAAAGAAGATTGATGATGGGATTATCGATACTTCAAAAGAATTCACTGCTGAAAACTTTGGGAAAATGGCTGACAAAGTGCTTGCTGCAAAGGAACTTGAGGTAGACTCTAAGTCTGAAACTGAGTCTAAAAGCAAGGTCAGTCCAAATGTTTCAACAAGTGAGACAGGTAAGAAAGTCAAAGGTGATAGTGACTGCAAAAGTTGCATGAAAAACTGCAAGTTTTGTAGTACAATTGCTTACTCTAGTAATGCAAAGATTGAAGAACTGACAAGAAAAGTCAGAAAGGTTGAAGATCAGATTCTAGATCGTGACAAAATGCTCAAAGCTTCAAATGATCAAGCTAACAAGTTAAATGATAAAATTGAAAATGATAAAATTGAAGTAGAAAAAATTAAGAAAGAAAATGAGAAATTGGTTCTTGAAAATCGTAAAATCTCAGAAAATTTTGAAAAATTAAAAAGAACGGTAAAGGATTCTGATGAACGAAACGGTAAAACCAATAAATAAAATGAGCATTTAACTGTTGTTCTCAGACACAAAGAAGAGCAAATCAACCAACAATTGGATGAGATTGCTAAATTGAAGCTTCAGTTTGAAGAAGCTAAGATTGAGAATGAGCGCATCAATCTGAAATTGAACAGTTACAGCTCCGCAAGCTTTGTTTTGCAACACATTGTTCCCAAACCCATCGGGAAAAACAAAGCAGGCGAAGATGTTTATTCGGATGGAACCGGGGTTGGGTTTCATCAGGTTCCACCGCCTGTTCTAAACAATTATTCAAAGAAAACATCCGGGTTGGTTAATGATGAAGATGAAACAAATGAAATAAAACTTCCAGAGTCAATTGATGTTACATTTTCTTCATCATCATCTGATGATAGTGTTCAGACTGAGATTGTTAAAGGCATGGCTGAAAGTGTTTTGGATAGTGATACAGCTGAGGATGACGAGTGTTTTCTGGACAATTACATTCAGAAGCCAAAATCCAAAAACAACTTAGGTGATGAACCGGGTCTTGTGATGTACAAGATGGCTGGATCTGATAAGTTGTATTCGGATTCTGAGTTTCCTCTAGAGAATATTAAAATGAATAAATTGAAAAATGTTTTCAAATTGGTTGAAATTGATTTGTCTGAAGTAGAAGGGTTGAATCAGACAAAGAGGCAAATGAATTTTGAAACAGATAAAGCTTACTACAAGAAACATGTTGTTCCACCACGTTTTTATAACAACAATCGAAACAAATGGTCGGGTGGTTATCAGGGTGGTAAGAATTATCAAAGAAGAAATGTTCAAAACAAAAGGTTTGCTGAGAAGAAGGTGTTTGTGAACAGTTCAAGTTCACTTTCTGATGAGGAGTCTAAGATTTTTTCAAAGACGAATGAAGAGTTTTTTGAAGAGAGGGCCTCACAACCTCAGACTGAAGGCACAAGTCGAGTAGTTGATACTCGTACATGCTTTAGATGCAACAAAGTTGGGCATATTGCACGAAAGTGTACCAACTTTAAGTCTAAGTCTGAAGTTGTTGAGAGTCAAAAGAAGAAAACTGATGCAAAAGGAAAAGCTCCATTGGTTGTTGAGAAAAAGGTTTTGAAAAATGACAACACCAAGATCAAAACTGAACCTGTTAAGAAGATGGAAACTAAAAATGACAAATTTTACAAACGGTTTGCATCGTCTCAACAAACATGGAAGCCAAAAGTGGTTGAAAAGAAATCAAGTGTTCCAAAGCCACAGGTTTCAGAGTTGGAAAAACAATCGTCTTCTACCACTTCGGTAAAGATGAATGTTCATGTGGATTACTATGAGAAACTTGATCCACACGAGGCTATTACTTCTGAGAAGAAGGTTGTTTTGAAAAAAGACCAACCATCTGGTCAACCTCAAAAAGACAAATTTTTCTTATACAAAGAGGTTGAGGTTGGGTCTGAGGAAAACTTGAAGATGAATGATAAAAATTTTCCACCTTTAATCCTCAAGAGAACTGTCATTAACTTTGAGTTACCCGAGTCAAAAGTGGCTTGGGTGGCATCAAAATCTCACTGAATGTTTCTGATTTGTGCAGGAGCTTCCAAGATCCGTTTCAAGATGGATTATGGATAGTGGAGCTTCTCGGCACATGACGGGGAAAACAGCCCTGCTATATGATGTCAGAAATTTCAATGGTGGTTATGTAGGTTTTGCAGGCAATCAAGGTGGTAGAATAGTTGGTGAAGGAACGTTATCCAATGGGATTGTTACGTTTGAAAGAGTTAACTACATTGCTGAGCTGGAGAATAATCTGCTGAGTATCTCGCAGATTTGTGACAGAATGTATACCACTCACTTTACAGACAAAGAATGTTTGATCTTGAAACCAAGTTTTGTTATCCTTGAAGAATGGGTTATCATGAGGGCGCCAAGAGTGAATGATCTGTACCTGTTGGACATGAGCGTAGCTACTACAACCACGGGTCAAGCACATTGTTTTGTTTCTAGAGAAACTGAGAAAGAATCACAACTGTGGCACCGGAAGATGGGTCATATACATCTTAGAAAAATGAATCATTTGGTGCACAACGATTTAGTTATTGGTGTTCATGTCAAAGGTTTTCATCTTGAAGGAGAATGCATTAGCTGCATCAAAGGCAAGCAGAAGAAGAAATCACATCCTAAAAAGAAAGTCAATTCAGTTTCCAGACCGTTAGAGAGACTACATATGGATCTGTTTGGTCCAATAAACGTCAAAAGTATTACAGGGGATCTCTACTGTCTTGTGGTAACTGATGATTATTCCAGGTTTTCATGGGTTTCTTTTCTGAAGACAAAGGATGAGACATTTGATAGTTTGATGGCATTGTTCAGGAAAATTGAAAATTTGTACCAAAGGCGTATCAAAAGAATCAGAAGTGATAATGGTACTGAGTTCAAGAACAACAAGATGGAAGAATATTGTGATGAAAGAGGTATATTGCATGAATTTAGTGCTCCTTACACTCCGCAGCAGAATGGAGTAGCTGAAAGAAATAACAGGACGCTAATTGAAATGGCTAGGATGATGCTTGCTGATTCAAAGCTACCAGTTAATTTTTGGGCAGAAGCAGTATCCGCCGCATGCTATACACTTAATCGGGTTCTCACAGTGAAGAAATTCAATAAGACATGTTTCGAGCTGATCAATAATCGCAAGCCGAACCTGAAGTATTTAGAACCGTTTGGGTCTCCCTATACAGTTCTAGAGCCTTTTGGTAAATTTGGTCCAAAGAGCAAAGAAGGAATTTTCGTGGGTTATCAAAGTCCATTGAAACGAGTCTTTGTTCCAAGCTTGAAGCGGATTATTGAAGCACACAATGTTGAGTGTCAAGGTTACACAATGCCACCACAGAATCCTGGAGATTCATGGCGTTTTCATTATGACACTTTGTGGGATTCGTTTGACATGGAAGAAGAAAAGGAAGAAGAAGAAGATTTCTATGATGAGTTGGATATTCTAAGAGAGTATGAAGAATCGCAGGAAAGATTCCCAGCAGAGACTTTCAGTCGTCAACGAAAAGCTTTGAATGATGATGAAGCAGGTCCCAGTAATGCTGGAGAACGTGATGATATTCAACAAAATGAAGTTGCTCATGATAATCAGACGGCACAGAATGATAATCAAGAATTTGAGAACATGCCAATATTTGATCATGGTGATTCAGATTCTGAGGGGGAGCAAATTCAGATCTCAAGTCAAACAAACCCAGTCAGTGAACAAGGTGCAAATCAGAATGTTACTAATCTGGAAGGCGAGGTAGATGTTTCAGGCGAGGTGATGCCAAGAACTCTTTCATACCATCCAGAGGAGCTGATCATTGGAGAATTGCAAACAGGCGTTCGCACTAGACGTCAAATTGACCAAGGCCTTACTTGTTTTTATTCTACAGTAGCACCTTTACAAACAGAGTTTTCACTTACTTGTTTTATTTCGCAGATTAAACTACGAACATATAAGGAGGCGCTAACTGAAGATTCTTGGGTCAATGCTATGCAAGAAGAGTTGAGTCAGTTTGAGAAGTTAGGAGTGTGGAAATTAGTAGATTTGCCTGATGGTCAAAGGAAGATAAACACCAAGTGGGTGTTCAAATGCAAGAGGGATGATAGAGGAGTTGTTGTTCGTAACAAAGCTCGACTCGTAGTCCAGGGATTCAGTCAGCAGGAGGGTATAGATTTCATTGAAGTTTATGCTCCAGTGGCTCGACTAGAAGCGATCAGAATCTTCCTGGCATTTGCATCTTGGAAAAACTTCAAAGTATATCAGTTAGATGTTAAATCGGCGTTTCTTTATGGGAAGGTAAAAGAGGAGGTATATGTCGGACAGCCACCGGGCTTTACCGATCCACACCACAAAGACAAGGTCTACTTGCTAGACAAAGCATTGTATGGTTTACACCAGGCCCCGAGAGCTTGGTACGAGACATTGTCTCAACACCTGCTTGCCAACAGCTTCATTCGTGGAAAAGTGGATGTCACTCTCTTCACCAAAGAGGTCGACGGTCATCTTCTGATTGTTTTGATATACGTGGACGACATCATATTTGGGTCTACAAATGAGAATTTGTGCAAAGATTTTGAACGAGTTATGAAGCAGAAATTCGAAATGTCATCGATGGGTGAGATGAAATTCTTTTTGGGACTACAGGTTGATCAACTACCGAAAGGAATTTTCATACATCAAACGAAGTACGTTCATGATATCTTGGAGAAATTTGGGATGTCAGGTTCTACTCCAGCCTCCACCCCATTAGCAACGAATCATGGGATAAATCCTGATCTCACCGGAGAGAAGGTAGATGAAACGACGTATCGTTCCATGATCGGATCGCTGATGTATTTGACAGCTTCAAGACCCAATATTATGTATCCAACCTGCCTCGCAGCAAGATTTCAATCTAACCCGAGAGCTTCGCATATGGTGATTGTGAAAAGGATATTACGCTACCTGAAAGGAACTCCATCATTGGGGTTGTGGTATCCAAAAGATGGCAAATTTACGCTCGAAGGGCATTCCAATTCCGATTTCGGATGGTGCAAAGTCAACGCTAAATCAACAACAGCGGGGTGCCAGTTTTTCGGACCACGATTGGTCACCTGGCAATGCAAAAAGCAGACCTCTGTGGCTTTATCCACATGTGAAGCAGAGTATGTATCTGCTAGTAGCTGCTGCTCTCAGATCTTGTGGATCCAGCAACAGATGCGCGACTACGGTTTGCAATTTCTAAACACCCCTATCTTTGTTGATAATGAGGCAGCGATAAACATTACTAAAAATCCAGTTCATCACGCTAAAACTAAACACATTGAAATTCGTCATCACTTCATTCGCGATTGTTTCGAGAAGAAGTTGATACGAATTGAGAAAATCCACACTGACAATCAAAAAGCTGATTTACATACCAAAGCATTTGACAAAACACGTTTTCAATATTTGCTAAAATTAAACGGTATGAATCTTTTATCGGTGTTGGAAGAGATTCTTGGCGTTGATGAAGGAGACATTGTAGTTGATGATGTTGAGAAGCAATCTGCAATGGTTTGTCGATTTTTTACTTGTTTTGGTATTTAGGGGGAGAGTATAGGGTAATATTTTCAGAAAATACAAAAACAATAAAAAATGTCAAAAATACAAAAACATGAGATATTTTCAAAATCCAAAAACAATAGAAAACCAGAAAAGAGCTTGTGTAAAAAGGGAAAATGATAGTACATCGGCTTGACAGTTACGGTATGCTAAAGAAATGTAATGTTTAAATGGGTTAAACAGTCTCGCTGATGATGTGCCGATAGGTTTTTGCACATTTAGTAGGTTTGTTTGGGATATAAACCTAAATCTTTACTTACTTATTTCGTGGGGAACACTTCTTGGATATATAGGTAACCCCTGAAATCTTGTTTGAAAGATTCCTTTTTCTGAGATACTGGGTCTTTATACTCAGTGATATCTGGGGTATTATTCCAGGACTTCTGCTGAATGGAAGTTCTGACCTAGTCCCCGAATAATACTTTCTTCATGCTTGAAATATAGCGCCACCCTCAGCATCAAATGACAAGACAATAAAATTGCTAATCAATGCTGTTGTAAAAAAGATCCTCTAAAGGGGACACACTCAAGTCGAATCGTGATCTCTCTGCTGAACGGTAGTTCTGACCTGAGCTCTCACGGTTTCGATCATAATTTATTTCCCTTACAGATATCATCTGTGGTATACTCACCTGTAAGACTGAATATTGGGATCTGGATACGGGAGTATATTCAAGAGGTGGGACACATGAATAAGTTTAAGTCTCTAAAACACTAAATCCGTATCCTGGACAAATTGAAAATTGTGTGAGAATTTAAGTGGATCAGTATATTGACAATCTAAGCGAATTGTTTAATTCTGAATATGTAATTAAAGCTTAACGGTACTTGTGACTTGTCAAATAGCTGATATGATTCCCTAACACGCTCATCAAAAATATGTTTGTAAATAGTTTACTTTCATTGCATTTTAGTTCTGTATTTCATTCTTAGTTTAGAAACTTTATTAAAAATCCAAAAAGATTTTACATTTCTGCTTTATTTTTGACAAACCAAAGTGGAAAGCTGATCTTCAGATTCAAATTGAAGCAGATGCAGGAAGTTTCTGGGCTGGATGATGAGTTTGGAGCTAAAACATGATAAGTTTGTGAAAATTGAAAAGTTAAAGCAAGGTCATTAATTTGAAACTTGTAAATTTTCAGAGAAAGTTGAACAAATGTCAGTGTGAATTATCTCAGATCAACCAAGGTCATTAAGTTGGACTTGGTAGATAAATTAAGTAATCAGGGTCATTAATTTGGACCTGAATACTTAAGTGGATTTCTAAATTCTGACAAGAGTATCAATTGTGGTTGAATGGTAAGTATGGATTGATACTGTTATTGTCATATATCTTATATTTGGGTAGAGTATATGCAGGTAACAGGAATCCCCATGGCAAAGAAAATTTCAAAGTTTGAACCAGAGTTTAAAGCCCTAGCTTATCGAGAGGGGGAGTCTGCGAAAGGGGGAGTCATAATTCTGGATCAACACTCAACGGGGAGATTGAAGATTAAAGTTTGAAGATTGAAGAAGGAAGCTTTAACAATGTCAAGACAAAATTTGGAAAGAGACAAAGACTAAAGACTCGACGCCGAAGACTTCGTCAACATCCAAGGGGGAGTCTGTTGGTGCATCTAGTGTCTGTTAACTTCGTCTTAACCGAGTCTTATGTCTAGATAGGTTAAACGAGTGCACAACAGGGATTGATTTAGGGTTTGATTATGTTTCAGGAGGTAATTTCGTTTGAAGGAGACTTGGACAAGTTCAAACGAAATCACCTAAGTAATTTCGTTTGAACAAGGTCTTGTCACCCTCAAACGAAATACCTAGGTCTATAAATAGGAGTCGTGTAATCTCATTTGAAACGGAATTGTGTGTGTGAGCTGAGGTGCTGCCGGATTTTTGTCAGATTTCAACTTGTAAAAGCTCAGAAAATCATCAATAGATAAAGATTAAAAGGAAACAAGTTGTTTGAAGTCATTTACATTGATTCCGCCTCTGCAAATGATTATGAACTACTCATTTTGACTGTTTAGGGTCACCGGAACGATCCAACAAATAACATACATGTAATAGCAGACATGCCAGCAGAGAATCCACTCAGAGATGCAGCCATTGAGTTTGACATATTTGTCAAGATGATCTGGTTCCTCCTTAGGGTGCAAATTAATGATGGTGATGAAGAACCGAAAAAGGGTATTCGGTAGGGAGAGAGAGGCGAGTTTAATGTTATTAGAATAATCAAGTTGTCTAACCTTTTAACCTCTATATTAGTCTCCTTATATATGCACCCAAGAGGAAACCCAATTAGTTAATCTAACTTATAATAAAAGACTCCAATTAATGCCACATGGCATTCTCTCCTTCAACCTCATAAATTTTATTTATAATTATTTAATAAATTTCTTTTAATATTAATATTAATAACTAATATATAGATATCATTTATTTTTATTCTTATCTTTCTCTAAGATTACTAAATAACTTCGATTTTGCAATTTACACCCTTTGTTTTTTTACTTTTAACACAAAGTTTTTCATCTTTTGGAATTTAATCCCAACTCTTTTTTATTTTCAATTTTGGTCAACCATACTTATCATCTTACCCAAGTTTTTCGTTTCGTTCTAAATTTTGTGAGTCACTGCACCGCAACGTGTGTGTGGGGTTCAACATTTTTTCGTATATTTTTTCCCGTTTGACTGGCCTGTAGCAGCACATCTATTTTTCTCCGTTTAACAAGTTCGACCAACGTGCGGGTCCTGGATTGACTTAGTTATTTTTTATATGTTTTACGTTTCGGCTTAATTTCTCTGCAACGAGCGTTCGTGATTTAAAGATTTTACGTCTGCTTTTCGCTCGGCGTTATTTTTTTCGTTTTTATTTAATTTGTTTTTATGAGTTTTACCGGTGTTGGTGGTCGCTGACAGTGGTATAGCATTGGTACTACTTGACACAGTTTTACAACAACCGCTGCAACGCATGGGGCTTAATACTAGTAAGGGTAATATGATCCATCAACAATTACCAACTAACTATTTAATAGGTTGTTATATATTTTAGGGGAATGTTCAAATGAAAACCACTAGTTAACGCGAAAACTCGAAAACTAATTAAAAAAAGCCTAAAAAACACACAAATTTTTTTTTTTTTTTTTTTTTTTTTTTTGCAAAACCAAATTTCGCAGGTTTTTTAATATAAAAAAAAATTTCAAAAAAAAAAAAAAATTTTTTTTTTTGTGTAGTGCACATGTGTAATACTACACATGTGTATCTGTACTACACATGTGTATTATTACACATGTGCACTACACAAATTTTTTTTTTTTTTTTTTTTTTTTTATATATAAAAACCAGCGATTTTTATTAAAAAAATTGAAAAAAAAAAAAAAATTTGTGTGTTTTTTAGGCTTTTTTTAGTTAGTTTTCGAGTTTTCGCGTTAAAAGTGGTTTTCATTTGAACCATCCCCATATATTTTAATCTAATTTTGTAAATAATAATAATGGCTACTAGATTAAATATAATATAATATAATAGTATATTTAATATTACACAAACCACTAGCTTCTCCTGCACACAGGTGCCGACTACCAGATTACCTTCTGTCCCACGTTCTTCTATCCCACGTCAACGACCAGGTAAATTCTCTCCTGTCATTTATGTGACGTTGATGTTTGTTTATAAAATGATTGTTTATAGTTACGTCATACTTTATTCTTTATCCTAAATACAGTCAAACCTTTTATGTTCCGTAAAGGTCATGTCTTGATGTTTAAGCCGGCTAACGGTCTTACCGTTTCATCCAACGGTAAATAATTTTGATAACCGAAACCCATATATGTTACTTTTGAAACAAAAATCATATATGGGGGTTCTTATTTTATATGTTATGTAGGTAGTTAATAGTTAAAGTTTGTTGTATATTAAATAAATAAATAGGTGATGTGTATATTAACTATAAAATATTGATTTCTTTGACAGCAAGAAACCAAAGCAGGAGCAACAACCGCCAATAAAACCGCATTTCAACACAGGTACAGTATATGAAGACGCAAACACGACGGGACATAGCAGCGCTCCTCCGCGGTCTTCCTTCATTCGTGCCCTCATCGATGCGGTGGTTGGGGTCGGTGTTTTACTTTTGGGAGCCGGCTGCGTGTATACAATCCGAACCGGGAATGTTAACATTATGAATGGATCATGTAATTGCTTCTCGAAATAGGAGTCATATGAGGTTTTGTTTTTGAGTGTATAATTTTGAGGTTTACATGCTTTGCGTACATTTTTGTATTTTTCTTTTTAATTCGATGCTACCTTTTTGTAGTTAAACTAGGTTTATCACTCTAGCCGCTTTGCGGCGAACTTTTTTTTGCTATTTAGTCTGTGTTTACATTTGTTTTAAAATCAGTATGAGCGCGTTGCACACGAAACCACTAAGAAGAATAAAAAGAAAATGTAAAAAGCAATAAAAAATAATCGAAAGAAAATCAACCAAAAAAGGTATATGTTAATGATGTTGTTGGTATGAAACCCGTGGTCAGAGTCTCAGAGATGAGCAAATAATACTGGGTACCGGTACCAAATTTCCCGAACAGAAGGATCCTAAGTACCAATTCGGTACCGGCTTTTGACATTCCTAGTACCGGTTCGCTACCGTTTTTTACCTTCATATACCGGTACCGTAACCGGCATTTTCGGTACCGGTTGCCACCGAGCTCTGATCAGGGATGAGCAAATGGTACTGTCTAGCAGTACCGAATTTCCCGAACTAAAAGATTTTCAAACTCAATCCTGTACCGACTTTTGACGTTTTCTGTATCAGACTGGTGCCGATGTTTACCTTCATGTACCGATAATGAACTGGACCGTACCGGCATTTTCGATATCAGTATTAGTTGAGACCAAGCTAATCCAACTTAGAAAGTAAAAAAAATGAAAATAATTATTAAGATATTAAGATATGATTATAATATATTAAATCAATTGTTCATCCAACTTTTCCTAATCTAATTTGAAACTATTGTTTCCAACTTTCCTTCCTAAACAAACATTAATGGTTTCCTAAACAAACAGATTATATGGTTTCCTACTTTCCTTACATCCTAAACAAACAGAACACACAAGTAAACCCATTTTTTTTAGTTTTATAACTTTTGTTAGTTGTCTAGTTGTTTAAAGATTTATTACTATGCATATAAAGTTTGGAAATTATCATAACATGTAAATCTTTGTGTCATTGTAATGCTATGATTCTATTAATCTGAATTTAGAATTTGTGACTTAGTTTCTTAAACTTGAATTCTAGGGCTAATGATGCAAGGATCGGAAACTTGTATGTTATGAATTTTGAACTTTAAAAAATTGCAATGTTTTCTTTTTCGTTTCGAATGAAATCATATTTTTATTGTGTGTTTTCTAATAAGTAATGATTATATATTTTTTTGTTATGTCCTCGCTCTGACCCGACCCGAACGACGATCGACCCGAAAATTTTAATGCTTGGTTGTTAAAACCATGAACACCAAAAAATTTGGATCCCATTAGAAAAAAATCATGGGTCCGCCACTGATTATATTTGACCTAACTTGTTTCAAAAAAAAAATTACGTCGAAACATAGACCTACTGAAAAAGTACATAAATAAACATGCAAACGTATTATATTTGACCTGACTTGTTTCTAAAAAAAAGTTTACGTGAAAATGTAAACCACAATCTGAGGGAGTTGTAAAATGGAGTAATAACGTGGAGGTTAAAACTGCAATTTTTAAAAGTTGAGGTGTGGTGAAAATTGCAGTTTTCAAAAGCTGAGGGGTTGTAAAAAAGAGCAATAATGTAGGGTTAAAATTGCATTTTATAAAAGTTAAGGATTTGTTTGGTGGGTGGGAAAATAGAGGGGCTATTTGTGTAAAAGCCAAAAAAGGAGGACCATTTGTGGCTACAAATCAAAGTTAAAAGGGAGGAATGATTGTGCAAATGTGACCGACATTCACATTTAAGATAGTACTAGAAAATAGACCCGTGCGCGTTGCGGCGCGGGTACAGTGCAAAGATCGAGCGGTTTAGTCCAAGCGTTATGTGATGCGTTAAACATATGAAGACGCACATTTTGACTTATCTGATTTAACTCAACAACATCGCGGTTGAATCAAGATTTCTGGTATAGATATATAATATAGCATCTACTTTGGGTCGAAACGTATTGTAACTTTAATCTATACTATCGGATGGAAACTTATGTTTCAATATTATCAATGTTTGAATGTTATATATGTAAAAACATACTACTCAAATAGTAAGCAGAATAGTTAGGAAAAATAAAGTTTTTCTTTTAGTCTAACTAGTGCTATTAAATCCGCGCGTTGCGCCGGAAATCCTCGCGTTGCGTCGTGGGTGGGTATTAGTTCGTTTAACTTCGGTACTGACACTTGTTATAGCAACCAATAGAGAAAAAACTAAAAAAAAAAATCATGATATGACCAAAAATATACCAACACAGCGGGAATTTGATCGGTATTGGTTTGTTTTTTTACGCCACCTACACTCGTTACAACAACCCATAAAGAAAAAATCTTGATATGATCAAAGAATACCGACACGTGATTTACATGGATAAAAAAAGCGCAAGTTATATAAGATATATAAAAAACCAAATAATACATATAAAAAACCACTAAACAAAACATATAAAAAAACCTTTAAAACAAATAATTATTGTTTATTTGTTTCTTTATTAATAGTATAATAATTCATTTAGTTTTTTTATTAATAGTATAATAATATATACAATTACTGTTCATTCTGTTTGCCTATTATCGTATATGAATTAATTAATTAATAATAATTAATTAATTATTAATATATAGTTATAATAATAATGTTAAGCATGGTGTAGAAGAACCGACTTATTAATGATAGCACTTGTATTTGAACTAGCAATTTATACTCGGTCAATTTAATCTATTTGAACATAACAAAATAAATTAAATGCAAACCAGGGCATAGTCAATTATATAATATAATAGAAATCAACTACATACTTGCTATGGCATAGTCTATAATTCAATAATATATAAATACACAGGCAAACGAACATCAAAATAACTTTTTCAAATAATTTGAAATTCAAGATTTCTAATAAACATGTACGTTAAAAAAATAAAATTATAAGGGGGTCGGGGCGCTCCGTGGTGAAGCGTGGTTGCATATATGCCATAAAATTGTTTTTTTATCAACAGAAAATAAAAATAAACCATCTGATCCATTAATGATTCAAGTTAAATGGATCATGATCCGATCCATGATCCAACATAATGGATCGTGATCCGATACATATCCAAATAATTTTAAATTGATGGATCAATATACGGATCTATCTATATTAAAAAGATATAATAAAAAAACTCTAAAAAATAAAAAAAAATCACAAAAAAATTCTTAAAAAATAAAAAAAAATGTAAAAATTCCAAAACTGGACGAGACGCCGCGAGGAGGTAGTAGTTTTTCAGGCGGAACACAAGCGCTAAAAGAAGTGATTTAACTGGAACAAGGTTGTACCACGTGTTATGGGAGTTGTACAGTGGTGGAGATAATGTTGTGGTGTTAACAATTAGTGATGAGAAGTCAGTCGGTCAGTCGTAGTTTAGTCTGTATTAAATGTCTCGACTCCTTAACTGGTGATTTGAGATTTCCACTGTTCCAAATTTGGTGTCAGGCTTTCTTGATCATAAGGGTGTAAGGAGTGGTTAAACACTTAAGAGTGGCAAAGTAAAAAATCAACCAATCAGAGTGTGTCACGTCAATCAGTGAAAAATGTTTAAACTTTGCTGAAAATTGTTAGCAATGGTTTACACACTTGCTGAAGTGGTAAACTTTTTAAAAAAGAAAAAAATGTGTGATTGGTTGAGATTGGAATGGACCCCACCCCACACTACCCTCTCTCTCATACCCTCCCTTCACCGCTCCCTTCACCGCACGGCAAGCCCTCACCGATTCAGCATTGAAACCGCATCGGCAAAGGGTCGGCAGCGGTGTTTGCCGCGCGACAACAGCCTTTGCCGAACCCTTCGCCGCACCCACACCGGACACCCTAATGTTTGCCGACCACACCATCGTGCCCTCACTTAGGTTTTGTTCACTGTGTTAAGCTGGTTTTGATAAGAATATATATAAGAGCTTTTCCAATGGTCCCTTTGACGGGTGGTTAATTAAGGGGTGTCAATGGTTACCAGCTCTTGATAAGGTTGAGTTTGCTTTAATTGAACTTGTTGGTGATGATGCATATACATATTTTTTACGATCTGGATTACTTGACAAAGTATAGATTTAGTATTATTAAAACTAGTAGTGATACAATTTATGCAGCATTTTAATTGCAGGGTTTACTATTGCTTTGTCAAGAAGTATGCACTCTTGTCTAACATTTATTTTGTAACTTTTTTCAGCAATTCATTTATGTTTTATAAAGTATTTTAGCACTATTAATGGTTTTTAAGGTTTTTTTTTGTCACTATCTGAAAGTAGAAGCCCTAATTTACCTTAGACGGAGGTCGAGACTTGCAATGGACGAGGACTGGACGAGACGCCGCGACATGGGTCGGAATCAGCAACGGTGGTCGGAATCGGCGATGCCGCGACGGAGGTGGATGAAGGTTGTGAACTTGCGTTGAAAGCAATGTTCTTAAACCCGGACCGGACCGGCCGCTTTGACCGGTAGGGCCGGGGTCCGTAGCAAATACCGGTCCGGTTGACATCTTCAGGCTGTTTTTGCAGTGGACCGGCGGTTCGGCCGGTTTCCGGCAGTTCGACAAGGTAATCGGGAAAGGGGTTGGACCAGTTCGACCAGGTAATCGGGAAAGGGGTTGGACCGGTTCGACCAGGTAATCGAGCTCCACCAAGCTTCTTTAAATAGGTTTTAGCTTATAAGCTATTGACCTTTGATGTATTCGATTTCCTCGAATGATCCTATATATCCAGAGCTTAACTAGCCCGTTCTATAAAAATTTCATCACACCCTTCTTAGAGCGATACTTTCAATTGAACCTTATTCCTTATTAAGGACTTAAGAGGGTTGCGACTTTCATCAATCCGATTTTTTTTTCTTTCCGCCGATTACTGGCAACTTTCAGACGATTATGGATTTGTATGATCTTATTCGTTGTTTCCAAGGCAACTTTCAGATCCTGATAATTGGACTTACCAATCTTTTGTCTAACAATAGATGTTTAACTTTCCATCTATACAAGGTCTCCAAGGGAGTAACCTTACATACTAACTATTAGTTACATGAGAGCTTATTTAAGGTGGAGTAATCCTTCCAACTACAGCTTAAAACCAATCTTAAGGAATAGCTAATCCTTACAGCTAGTCGAACAACTCGACGATCCTGGGCACCTGATGGTGATTCTTAATTGTTGCCTAAATAGGGTTGCGGTAATCAATGCATAAGCAAAATGAACCGTCTTTCTTAATTAATAATACTGGAACTTTCAGAATATTGAATTCGGCTTTATGAATCTTTATCTTAAAACTTACCTAATCAGGGTTTCGATTATTCCATAATTGGTGGTACTAATTAACACGGAGATTTCACAAAACTGCAGCCCTAAGCGGGATGTTAATCTTAACTCTACTTGTCTTTCAGGAGGTAAACATGGTAGTCCTTGGAGAAGACAATCAAGACCCAAGGAGGTTACAGAGATTTTCCAAATCTCAGGCTCCAGTTCATCTATCATTGCCTGTGTCAGATAAGTGACACATTTACGTTACGAGTCCACGGATTCCTTAATCAGGGACATTTACTTGGACAATTCCATTCTGGATATCTTCTTTGAATACCATTAGCTGACTTTAGTACCATATGACCATTGGAATATCTTTGGGGTTCCATGCATTAAACCTCCATACTGATCAGGCATGGACGCAATCTATGGGACACACTGGGATATGCCAATCCTCATATGGCGCTTTTATCAAATATAGTTGGCACTCGCAGTTGATAGAAATCAATGAGATAGTAATTAAAATAACATATGTTGTCGTATTCTATTTGAAGAAAGAGTACTCTTATATTTTTCGGAAGGATCATCGTTGAGAAAAATAGGGACGGTCTCCATGGTTTCATTGGTAGGTCCTACCTTACTTAGTATCTAGAGTTCTTACGAGTATCATCAAAAGTTTGCTAAGCTTATGGTCTATGTAAGACTGATTATTGCATGTATTAAAAAAAGAACACTTAGCAAAAATTATAATTGATATATGATAAGGAATGTACCTGATGATATTATTAATATGTACTGCCTCTGGTATTCATCAGGTAGTTCAGACATTTCCCTTCTTAGCCTCTTCAGGCTTCTTGGTTTTATTTGGGCAATTAGTTTTGATGTGCCCTATTTCATTGCAACCATAGCAGGTTGCGTCCTTTATGTCTTGGCACTCCAAAGTTTTGTGCCCTTCCTTATTACAAATTCCACATGGCTTAGCTTGTGAATCTAAAGTGACTTTCCCTTTAGTCGCCTTCTTTGGGCAGCGAGTCTTTATATGTCCTTTCTCGCCACAACCATAGCATGTGGCGTCTTTAAAGTCCTCGCATTCATGAGTCTTGTGATCTGTCTTCTTACAGATGCCACATCCCCTGCTCTGTTCACGGAAACATTTTCCGAAGTGCTGTTTACCGCAGGTTCTACATTTGGGTTTTACCTCATTCGGCTTGGACTGGTTATAGATCGAACCGGTCTTACCCTTTTTGTAACCCTTATTTGGGGTATTATCGTACTTTCTCTTGTGATCCTTTAATACTCGGTCCACGGCTTTGCTTATGGTTGTATCTAATATATCCTGCAACTCGGTGCCCGTTAAGTTCAGTCTTGCGTCATTATTCTGATCAACTGGATGATTGTGAGCTTCACATGAGTCAGCCATGGTGAAGCTTTGAAGGCTACAAACCAAGTAATAATAATTTGTTTAATTATATAGTGAATCGTCGAATTTGATAATTAAATAGCCATGGTGTAAATAAACCATATAGGCTAATAAAATAGTATGAAATTTATTTGATTATGTTTTGCCTAGGTTTTTAAATAAACCATTTTTGGCGTTTAAACGGAATCTAACCCTTCATATTTATTAGACAGGGGACATAAGTCACAACTGTCAATGTCGTACAGACATTTTATACAGCGTAAAGGCTTGTTTCAAAGGACTTTTAGATGGCACAAAAGGCCTTGTCTCAAGGACAATGAAAACATAATCAATGATCCGTTGGATTGGAAAAATTTCATAGTTCATTGCCTTTTGACAAGAAGTTATGAAATAAAACTATCTTTGTCATGAATACATCTTTGCCTGTAGGCATACATCTCAAATGGATGTTTTGATGTATACATCATGTTCGACGTTTATTAGCCATGATTCATATTGATCACTTAGGCTAAATAAGGGGGTTTGGAAATTCCCCATATAAAGATGACAAGTGTGATTTTATCGCATCACTGTTGTCAGGAGTGTTAACATGTTTTCAGATATTAACAAGGATCTGAATCTCTTTTAAACAGGTTTTACCATCATAGCTAGGTCTTTAATGACATTCAAGCTAGGTTATACCCTTTAAGATTCTTTTTAATATATGTATACTGGTAGATCAATTACAAAAAGGAATGATATTTTGATTTATTTCATATATTATATTCATATATAATGATAAAAATGAAATTTAGATAAAACATTCCAATGATTTTAAAAGAGGTACAGAATTGCCCTAAACGGGACTTGAAAGAAATAACAAACTGTCACACCCCGATATTTTCACGTATTATCGGTGGGCCCGGTGGGGAGTATCGTGACGTAGTTGATATCATCATAGGCAATTTATCACAGTTTAATACACAGCAGAAGCAAAAGATAAATATATTACAAACCGAATGAAAGTAATATCAATTATTACAAAACGGTTGTAAGGGATCCACAGGCGGATCAAAGATAAAAGGAACATTGTTCAACAGATTCTTAACATCTAAGCTTGTAAGACTCTTTATTGATGCTAGGAGAAGCCAGCCTATTTCGATTAGTACCTGCACTTAACCTTTTTGGGAAAATACGTCAGCTTTCACTGGTAAATACAATTAACTGACTCATTTTGAAAATGTTTAAGAAAATTGATTTGAATGCACAAGGCACAAAATATCTTTTATAACTTGGGATAATTATTTATATATAAACTTGTAAAAGAATTACATGTTCGTTATACGTTCAGTAGCCTGGGCTGAATACCGGGTTAAAGATTAATAGACACACCACATGATATAATCCCGCGGCGAGTTATTCTCGAACAGGCGGTTATACCTTTTTTATATACGCACCGGCAGGTGTATGCCTACACCCCGTGCTTAGGTCGTGGCCATTTCAATGAATGATGCCAAGGATATCCGGGACATGGTCATTAACCCCCCCAAAGGCTTTAAGCAAGCAAAACAGTTTAAACGGGTCATCTCAATAAATTAACCTTCATATGATTAAAAATTCAATGCCCGACCAAGCGGTATTTTATATACCGTACCCCAAGGCCGTATAAGGGAAAATAAGTTAAAAGTATTTACCTGAGCAAATTATTCAATTTATCCCAGCCGTATACAATCAAGCAAGTACAGGTAGCTTTTACTGGGCTCCTAAATCTGGAACGAAGGTTTCAATAACCTATTAGATTCCTAACGGATCTTAATTAAGCCTAAACTTAGACCGGTTAGTTTTAAAGAAAGATATACGGTTCAAAACGCAAGATTAAGCGAAGACCAGATTAGAATGTGGTTTAGAACCGACAAGTATGGGGACTTGTATAATATGGGTAAACTAAACACATTCTGGATTTTGAGATAAAAATGATAAGGTTTGACCCGTTTCGGTCAATTTATGCAAACTAGTTACATAAACCGAACCGAACGCGAAAATGCATAACGGGTAACCAAAAGAGTCATATACAGGTTTCCTAAGTTAATATGCCCTAAATATGTTGTGATATCAGTAAGATACCTTCCATTATGCCCAAAACGAATTTAAACTCAAATTAAGCCCCGTAGGGGTATTTTGGTCATTTTAAAGCTTATAAAAGAGATTAAATATAAATCTGAGTTTCAGGTCTGATATGATCAGTAAAAGTACTTATTTTAATAAGTTATATCAGTAGGGTATTGCTTAAATGTGAAATTTATCATCTATAACCAAACTATGCTCCGAAGGGGCATTTTGGTAATTTCACATAAGCTTTAAAGGTCAAATCTGGAAATCGGAGTTTAAAACTTTTGCTTACTGTTAAAGTATAAAAATTTACTAAAAACATTAGTAGGTATTAAGTCTTATATACTTAAAATAGTTTTAACTCATACTATGTGTTTTAAACGCGTAAAAAGTCGCTTTTAAGCGATTTTCGGGTTATATAAGAAAAGCTAATATTTTTATCATTCCAGAAGGCTTAAAATATTTTATTTATCATATAAAATCAGTAGCAAAAAGTTTGGTATCAAAATGTTATGTAAAACTCATTTTATTCAAGAAAAGGTTATAACCGACAATTACCGAATTAAAGCAAGAACCCTATGTTATGCTCAGCTTAAAAATAAATAAAAATCTTCAAAAATCCCAAAATATTATATTACATCAGTAGGTAAAAGGTTTGGTGTCAAAATTCGGGTTTAAATAGGCTTTATGCCAAATATGCCGTTTAATTAATAAAAAGCTTTCAATTTACGCTATTGAACAAAACTCTTAATCTAGACCTCAAACTGATGTCAAATTTTTAGGACAAGTTTATAAATCAGTAATAAAGGTTTTTGTCCTCTTACATTTTTAAAAATCTCGTTTTAAGGTCAAAAGGGCATAATGGTCAACTTTTAGGCATATAACGGAAGCATGCAAATGAATCGGATAAATTAGGAACCAAGTTGTATAATCTCAGAGGGTTATACTAATATGCAACCTGGACCTAATGGAAGCCTAAGGCTTTTCTAAAACAATCTAAATCGGGTCAGAACTGAAAGTCAAAGCAAAAGTCTAATTTTGCGACTTTCGGTTCCGAACCGAGCCTATACTCAAAATTGTCGGGTTGAACATGCTTAGACATGTTCTTACATTAATTACCAAGTTATATGTTGGTGCATGCGTCTGTCGACTTCGTCTTGTATCGAGTCTTGTACTAGTTTGTATAGATCAGGGCACGTAATACGAGAAATCTGTCAAAAATAGGCTAACAAGCAAGTTCAAACGGAATTAGCTTGCTAATTGCTAATTCCGTTTGAAATCTTAATTCCGTTTGAACTAGCTATTCCGCATGAAAGGTAATTCCGCTTGAGACATGTTCAAGCGAAATTACACTGCCTATATATAGTGAGGTCCTGATTCCGTTTGAGTCATTCGTGTATGTGTGTTTCCGGAGCCGAAGTGCTGCCGAAGTGTCATTTCGCTGTAAAACTTTGTCAGATTAATCAGAAAGGCTGTTAATGTGAATATGTTGTTGAATCACACACAATATGTCTGTTTCCCCCTTTCATATTGTGTAGAACGCCTCTGATCGACTCGTTTCGGGTCATACACGATCCTACAAGTGGTATCAGAGCTCAGGAGGAGGAGTTCTTACTGATTCAGCTCAAAATTTCTGTTTTCTACACCTTCTTTTGAAAATTTACAAGTTTTAATGGACAAAATGACTTGAAACTTACATATAATGTGCGAAACTGTATTTTAACAAACCCTTGAAAGTTTCAGATCTTAAAACGGCTTAAAACCTGATCAATTTGACAAAAGTTGGACCGAAATGATGACATCAGCATAATTCCGTTTGAATTTGCACCTAATTTCGCTTGAATTCAGTAATTCCGTTTGAAAGTTGGTGTTAATTCCGTTTGAAAACGTTATTTCGTTTGGGGATTCCGCTTCAAATAGGGTAATTCCGTTTCAAATTGGTATTCCGTTTGAAAGTTCAAACGAAATCAGTTATTCCGCTTCAATTCGTGATTCCGTTTGAGTTGGGATTTCGTTTGAAATTGGCTTCCAAGTGATTTCGTTTTAAAAGGTGATTCCGTTTGAATTTGTCTTACAAGGTGATTCCGTTTGAAAGGTATTCCGTTTGAAGAAGTAATTTCGTTTGAGTTTGATTCCGTTTGAAAGTGACTGTTGTGAAAAACATATTACCGAATCATGGAAGAAGAGTTCTATAATGCGTTTGCTACATCCCCGACTACTCCGGCTGACATTGCTAAGAACATGAACATGGAAAATGAAACTAGAACAATGCAAACCCCCCCCCCCCCCCCGAAACTTATGGGAATTGAAGAGTACCATGGCTGGAAAGATCGTTTTGAGAATTGGGTTCAGGCAAACCATCTGAGAGCTTGGGAAAGCATTGAAACAAAGTATGTTAGACCACAGACTGCTTTGAATGTTGATAAAATTATCTCAGAATTTTCAGACAAAGAGAGAGATAGTTATAAAGGAGAAAAAATGATGATTAGTCTTCTACAACAAGCTGTCAAAGAGGATATATTTGTGTTACTTCAGCATGATGGTAGTGCTTTTTCGATATGGGTGGCACTTAAGAAGAAATTTGAAGGAAGTACGGAAATGATCAATAGCAAAAAATCATTATTGAAGAAAGAATTTGAGTTGTTTACAAGTATGCCAGGAGAATCTACAAAGACTCTCATTGAGAGATATTTTCATCTTGTGCGTACCATGTCTCAGTTGAAAATTACTAAAACTCCAGCAGAATGGGTTGAGAAGTTAGCTGATGCTTTACCTCAGAAAGAATGGGGTACATATCTCATGATCTTAAAGAATACAGGAGAGTTTAGTAGATTATCAATTGCACAATTCATTTAAAAAAACTTGAGGGACAAGATCTTGAACAACAAAAAATTGCAAGAATGAGTAATTCAAATGTTCAACAAGACATCAAGTTATATTACAAAGGAAATGTTGAGAAATTTGAAGCAAGTCCAAAGATCCAAACTGCTTTTAGTGCAGGAAATTCATCTGGATCAGTCAGTCAAAGTTCAATCAACACTAGTGGATTTTCAAATGTCAATCCTCCAAGTGTTCAAAGTTCAAATGTTGGTAATGGACATATGATTCAGTGCAATGTTGCATTGCATCTTCAAAATGGTCAGAATTTTTCTGAAGAATTTGTTAAAAGTCATATGGGATTACTGGTTACTGCTTTGGAATCGTATGAAGGATTGATTCCTGGAAGAATTGGTAATCCTATGCTAACCAAGGAAGATTATGACCAAATTGATGCAGAGGATTTGGAGCTTATGGATATTAAATGGTGTTTAGCAAGTGTTCTGAGGAGAGCTGAGAAATTCAAAATGATTACAGCAAGAAATGATTTCTTAGATGCAAATGTCTCTACTTTAGGTTTTGATAAATCTAAAGTTACTTGTTTTCGATGCAGGGAGAAAGGACATTTTAAGCGAGAATGTAAAAATCAAGAAGCAAATGGAGCAAAGAATCCGTTTGGTGGACATGATTATTATCGGAAGGCTATATATCAACAAATTGCTCATCAATAGCATCAACAAAAAGAACCACAAACTGCGCATGCAAGAATGATCGAAGATGCAAATAAGAAAGCTTATTATGGTATCATTGATCAAGATGATGAAAAGATGGCTCCAGGATTTAGCTGGGATAGGTTTGTGGATGAGAATAGGGAGTTTAAAGCTTTCATTGCCCAAATTGTTCAAAAACCAGAATTGACGAAAGAATGGATAGCAGTGTTAGCTGATGAAGAGAAAAGTCAAGATGAAGAATCTGTTTCTTCTGAAAATAGTTCAATAGATACTAGTGATGATGATGAAGAAATTGAACAGATAAACATTGGAAAAACTCATTTATCTTCTGACAATTTTGAATTTTATTTTGCAGAAAAATTGAAGAAACTTAAAGAGAGAAAAGCTGCAAAAGAAATGGAAGAAGTTAGGGTTGTTGAGAAGATTGTTGAAGTGGAAAAGGTAGTTGAAGTCGAGAAGATTGTGGAAATTGAAAAGATTGTTGAAGTCACAAAACCTTGTCTTACATGTTTGGAACCTTGCAAACAATGTGAAGATAAAGATGAAAGGTTTAGTGAGCTTGAAAAGTTGAAAGAGAAGTTGCTGTTTGATGTCAAGAATATGAAAGAGTCGTATGATGTATTGAACAAAACTGTGAATAGTTTGCAGAAGACAAACTCTGAAAGAAAAGATGCATTGACAATGATGAATGCAACAATGATGTCCAAACAAAAAGAGATCAATTACTACATTGAAGAGTGTGCTAAGTTGAAGCAGGAATTGGAAATTGAAAAAGTTGAAAATGAAAGAATCAGATGATTACTGAAAAGTTATTCAAGTTCTGATTACTTAATTGATAGAATTTATCCAACTGTTGCAGGTTTTGAAGTGTTTGACAACAAGAAGCCGAAGAAAAAGGATACTGGTAAGAAACAGAGTATCAGTTATAACAAGTGTCCGCCTCCAACTTGAGAAGGATATTCGTCTAGAAAACCGAATGAGGAACAAGTAAAAAAGGCAGTCAATATAAAGTTAGAGTCCGAGATAACTGATGCATTACCAGACAATATTGACGTCACATTCACAGTGTCCGACATAGATCATGAGTATGAGTTAATAAAAAGGATGGTCGATCAGGTGTTAGATAAGGATGAGGAGTCCGAATCACAGTCTGAGTCCGGGAGTTCGAGTTCGTCTGTCAAGAGTTCAAAGTCGTCGGGAAACGGGTTTATAGTAAAGAATTTTTGTTGTCAAAATCTAATTTGAATGATGAAACATTTGAAGTTGCATATACTTTGAATGATTCTGACAAATTATATTTTGATAAAGAATTTCCAATAAGAGGTGTTAAAACTGAAATGATCAAAAAGGTTTTCAAATTGACAGAAATTAATATTTCTGAAATAAAAGATGAAAATTTTTCTACAAAACCAAGACCTTACACCTCAAGAATAAAACAAAAATTAAACAAGAAAATGGGTTACAGTTCTGGTTCAGGTTATCGAAAGAAACCAAACCATAACGGTAATTTCAAAAAGAAAGGATTGGGTTTTATTCCACCAGAAAATTATAAAAATGAGAAAATTTCTAAAACATATACAAAATTTGTTTCAGGTACTTCTGCTGAGGATGAAAAGAAGAGCTCATTCTGGAGACAGTCAAATCAGGAATTTCTTGCTGTAAAAGAAGAAAACTGAAGCTCATCAGAGAAAAGAGACTAGAACCTGTTACAAATGTCAAGAAGTTGGTCACATCGCCTAGAACTGTCCTAAGGCAACCAACACAAAACAGGGAGTTTCAGAAAAACTCAAAGAAATAGTTGTTGATAAAACCGAACCACCAACTGAAAAATTTAAAGTGTTTAAAAATTCTCTATATGAAGTTGCTGAGTGTTCAAAAAGGTTTTACAAGCGAAGGGGAAATCTTGACAACCAAGCTTGGGTTGTTAAGAAATCAGATGTAAAATATGGCGATGAATCTGATTCCACAAAGTCAGATGAGCCACAGGTTGAGGTTAAAGAAGAAAACTCAGTGCCTCCAATGGATGATGTTCATTTTCCACCATTGAGAGCTGAGAATTTTAAATCAAAAATTGGAAAGGTTGAGATCTCAAATCAATTCTATTCTGAGAAGAAAGAATTTGATGTTGAGAAAGTGTTTAATGGAAATGTTAAAAAGATTTTTGGGAAAATGGTCGAGGGAAAGGCCAAAGGGGTAAAGGAATTTTATGAAACAAAGAAAGCAACCTATTACCCAAGTGAAGTTGAGGAGGAAACATCCAAGTTTGGTCAGGCTTGGATGGCAGTTTTTCACAAGTAAAATCCTGACTTGCCGGAGCTCCCAAGTAGGTAATCGCGGAGCATGAATCGGCATTATTCTTGAAAATGTGTTTTGAAGAAGTATGACTTGCCGGAGCTCCCAGGTTGGTAAGCGAGGAGCAGGTATCGGCATATTTCTTGAGAAATTCACGTTTGTGATATTTCGACTTAAAAGTGGTAAATCAAGGACATTTAGTTGTACTTGATTTTCTACAAATGATATTTGATGTTTGAATCTAAAATTGTTATATTTGTCAAATGGTTGAGAAAAACAATGTGATGAATCCCTAACCTCCAAGTGGTAAAATCAACAAAACTTATTTTCCGGAAAAATCATTTTGGTTAAAACAAACTTAAGTGTTTTGAAATCATAATGAGAAAATAGTTTGTTGTAAGGGGGAGTTCTGATTGTTTATGCCAAGTGGATGGAGAATTGAAGTGATTCGATATCAGTTGTCACTTTACTTGTATAGTTTGTTTTCAAATTTCCTTTAAATGATTTTGAATTTTAGGGGGAGTAAGAAATTTATGAAAATCCAAAAACATTTGAAAATTTGAAAAAGACAAAAACATGATAAAATACAAAATGAGTTTTGGTGTTGAAAAAGAGGAAATGATAGTACATCAGTGGACGGTTACAGTATGCTAAAGAAATGTAATGTTTAAATAGTGTTAAACGGTCTCACTGATGATATGCCGATAGGTTTTTACACATTTAGTAAGCTTTTTCGGGATATAAACTTAAATTCAAACTTGCTTATTTCGTGGGGAACACGACTTGGATATATAGGTAACCCCTGAAATCTTGTTTGAAGGATCCCTCTTTCTGAGATACTAGGTCTTTATACTCAGTGATATCTGGGGTATTATCCCGGGACTTCTGATTTTGCGGAAGCAATGGCCTAGTCCCCAGAGAATACTTTACGCTTGTTTGAAATAAAAGCCTGCCCTCAGCATAAAAAATGATGAAACATTGAAAAATGCTAATCATGTGCTGTTGTAAAAAAGATCCTCTAAAGGGGACCCACCAAAAGTCGAAGTCGTCATCCTTCTGCTGAACGGAAGTTCTGACCTGAGCTCTCACGGTCTTCGCATTTAACCCCTTACAGATATCATCTGTGGTATACTCACCTGTAAGACTGAATATTGGGATCGGGATACGGGAATATATTCAAGAAGTGGGACACATGAATGAGTTTAAGTCCTTAATTCACCTAATTCATATCATGAACTAGTTGAAATTTGTGTGAAAATTTAAGTGGATCAGTATATCGGCAATCTAAGTGAATTGTTTAATTCTTAATGTGTAACTAAGCTCAACGGTACTTGTGACTTGTCAAAAACTGATATGATCCTCTTGCACAAACTCACAAAAATATTGTCTGTAAATTTTTCTTTATTGCATTTCATTTTCTTTCAAAAATCCAAAAAGATTTTCAGTGTGTTTTAGCATAAATTTTGAAAAATTCAAAAAGATTTTCGACAACTGATGTTGGAGAGCTGATTTTCAAAATTCCAAGTGCTAAACATGATGAGCATTTCGTGAGGGGGAGTTTATGTTTAATTAAAAAAAAATTGAACGTTTTGCTTACGAGTGGTCATCTGAAATTATTAAAGTGTTAAATCATTCTGGAATGATACTTGCAAGTGATATATAAATTTGTTAAATTTTAAATTTGTGAAATTTACTTTTGGGTAGAGGATGTGCAGGATAGCCTGGATTCTGAGTCTGAATATAGAGCCAGGACACGATACTGATCCTGTGAAACCTGATCAAGAGGAAACATAGAGTCAAGTTGAGTTTCTGGAAGATAGAGATAACGTTTGAGGATGCTTACATTGTCATATTCTTCAGAAAGCGATCAGACTGATAAAGATTGAAGACGTTGAAGACTCGACACTTAAGACTCGTCAACATTCGAGGGGGAGTCTGTTGGTGCATGCGTCTGTCGACTTCATCTTGTATCGAGTCTTGTACTAGTTTGTATAGACCAGGGCACGTAATACGAGAAATCTGTCAAAAATAGGCTAACAAGCAAGTTCAAACGAAATTACAAGATGTAATTCCGTTTGAAAAGAACATGTCATTTCAAACGAAATTAGCTTGCTAATTCCTTTTGAAATCTTAATTCCGTTTGAACTAGCTATTCCGCATGAAAGGTAATTCCGCTTGAGACATGTTCAAGCGAAATTACACTGCCTATATATATTAAGGTCCTGATTCCGTTTGAGTCATTCGTGTATGTGTGTTTCCGGAGCCGAAGTGCTGCCGAAGTGTCATTTCGCTGTAAAACTTTGTCAGATTAATCAGAAAGGCTGTTAATGTGAATATGTTGCTGAATCACACACAATATGTCTGTTTCCGCCTTTCATATTGTGTAGAACGCCTCTGATCGACTCGTTTCGGGTCATACACGATCCTACATTATATAAGTGATAAAACAGATTTCATGGCTTCTATATTGTTAATTATGCGTCTATTTGAAAATTAGCTTTCTGTTGACTTTTTATAATTAAGTTTGACCCGACAATTGACCTACTTAGAGTGGAAATCAGAGGGTGCCCTTTTAAGGGTTTATTACCCACATAATTACCAACTCATAGCCACTTTCAATTCGAGAAATGACTGGACCATTAGTGATTAATCACTAAGTCAAACCTTAATTACGACGGTTTTCACTTTAGGTCATTAAACTAATAAAACACGAATTAGAGAGGTTAAGGAAGCTTACTGAAGTACTTAGCACGACTAATGATCCTTAGGGAATGACCTTGAGCTCCAGGAGGCTCCATAAATTAAGTTAGAATGATTTTTGAAAGTGAGCACTTGAACTTGAGAACAAGAAATTCTTATATAATGACTTTGATGCAACAAGATCATCCCAAATGTCCCTATTGTTGCTAGCAGATGATCACAGGTGTCCCTATTGCATGAAATACCATTTACACAGCCCCTGGTATCAATTTCAGGCTTGCTAAGGCGGTGTAACAGGCTGAAACAGGCATCTGCCATGTTTTTGGGAGCTGGGCATTTTCAGGCGGCCCGCGTAAGACATAAGGGGGTCTTATGCGGCCGGTATGGATGCCAGATCCGGTCACCAAGTTTCAGAAATTGCACATTTGGTCCCTGGTCCTTCTAATAGTTGTTTTAACTTGTTTTATTGCACTTTTAACCTTCCAACTTGACTTTTAAGGACTCCAAGTTATAAACAAACTTTGTTAAGTCCCCGGTTAGCTTATACGATCACCGAAAAGTCCTGAATTTCAACGTTGACGCTTTTAACCCATCACTTACGAATGTTAGCGTATCTTTCTCATACGTTATCGAAACCTTGTGAAATTTTTATCACTCATTCTAGTGAGCATAATTAATCATTACAAAGCTTCGGTTTTGCTAAAAGGTCACTCAGAGGTATAAATTAAATATGTTGACACATTTAACCCTTGCGGTTTGTAAACTTTCACTTTCTTTCACAAACGGTTTCATATGATTCACAATTCATTCGTTTAAGGGTATAAACATCGTGTAGGGTCGTTGAAAGGTATAATTATCAAGTGTTGACACTTTGAATCCTTTCACACACATACTTTCTTTGTTTGTCAACTTTAGTCCCTCATATTTAATCCATTACACGTTTAAAGCCCATGACACGTGTCTTGATTATATTGGTCGTGATTTTACGAGGTGTTACACAAACAATTACATAAATACATCAAACTATCACCAATTCTGCCAATTTAAACTATCCCATAATTTTAATCTCTTCAACCACTTTGCCTGGTCGACACTTGAGCTTGATCAAACAGAACACTATTCCTAAGATGCCAACTACTACACCGGAAAACTATAATCAAAATGGCCTGAATAGACTTCTTCCTTTTAAAGGAACCTCTTGAAAGTTATGAAGGTCTCCAACTCCAAAAGCAAAAATAGGTTAAGCCGACAGCCTGAAAATCCCATTCCCAAGTATCTCTAGAACCCGACATGACCACACTCCATAACACAGATTCCCAGCTTCTCAGCTAGTGTCAAATAAGGTGCCAGCTCAGATAGAAGAACCTGCAAAAGGTTATTTCTTTCAAGCATTACGTATTTATTTTGGGTTAAGCTATATGTGAACTTACCTAAATAGGGATCGACCATAGGGGTGTTAGCATAAGTTGCAAAAAGTTCACCTTGTAAAGCTCATGTACACATCTAACGCTCCTTGTGCAATAATTCCAGTATCATGGTCCCTCAATAAGGCATTTTCATCGATCACTCCACCCCATGCCACATTGATGATCCAGACTCCTTTCTTCATCTTTGCAAAGGTTGCATCATTAAACACCTTTGAAGTAGCAGGGGTAAGCGACATATAAAGTGAGATAAAATCTGCAGTTGAAACAGCCTGATAAAAAGAGACAAACATAAACCTTCTTCTATAAAATAGTGAATAAAAAGATTTAAAAAAAATATCATCGCTATAATGATAATCTAAGGGGGTGTTTGGCTTAGCTTTTTGAAACAACTTATTAACTTATTGGTTTTTTTAGTTAAAATAATGTTTGGATAGGTGAAAAAACTTTTTGAAACAACTTTTTGTATAAGGTGGAAAAGGCATTTTGAAAAGTCAGAAAACCTTGACTTTTTGAAACTCCTTTTAACTTTTCATGAAATATTACCTTTTCCCATCTCATTAGCTCATCTAAACACTTTTTTTTTAAATTCCTCTTGGATAAGTCATAAGTCAATAAGTTCTTTTACCAAAAAGTCCTTTTTGAGATAAGGAATCCCAAACACCCCCTAAATCGTATGGTTGTATATAGGCTGCTCTAAATCTACACAAAAAAAAGATCTAAAGAAAAAGTGCATTTAGATCAAATTGTGGATCAAATTATGTGGCTGAGGCAACTAATGAGACCTAAAAAAGTGGCCATTTTTCTAAATGTGTTATACCTTAATGGTAATATTAGACAATTTCACGCATATAGACATCCCGTGACTACTTTTACTTGCCTAAACCCTAAGTACTTTCATTCTATATGCGACTCCAAACATGCTATGTTTTATAGATTAATTAAAAACAACAGAACATACGACATTTAAAAAAAAGTTACCATCATTTCAAGATATGATTTAGTGATCCAAGGGCCCGTAAATCCCAGTCTCGATGCACCTGATTCAACCATCTAAGAAAAAGAATATAAATCATGCATACATGCTAACGACCTAACATTGTTAAGGACAAAATAACCTTGAAATAAGAACATACTTTTCTATCGTTGCCCCTGAGAACTATGCATGTTTCATAAAGAGTGTCTATGGTCTCCAGAGATATTGAAAGATCTCCATAAATGATTGGTTTAGATGCCCGTTTATAACAGATAGCAATGTGGTATCCCAAAGCCAACAAACCACCAAGAGTCATTCTTCCAACCTGTTAAAATTTCATCAGAAAATATAAAATATGGTGTAAAGAGAGAATTTGGCGAAAAGAGAAACCGATAGTCTTGGTATTTCAGGAGGCATGAGGAACTCAAGGAAGTCAAAACAGATTGAATTCACAAACCAATTTTATTTCATATTTGCAGATATTAAAGAAAAACCCTGATGGTTTGCTAATTAAATATAAACACAAATATCTAATATAGGTCTTATGTTGAAAACATGAAAAATCATGGTGCATCAAATCCTCATTCACAAATAATAAGAAAAGTTTTATTGTATTTAATTTTGTGGGAACCTCCCCCATTATTTTCAATTTTTATGTCCTTAAAACACGATTGATGTAAGAACAACGAAGTGGTTATAATTTGCATGTTATGCATCACTTGAATTTTGTATCTTTCTTTATCAAATGGTCTAAACGACTAAACGGGTATTAAAGTTTAAAAAATAAAAAAATATAAACTTTTTTATATTTTATTTAAAACTTTGACACCAGATATATGAACTAGATATATGAACTGAACTATCCAGACCTAAATCGGAACCAACCGTTTTGGACAAAAGAACTTTGGATCAACCCAGCTGAACCATCTTGACCTGCACATCAAACGGTCACCAACACATCAAATGGGTAAAACAAAAAAAAAAATAAACAGTTAAAAAGAAAACGGGTCGAATATCACACGATGTGTATTTTTAGTACATAAAAGCGGCTCTTTTTTTTTTCCCTAAAAGCGACTCTTTTTTTCTTCTTAAAAGCGACTCTTTTTTCTTTAGTTTTGTCCTCTTAGCATTAACAATAACTGACCTTAGCTGCATAAAAAATTATAAGTAGCATTAAGAACCTCTATAATTATGCATGCCGGAATTGAATAGAATCAACTAAATAATCTATGATTGTAGATTTGTATCCAAGTACACATTTGTTAAGCCAGCAGAATCTACAAGTTGAGGAAGAAATAGAAAAAGCTAAAGAAGGTATCATTAAATAATATGATGTATATCAATGAATCGTGTACCTGTAGTGGTACTATTCCCATTATTCCAGAAAGTGCTATACTGAGCAATGGCCAAGAAACCACATGCACTATTTGTCCATCCGAGATGCTCAATTCATCTACGGAATCAAGAGTGAAGCTCGGTGGTCATAACAAATTCTTTTAGCGCTAACCCTATCATATCATTCTGAAATATTGAAAAAACCGAGTCCGACTAATGTAAGCATAAATATAGACCGGTATAAGCTACGGTAAGACCTACTTTTGAAAATGTTTTTTTTTCTTTGCTTAAAACAAAACATGAGCACCAATAATGAATTCAAAAATGTTTTCTGGTGATAACAAATAACTTTTAATACGGGTCAAAACAAATCAAGTTGATTGGGTGGGTCCAAAAAATAAGCAAGACGTGATAAGGAAACTCCTCTACTGACATCTTTTTTTATACTTTTTATATATGTTTTTGGATGTATGAACAAACACGGAATCAGTTCAACGTGTATGCTAAGAACATATGCATTTTGGATGGTGTAAGTAAGTAGCTTACCCGTTGGTAAGAACCTTCTTGAGTTCTATCCAAAATAGTTACCCAATCATCGTTTATCTTGAGGCTGCTCTTAGCTTATATAAAATATTTGATCTATATAAACATAAATCGTAGTTAAAAGTAATACACGATAACTATCGATTTTAATTGCCGGAGGATTGTATTTACAGCTTGCAAAATTCTTTTAGATGCATCCCAACTGTCTCAGACCTGCAGTTGCCTACACATAGATGTGTAGTTTAGATGTATAATTATATAGCTCAAGCAAAATACAAAAGTATTATTACTTATTCCCCATACAAATCACTAACCCCAACTTTAACAGGTGTATTTTTGTGCATATATTGTGGAACAACCCTTTTAGCTTTTTCTAATATAGGCATATAAGAATTTGCAGCCTTTTTTGGGTTGTCTGCATATGCACTCTAACTTGGTTTCAACTACAACAAAGAACATCATTTGAAATATCAGAGATATGTTCCAACATAAAGTTAGAATGTAAATAACTGAAAGAAAATATTGATTGTGTAAAGCCTTAGGAAATCCTACATCGATAGAATGAAATTACCTCACCAACCCCATGATCCTTTTAATTTTGCTCATATAATCAGAATCTACGGATGGGTAATCCAAAGAAGGATTTGTTGGAGTTCTTAGATGCTTCAAAACGGCCGTAAACAAATGAAAATGCCTAATGTGTCAATGAAAAGTGTTAACAGGTCAATGTGAAAGTTGTGTTAAAATCTGTAAATTACTTAAAATATAGGGACCACTAAGACCAATTGCACTACTGGGAACTGTTGGATGAGATGCAGCGGGTGTATAAGACATCTATCCTGTATTGAAACATTTATAGACAAACATATATTGTCTTGCTAATAAAACTGCTCGTTCAAAAAATTTAAAATTTCTACGGTTAAAAAATAACCCTAATCTAAAATAACCCAAAAAGAACCCTAATCTAAAATGGATGCCTAAAGAAAACCCTAATCTGTAAAAAAAAATCGATGGATTCAAAAAGAATATTAAATTTTTTTTATAAATACAATAAAAAAAAGATTCAAAAAATAGGAAGTTAAATGATAATGAAACATACCTTACAAATGAACATTCAACATCAAATCGATTGGAGGATTCTAAAAACCCTAACCGAAAACAAATGCACATTTAACATCAAATCGATGAAAGAAAGTTAAAACGAAGATAAATAATTATACGAAAAACACACCTTTGAGATGAAGAAATCGACATACCTATATCAAGTGGGTAATCTGGAGGCTATCTACAGGGGTCGATATACTTACCTTAATCATCATTGCCTGCTGGTATCTCATTTCTATTGTCACCAATCTACTCGGCTTACACATCGCCACCAATCTACTCGGCTTACACATCTGCGAGACCACTGATCAAAACCCTTGACCACCGCTGGTCATCGTCGTCGCCGGTGGCGGGTGGTGTTGCAACAACAACAACGGCCGTTTCTATCTCTATCACTCACTCTCTCTCTCTCTCTCTTATTGCCAAATATCGACCATTTCCCTCTCTCAAATGCCTAAATAAAGATCCATCATTCCATCGGACAGAATCAGTATTCTCGAAGAACTGGTGTAGATTCCTCTAGGGTTTATAGAGGATTATGAAGGGGGAAGACAAAAGAAACTCAATGATAATGAAAAGGGGCGATGAACGAAGGAAAAGGAGAATTTGGGTTTTTATTATAGAGAGAGAGAGCGCGTGTAATAAAGAGAACTAGGTGTAGGACCCGTGTAACCACACGGGTAGGTTTAGTAATGATCGAAAACAAATACTAAAAAACAGATTATAATATATCATTTAAATTTTGGTCTTTAGTTCTATATCTTTATAAAGTAATGTTGAAGACAGTATGTGTGACCACATGGGTAGTTTTAATAACCATCGAAATAGATTATAATACATCATTTAAATTGTTTCTATTTAGTTCATGTTTGATATAGAAATTAACTAACTAACTCAAAATTTCTTGTCTAAAATGAAAGCATGACCTAATTTTATATTTTCTAATAATTAAAGCCTGGCCTAATTCAAATAACCAAATGTTATTGAACAGTTCAATAAAGCCCCTTATATTTGATCCAATTAAGCTTACCGATGGATTAGATTTTGTAGGCCCGTTAAACCCCTTCTATCAAATATGGATTAGATTTGTTAAAGACATCTATGAAATGTCCTTAATACCCTTATCCCTTAATATCCACATTATCTCAAATATATATTAAATGCACCGATCATCATCATCACACTTCTCAGAAAATCTCCAAATCTCTCTCTCCTCTCTCAATACCGATCATCATCATCTTCATCCATCTTTGTCACGGCCCCCGACCCGGTTTGACCCGTTTCAGGGGCCGCAGGACAGAAATCCCGTGGTATTTAATTAATTGAGTTTAACAGCGGAAGTTTATTATCAGGATTTTTTTTTAAACTGAAATATTTCCCAATTTATTTTATTTCACAACTCGGGATAAAACCCGGTAATTTACAATCTTGAGATTTCACGGAGAAATCTTTTATTTTCCAAAACATGTTTCTTTATTTTATCTTGAGCCACTTCCTTAAGCTTGTAGTGCTTTATGGCACTTTTCCTGGATCATAACAGATCATCTGAAACATGTTTGAAAACGGTTTTGTCAGCGGGAAATACTGAGTGAATCATTCTATTTACATAAAATGATGCATAGTTATTAATTACAGCATAAGAGCGATTACAATGGCTTCTATCTTATTTTTATCTGGCGTCCTGTCACAATGGTGACGATGGTCATATCACTATTAGGTCAATGAACCTAAATAGTGATGATTATCCCTAGTAGGTCAATGAACCTAACTGGGATAAAATTAGTAATGTGCACAATACCCCACTAGCCAGTAACTCAAGATATCCACGACTTAGTCCCTGTAATTATAACTTTTGAAAATAATTCGAGGTATTGTAAAATAGTTGATAAAAAGAGAATGACTCACATTGCAGATTTAATTTGAGCAAAGTCTAGCCTACTGATTAGCCTTTTAACCTAAATTTTAATAACATGCACACAATTCTGGGTTAGTAATCAATACAGCATTTACGATAACTCACGAGATCAACCCTCACAACGAATGACAAAGTGCTATGCTTAAACATCCATCGAATTAACGACTAATGACAAAGCATCACCCTAATGTGAGCAGCACTTAAACATCCATTGAGTACATTGATCAATCGGAAAATGAATCGTAATAGCGATCGAGTTAATACCCTGATTGCGGCGTCGATTAGTGATCCGTGTGTGTTAATTGTGGTAAACAGAACGTAACTCGGTGTATCTTTCAAAGTTTTACGTCGTTCAAGCGTCCAGAATCAAGTCCCAACATTTGCTATTTATACACGAAATTGGACTAGCTTACGGACCGTAAGCATTAACCCTTACGGTCCGTAAGGGTCATGAAATCCGTATAGGGTGGCCACGTGTGGGACTAGCTCAGCTGAGTCGACAGTTTCTTAAAATTCGAATTGGACAGCTATTTATGTGGATAATCGTAACTAGGAAATACCCCCCCTGAGTTTTAGGGGCCCTGATCCTGATTCCGATTGTTCTGAAAATTTTAGGGTTTGCGCAGAATCACTTGGGTGTCTCAATTAGGGTTTCCTATTGGTCAATTTAATTTAATAAATATGACTTTTGATGAGAGTTGTTACATTCTTCCCACCTTAATAAAAATCTCGTCCTCGAGATTTACTGGAATAATTGAGGATATTTTTGCTTCTTTTCTAATTCCAGTTCCCAAGTGTATTAGGGTCCTATCTTTGAATCCCACTTTACTTAAACTAACACTAATCGTTTGTGTTTTGAGAAATTTGATCTTTCTATCTTCTATCTGAAGAGGTTCAACAAATTTTAAATTTTTCGTTTACCTCTATATCTTGGAGAGGTGCTACCAAAGATTCGTCTGATAGACTTTTCTTGAGATTAGATACATGAAATACATCATGTACTCCAGCTAACTCTCCTGGTAGTTGTAAATGATAAGCAACTGGTCCTATACGTTGGATTACTGGAAATGGTCCTACGTACCTTGGACTTAACTTTCCTTTCTTACCGAATCTAACAACTCCTTTCCAAGGAGATACTTTCAATAGCATTTTGTCTCCAATTTGAAACTCCAACGGCTTTCTTCTATTATCTGTATAACTCTTCTGGCGATCTCTAGCCGTCTTCATCCTTTCCTTCGTGATACTGAATATCACAGTCGTAGTCACTTGGGATTTTTATCCATCTCCTTTGCCTCATGTTTAATTCTTTTTGCCCAAATATATATCTTAAATTCTTATGATCCGTATAGATAGTAAACTTACTTCCATACCGATAATGTTTCTAAATCTTTAAGGGCAAAAATTATGGCTCCTAATTCTAAGTCATGAGTCATAAAATTTTCTTCGTACTTTTTCAACTGTATTGAAACATACGCAATTACCTTTTTGCATTGCATTGACACATATCCAAATCCTAGCTTTGAAGCATTACCGTATACTTCAAAATCTTCAGTTCCTAAGGCTAAGATTGGAGCATTTGGTTAATTTCCGCTTTAAGATCCTAAAGGCTTCTTCTTGTTTAGATCTCTAATCAAACTTAATTGTTTTACAGGTTAGCTTAGTTAATGGTATAGCTACCTTAGAAAATTTCTTAATAAACCGTCTATAATATCCGACTAAACTTACAAAACTTCTAATTTCCATTGCGGATTGCGAAACCTTCCATTTGGTAGTTGCTGCTATCTTAGCAGGATCTACGTGAATATCTTCATGATTTACCATGTGACCTAGAAATTGCACTTCTTGCAACCAAAATTCACACTTCGAGAATTTGGCGTAAAGCTTTTCTTTTCTTAACAAAGTTAAGAGTAAATGCAAGTGCTGACAATGTTTGTCCTGACTTTTGGAATAAATAAGTATATCGTCGATGAAGACAATTACAAATTTATCCAAATACGGTTTACAAATTCTATTCATCATTTCCATGAATGCGACAGGTGCATTCGTTAATCCGAAGGGCATGACTGTAAACTCGTAATGACCATACCTAATCTTGAAAGCAGTTTTAGGTACGTCTTCCTCTTGTACTTTCAATTGATAATATCCGGAACGTAAGTCGATCTTAGAAAAATATCTATCTTCCTGGAATTGATCGAATAGATCATCAATTCTAGGTAATGGGTATCGATTCTTAATTGTAACTTTATTCAATTCTCTATAATCAATACACATTCTCATTGAACCATCCTTTTTCTTAACAACCAATACTGTGCTAACCGATAAGGTGCCTTGGCTATCGATATAGTTACTGGAATTAGATGAATCCTAAATTCTACCTTCCTATCTGATGGTAATCCTGGTAACTCTTCTGGGAATACATCTGGGTATTCTGAGATTACAGAAATTTCCTTAAGTTCTTTATCTTTAATATTAATGATTACTGAAATCATATATACTATTCCTTACTTTCGTTCATAATTAGAAACTTTCATTACTGATATGAACTTTATGGATTTACATGGCTTATCTCCTGTAATCATTATTACTTTTCCAGTGGGTGCACAAATTTCTATGGAATTCTTATCACATATAATTCGAGCATGGTTGTTTACTAACCAATCCATTCCTAACACAACGTCGAATTCAACTACTTTCATAGATAATAGGGTTGCAGAAAATTTATGACTTAAAAGTTCTATTTCTACGTTTTGCAGAACCTTATTTATTTTAACTAAATTCCCATATACCGTTTCTACTGTAGAAATTTGTCTAATGCTGGTTAAAGGTAAGTTAAGAGTTTGGCAGAATGAAATATTTATAAAACTTTGGTTTGCACCAGAGTCACATAATACTTTTATGTAAACGTTGTGAACTAAGAACGTACCGGCTATCACATCTGGAATCATCTCGGCTTCCTGAGTAGTCAGCTGGAAGGCTCTTACATTCCTTTTTGCTCCTTCTGCAGGTTTGGCTTTATTGTCAGATGGTTTGTTTAGTTTTGGACAATCTGGCCTAAGATGTCCAGCTTCTCCACAGTTGTAGCAAACTGAAAATTTCTTCCTCCTGCAGTCTTCTTCTTGATGCCCCGGAATTTTGCAAAAATTGCAATATCCTTTGGATCTTCCAAAATGCTTCCTTTTGCAAGAATTGCAAAATGGGCTAGTGGAAGATTTCCCATTCCCTCCTTTCTTGAAATTGTTATGGTTACCCGGACGGAATCCTTGGGTAATCTTTTGGGCTACTTCCTTCCTTCTATTTTCTTCTCTTGTCCGTACTAGTTCGTCAGTTAGAGTATTGGCTAAATCTACCGCATCATCAATCGTGCGAGGTTTCGCAGCCTTGACGATATTACGGATTTCGGAAATCAATCCCCAAATATAACGAGAAATAAGTACCGGCTCTGGCGAAGCCAGGGTTGGTACCACTCGAGCATACTCGAAGAATGTCGAAGTATACCCTCGACAATCTACATCTACCATCTGGTGGGTTAGAAACTTATTTGTCATTTGTTCCTTTTCATACTCAGGACAGAATTTTCTTTCTACTAAGCTCTTAAATTCTTCCCAGTTCATAGCATACGCCATCCTTCTTCCTTTTGCTTGTAACACCGTATTCCACCATTCTAGCGCCCCTTCTTTGAAAAGGTTTGACGCGTACATGACCTGATCATCCTAAGCACATTTACTTATGGCAATTACTGCCTCGGTTTTCTCTAACCAACGCAGTGCCGCAGTCGCTCCTTCATTGCCTGCAAACTCAGTGGGTTTACAAGCAAGAAATTCTTTGAAAGTGCAACCAGGCGTTGCAGCTTTCATTTTCTTAGGGAGCGGAGCTTGTCGTGGTTCATTATCATGATTAACATGATCATTGCCTCCGTTTATGCTATTACTGAAGTTATCTTCAGAAATACGTTTACTAGGAACAATTTGTTGCGGTTTGATTGGATTTTTAACAGCAGCAACGATTGCTGGAAAAGCGTTGGCTATCCCTTGAGCAACTATTGCTGGAATAGCGTTGGCTATCCCTGGAGCAACGATATTTTCTATATCCTGCCTAGTCATATATTGATCCCCCGGTTGTTGCTCAGATTGATTAACCTCATTAACTGGTTCATTATTCGCGTTTTCCATCTGATATCTAATTTATAGATAAATAATTAGTATAGAAGAAATAATCCCATGTCACAATTAATTGCACATAATCACGTAAACGAATATACAAACAAAATTGTAAATCTTCTAAAATTTTATTTATTTTATAGATTATATCATGCTTCTATATACAACTGTTTTATCATTTATTTTACACATACTGATTTTACTATTACTATTACACAACCATAGTTCCATAAATCCCCTATCCTTTGTCAGATGATATTCTAATAACGGCGTTCCCTCTCACCGTATTTCCAGGAGATCTATCCCCCAATCTCTTGGATCCTATTCGCAGCATCCATTAGTTCTTTGCCAAAGTGGCGGAGTTCAGCCATATTCTTGTTACTCATTGGTGGATTTGGTAAAGGTTCTGGATTGAACTGAGGAAAAAGCTTATAGGGATTGTTTTGTAACTGTATTTCATTAGTCAACCATTCATCTATTTGCGAGTGGATTGAAAGTTTTGGAATAGCTGGTTCTAAGTTCATTGGTAGTTGTGTTTCAAGAGAATGAATAAAAACATTTTCATTAACAGGCTTAATAATATCATAGTTTGCCAATATAAAATCTAGCTCTTCCTGAGATGGTAACCCCTCAATTTGCCTAGAGCTTTCCCCAATTTCCATTTTCTTAGGCTTGGGTTTCTCAAGAGGTAAAGCGTTGAATTCTATAGGTTCTTCTATGTCTGGTATATACCTATTGAAATCTCTGGAAACCTCTATTCTTACCGGATAGAGATTTAAATTCTGAAGGGCGTCAGACAAGTCACTCATGCTGTTATGCAAAATACACACTATTACTTAATTATAACCAAATTTTTATAAAAAAACCTTTAAATCTTATTTCAGACGGTGTAACTATAAAACAACTGAAAATTAAAACATACTAGGTTTTATTTGTAAATTTATTTATTTACTAAATAAGGTTTCTAGACTGAAAATAATAAAAGTGCTAAACTTGGGTCAAATTATTTAAGGATTTGCATTAATTGCTACATTGGTTAGCATATAAAAATCTACCCATACTGTATACAATTAGTCAGATAATGAAACACATAATCACAAAATAGCAATTAATAAAAATTAAGTATTTTCTAAATACTTAATTGGCTTAAATCAGTGGCTCGATCAGTAGCTCTGATACCACCTTTTTCTGTCACGACCCCCGACCCGGTTTGACCCGTTTCAGGGGCCGCGGGACAGAAATCCCGTGGTATTTAATTAATTGAGTTTAACAGCGGAAGTTTATTATCAGGATTTTTTTTAAACTGAAATATTTCCCGATTTATTTTATTTCACAACTCGGGATAAAACCCGGTAATTTACAATCTTGAGATTTCACGGAGAAATCTTTTATTTTACAAAACATGTTTCTTTATTTTATCTTGAGCCACTTCCTTAAGCTTGTAGTGCTTTATGGCACTTTTCCTGGATCATAACAGATCATCTGAAACATGTTTGAAAAAAGTTTTGTCAGCGGGAAATACTGAGTGAATCATTCTATTTACATAAAATGATGCATGGTTATTAATTACAGCATAAGAGCGATTACAATGGCTTCTATCTTATTTTTATCTGGCGTCCTGTCACAATGGTGACATGTCACAATGGTGACGATGGTCATATCACTATTAGGTCAATGAACCTAAATAGTGATGATTATCCCTAGTAGGTCAATGAACCTAACTGGGATAAAATTAGTAATGTGCACAATACCCCACTAGCTAGTAACTCAAGATATCCACGACTTAGTCCCTGTAATTATAACTTTTGAAAATAATTCGAGGTATTGTAAAATAGTTGATAAAAAGAGAATGACTCACATTGCAGATTTAATTTGAGTAGAGTCTAGCCTACTGATTAGCCTTTTAACCTAAATTTTAATAACAGACACACAATTCTGGGTTAGTAATCAATACAGCATTTACGATAACTCACGCGATCAACCCTCACAACGAATGACAAAGTGCTATGCTTAAACATCCATCGAATTAACGACTAATGACAAAGCATCACCCTAATGTGGGCAGCACTTAAACATCCATTGAGTACATTGATCGATCGGAAAATGAATCGTAATAGCGATCGAGTTAATACCCTGATTGCGGCGTCGATTAGTGATCCGTGTGTGTTAATTGTGGTAAACAGAACGTAACTCGGTGTATCTTTCAAAGTTTTACGTCGTTCAAGCGTCCAGAATCAAGTCCCAACATTTGCTATTTATACACGAAATTGGACTAGCTTACGGACCGTAAGCATTAACCCTTACGGTCCGTAAGGGTCATGAAATCCGTATAGGGTGGCCACGTGTGGGACTAGCTCAGCTGAGTCGACAGTTTCTTAAAATTCGAATTGGACAGCTATTTATGTGGATAATCGTAACTAGGAAATACCCCCCCTGAGTTTTAGGGGCCCTGATCCTGATTCCGATTGTTCTGAAAATTTTAGGGTTTGCGCAGAATCACTTGGGTGTCTCAATTAGGGTTTCCTATTGGTCAATTTAATTTAATAAATATGACTTTTGATGAGAGTTGTTACAATCTTCATCATCTTCATCCGTCTTCATCATCTTCATACATCTTCATCTTCAAAACAGAGGTTTGTATCATCATCTTATCTATATATGTTTTTGATATTTGTGATGTTTTTATGAAAAAACAGAGGGTTGATTTTGGTATTTTGGTTTAAGTTTTTGATAATGTTAATCTGAATGCCGGTTGATGATGATGATGATAATCAGTTATTTGTGAATGATTTTGTGAAAAAAGAGAGGGTTGATTTGGGTATTTTGGATTCAGTTTTTGATAATGATAATCTGAATGCTGCATGATGATGATGATAATCAGTTTCTTGTGAATGTTTTTGTGAAAAAACAGAGGGTTGATTTAGGTATTTTGGTTACAGTTTTTGATAATGATAATCTGAATGCCGCATGATGATGATGATGATAATCAGTTTTTTGTAAATGTTTTTGTGAAAAAAAAAGAGTTGATGATGATGATAATCAGTTTTTTTGTGAAAAAACAGAAGGTGGATTTGGGTACTTTGGTTTCAGTTTTTCATAATGATATCTGAATGCCGCATGATGATGTTGATAATCACTTCTTTGTGAAAAAACAGAGGGTTGATTTGGGTATTTTGGTTGCAGTTTTTTATAATGATAATCTGAATGCCGCATAATGATGATGATGATGATAATCAGTTTTTTTGTGAATGGGTTGATTTGGAGTATTTTGGTTTCAGTTTTTCAGGTTTGTTTGTGATGTTTTTGTTCTGTTTTGTTCTGTTTGTTTGTTTTGTTTTTGTTCTGCTTTGTTATATTTGTTTGTTTTGTTTATTTTGGTTTGGAAAAACAGAGGGTTGATTCGTTTTGCTTTGTTCAAGTTTGTTTGTGATGTCTTTTGTGAAAATATTATACAGAATGGCTGCGGATGTAAAGATACGCAAAACACCAACTACGAAGGCGAGAAGACTTGACAACCTCCTAGAAGATGGTGCGGTGCACATAAGGAACTGATTGATCAAAACGATCAATTGCATATGAATGAATACAACCCCAGTGGAAGATATGTAATTAGCGAGCTCTGGAATTTCAAGGAAAATCGAAGAGCTACACTGGGGTTATATTCATTCATATGAATGAATATAACCCCAGTGGCAGATATGAAATTAGCTACACTGGGGTTATATTCATTCATATCTGCTACATTCCAAAGTGCACCCGTCAGTAAAGATCCACAATTGGTTGTGGTAGTATGACGTTTTGTCTCTGTATTGTATGTTACGGTCTTTTGTTATCGAGTCTGTAAGTTCCATCAAGTCTACGAAGTTGGTATGACGTTTTGTCTCTGTATTGTATATATTAAAAGTTTACATTTAATATACAATTTAGGCTTTAATAATTTGTTATATATAGTATACCTTTAATTATTAGATTGCATTTATTTAAAAAGAGTTAATTATTAGATTGGATTTTTTTAAAAAGAATTAATTTAAATTATTAAATCAATGATTTCTTAACAAAAAAGCAAGAAAAGAATTTAGGGGCTCAGGTTAATATTTCACTCATACCACCGGTTCAAACGGTCAAACAGACGGCACATTGACGAAGGGACTCAAATTGTTATGAATTCATAAGCTCAGGGGCTCAAAAAACGAAAAAATGAATTTAAGGGCTCAGGTTGATGTTTCAAACAAACGACAGGGACGCAAATTGCTTTTTTAGTTAAGTATACATTAAACTTGTCGACTGATTAACTATAGAAATAAGAAAAGCATAACTAACTAAAGAAACATTATTTGTTGCCAATATACCAGTTCAATACAAGAGAAGCATAACAAACACACAGGTAAAGATGTTAGGATCGGAGGCCCTCATGATTGTGTTTGTTTGTATAAATTGAGCAAATCAATAGATATGAATTGACATTAAATGCAACGCAAATGAAAACAACTGATACTATTACAATAAACAAAGTAAACACATTCCACTGCTTCATTCCAAACAGGGCTTTGGTCTTTAGCAGCACTTGATTTAGGGCGTGTAGATTAAATAGCAGCATTTTGTCTTCAGCAGTTGTTGTACACAAGCAGTACTTAATGGACAGCAGTTGTAGTATACAAACAGTGGATGAGGCCATCAGATGTTATAACCACTTTCAAGGGGAAAGTCTAATGCAAGCAGCTGCTTATGATGAATAGTAGTGGACAGTATTTAGAAAATAGATGTTTGAGCACAACAGTAGTTAGGGGTAAGGAAATGAGAATGATTTGAAAGACTATTAAATCAGCAACTGTTTAATGATATTATGTTGAATGATTTTGTTGAATGATTTTGTCTTGCGTAAACACAATATCATTTCCAACATCTGTTGATGGTGATTTATGAAATACCTGCAAGAATGCCATCCTTAACAAAATACATTTTAGACACAAATTGTCAATCTTTATATGTCAGCAGTTTTTACATTCCACTGCTTCATTCCAAGCAGGGCTTTGGTCTTTAGCAACACTTATCTTAGGACAGTAGATTAAATAGCAGCACTTTGTCTGGTGCAGTTGTTGTACAGAAGCAATACTTAATGGACAGCAGTTGTAGTATACAAACAGTGGATGAGGGCCATCAGATGTTATAACCACTTTCAAGGGGAAGGTGTAATGCAAACAGCTGCTTATGATGAATCCACTGATGTGGACCAGTTTTATTTGGCCCAAACAAATATCGATTTTCAAGGGGAAAGTCTATTACAATGGTTAATAATAATATTGTGATATTGAAAAATAAGATGGTGGTACCTCTTCAAGGGCAAATACACCCCAAATAGAACAAAAAAAATAAACAAACTACACAGAAGCCTATACAAAATCCAACCTTTACAAAATTCTGCTAGCAATAAACACTTCTTCATTCGATATTAAATAGTATTACAAAATTCTGAGTTTGAAAAATATTAAAAACTAAACATTACAATTAACACTTCCTAGGATATCTATTTCTCTGGTCTTCTTCCATGCAATTTCATTTTTTGTTTTAATTTGCAGATCTGCTAGCATATCACAGGTCTTCTGATCCTGTTTCAGCAGATGTGTCATAAACTCTTCTGCTTTTTCTTTAAACTCTGATGGAGGAGAAGAGACAACTTCATCCAGCAGTGCAATGCTACTCCACGTCTGCTTATAATATTTATCACTTACCAACGCAACTTTTTTGTTGACTTCTTCATCTTTTCTCTGTTCATGGAGTGACCATCTTGAATATTCAATTTTAAGATCGGTATTATCCGACCAATGGTAGAAGGTTTTGATTGCCATTTAGAATGACTGTGAGTGGTTTTGGACGTTTTGTTTTAGTATGAAGGGTTTTTTAAAAATGAAGTCTTGATGTTTTCAAGTAGAGCAATCATGATCCTTTATAGTGTTTGAAATATTTGATAGGGTAAACGAAGAGACGTCTGCTAATAAAGATCATTTTTCAAAGGTTTTACATTAAAATGTTTGATAAGGTAAATGAAGAGACATATTGGCCATATACACGTTTTTCATTATTAAATCATTACATGTATCAGGTTTTTAAATATAAATTTTTATTTAATGGTTGCATTTAAACCTGACCTTTGGGCTGATACATATCCTATATAATATCATTGCGAATTCAAATATTGTTTCATCATAACCAGATTCATTCAGTGAAATAGAAGAGCAACTCTTATTGTTTTGCCTTAGTTGTTATAAATACATTAAAATGGAGTCACATACTTCTGCACAATCTGAGGATTTCAAGCAACGCTTTATTAAAGAAATCGAAGAGCAAGTTTTTGCTGATAGGAGTACTCTTCAAGAGTTAAAGAGATGTTTTAACGGACTGCAACTTGGTCTGCTGACAAGAGACCAAGTTTCAAGAGACCTGAGGGCGATGCCGACTACTTCCGTTCGTGACCTGTGTGTTGCGAATAATATAGAGTGTGGAGACAGAGACCTGGGCTTCATGAGAAAGATCAATGACATACAACGAGAAGTGCAGTGCTCCATGGAGTTGAAGTTAAAGTTTCTTCACTCTTGCTATTAGACTTTAAGTGTCTGATTACTTTTCTTTTTTTTATGTAATTGTAACTTTTTTTAATATTTATACTATAAACGATTTAATTTTTTTATGACACTTTATTTTAGCTTCTGTTTCATTATAATTTTAGGTATGGTTTTGGACTGACCAATTTTTTTGGGTTTTGTTTTAAATGCTGAATTTTTGATGTGTTATAGGTTCTTCACTCGGAAACAATTTTTTTTGGGTTTTGTTTTAAACGATACAAGTAAAACTCTAAAGCAGGTATGATATGAAACATATTTTTCTCGATTGTTAAACAGGCGGTAACGCTAAATCAGTGTAGTGAAAATGAAAAGGAAATAATACCTGATGAATGAACCGGACGGTCCGATTATAAACCACTGATCACCCTAAAAATAAACCACATACCAACAAACAATCACAAAACAAAACAAAACAAAACAAACCAAATTCAAGAATCAACTTTGTAAATATAATCATGTAGTATGGATTTTACCTAGCTAAACAGTGTATCATAAAGTGCCATAAGACCGTTTTGTCGAAAAGAATAACTATAAGTCATTGATATAATAAAAATCTCACCGGAAATAATTAATAAAAATGTAAATTACAATACCTATTGATGGTGATTTATGAAACATCTGCAAGAATGGAATCCTTAGCAAAATACATTTTAGAGGCAAATTGTCAAGTTTAATATGTCAGCAGTTTTTACATTCCACTGCTTCATTCCAAGCAGGGCTTTGGTCTTTAGCAGCATTTGACTGAGGGCAGTAGATTAAATAGCAGCACTTTGTCTTCAGAAGTTGTTGTACACAAGCAGTACTTAATGGACAGCAGTTGTAGTATACAAACAGTGGATGAGGGCCATCGGATGTTATAACCACTTTCAAGGGGAAAGTCTAATGCAAACAGCTGCTTATGATGAATAGCAGTGGACTGTATTTAGAAAACAAATGTTTGAGCACAAAAGTAGTTAGGGGTAAGGAAATGATAATGATTTGAAAGACTATTAAATCAGCCCTGCTTGATGGTGATTTATGAAATATCTGCAAGAATGCCATCCTTAACAAAATACATTTTAGACACAAATTGTCAATCTTTATATGTCAGCAGTTTTTACATTCCACTGCTTCATTCCAAGCAGGGCTTTGGTCTTTAGCAACACTTATCTTACGGCAGTAGATTAAATAGCAGCACTCGGTCTGGTGCAGTTGTTGTACACAAGCAGTACTTAATGGACAGCAGTTGTAGTATACAAACAGTGGATGAGGGCCATCAGATGTTATAACCACTTTCAAGGGGAAGGTGTAATGCAACCAGTTGCTTATGATGAATCCACTGATGTGAACCAGTCTTATTTAGCCCAAACAAATAACGACTTTCAAGGGGAAAGTCTATTTCAATGGTTAATAATAATATTATGATATTGAAAAATAAGATGGTGGTACCTCTTCTTCTAATTTGAAAACATGAATATTGAAATGCCGATGCAATTGTTCTTTTGCATAATTAATGTAAAACTGCTAAATTAGCCATAACATAAGAGCAAATACACCCCAAATAGAACAAAAAAAACAAACAAACTACACAGAAGCCTATACAAAATCCAACTTTTACAAAATTCTGCTAGCAATAAACACTTTTTCATTCGATATAAAATAGTATTACAAAATTCTGAGTTTGAAAAATATTAAAAACTAAACATTACAATTAACACTTCCTAGGATATCTATTTCTCTCGCCTTCTTCCATGCAATTTCATTTTTTGTTTTAAAGACAGTTTAGTTGAAAATTCATTATAAAAAATGACTATGCATTGATCTTGCTTTCACAAGGTCTTCTGAACCATGTCTTCCCCTTCTTCTCATCATCTAAAAAAAGTAAAGCAAACAGAATCTCATTCACTTGATCAAAACACAATATAAGAAAATGATCAACTTATAAATGATCAGAAGATCAAAAGGTAAAATGGAGGTTATTATAAGAAACCCTCACACTCTCAACAGAGTCTCATTCACTTGATCAAAACACAATATACCAAACGCCTCAGATTTGTTATCGCAAGTTGTTGTCAAAAACCGCAATGCCTGCAATCAACGTTTCATGTGTCAAATACATACATACTGAATTGCCTTACATAATGAAAGGGTGTAAACTCCCTCAAAGACTTAAGAAAAGAGCCAAAATGATTCAAAGAACCTTACTTGCAATGGAGGTAGAAGACAGGTGTGTTATTACTCATGTTCAAGATAACCACTTCCGCAACAGAGAGTTTCTTCTTTTTACGTGAACATGTATCATCTGAACCGTTTTGACCGATCCTTTGTTTCTTCCTCTCTTCTTCCTCACATGAACACGAAAGAGGTTATCTTGAACATGAATAATAACACACCTATAAAACAATGTTAAAAAAAGCATGTGTTAGTATTATAAGCTTATTAACAAATGAGACCATATTAATTTAAAATTTAACCTTATGATAACCAAGAGGCAATCTTCATATAGTTTGAGACATAAAGCATCCTTGAACGTGGGTCATCGGGCAAATCAAATACTAAAAAGCAGATTATATCCCTGCATGAAAAACAAAATCGATAAATTTAAGGAAAATGATTTTTAAAGATGATAACCCAACAGTAGAGGATCTAATTCTACAACACCGATAAATGCAAGGGTGTTCTCAAATAATGGTTCATAGATGTTTGAAAACCAACAAAGAACGACAAATGTCCACAGTGCTGCTTCGTTGGACATTTGTCGGTCTTCAAACATCTAGGAAGCATTATTTGAAAACACACCTGAATTTACCGAAGCTGTAGAATTAGATCCTCCACTATTGCGTTATCATCTTTCAATCACATTTTCCCTAAATTTATCAATTCTGTTTTTCATACCTCCCAAAGCCACCTATCCGCCTGCAAAGAGATCGAAATGAATGTGAAATGAATGTGAAATGATTTGAGAAACCACTGTTTTAACCAAACAGTGGTTTCAAACATCTGTTTTCTCCACAAACCACTGTTTTAACCAAACAGTGGTTTCAAGCCATCGTTTTAACACAACAGTAGTTTCAACCACTGTTTTCTCCACAAAACACTTTTTAATATGAACCTTATGCACTGAAACCATAAAGTAGTTATGCCTTTGATTCGTAAACCCTTTTTTCTTCACACAACAGTGGTTTCAATTATTTGGATCTTGTTTGATCTTAAACGGGTAAAACTGAAACAATGGAACAATAAACTGAAACAAAAATACTAAAATCCTAAAAAAATGATGTACTTTAATCAAAGGGAATTGAACAAAATTAAGTGATTGATAAACTTACAAATCATGATGAGAGAGCCTATGAATTCATACCTAACTAATAATAAACATACCATAATCAACTTAACACTATATACTTATACCTAACCAACTATAAATAATCAATAAATTTCATAACATAATGTTTATTTTTACAAAACACAATATATTGAGATTCATCAATTTGTAACTTCTATCATGCTCATTAAAATACCATTCGCTATCATCACTTCATCATCAAACTGACAATTAAACCAAGACACGAACAATATCTTACTTGAACAAATCAAACCCTTGACGACCAAAACAGAGGCAACCTTCCTTAATAACACCTCATATCTTCATACACAGAAACATCACTTCCAGTTCCAGCATCTTGACGAATGTCCCCTTTGGACTTCATACAGTCAACAAAAGTCACCCACGCAGGCCACGGATGATTAGGAAGGAATCGATTTAAAAAAACAAAATTAGGAATGATATTTCCTTTAAACAAAGAATTGTACTTGTTATCAGATGAAAGCATACCTGCTAGAAGATTGCGATGGTGTAGCTGATTAGAGAAGATAAGATATTAGGGTTTAATAAATGAAATCCAACATTTTTAGAGATATAGAGATGAAATCCTTACCACGGTCGCAAGAATCGAGATTGTGTGTGAACAGATAGAGAACGCAGAAACCCTAGATGGAGGAGAAAAGTGAAGTTATTAGAATTTTCATTGTACCAAAACAGAGAACAAATATTGACATTAATTGGTATACCAAATCTAACACAGTTCGCGGCGGTGTTGGTCTCTTATTTTAGGGTTGACGGCGAAGTAGCGGCGGAGTCCGGTGGTTTAGAGAGAGAGAGTTGAGAGAGAAATGGATAGTGAGAGAGAGTGGAATTGACGGTTTGAATTTTGAAAATGATTAAAGTTATGATTTGAATTTTGAAATTGATTTTGAAATTCCCTCCTTAAAATATTCTATTATATACAATATATTTTTTCATAATAATAAAATATTGAAAAGAGAATTATGACATCAGCGGAGACAAGTGGCATACCTTAATGATTGACACATAGGCAGATTTACATCAGCCAATAATATCTTATTATAGATAGTATAGATGTTAGTGCAGTAATGTCTATCGCCTCCGTCAATCCAGTTCGTAGCAAAGAATAGAAGAAAATGTGATTTTATTGTGTTATAAGTAGGGAAAAAGGCAAGGTGGCAAACTTGTAAATAAGGGGAAATCACTTATGCCTTGGCCTATAAATTTGAGCATTAGTGTTTCATTTTAGAACTTTTGGACATTTGAGAGATTTGGAGCTTGGTGCTTAGAGAGAGAAAGTAGAGAGAGAAACTATTGCTCAAGGTGATTCGTGGTGCTTGTACTTGTCGTATATTCAATAGAATCACGTTTGTATTACGTTCTTGTGTTCGGTCCACGTGTGTGTACGGATTCCGCACGTCACACGTATCGTTTCGCAATCGTTCGGGAGTAAAAACCGATCCTACAAGTGGTATCAGAGCAGGAGCTCGATTGCACGGATCAAACACACAAAATCGCACGAGAAATCATCGGATTCAGAGTCAAAAACACATCAGATTTGTCAAATTTCTCATTCTACTCTTTTTCACGTTCTTGACTGAAAAACGCCAAATTAAACGGGTTTTTACGGTTAAAAATCGCTGATTTTTTGATATGTTGTGCGAAATCAGTTGATCTAAAAGCCTACAAAATTTCAGATCGTAATTCCAAACGGTTTTTGAGAAATCTTGATTTTTGTGATTCGAAAATATTAAAGATGTTGACTGTTGCTGTTAATATTCAAGTTGGTGTTCACCGATCGGATGGCCATCCGATCGGGTGACCATCCGATCCAACATCTCACTCGATCCAATTAACTTTCATTCAAAAGTCTTTCAAGTTCAAGTGAAATGTTAACTGTTATATCAATTCAAAGTAGTAAGTGTCATTACACTTGTTTATGTTGTCGGCCACATTAATGTTTTGATTAAAATCTTTGAAAAGTATTTGTTCTCAGTCCAATTAGATTGATCAGCCCATGTGCTGACTGTCCAAAGCCGAACATATTAAAAAAGGGTAGATGCACGGTACCCCTGACCGCGGAAGGGATCCCCCTTCCCAAGCTAGCGACCCAGCAACGCTGCCTGGCGGTTAATACCCTACCGGGTGGGCATTTTGGTTGAACCAGGGCTCGAACCTGCCCACACCAGTTTGTAATGGGTGCTGGTGGCCACTGGGACACCCCAAGTGGTTACCAGGGCTCGAACATATTACGTCAGCTCATTCACGTGATCTGATTAAAAGTCTGATGGCCCATGTGTTGATAAATTGAAGGTCCAATAAAAGTTTGAAAGATATCAGAATTGTCGGCATTTTATCTCATTAACTTTGAATATTGTTGCATGTGAAAGAGTTTTTGAAGTTCAAGTATCGAGTGGCAATCCGTACGGATTGCCATCCCATCGTCTAACATAAATTGTTTGTCTTGTAGTGTCAACTATCGAGTGGTGACTCGATCGGATAACCATCCGATACCTTGCCAAGTTCTTAAATATCTAATCCGATCCCCGTGACTTTATTGTAGCGGCCCAATCAATGTTTTAAATGTTCTATCCCATTTAATTGTGCATGTGATTCTTGTCTCGGCCCATGTGAACATTATTCAAAGCTCTCGGCTCAATAAAGAAGTTGTCAGTTTACAAAATTAGAGGCCCATTTAATACATCACGTGAACTAAGTGACGGTGCAATAGAGATCATGTTTTGACCATTTGATTAAATCATTACTTTTACATGAGATTTTAATAGCAGTTGCTTGTAAAGGTCAAATTACATTTGTGAAGTATTATCAATCGTCGAGTGGCTACTCGATATGATCACTATCCGATCCACGAGTATTTTGTTTGGTGGGTTAAAGGTCAAGTGTCGAGTGACTACTCGATCGGATCACGATCCGATCCACGTGCATACAATTTTGTTTTGTTAACTGCCAATCGTCGAACCGCTACTCGATCGGATCACCATCTGATACTTTTCACACTTTCACATTTTAACTTGTTGTGCAAATCTTCGAACGACAATCTATACGGATTGCCATCCGATCCTAATCACTCTATTTGCTTGTGTCTCAGGTCCAAGTATCGGATCACTACTCGATCGGATCACCATCCGATCATCAACACAAGAGGTCTAAGTGTTGAATCCCCACTCGATCGGATCACCATCCGATCCAAAGCATATTGTCAACTGTCGAATCGTCACTCGATCGGATCACCATCCGATCCAAAGCATATTGTCCAAAGTGTCGGATCTCCACTCGATCGGATCACCATCCGACACCTAGCAGTCAATTGATTAGGGAGCCAATCATCGGATAGTCACTCGATCGGATCACCATCCGATCCGTTGTTATCCGATCATTGTTATTCCGTTGACCTTCGTTGACCACACTCGATCGGATACCTATCTGATCCAGCAGTTTGATAGTTTTTAAACAGATCGTTTATTTGTTTGTTTACAGGTGATTCAAGATAAACAAGGTGCTAATATCAAGACACAATTCGAAGATGTCGGGAACTGGCGAAGAATTTTACAACAGTTTTTATGATTCATACACTTCTGAAACAAAGTCGGAGACAAGCAGCATTTTAAAAACAATTTCAGATAGTTTAAAATACGAAAATATGTATGGAAATCAACAAAAGCCACCAAAATTAATGAATATCGAGGACTATAACTGGTGGAAAAAGCGGTTTGAGGGTTGGTTAAAAGCGTTTGCTCATGAGTGTTGGTTAAAATTGAAATTAGGATATAAAGAACCAACAAAAGAAGGAGGAATTTTATTAACTATTGAAGAGTTTACAAAGCAAGAAGTAAAACACATGATTGCCGAACAAAAAATGATTACATTGTTATATCAATCTGTTCGAGAGGATATTATTTCGTTGCTTGAAGATGAAACTACATCAAAAGGTTTGTGGGAAGCATTAGAGAGAAAATGTACCGGTGGTGAGGAAATTGTCAAAAACAAACGTTCCTTATTAAAAAAGGAATTCGATTTGTTTTCTTACTTGAAAGGTGAAACTGTTCCTCAGATGATTGAAAGATTTTGTCATCTTAAGCTTGAATTGGAGAGGTTTGGTGTTTCAAAAGATAATGATGAGATCATCGATAGGCTGGGTAATTATCGATCGTTTGACCAAGTTCGCTCATTTCCTTCCCATTCGTGAAGATTTCAAGGTTGAACTGTCACACCCCAACCGATGGCGGAAACATCGGGGCATGGCACTGAGCGAAACAGATTGTCCAGAAGTTTCCATAACAATTATCATTACCATTCAATTTAAAATAACATGTCCCATACCATGTCTCAAACAGTAAACAAATTATTACAGATAAAAATCTAGGCAAATAATTCTATTCCGACAACTCAGATTTAACTAGAGCAATTGTTTATCTGCTTCTAGAGACCCTTGATTCAAATACTACAGACAACTATTTGTTGGGCTCTAAAGCTTTATTCTAGCTTTGATTTCCTACCAGATGTGCATCCTAAGCACCTGTCACATACGTTAAAATAAAGTCAATACATAAAATGTAAAGGTGGGCATACAAGTTTGATAATAGCATATAGAGTTCGAATTCGTTTACGCATAACCAGCACGTACACATAGTGAAATGAAGCACGTTAGTTATCGACATAGATCCATCGATACCAATGACTGCGGGTTGACTGCCCGAGGCAGTTCGCAATACATGATTACCACCGTAATACATGCAAGTAATTGTCCTTAACAACCCCCGTGTGAACGGGTGCTGAGTCCAAACTATAGTACTATCGTTGCTAAGGCAGGTAGACAACATTCCATGTGTAAACATAACAAACAAGCATTCATAAGCCACGTATAACATGCATTAACGGTTAGCGTTCAAATTGTATTGAGTAGTGTGTTTGGTGTGATTTGAATAGTTGTAACGTATGTAACACCCAAAAGTGCATAAAGCAAAAAGGGATCGAGTATACTCACAGCGGTTGATGGATTGAAGGGAGCGTTTAGCGAGTAAAGTTAGCCTGAATGGATTGATAGCATAACGATAAGTGACTCGTAAAACGATGCAAAGTGTGAATGGGTCGGATAGCAGTTCGGTCGGACGGCTTGTCTGTGCGGAAGGCAATCCGTTCGGATTGTCATCCGGTCGGACGGTAGTCCAGTCGGATGACTATTCGAGTGGATTGTTTCTTCCTATGAGATGAATGTGTTTGTGTATGATGGCTTGTCTTTTGAATTTTTCGTTGTAGCATTTTGAAAACATTGAAGTATCTCTATCCTTCAAGTCGGTCGATCGGACGGTCAATCGTGCGGACAGCAATCCGTTCGGATTGTCATTCGGTCGGACGGTAGTCCGGTCGGACAGCGACCTTAGTGATGAGATTACTTAATGGGAACAGTTCATAGCAGAAGAGTCACTCGGTCGGATGTCCATCCGATCGGGTGGCAACCCTGTTAATGAACATGTTGAAAATTGTTTTAAGTCTTTAAAGTCCTAGTATCTCATGGTCCGAAGAGTAATCCGGTCGGATGGTAGTCCGATCGGATGGCAATTCGTTCAATACTCAAACTTTTAGATAAAGTTGACTAAGTATGGGACCCAAGGTGTGATCCGTTCGGACAGGATTCCGTCCTGGTTGCTCCGGCCGTTTTACACTTGGTCGTTTTGTTTGTTTGTAGTTTTATCGAGACGTCTTGACAACGTGTTAACCAATAGGACTCCATCTTGACCCAAGCGACCTGATCGACAGGAATCACCCGAAATCGGTGGTCTCGTGAGTAGAATCCAGATCTTGAGCTAGCACAACACTAAGAATGAGCGAGGGACTAGATCTAGATCCGTTTCCATCGGTTTCAAGCATATCAAGTGCAAAGGAGTTGAAAGAAAGTTAGAAACCATCTTTCAATCCTTTTTCACTTGTGTTTACGTTTAGATCTAGTATAGATCTTTATTCATTTGTGTGGAAATCGGTTAGATCCGAGTTGTTCTCGGTGGATTGAATGCCAAAACAAGAAGTTCTTCGAGAACTCATGATGACATCATCCTAGAACACCTCAAACCTCGTGATTTCATGGATAAAAGTCAAGATTCAAAAGATAGAAAGGTGTAGGAGTGCGTGTAGGTCTAGGAAGTACAAGATTTAGGATGAGATCTTACCGGGATTGAGAGAAATCGAAGAAAAAGTTAGCTGAACGTGCTGGTCGGACAGAGGTTTCCAAAAGTAGAAAGTTTGAGAGTGACATGGGTATTTATAGGATTCCAAAAAGGGAAAGGGTAGGTCGGTCGGATGGCATCCCGCCCGAATGACTATCCGGTCGGATGTCATCTCGGTCGGATGACGACCTGACACCACAATCAAGTGGCAGCCCGGTCGGATGGCAATCCGACCGGATGGCACTTGGTTCGGATGTTTGGCGTGACGATTTTTGCTGTTTCGATTTCGGTTGCGAGCGATTCGATGCGATAGATTTTCCTAGTCAAATTACTTTTAATCCCAACTACTATATCTATCATAGTTCGATTTCCATTGAGTTCGATTGCGTTTCGATTGATTACCACACATAACATAAATGAACATGCACATGTAACACATAACGCACACACATACACGTATAACAATAATTAAATGCGTAGTTCGAGTTGCGATTCGATTCGATGTCGATTTGATTAGCATAGTTTGATTATCGTTACGTTAACTTTATCGCATTGTTACTTCCTACAGTTCACAGTCGTAAGTCGATTTAGATTTCGAATAACACACGTCGATTATTGTAATTATTGACACTTACTCCACATAATACAGCTAAAGTAAACATATAAAAGAAATTCACTACAAGTCAAGTTGCGCGAAATCGGTCGTTGACTTTGACCTTGACTTTGACTTTCCGAAAACACGGGGTGTTACAGCCTCCCCTTGTTTAGGGATTTTCGTCCCGAAATTAGGCTGGAAGTTGTACAACACCGTGAATCACGTTGGAGAACTTTCTCTTTCTAGACTTTCTCCTTAAATAACTGCGGGTACTTCGCCTTCATGTTGCTTTCGAGTTCCCAAGTGAACTCTGCGCCTCATTTGCCTTCCCATCAGACTTTCACAATAGGAATGCGAGAGCGTCTGAGTTGCTTGGTTTGGCGGTCCATGATTTCGACAGGCTTTTCCACGAAGTGTAATGTTTCGTTCACTTGCAGGTCATCGAGTGGAACGTGTAAGTCGTGGTCGGCTAGGCACTTTCGGAGGTTTGACACGTGGAAAGTCGGGTGGACGTTACTAAGTTCCTCCGGTAGTTCGAGTCTGTAGGCCACTTTTCTGATCCTTTCCAGAATCTTAAAAGGTCCAACATATCGAGGCGTGAGCTTTCCTTTCTTGCCGAATCGGACCACACCCTTCCAAGGTGATACCTTTAGGAGTACGTAGTCACCAACGTCAAATTCAAGGGGCTTGCGTCGTCTATCGGCATAACTTTTCTGTCGATTCCGAGCTTTTACCAGGTTGTCTCGAATTTCGAAAATCTTGTCTGTCGTTTCTTGTAATAGCTCAGGACCGGTTAACTGCGAATGCCCGATCTCGTGCCATACAATAGGCGATCGACATCTTCTTCCGTATAAAGCCTCGAATGGTGCCATTTGAATGCTTGCATGATAGCTGTTGTTATACGAGAATTCGACTAACGGCAGGTATTTATCCCAATTACCACCGAAGTCTATGAGACACGAACGGAGCATGTCTTCAAGAGTACGAATCGTTCTTTCATTCTGACCGTCGGTTAGAGGGTGGAAAGCGTTACTTAGATTTAGCGATGTACCGAGTGCCATTTGAAATGTTTCCCACAGTCGCGAGGTAAACCGAGCGTTACGATCAGAAATGATATCACGAGGCGTCCCATGATTACAAATGATCTCATCGGTGTAGATTCGGGCAAATCGTTCTACCTTGTAGTCTTCCCGTATTGGTAAAAAGTGAGCTGATTTAGTCAATCGGTCAACCACAACCCAAATGCTGTCGTGTCCTGATGACGTGTGCGGTAGCTTTGTTATAAAGTCCATAGCTATACTCTCCCACTTCCACATGGGGATCGGGGGTTGCTCGAGTAAGCCAGAGGGTCTTTGATGCTCAACCTTGACTCTTGCACAAGTTTGGCATTTTCCAACGTAGAGAGAAATATCCCTCTTCATGCCCGGCCACCAGTACTTATAGCGAAGGTCCTGGTACATTTTGTCAGCACCGGGATAAATAGAATATCGGGATTTGTGGGCTTCGTCCATCAAGATCTATCGCAAATTGGTCTGTTTGGGGATCCAAATTCGGTCCAGAAAGTGGAATATCCCATTCGACTTGATCACAAGCTGGGCTCCATCGTGGTAGATTCTTTCCTTCTTCAGAGTGCGTTCGTTATTAACCGCATGCTGAGCCTCGCGGATGAGGGTCTCGAGGTCGTATTGGGTTTGAACATTACGAGTGCTAAGCAGATAGCTCCGTCTGCTGAGTGCGTCGGCAACAACATTTGCCTTGCCAAGGTGATAACGAATCTCACAGTCGTAATCGTTGAGAAGTTCTACCCATCGGCGTTGACGCATATTAAGTTCCTTTTGATTAAAGATATGCTGTAGGCTCCTATGATCGGTGAAGATCGTACACTTGGTACCATACATGTAGTGTCGCCAAATCTTTAACGCAAAAACAACTGCGCCTAGCTCGAGATCATGGGTTGTATAGTTCTTCTCGTGGATTTTGAGCTGACGAGATGCGTAAGCTATAACCTTATCCCGTTGCCTGAGGACACAACCAAGACCAAGGTTGGAAGCATCACAGTAGACGATGAAATCGTTGTTTCCGTCGGGTAATGTGAGAACAGGAGCATTGCAAAGCATGTGCTTGAGGGTTTGGAAGGCAGACTCTTGTTTGGTTCTCCAAACAAAAGGCTTGTCCTTATGCGTGAGAGCGGTAAGAGGCACAACGATCTTTGAGAATCCTTTGATAAATTGTCGATAATAGCCCGCTAGTCCGAGAAAGGAACGGACTTCAGACGGGTTCTTGGGTGTAATCCAACTCTTGACAGCTTCAATCTTCGCAGGATCGACATGAATACCTTGACTATTAACAATGTGGCCCAAAAACTGAACTTCCTCCAACCAGAATTCACACTTGGAGAACTTGGCGTAGAGTTGGTTCCCCTGGAGTAGCTCGAGAACCAATCGTAGATGTTGCGCGTGTTTAGTTTTTGATTTGGAATAGATCAAGACATCGTCGATGAATACGATGACGAAACGGTCGAGATATGGTTTACACACGCGATTCATCAGATCCATGAAAACCGCGGGTGCGTTGGTTAAACCAAAAGGCATAACAACGAATTCGTAGTGGCCATATCGAGTGCGAAACGTGGTTTTGGGTATATCCTCCTCTTGAATACGTAGTTGGTGATATCCTGAGCGTAGATCGATCTTCGAGAAGCACGTAGCACCTTGTAGCTGATCAAACAAATCCTCAATGCGGGGTAGGGGATAACGGTTCTTGATAGTTAGCTTATTCAATTCCCGATAGTCGATGCACATCCGGAATGACCCATCCTTCTTTTTGACGAAAAGGACTGGCGCGCCCCAAGGAGAGGTGCTCGGGCGAATGAAGCCTTTCTCAAGTAATTCCTGGAGTTGGTTTGAGAGTTCGCGCATTTCGGATGGCGCGAGTCGGTAGGGAGCTTTGGCAATAGGGTTGGCTCCAGGAATGAGGTCGATATGAAAGTCGATATCACGACTTGGCGGTAGTCCGGGAAGATCCTCTGGAAAAACATTAGGGAATTCTCGAACCACAGGAACGTCTTTCACTTCCTTCTTCTCTTTCTTTTCCTTCTCCGCTACTACAATGTTAGCCAAGAAAGCCCTGTAATCCTTGCGGAGATACTTGCTAGCTTGAACACATGACATGAGCTTGAGACCTTTCGAAGTAGTATCACCGTAAACACACAATAGATCACAATTTGCGGCGAGAATCGAATCATCTTGTCGAAGCACACCACTTCAGCATGGTTTTCACGAAGAAAGTCCATGCCTACTATGACGTCAAAACTTCCGAGTTGCATCGGAATGAGGTCGATTGGGAAGATGTGATTGTTGAGCTCAAGAGTACAATCACGAAGAACAGAATTGACGGCGACAGTTCTTCCGGTAGCGACTTCAACATCGAACGTCGAGGAGAGTTGGGAGCGTTTACGACTAAGGAGCTTCTCGAATTTAAACGACACAAAGCAATTATCGGCTCCAGTATCAAATAAACATGAAGCATAAATACTATTCACAAGGAACTTACCATTAACTACGTTGTTGTCGGCTTGGGCTTGACGCACGTTGATGTTGAAAGTTCTGGCGCGTGCGGCCTGTTGTTGTTGCTGCTGCTGCTGCTGTTGATGTTGCTGCTGCTGAGGCTCTTGTTTCACAACCCTGTTTGGGCACATGTTGGTGAAATGGTTAGGATCGCCACATGCGAAGCTGGCTCTGGCGTTGACCACGAGTGCCGGAGGAGCTTGTTGACCCTGAGGGGCGGTGAGTAGAGCTTAATGAGCAAGAGCTGTCGAGCGCTACAGTTGGAAGTAAAATGGCCGTACATATTGCAATGAGCACAAAAACGACAAGCAATGGCAGTCGGGTGGTGGTAGGTACAAGTAGGGCAGAGCGGGTGTGGCCCAGTATATGCACGCTTTGCAGGCGGTGCATTTGCCACAGGCGCCGCTACTTGACGCTGTTGGGCTGGTACTGCTTGAATCGGTGCAGCAGTGATCGCACAGTTCTTGTTGCTGGAGTTGTTCTTCCTCTTGTTGCTCGATGAGGTGGTGGTTTCAGCAGTTGGTGCGGCGGTGGTAGCTTGATGCAGGTGCTTTGAAGTTTTATCCTAGACACCGGCCTTGACCCGCTTGTCGTTGATTTCAGAAGCCAGTAGATAAGTTTCTTCGATCGTTGTAGTCTTAGCCGCTTGAATGAAATCAGCAACACAGTCAGGCAGGGCTCGGATATACTTCTTGATTGCCATGTCTGGAGTCTTGACCTGATCGGGACAAATGATACTGGGCTGTTTGAAGCGAGCAGTGAGCGCAGCATTTTCACCATCCTTTTGTTGTATGTGCCAAAATTCATCCTCTAGCTTCTGTCGTTCATGAGGAGGGCAGAATTCTTCCAGCATGACTTCCTTGAGCTCATCCCACGACAGACCGTAGGCTGCATCGTTCCCTCGCTTGTTCCTCTCGGCCGTCCACCAGTCTAGTGCACGGGACTGGAAAACGCCGGTAGCATTCAGAGTTCGGAGGTCATCGGGGCAACCACTCTGCCGTAGAATGACCTCAATGGAATCAAACCATTGGAATAGTGCAGTAGGACCTCCCTCGCGAGTGAATTCTTTTGGCCCACATGACTTGAATTGCTTGAAATTGAAGGCCTTGGTGGTAGCTTTAGGAGCTTCGGTCCTTGATTCCTCAGATGATTTGCTGACATTCTCGTAAACATCACTCACGGCCTTTGCTACACTTTTAGCGATGATGGCAGCAAGGCGTTTGTCTCTCTTTTCTTGACGAGAAAGTAAGGGATGACTGGATCCAGATGACATTGTCTGCAACAGACATCGTCACAGGACTCAACACATTGTATTCGAATCTCACCTCACACGTCTACTATTTACTAAAGCTCAGGAACACATACAATTACGTAGGCGCATAAACACATAGTCAATCAGTCACAGATTCACATAAGCACAGATTCACACAGTCACGTAAGCATATAGAGCACAGAGTCACAGAAGCACCTAACCATGTAGTCATAAGAGGCAGTCAGAATACAGAAACCTATCATTCACAGCTCGCGAGCGTTCGGATATAGCGTTCGCATTTGATATATCGAGTCGTGTAGTATAAGCGTAGCATAAAGTGGTCCATAATTTAGCGATTTGTTAACGTTTTGAGGTAGAAATGTAAGGCGAGTTGTGTGTGTCGAAATGAAAGCTAAAGGTGAGTAAGTCTCCAAAAATTTTAACACATAAACAGGTAAACACACAAAATCAACGAATCTTCAGAGTCAGCAATTACGGGCTCAGAATCGAACACATAAAATTCGAGATATAGATTGTCTGCGGCTAGTAGACTTTGGCTACCCAAAGTGGTTCGACTATTCACAAAGACTTGTCGTGCACATTTGACCTTCTGGGCAGCGCCTTTGCCTCGATTCTTGGGCATTTGGCACGCATCCCGTTAGTTATATCGTGACTTCAGGTCGTTGGAGTCCGTCGAGACTTTGGTGAGAGTTTTGTATAAAAGCAGAACAAGTCGTCAAGGTTAGGGTTTCACCCCTAGCTTAACAACTTCGTTCCTGTTTTTAATAAAATAGAGGAGATTATTCATCAAAATACGGATTTCACTCCTGATTTGGCATAATTCTCCTCGTTTGTAGATAAAATGCGGGGTGATTAAGCAACTTTAGTCGAGAGTTTGCTTTTTTCACACCTAATATCGGCTTAATTGCTCATTCATAGCTGAAAATTTGAGTGTAGTGATAGTGTAGCATAAGCGAGAGTAGTGAGAAATAAGCTCGTACATAATCCCTACTAAATGTACTCAAGTTGGTCTATCGGTTCCTAACTATAGTCTAGGTATCTAAGACATCGACCCGGACTAGGTCGTGTCTTGCCTAATTCCCTATAGTTATGGCTCTGATACCAATCTGTCACACCCCAACCGATGGCAGAAACATCAGGGCATGGCACTAAGCGAAACAGATTGTCCAGAAGTTTCCATAACAATTATCATTACCATTCAATTTAAAATAACATGTCCCATACCATGTCTCAAACAGTAAACAAATTATTACAGATAAAAATCTAGGCAAATAATTATGTTCCAACAACTCAGATTTAACTAGAGCAATTGTTTATCTGCTTCTAGAGACCCTTGATTCAATTACTACAGACAACTATTTGTTGGGCTCTAAAGCTTTATTCTAGCTTCGATTTCCTACCAGATGTGCATCCTAAGCACCTGTCACATACGTTAAAATAAAGTCAATACATAAAATGTAAAGGTGAGCATACAAGTTTGATAATAGCATATAGAGTTCGAATTCGTTTACACATAACCAGCACGTACACATAGTGAAATGAAGCACGTTAGTTATCGACATAGATCCATCGATACCAATGACTGCGGGTTGACAGCCCGAGGCAGTTCGCAATACATGATTACCGCCGTAATCCATGCAAGTAATTGTCCTTAACAACCCCCGTGTGAACGGGTGCTGAATCCAAACTATAGTACTATCGTTGCTAAGGCAGGTAGACAGCATTCCATGTGTAAACATAACAAACAAGCATTCGTAAGCCACGTATAACATGCAATAACGGTTAGCGTTCAAATAGTATTGAGTAGTGTGTTTGGTGTGATTTGAATAGTTGTAACGTATGTAACACCCAAAAGTGCATAAAGCAAAAAGGGATCGAGTATACTCACAGCGGTTGATGGATTGAGGGGAGCGCTTAGCTAGTAAAGTTAGCCTGAATGGATTGATAGCATAACGATAAGTGACGCGTAAAACGATGCAAAGTGTGAATGGGTCGGATAGCAGTTCGGTCGGATGGTAATCCGATCAGACGACTTGTCTGTGCGGATGGCAATCCGTTCGGATGGCCATCCGGTCGGACGGTAGTCCAGTCGGATGACTATTCGAGTGGATTGTTTCTTCCTGTGAGATGAATGTGTTTGTGTATGATGGCTTATCTTTTGAAGTTTTCGTTGTAGCATTTTGAAAACATTGAAGTATCTCTATCCTTCAAGTCGGTCGATCGGACGGTCAATCATGTGGACAGCAATCCGTTCGCATTGTCATCCGGTCGGACGGTAGTCCGGTCGGACGACGACCTTAGTGATGAGATTACTTAATGGGAACAGTTCATAGCAGAAGAGTCACTCGGTTGGATGTCCATCCGACCGGGTCGCAACCCTGTTAATGAACATGTTGAAAATTGTTTTAAGTCTTTAAAGTCCTAGTATCTCATGGTCCGAAGAGTAATCCGGTCGGATGGTAGTCCGATCGGATGGCAATTAATTCAATACTCAAACTTTTAGATAAAGTTGACTAATTGTCGGACCTAAGGTGTGATCCCTTCGGACAACAATCCGTTCGGGTAGCCTATCCGCTCGGACAGCAGTCTGGTCGGACAGCATTCCGTCCTGGTTGCTTCGGCCGTCTTACACTTGGTCGTTTTGTTTGTTTGCAGTTTTATCGAGACGTCTTGACAACGTGTTAACCAATAGGACTCCATCTTGACCCAAGCGACCTGATCGACAGGAATCACCCTAGTTCGGCCAGTTACCCGATTCAAGACGGTTGTTCTTGTTTAACGTGAAATCGGTGGTCTCGTGAGTAGAATCTAGATCTTGAGCTAGCACAACACTAAGAATGAGCGGGGGACTAGATCTAGATCAGTTTCCATCGGTTTCAAGCGTATCGAGTGCAAAGGAGTTGAAAGAAAGTTAGAAACCATCTTTCAATCCTTTTTCACTTGTGTTTACGTTTAGATCTAGTATAGATCTTTGTTTATTTGTGTGGAAATAGGTTAGATCCAAGTTGTTCTCGGTGGATTGAATGCCAAAACAAGAAGTTCTTCGAGAACTCATGATGACATCATCCTAGAACACCTCAAACCTCGTGATTTCCCGGTTAAAACTCAAGATTCAAAAGATAGAAAGGTGTAGGAGTGCGTGTAGGTCTAGAAAGTACAAGATTTAGGACAAGATCTTACCAGGATTGAGAGAAATTGAAGAAAAAGTGAGCTGAGCGTGTTGGTCAAACAGAGGTTTCCAAAAGTAGAAAGTTTGAGAGTGACATGGGTATTTATAGGATTCCAAAAAGGGAAAGGGTGGGTCGGTCTGATGGCATCCTGCCCGAATGAGTATCCGGTCGGATGTCATCTCAGTCGGATGACGACCTGACACCACAATCAAGTGGCAGCCCGGTCGGATGGCAATCCGGCCGGATGGCACTTGGTTCGGATGTTGGGAGTGACGATTTCCTGTTTCGATTTCAGTTGCGAGCGATTCGATGCGATAGATTTTCCTAGTCAAATTACTTTTAATCCCAACTACTATATCTATCATAGTTCGATTACGATTGAGTTCGATTGCGTTTCGATTGATTACCACACATAACATAAATGAACATGCACAAGTAACACATAAGGCACACACATACACGTATAACAATAACTAAAATGCGTAGTTGGAGTTGCGATTCGATTCGATGTCGATTCGATTAGCATAGTTTGATTATCGTTTCGTTAACTTTATCGCATTGTTACTTCCTACAGTTCACAGTCGTAAGTCGATTTAGATTGCGAATAACACACGTCGATTATTGTAATTATTGACACTTACTCCACATAATACAGCTAAAGTAAACATATAAAAGAAATTCACTACAAGTCAAGTTGCGCGAAATCGGTCGTTGACTTTGACCTTGACTTTGACTTTCCGAAAACACGGGGTGTTACATGAACGACTTGCTCGACTCTACACTGACGAAATCATATGCCGTCATGGCATTCCTCTCGATATCATTTCTGATCGTGATGGTCGTTTCACTTCGCGTCTTTGGCAAACTTTCCAGTCCGCTATGGGTACTCATTTGAATCTCAGTACGACCTTTCATCCTCAAACGGATGGACAGACTGAACGTACTATCCAAACCCTAGAGGACATGCTCCGTTCTTGTGTCATCGACTTTGGTGGTAGTTGGGATGTGCATTTACCATTGATCGAGTTTTCGTACAACAATAGCTACCACTCCAGTATTCAAATGGCTCCATTCGAAGCTTTGTATGGTCGCAAATGCCAATCGCCTTTAAGCTGGCACGAGGTTGGTGACAAGCAATTTACTGGTCCTGAAATCATACAAGAAACGACGGATAAGATTCTTCAAATCCATGATAATCTACTCAAGGCTCGTAGTCGACAAAAGAGCTATGCTGACAAGAGACGCAAACCATTGGAGTTTAACGTTGGTGACCTTGTTCTACTCAAAGTATCTCCTTAGAAAGGAGTAGTTCGTTTTGGTAAAAAGGGAAATCTTGCCCCTCGCTATGTCGGTCCTTTCAAGATACTCGAGAGGATTGGCAAAGTGGCTTATCGACTCGATTTACCTCAAGAACTCAACAACGTCCATCCAACGTTTCATGTTTCAAACCTCAAGAAGTGTCTCACAGAGGAAGGACTTCAAGTTCCCCTCGAAGATCTTCAAGTCAACGAAACTATGCATTTTGTGGAAAAACCCATCGAAATCATGGATCAAGGAGTCAAGTTGTTGAGGCGCAGTAAAATTCCTATCGTCAAGGTTCGGTGGGAAGGAAAATGTGGCGCCGAATTCACTTGGGAACTCAAGAGTGACATGAAGACGAAGTATCCATATCTTTTCGCTACTTCTTCCGAAATTTCGGGACGAAATTCTCTAAAGGATGGGAGACTGTAACGCTTCGCTCTTTCGTACTTTCTTATTTTAGCAAGTCATGTTGTACTTTCCATATTTAGACTCTTGTACTCTCTTTGTAATCTACTTTCGCTTCATTTGTAATTCGAGACTATTGATCAAAATGAAAACGAAACTATTTTAATCATGTTGTGTATTCATATTAGACTTATGTGCTATTGGTATTCAAATTTCACGTTTGAACGATGTATTATTCAAGACTTTTGATTCGTTATCACGCTCGATGCTCGTTAAACTAGTTGAAACTCGTAAAATAATGAAACTCGAAAGTTTCATGAAGTGATTAATCGTTAAAAATCTTTTATCCTTATAAATATGGTTATTTATAAAATTTTTAGTTAATTAAATTAATTAATTTTACAATTTAAAAAGTTTATTTTTATAATAATCTAGTTAGACTCGTTAGATTTTAAAGTTAGTAAACTAACCTAGTTAGTTTGTTTCATAAAGTTAGTTTTCTTACTAAACAAAATAACACAACATTAGTTTTAATTAAAGTCTAGGGATTATTTGAGTAATTAACCGAAAATTTAAACTACAGGGGCTGTTTATGTATTTCCTGAAAGTTTCATTTGTTGAAACAAAAAGAAATTAATTCAAAAAAATAGATGCAGACCCCAGGACTCGAACCCGGGTCGACATCACACACACACGCGCACTAACCGCTGGGCTGCGGACTCCACATCAAACAAATCCGGACCCATTAATACTTTATACATTCGTTAACTGGGCCGGATTCACAGCCCAGCGCGGACAGACCGCGTTTTGGGCGGGTTTTAATGTTTTTTTAGTTTTAAACAACTTTTAACATTAATTAACCAACTACCAACTTAACCCTAACTCATCCCAATATAAACCAAGCTCCTCCACACCTAAATCACTTTACAAACTCACCAAAACTCTCTCAAAACACCCTCTAATCAGCTGATTATCCTAAGTTCGAGCAGATTGTTGCATCTTCACTAAAGTGAGCATAACTCACTCAATACTTGTCCGATTTTGTCCATTCTTTTTCCTACTTCTTCGGTTTGACCTTGGCTTCGATTCCATGGGTTTTTCACAGTAAATAAGTCCCTGGAACTCCGGCAAAAAGGCTCCAAAGTCCACTGATTGTTTCTGTTTTCATTTAATCTTTGTTAAACGTAACCAAACTTGAGTTTTCTCATCTCAAACCTATGTCCTAATCCTCATAATCAAATGAATGGTTAGTTAGGCTTAAAAACAAGGTTGAGACATGTTAAATCAGAGGTTAAAACCTCACAAACTTTCTGTTTTAGTTAGGGTTTTACCCACAAGAAGTGTTCAAGCTTGAAGCTTGGTAAAAGTGTGATGGTTAGACTAGCTTGGGCTATCTTTCATAGACATCCACTCACTTCTTAATGTTTTTGCATAGAATAGTTGTATTTCATTTCTTATGTAAGTTCAAGACCCTCCTTGAATGTTTTTACATCAAGTGTAGTGGTGAACAATGGAGGTACCTAAATGGGAGCTTGTTCTTCCTACCTCATGTATGACTTCTATGACACTTAGAGGTGCCTAAATGAAGACCTTAGTCTTCTACCTCATACTTGACATATGTGATATATTATAACCTATGTAATACTTATATAATATTCGAACAAACCGAACTCTTGATGATGAACAAGTGGACATTATCAAGTTAGTAAGTACACCATCTAAACATCATATGTAATGGATGGATATTTTCTTATGTTTATGTTCTTGTATTTTTAAACTCCGAATCTATAATCTACCATTATCCCCAAACTCACACACCTATGTTCCTTTGTGTAGGAGGACAAGGTGCTCCAAACTAAGCAACCAAACTCTCACAGAATATCAAGTAGGAAAGCTTGCTAGAACCGTGAGTATACTCGATCCCGTTTTCCTTTTTATCACTTTGGGATGCAACATGTATGTTATACAAATTACACAACACATGAAACTATTTTAAAACTCTATCCATGCTTAACATGAAACTATATGATGCTTGTTAGACTTGTTATGCTAATGTAAACTATTTGTGTCGATATATGCTTCATTAACTTTGCTAGTCTACCTTAACAATTATAGCGCTATAGGAGTAATGCACCGCCCACGATTCTTGGGGTATTGTTAAGTTAAACATATTAACCTCCCTTTATTCTAACCGGGGATAGGCAACGTTAACGCATTGGATTCTTGGGTTTGAACATATAAGTACACTGTTTTGGCATGCTAGTAAACTTGCTTAATATGATTCATGTTGGATATGAGCACTTTAAACAATTTTACTCTATATTATGCAATGTAACAAACTAGTATACTCGCCTTTGCTTTTGCATTGAACTCTATTTTAATACATGTTGCAGGTTGATTGATGAGTTGATGTTCAAGAAGAAATGCAATTTAGGTGGACTTAGATACACACCTAGATTAATCTATCTTTTATTGTATTGTTACAATTTGAAACAATGTTGCTATTTCTATTTGAATCTTGTATGACAATTAGTCTTGAAATGAAATTTAAATTTTAATTATATTGTCACATAGTGTTATGATGTCTCTTGCAATCTATTTCGTCTCATCCCGATGTTTCCGCCATCGGTTGGGGTGTGACAGATTGGTATTAGAGCCATAACTATAGGGAATTAGGAATAAGTAGAAATGCTTTGCCCTAGTCTATAGTTTTTAGGAACTTTGTCTCTTATTTGTTGTTTAAAACTTATGCATTCTACCTTACATGCTTCCTAGCAACACTTCTTGTTTGTTAAACTTACATGCCTTTCCTAAGGCTAAACACGAATACACTTTTGATTCTTTGAAGACACTCGTAACAAAAAAACGAGACGACTTTACCAAAATAGGCGTGAAACCCACAATTTGGTAAACAACTCTCATCCTACCTTAAACTATTTTTTTTGCACGAAATTGCACCATTAAGCTAGGAGTGAAATCCACAACTTTATGGTAATTTCCATTTCAACTCTTGTGGACCCTCGTCGAAGTGTCGAAAGTTATTTTGACCCGACGAGTACTAACCACATTAGGGTACGAAATATTTAAGTTAGGGGTGAAACCCACACCTTGTCGATTAAGTCCCATTCCTCGATTTTCGATCTCGCCAAAGTCCCGATTGTTTCAATCGATTAGAGACGTGTAGTAACTGGAAGGGTAAGATACCGTTAATCGCTTCTCGATGAGAGTATCTTACCTATAGGCCAAAGGACGTTTTCTCTAATTCGAAAGGCATTCGACCCACTTTGGAATAGTCGACGTTTCTCTACCCGAAACAATCTAATGTTTTATTGAGCCTCTCTTTTATGTATCTCAATTTATATGTGATTTTATACTTGAACATTCTTCACTTCAAACTTTTAAACTCATTTCGCACGTTATCGCAATCAAAAACAATAATAATCCCTCGTGAACAAACTAAATTTACGATGCTTTCATTATTCATGTCATGCTATGTGGAATTCATGATTATGCTATGTGATACAATTTGAATCTTATATGCTATGTGAATCAATTTGAACACTTCTATGCTATGTGAAACTTTATGCTATGTGAATCATTTCATGAAAACAATTTTCTTAAAACATTATGATCAAGTTTCATCCTTTCCTTTCTTTCAAACTTCTAGATGGCGTCTCCAAGCTCATCAAAGAAGACCAAATCCAAGAAGGGTTCCAACCACGACTCTATCTCCAAAGAACAATTGGTCGGACTCATCGCTGAACAAATGGCCGATCAAATGGCCCGAGTGATACCTGACATCGTTAGTCGCATCCAACCTAATTCGGACTTGCCCCATGGCTCTGTGGACTCCAAGGTGCAGAAACCAACGCCACCATTCCTCTTCAAGCAATTTATGGCTTGTAAACCCCTGGAATTTTCAGGCAAGGATGGTGCCACCGGACTGCTCACTTGGTTTGATGCCATGGAAATCGCTTTCCGTCAGAGTGGTTGCCGTGACACTTTACGCACTCAAAACGCTACTGGTGTGTTTCGCTCGAGGGCCCTGGACTGGTGGACCTCCGAGCGAGGCACAAGAGGAGAAGATGCCGCTCACGCTCTGCCATGGGCGGAACTAAAGAAGATCATGAAGGAGGAATTCTGCCCTCCGCATGAGCTCAGAAAGTTGGAGCATGAGTTTTGGTTTTTGAAACAAGTCGGAGATGATAACGATGGCTTAGCCACCCGTTTCAAGCAGCTTAGCATTCTCTGTCCTAGCCAAGTTGATACGCCTGAGAAGCAAATCAACAAGTATATCCATTGTTGCCCTGATTCCTTCATGAACCTTATGGAAGTTGCTCTACCAGCAACCATAGAAGAAACCTATCGTTTGGCCGCTCGCCTTAATAGCAACATCGTCCTTCGTAGGAACTCTGAAAAGGCTTCCTCGAAGAACGTGCACAAAGCCACCGTTGAAACCCCCTCGTCCACCAAAAAGAACCAAAACAAGAAGCGGAAGGCTTCTACTCAAAATTATGCGGTTGTTACTCCGCCAAACCCTCAAGCTTTATAACCTAAACCTGACACACCTGCAAACGAATGAAAGTCATACACTGGGATTCATCCCGAGTGTACTACTTGCCATTACCACCACCCTGCAAATGCCAATTGCCGCCATTGTACCCATTACAATCGTTACGGCCATACCACCGCCTATTGTAAGAATAACCCCACACCGCAAGCTCAACAAGCTCGCCAAATGCAACCAGCTCAACAAAACACCCAACCAGCACGAGCCTGCTTCAAGTGTGGTGACACAACTCACCTCCGTCCTCAGTGTCCTCAACTCAAGCAAGAACAACAACAAGCTCCTCGTGGACACGCTTTCAACACTAACGTGAATCAGGCACACAACGACAATGACGTCGTGAATGGTACGTTTCTTGTTAATAACCTTTATGCTTCATTGTTATTTGATACTGGTGCGGACAAAAGCTTTGTGTCCGTTGAATTCGAACCTTTGTTAAATGTCGCACGCTCAAAACTACCTAAGTCATTCTCGGTCGAAGTTGCCAATGGCAAGTCTGTTTTTGTCGATTCCATTCTTCGTGATTGTCTTCTTACTCTTAACGATCATACCTTCACTATCGACCTTATACCCATGCAATTGGGTAGTTTCGACATCATCGTAGGCATGGATTGGCTTCGTGAAAACCATGCTGAAATCGCTTGCCACGAAAAATACGTTCGTTTACCTCTCCCATCTGGCGACACCTTACGCGTTTATGGAGACCGACCTTCAAAAGGACTAAGGTTAATGTCCTGCACAAAAGCGAACAAATATTTACGTAAACCGTACCTTGCCTTTTTAGCCCACATTGTGGAAGAAAGGGGCAAGGGAAAGAGCATAAATGATGTCCCAGTGGTGCGCGACTTCCCTGACGTCTTTCCTGAAAATCTGCCTGGTCCTCCTCCACCTCGATCTGTCGACTTTCATATTGACCTTGTACCTGGTTCGACTCCTCTTGCGAAGGCTCTGTACCGTCTTGCACCTTCTGAAATGCAAGAATTATCTAGTCAACTCCAAGAACTCCTTGAAAAAGGATTCATTCGTCCAAGTACCTCACCTTGGGGTGCTCCGGTGCTCTTCGTCAAGAAGAAGGATGGCTCGTTTCGCATGTGTATCGACTATCGTGAGCTTAATAAACTCACAATCAAGAACCGTTATCCTCTTCCACGCATCGATGATCTTTTCGATCAACTTCAAGGCGCTACTTGCTTCTCCAAGATCGATCTTCGATCTGGTTATCACCAGCTTCGTGTTCTCGAAGAAGACATTCCCAAAACCGCATTTCGCACTCGCTATGGACACTACGAGTTCGTGGTTATGCCTTTTGGCTTGACTAACGCGCCCGCTGTGTTCATGGATCTTATGAATCGTGTTTGTAAACCTTATTTGGATCGTTTTGTGATCGTCTTCATTGATGACATTCTTATTTATTCTAAATCTCAAGCCGATCACGAGCGTCATCTACGTCTTATACTCGAGCTTTCACGTACCGAACGTCTTTACGCAAAGTTTTCCAAATGCGAGTTCTGGATCAAAGAAGTCCAATTCCTTGGGCACGTTGTTAGCGGAAAGGAATCCATGTTGATCCCTCCAAAATCGAAGCAGTGAAGAATTGGACCGCACCTAAATCTCCTTCTGAAATCCGTTCCTTCTTAGGATTGGCGGGTTATTACCGCCGATTCATCTCGAACTTTTAAAAAATCGCCGTTCCTCTCACTTCGTTGACTAAAAAAGAGAAACCTTTTGCTTGGGGTCCTGAGCAAGAGGAATCTTTTCAGACTCTCAAAAATTTGCTTTGCAACGCTCCTATCCTCGTTCTCCCTGATGGGAATGATGATTTCATGGTGTATTGTGATGCCTCGAATCGTGGTCTTGGTTGCGTTCTCATGCAACGAGACAAAGTCATCGCCTACGCCTCCCGCCAACTCAAAATACATGAGAAAAACTATACTACCCACGATCTCGAGCTTGGCGCAGTTGTTTTTGCATTAAAGATTTGGAGACACTACCTATATGGTACGAGGTGTGTGGTTTTCACTGACCACAGGAGCCTACAACACATCTTTGACCGAAAAGAGCTTAATATGCGTCAGCGACGTTGGGTGGAGTTACTTAACGACTACGACTGCGAAATTCGCTATCACCCTGGTAAGGTGAATGTCGTAGCTGATGCACTTACTCGAAAGCCTCATGTTAATAGTATTCGTTGTTTCCATGTCTCGAGCGATCTTCACACTTGCATTCGTGAAGCGCAATACTCGTCTATCAAGGAAGGAACCATGCCCGTAGAAATACGTGGAGCTACTGAAGGCCAACTCGTTTCAAAATCTGATGGTCTGCTATACTATCGTGATCGCATTTGGGTACCAAATTGCGATAATCTTCGTGAACTCATCATGAGCGAGGCACACAAATCCAAGTACTCGATTCATCCTGGTGCTGACAAGATGTACCACGATATACATACATCCTATTGGTGGCCTGGTATGAAGAGAGATATTGCTACGTATGTCTCCAAGTGTCTCACATGTTCGAATTTCAAATCCGAGCATCAACGACCTTCTGGCCTACTCGAACAACCTGAAATCCCCGTCTGGAAATGGGATAGCATTGCTATGGACTTCATAACGAAACTTCCTCATACGCCTTCTGGTCACGATAGTATTTGGGTAATTATCGATCGTTTGACCAAGTCCGTTCATTTCCTTCCCATTCGTGAAGATTTCAAGGTTGAACGACTTGCTCGACTCTACACTGACGAAATTATATGCCGTCATGGCATTCCACTCGATATCATTTCTGATCGTGATGGTCGTTTCACTTTGCGTCTTTGGCAAACTTTCCAGTCCTCTATGGGTACTCATTTGAATCTCAGTACGACCTTTCATCCTCAAACGGATGGACAGACTGAACGTACTATCCAAACCCTAGAGGACGTGCTCCGTTCTTGTGTCATCGACTTTGGTGGTAGTTGGGATGTGCATTTACCATTGATCGAGTTTTCGTACAACAATAGCTACCACTCTAGTATTCAAATGGCTCCATTCGAAGCTTTGTATAGTCGCAAATGCCGATCGCCTTTAAGCTGGCACGAGGTTGGTGACAAACAATTTACTGGTCCTGAGATCATACAAGAAACGACGGATAAGATTCTTCAAATCCGTGATAATCTACTCAAGGCTCGTAGTCGACAAAAGAGCTATGCTGACAAGAGACGCAAACCATTGGAGTTTAACGTTGGTGACCTTGTTCTACTCAAAGTATCTCCTTGGAAAGGAGTAGTTCGTTTTGGTAAAAAGGGAAAGCTTGCCCCTCGCTATGTCGGTCCTTTCAAGATACTTGAGAGGATTGGCAAAGTGGCTTATCGACTCGATTTACCTCAAGAGTTCAACAACGTCCATCTAACATTTCGTGTTTCAAACCTCAAGAATTGTCTCGCAGAGGAAGGACTTCAAGTTCCCCTCGAAGATCTTCAAGTCAACGAAACTATGCATTTTGTGGAAAAACCTGTCGAAATCATGGATCAAGGAGTCGAAAACATGACGCCAAATTCACTTGGGAACTCAAGAGTGACATGAAGACGAAGTATCCATATCTTTTCGATACTTCTTCCTATATTTCGGGACGAAATTCCCTAAAGGAGGGGAGACTGTAACGCTTTGCTCTTTCGTACTTTCTTATTTTAGCAAGTCATGTTGTACTTTCCATATTTAGACTCTTGTACTCTCTTTGTAATCTACTTTCGCTTCATTTGTAATTCGAGACTATTGATCATAATGAAAACGAAACTATTTTAATCATGTTGTGTATTCATATTAGACTTATGTGCTATTGGTATTCAAATTTCACGTTTGAACGATGTATTATTCAAGACTTTTGATTCGTTATTACGCTCGATGCTCGTTAAACTAGTTGAAACTCGTAAAATAATGAAACTCGAAAGTTTCATGAAGTGATTAATCGTTAAAAATCTTTTATCCTTATAAATATGGTTATTTATAATTTTTTTAGTTAATTAAATTAATTAATTTTACAATTTAAAAAGTTTATTTTTATAATAATCTAGTTAGACTCGTTAGATTTTAAAGTTGGTAAACTAACCTAGTTAGTTTGTTTCATAAAGTTAGTTTTCTTACTAAACAAAATAACACAACATTAGTTTTAATTAAAGTCTAGGGATTATTTGATTAATTAACCGAAACTTTAAACTACAGGGGTTGTTTATGTATTTCCTGAAAGTTTCATGTGTTGAAACAAAAAAGAAATTAAATCAAAAAAATAGATGCAGACCCTAGGACTCGAACCCGGGTCGACATCACACACACACGCGCACTAACCGCTGGGCTGCGGAACCACATCAAACAAATCCGGACCCATTAATACTTTATACATTCGTTAACTGGGCCGGATTCACAGCCCAGCGCGGACAGACCGCGTTTTGGGCGGGTTTTAATGTTTTTTTTTTATTTTTAAACAACTTTTAACATTAATTAACCAACTACCAACTTAACCCTAACTCATCCCTATATAAACCAAGCTCCTCCACACCTAAATCACTTTACAAACTCACCAAAACTCTCTCAAAACACCCTCTAATCAGCTGATTATCCTGAGTTCGAGCAGATTGTTGCATCTTCACTAAAGTGAGCATAACTCACTCAATACTTGTCCGATTTTGTTCATTCTTTTTCCTACTTCTTTGGTTTGACCTTGGCTTTGATTCCATAGATTTTTCACAGTAAATAAGTCCCTGGAACTCCGGAAAAAAGTCTCCAAAGTCCACTGATTGTTTCTGTTTTCATTTAATCTTTGTTAAACGTAACCAAACTTGAGTTTTCTCATCTCAAACCTATGTCCTAATGCTCATAATCAAATGAATGGTTAGTTGGGCTTAAAAACAAGGATGATACATGTTAAATCAGAGGTTAAAACCTCACAAACTTTCTGTTTTAGTTTGGGTTTTACCCACAAGAAGTGTTCAAGCTTGAAGCTTGGTAAAAGTGTGATGGTTAGACTAGCTTGGGCTGTCTTTCATAGACATCCACTCACTTCTTGATGTTTTTGCATTGAATAGTTGTATTTCATTTCTTATGTAAGTTCAAGACCCTCCTTGAATGTTTTTACATCAAGTGTAGTGGTGAACAATGGAGGTACCTAAATGGGAGCTTGTTCTTCCTACCTCATGTATGACTTCTATGACACTTAGAGGTGCCTAAATGAAGACCTTAGTCTTCTACCTAATACTTGACATATGTGATATATTATAACCTATGTAATACTTATATAATATTCGAACAAACCGAACTCTTGATGATGAACAAGTGGACATTATCAAGTTAGTAAGTACACCATCTAAACATCATATGTAATGGATGGATATTTTCTTATGTTTATGTTCTTGTATTTTTAAACTCCGAATCTATAATCTACCGTTATCCCCAAACTCACACACCTATGTTCCTTTGTGTAGGAGGACAAGGTGCTCCAAACTAAGCAACCAAACTCTCACGAAATATCAAGTAGGAAAGCTTGCAAGAACCGTGAGTATACTCGATCCCGTTTTCCTTTTTATCACTTTGGGATACAACATGTATGTTATACAAATTACACAACACGTGAAACTATTTTAAAACTCTATCCATGCTTAACATGAAACTATATGATGCTTGTTAGACTTGTTATGCTAATGTAAACTATTTGTGTCGATATATGCTTCATTAACTTTGCTAGCCTACCTTAACAATTATAGCGCTATAGGAGTAATGCACCGCCCACGATTCTTGGGGTATTGTTAAGTCAAACATATTAACCTCCCTTTATTCTAACCGGGGATAGGCAACGTTAACGCATTGGATTCTTGGGTTTGAACATATAAGTACACTGTTTTGGCATGCTAGTAAACTTGCTTAATATGATTCATGTTGGATATGAGCACTTTAAACAATTTTACTCTATATTATGCTATGTAACAAACTTGTATACTCGCCTTTGCTTTTGCATTGAACCCTATTTTAATACATGTTGAAGGTTGATTGATGAGTTGATGTTCAAGAAGAAATGCAATTTAGGTGGACTTAGATACACACCTAGATTAATCTATCTTTTATTGTATTGTTACAATTTGAAACAATGTTGCTATTTCTATTTGAATCTTGTATGACAATTAGTCTTGAAATGAAATTTGAATTTTAATTATATTGTCACATAGTGTTATGATGTCTCTTGCAATCTATTTCGTCTCATCCCAATGTTTCCGCCATCGGTTGGGGTGTGACAAGAGGAGATGGAGCTGATAGACATTAAATGGTGCATGGCTAGCACTCTGAGGAGAGCACAACGATTCATGGAGATCACTGGAAGATCATGTTTAGGATCTGCTGATTCAAAATTGGGATTTGATAAGTCGAAAGTTACTTGTTTTAAGTGCAAACAGAAAGGGCACTTTAAAAGAGAATGCACAAACAGGCAAACTGACGAACCCGCGAATCCATTCAGAGATGATTATTATCAAAGAGCAATTTATCATCGCAACAGTGGATCTTCAAACGTGAATCAAAAGCAAATCGGTGAAGGATCATCAAAGGAAAAATCAAGAGCTCTAGTGGTTATTCAAGACGATGAAGGTTATGACTGGAGCAAGGTTTGTCCCGAAGAAGATTTTGTTGGATCTGCTTTTATGGCTGAAGTTGTTGAAGATAATCGTTGGCAGATAGATAATGCAAGTTTTGAAATCCAAAAGCTGTATGCTTCATTCAAGGAAGCTTAAAAAGCCAAAAGATGGAACGCTGAACTGGAATGCTACATGGATCCACGGGGTAATCCGGTTGTTGACCCCAAGAAGGTGGATTGGTTTGCAGCAGCAAAAGTTTTTCTAGATCGTGACACATTTCACACAAGAAGGTTATCTGAAAAAGGTTATGAAGCTGAGGTGTTTAAGCGTTTGAAAGAAGTGTTTGAGGCAAGTTTACCAAAAGTGGTGGAAATGAGAAAGAAGAAAGAAGAAGAGATTGAGAAGATGGTTGAGGAGGTAAAGAAAACAGCAGAGAATGCTTAAGAAAATGATCAAAAGAAGGAAGAGGATCAGAAAGTTGAAACAGAAGAATCACAAGTGTCAGATGACACTGAGGTAACTGAATCTTCTAAATTTTTAAATGATGAAAATGTTGATAAAACTAAAGATAAGTGCAGGAATTGCATAGAAATGTGCAAAGCCTGTACTGAGAAAGATGAAAAGATAAAAAACAAAAGATATTGAAATAAATAAAATTGAAAATGTTTTCAAAACAAAATGCAAAGAAATGCTTGAAAATGAAGAAGTTTTGAAACAAAAGATTGAAAAGCTGACACTGAAATGTCAAGATTTTGAAAAAGAAAATGAAATTATAAAACAAAAATGTTTGACAAAATGTGAAGATTGTGTTAAAAAGGATAATAATTTTTAAGATCTGCAAAGAGAATATGATAAAATAAAATGTTCAAGTCAGAGAGTACAAGAAGCTTATGATACTTTGAAGAGACAAGTTAAATGTTTGGACAAAAGATTGTCTGAAACTTTAACAACAAAAGAACTTTATGAGAAAAAGTTTGAAGAAAAGCAACTTGAATTAAACAAGTGTGTTGATGAAGTTGCTAATCTCAAATAAGTTCTGGTTGAAAAAGAAAAGATTGTTACAAAACTTCAAAGTTATCATAGTTCTTCGTACATTCTCGAACGCATTTTCAATATCACACCAGATGACAAAGATTCTGACAAGAATAAAAAAGATATTGGTTCAGAATATCATCAGGTACCACCACCATTGAGAGATAATTATACTTTTTATGATGAGGAAAAGGTGGCAAAAGGTTTGAATATAGTTGACCAATTACCTGAAAGTATCGATGTGACTTACGCCAAATCTGATGATTCAGAGGTGGTAAGTAAGGTTGTTGAAAGCGTTTTGAAAGATGATTCTATCAAAGGTAAGTCTGAATCACAGGCAGAAAATGAGGGAAATTTTCATGATGGCTATCTTAAACAGTCAAATTCTGAGAAAGTTATGAATGATGATTCAAAAGGAGTGGCTTATACCATGATTGGATTGGACAAATTATTCTCAGATAATGAGTTCCCGATTCAAAATGTGATTACAGATAAAATTGACAAAGTGTTTAAACGAGTAGAGATCGAAAAGTCAGAAATTTTAAAATTTGCTGAAAAGAGCAAAAAAGCTTTTTATAACAAACCTAGTTACAAAAAGAAGAATATGAAGGCTGGGTTGGGTTATTAAAAGAATCAAAATTGGAAACGAAATGAAAAACCAAATTTTGTTCATGGAACAAGTTCGGAAGAAGAGAAAGAACTCCAATTTAGACGACAGTCTAATGAAGAGTTCTATGCTCAGAAAAAGCAACAACAACAGGCTAAAGATGTTTCGAGGAAAACTTGTTTTAAATGTGACCAAACTGGACATCTTGCACGCAAGTGTCCAAACCCAAAGCCTGTTGATGTTGAAAAACAGAAATCTGAGGATGTGAAACAAAGGACTACCAGATTTGATTCAAAACAAACTTGGAGGTACAACACAAACAAGTTTGCTTCAAATCAAACTTGGAAATCAAATCAGACTAGGTTTGATTCAAGACAAACCTGGAATTCTCACACACCCAGATTCAGAACAACACAAAGTTGGAAAACATCGATTGATATGACAAAACCAAACCAGTTTTGGAAATCAAAAATTGTTGTTCAAAATCAAAATAATCAAAACGAGTCACGATTTTACAAAAGAAGTGCTTCAAAAGGACAAAACTGGGTGGTTAAGAAACAAGTGACTTTTGTGAATGACGAAAAAGTTGAAGTCAAAGATGAAAAAGTTTTTGTACAAAATGACAAAGATTTTCCATCATTGAATGAATTTTGTGTTGAAATTCCTAAGGTCAAACAGACCTGGGCTGAATTATTCAAGTAATTGAGTTGTGTATATGTGCAGGTGCTCCCGAAGAAAACTGAATGTCAACTAAAGGAATATCGAAGCAGCCTGGCACTAGAGGAGAAGGCTGCTAGTCCCTGTCACTGAGAAACAGGGAGTTAGTTTGTTTGTGTACATAAATAAACCATATTTCAAAAATCCTAAAAAACTGAAAAATTTAAAAATAAAAAATATGTTTGTTTTTAAATTTGACAAAAATTAAAAAAAAAATTCAAAAATATGTTGAGTGAATACGCCGAAACCCTCACGGCTGAACAAACATGATTAATTTCACAAGATTGAAAAACGGTTTTCAAACTGTAAAATATCAATGTGTTGTAAATCATGGGGGTAATTACTGCTTTACATGTTATATTTTCTGCAAAACAGAGAATGAGATGCAGAAATGGATGGCGAGACAAAGCTATCTACATCGGTTATCAAAGTTTCTTTAAATGTTTTGAAATTTAGGGGGAGTAATAGTTGTTGTCAGAAAATCCAAAAACATTAGAAAAATTGAAAAAGCCAAAAACATGATAAAAATAAAAAAGAGTTGTGTGTAAAAAGAGGAAATGATAGTACATCAGTAGACAATCATTGTACGCTAAAGAATTGGAAAGTTAAAATGTGATAAACGATCTCACTAATGATATGCCAGTAGGTTTTTACACGCTTAGTAGATTGTTTTCGAGATATAAACCTAAATATCAAATACTTACTTATCTCGTGGGGAACATCTCTCGGATATATGGGTAACCCCCGAAATCTTGTTTGAGAGATTGCCTGATTCTGAGATACTAGATCTTTATACTGTTTGATATCTGGGGTATTATACCTGGTCTTCTGATATTGCGGAAACAATGGCCTAGACCTCGTATAATACTTATGCGCTTTAAAAAGCTTACCCTCTGCACAAAAATTGAAAAATATCGAAAGATATGAATCAATTGCAGTTGAAGAAAAGATTCTCTAAAGGGAACACACCTAAAGTCAAGCCTTCATCTCCTTGACTGAACGGAAGTTCATACCTGAGCTCTCAAGGTCTCGCACTAACTCAGAATACAGATATCAAATTGGTATACTCACCTGTAAGACTGAATCTAGGGAATTTTGATACGGGAGTATATTCTGATGTGGGACACGCGAATAAGTTTAAGTCCTTAAAACACTAATCTCGTATCTCGAATCGATTGAACTTTGTGTGAAAATTTAAGTGGATCGGTATACTGACAATCTAAGTGAATCGTTTAGAACTTAAAGTGTTTAAAGCTCAACGGTAATAGTGATTTGTCATAAACTGATATGATCCTCTGGCGCGAACTCAAACAAAAATATTGTCTATAAATATTTCAGAAAAATACAAAAAGATTTTGATTTCTGCTTTATTTTCGACAACCAATGTCCGAGAGCTGAGTTTCAAAATCTGAGTATGCTGAAAGTGTTTCTGAAAATAAACAAGTTCATTAAGTTGAAACTTGAAGTTTTAAAATCAAAAATCAAAAACAGTTTGTGATATCTCCAAGGTCATTAAGTGGGACTTGGATGATAAATCGTGAAGGTTTTGGATATTTAAATTGTGAAAATCTGCTATATAGAGCTAGGTTTCGATCTTGGTTGTTTAATACTGCAAAATCTATGAAGATTGTTGATAGGGGGAGAAAATCAAGTAATCCTAGATATATTCATATTATTATATTTTAGAGTCAGGTTCTTGATTCAAAATGTTTTTAAAAGAGCCAGGTCACGATTCCTGGACAACCGAAAACGCTTTCACTGTCAAAATATTTTAGCTTATGCTGAGAGCCAGGTAATCAATCCTGGATGTTCAAAACGTCTTTACTTATAAATGTTTGAGAAATTGCAGATAAAAGTCCAGATTACGATCCCTATAGCCGAGTCTAAGGGGGAGTCTGAAGACGAGCTCAACGCAAGGGGGAGCTTGTATCCAGAAAGCCAGGTGTCGATCCCAAAATCACGGAAGCTTGACGAAAGGGGGAGCCTGAAGAAAAAGAGTCTAACGAGAGGGGGGAGAAGCTGAAGCCGAAGACAGATCCACGAGGAGTCTGTTAGAGATAGAAGGAGTCTGTGGTTACTGATGATATCAAACCTTCAAGAAGACTCAGAGAGAGAGAAAGACAAGACGCTACGAGATTGACTACGGCAATATCCAAGGGGGGGTCTGTTAGTGCAGTAATGTCTATCACCTCCGTCAATCCAGTTCGTAGCAAAGAATAGAAGAAAACGTGATTTTATTGTGTTATAAGTAGGGAAAAAGGCAAGGTAGCAAACTTGTAAATAAGGGGAAATCCCTTATGCCTTGGCCTATAAATAGGAGCATTAGTGTTTCGTTTTAGAACTTTTGGCCATTTAAGAGATTTGGAGCTTGGTGCTTAGAGAGAGAAAGTAGAGAGAGAAACTATTGCTCAAGGTTATTCGTGGTGCTTGTACTTGTCGTATATTCAATAGAATCACATTTATATTACGTTCTTGTGTTCGGTCCACGTTCGTGTACGGATTCCGCACGTCACACGTATCGTTCCGCAATCGTTCAGGAGTAAAAACTGATCCTACAGAGAAAACGAATTGCATCTCAAAGTTCCATTCTCTGGCTTAAGAGAATGTCCACATCAGCATGACATGTGGCTAAGATGTATTTTTTAGTATAGTAGATAGATGGACCGATCAGGATGGATCATGGATCGATCCATATAATTAATTGGATAAATAGATCAATCCATTTAATTAATTAATGGATTAGTGGATATTTTTATGATCCAATAAATGATTTAAAAGAAAAGGATTGGATTGGATTGGATTGGATATGGATCAATATCCAATCCATTGACAGACCTATTGTGATGGTTTAAAAGATAAAAGCAAGTTTTAGGTATGAGTGAATCAATAACCTAGATTAAAAATGCAGTTGAAAATCTTCGATACAATTGTAAAATCGTCAAGTATCGGATTCAACTTATTTGACATGAGTTGAAAATAATGAAATGCACTTGCGAGTGTAGAATGATACATAATAAGTAGGGAATTCATCTCATTTTGACATTGTTCATGTGAAAGGTATAATAATCTAACTTATAATAAAAGACTCCAAATGATACCACATGGCATTCTCTCCTTCAACTTGATAAATTTTATTAATATTTGTTTAATAAATTTCTTTTAAAATTAATATTAACAAGAACTTAGACCCGCCGCAATGCGGCGGGAATTCTTTAGTTATAACTAAGTCGATTTAGGACCCGCACGTTATGTTAAACTCACTACAACAAAAATGGCTTTTTAGGACCTTTTCTGTGGGACGCTTGTAAAAGAGGGTCCTAAAAAACTATTTAATAGAACTAATGAACTTTTGGTGTCCTTTTATAATATACTCTACTAAACTGGTGTCCTAAAAAACTATTTAATAGGATGGATGATTTTTTGGGGTCCTATTATCATATAATTTAATAAGACACTTAAAATGTAGATCCTAATAAAGTACTTTATAAGACATTTAATTGTTAGTGTCCCATTATGTGGTAATGTATTAGGACATTTGATCATCTTCCTATTATAACATAACTTAATAGGACACGTTGTAGTTAAGTCATAAATGTTCAGTGTAGTCGAAGTCATATTAGAACTTAACTTAATAGGACACTTGACACTTGGGTCTTATAACTTTAAACTTTATAGGACGCTTAATAATTGTGGTGTTATTATAATACACCGTAATAGGACAGTTGATATTTGAGTCATAAAACATTAGTTTTATAGGACGCTTATTCGCTAGAGTTTTATTATAAAAAACTTAAAAAGACACTTGACACTTGGGTTTTATAAATTTAACCTTTATAGGACGCTTAATCATTGTGGTGTTATTATAATACACTGTAATAGGACACCTGATATTTGAGTCATAAAACATCAGTTTTATAGGATGCTTATTCGCTAGAGTTCTATTATAACATAACTTAATAGGACACTTGACACTAGGGTCTTATAACTTTAACCTTTATAGGACGCTTAATCAGTATGGTGTTATTATAATACACCGTAATAGGACACTTGATATTTTAGTCGTAAAACATAAGTTTTATAGGACGTTTATTCGCTAGAGTTTTATAATTGTGACAACTGGCACTTTTCCATGTATTCCGTACAATAATAAACAGTAATTTGTACTTCACTGACTGTGCATGATTGAATTAATGAGATGAATGATTTTCTGATTACTTTCAAGAACATACAAATGCATTACATGTTGCAAGATTGTTTATCATTATTACATGCAACCCGATATGGTCCAATTAGTGCACAGAACATAGTTAGCACAATTATCAGACAAACTAGAAGTACTGACGGGAGTTCAGTACTCAGACAGACATGTTGTTAGAACACAGAATGAGCCCCGGAACCAAGAGTTACGCTAGAATAGTATGTAGGAAAGTAGGGATCATAAAACTGCCTTCCGAGTGATGATTTAAGTGCCAGAAAGTGCCCGAAACACACTAAAACTGCAGAATTTTGCAGAAAACAGCAAAATTCAGCTTTTAAACCTCAAAATACAATGAAGAAATATGGTTTAATGGTTAAGAATACATTGATAAGTGCCGGGAATCAAAACTGTCATAAAAGACATCATATTGCACACTAAACTGCGCAATTTAGCACCTTAACGAACCGATAACCAAACGAACAACCAGACACTACCCGAAACACCAAAATTTAACTAGAAACATTGTTTTAATGTTATGAAGCTAGTTATGATCACCAAACATCATATTACTACTTAAAACACTATAACACACTATAACACCAAAATCTAACACTTAACACCTAACTAGACTTGGTAACTAGAAGTTGAAATCAAACTAACCCCCCCCCCCCCTTAAGTGGACGGTCCAACATGGGCCCCACCTTCTTGATTTCTTTCAATATTTTATTAGATAGTGTTGGATAGATATTGAACATTGTAACTCGTGGATTATAAGATGTTGGAAGACTTTATTAAGAAACCACAAGTTAGTAACATAATCACCATTCACCATCTTCAACACAAAACTCCTTCTTCTTCCTCCCCAAAGCTACGGCCCAACACCCCCTCTCACACACCATCATTTTCAATCCATTCCTAAGTAATCTAAGGGTTATCTAAGGTGTTTCAAGCATCACTAAGAAACATTGTTTTAATGCTATAGACAACAGCGGTTTCAGAATATTGTGTTGTGTTTCATGACAAACCTAACATGTTTGGAGAAGATCTGAGTCTTACATATGGTTCTGTGTTGTTCATGATGCTCAATATCCATGCAGGTAGCGTACTGTTTTCAAGTTTTGGTTTATTTTATTGTATTTTCTACAACTTGACATGTTTCTTATTGCTAGAAATCCAATGTGCATATCAAATACAAACACCATACCTGGAGCGGTCTGTTCATTTGGAATTTGACATCTCTAATTCCGGATTATCGTAAGTTATTTTTCAATACCATAGCTTGATCACACCAATTAAAATTGATTTTTTTATTTCAGATACGAAACTGGGAACATGTTGGAGCCTAGTGTGAGAGCGTATGTGAAGTTGTGGATGAGGCTCTAATATACTTACACCAAACAACTATTTTTGTTATGCTGCCATGTTTTAGAGATTTTTATTTATTCTGTTGACTTGTTTTGTATTCATGTATTGTAGCATACTATGTTTGGATTTATAGTTGTATTGAATATATTTTTGGTAATCTAAGTTTATATGTACATAGCAAAAACTAGAATATTTTTAAAGGTATTTTCTTTTTAAAATTCATTTGCTACAATTTTAAAAAAATTCTCACCAATAATGCTTTGTTACCACGTGTTAAGCAAACATTAAAGCCAGTAGTTAAAGGGTTTGTTTATAAAATTGGTTTTATAATCTTATTTGGGATATTAGGACCATTTTCTTGATCTTAAAGTAGCTATAATGTTACATCATAAGGGTCATATAAATTAATTTTTAAGGACGCTTGTATGTGTATCAAAAGATTAAAAGTAGGTAATCACATATTAGAACATTGTAAAAGTGTCCTAATATGTTCTTTTTAGGACGCTATTTAAGTTGTCTATAGGCATATTATGCGACCATAAAATTGGTTTCATAATCTTATTTGGTATATTAGGACCCTTTTCTTGGTACTAAATTAGCTATAATGTTACATCATAAGGGTCCTATCAATTAATTTCTAAGGACGCTTGTAAGTTTATCAAAAGATTATAAGTATGTAAGCACATGTTAGAACATCGTGAAAGTGTCCTAATATGTTTTTATTAGGACACTATTTTGGTTGTTCAAAGACATATTACACGACCATAAAATTGGTTTCATAATCTTATTTGAGATGTTAGGACGCTTTTTTAGTTCCGGGACTTATTACGACCCCTTTACATGAAACGCTTTTACCGTTGGTCCTATTAAATGAAAGGTCCTATAAAATAGCATTTTAGGACGCTTTTGCGCGTACTAAAAACCCAATTTTCTTGTAGTGACTTGTCAAACAGGAAAAAAATAGACGATGTAAAAATATTCACCCACACACGCACGTTGCGTCGTGTTAACTCGCAAAATTTAGAATGAAACGTAAAAACGTTAAACCAAAGACGCACATTGCGATGTGTTAAGTAACAAAATTTAGAACCAAGCATAAAACGAAAAATTTGCGGAAAATGAAAACTAAAAAGGTCCAAAGTTGAAAGTAAAAAAAGTTCCGAGGATAGATTGCAAAAGATAAAAAAATTTGGGTTAAAAGTAAAAAAACAAATAGTTTTGGGTTAAAAGTAATTTATGAAATACTTTTTGGTGAAAAGTAAAAAAAATCATTTTCTTTTGGAAAACCCCCAAAGCCAAGGTCACGACAACAGTATCAATAACCATTTTTTCTTTAGAAAACCCCCAAAGCACACCCCGCGTTGCGGCGGGGTGTAAAACGGTGTCAAATAGTACTAATGTCACACAACCGGCATCGACCGCCAACACTGACTCGACCTAGGATCTGCATGTTGCGACGAACCTGTCGAACATGAAAAAATAGAGGTAAAAACGTTGAACCACACATGCACGTTGCGCCGTGTTAACTTGCAAAATTTGAAACAAAACATAAAAAAGTTGAACCACACTCGTACGTTGCGTTGTATTAAGTCGAAAAATTTAGAACTATACGTGAAACGAAAATTTGCCAAAGATGAAAAGTAGAAGTGACAAAAGTTGTAAAGTTAAATTGCAATAATGAAAAGTTTTGGGTTAAAGTTAAAAAACAAATTATGTAAGGTTAAAATTGTAAACGCTAAAAACCTTTGGGTTAAAAGTAAAAAATCAAGTTTAGTTTTGGGTTAAAGTTAAAAAAACAAATGATGTAGGGTTATAATTAAAAAAGCTAAAAACCTTTGGGTTAAAAGTAAAAAATCAAGGTTTTTTTTTTTTTTGAAAAACTCCTAAAGCACAAGGTACAAGTGGTTATGCACAAAAAACTCGCTAATTTATATATGGAACTATGGTTAAGACCCGCCCGCGTTGCGGCGCGAGTGCATCGTAAACATTGAATGGATTAGTCCAAACGCTATATGATGCATTAACCATATGAAAACACACATTTCGACGTATCCAGTGTAACTCAATGTAACCTGTATAAGCATTGTGATTGGATCAAACGTAAAATAAATCAAATTCATATCGAACAATCATAATGTATTATATGTGACCCAACTCATACATAGAAAACGTAACGGGTATGAAGGAAAATATGCACATGTAATCAAAAGGGATTAATTAGAGCTTTCGAAAAAAGAGGAGAAAAAGAAACCATGATTTGACTCTACTCGGTTCAAAACAAACTTTACGAAATATACATAAAATAAACACGAAAACATATTATATTTGACCTGAATCATTTCCCAAAAAAGTTGACGTCGAAACGTAGAACAACTTGAATTTATACCAAAACGTACATAAAAATATGTACGTAAAAATGGTTTCTTTAAACGAAAACGTATTATATTTGACCTGGCTCGTCTATAAAAAAAAGTTTACGTCGGAATGTAGAACAAATCTTATTTATACATACACGTACATAAAATATGCATGTAAAAAATAGTTTTTAAGTAAAGGAAGTATAGGGGTAAACCGAAACAAAATATTAGTAAAAAATTTAATAGGTTAAAAACGTTCATAAAACCGTGCCAAGTAGCACCAATGCCACAACGACATCGACTCTCAACATCGTAAAAATAAAATAGATAAAATGGTAAAAATTACACTGAACGAAAAGCAGACTAAAATCGTTGAACCACACACACCCGTTACAGTGTGTTAATGCGAAGAAGTTAATCAGAAACGTAAAACGTAGAAAATAATAACTTAGTCGATCTAGGACCCGCCCGTTGCGACGAACTTTTCAAAAGGGAAAAAATGGACGCGTTGCGATGGGTTTGTCAAATATGGAAAAATAGAGCAAAAAACATTGAACCTCACATGCACGCTACGACATGTTAACTCGCAAAATTTAGAACGAAACGTAAAACGAAAAACTTGCGAAAGAAAAAAAGTATGAGGGACCAAAGTTGTAAATAATAAAGTGTTGTGTTAAATTACAAAAGATGAAAAAGTTTGAGTTAAAAGTAAGAATTTGAAATGGGTTAAAATGTAAAAGAAAAAACTTTAAGTTTTAAAGTGGAAAATGAAGTTTTTTTTTTGTTTGAAAAAATTCAAAAGCATGATATACAAGTCATGATACACAAGAAAGTTGCTAATTTATATATGTAATAATAATTAATAACCAATATATAAATATCACTTATTTTCATCCTTATCTTTATCTAAAATTAATAAATAACTTCAAATAATCAATTTAAACCCTTTGTTTTTTTTTTTTTTATAACCCACAGTTTTTCATCTTTTGCAATTTAATCCCAACTCTTTTTTATTTTCAATTTTGGTCCACCATACTTTTCATCTTTCCCAAGTTTTTTTGTTTGGTTCTAAATTTTGTGAGTTAACGCACCGCAACGTGCGTGTGGGATTCAACATATTTTCGTATATTTTTTCCCGTTTGACTGGCCCGTCGCGTCACATCTATTTTTCTGCGTTTGACAAGTTCGTCCAACACGCGGGTCCTAGATGGACTTAGTTATTTTTTTCTATGTTTTACGTTTCGGTTTAATTTCTCAGCAACGAGCGTGTGTGATTCAAAGATTTTACGTCTGCTTTTCGCTCGGTGTTATTTTTTTCCCGTTTTTATTTATTTTGATTTTACGAACTTTTTCGGTGTTGGTGGTCGCTGACAATGGTATAGTATTGCTACTACTTAACACAGTTTTATGACAACCGCTGTAATACAATGGCTTAATACTAGTAGATAATATGGGTAACCGGTAATTACATTTCCTTCTCAAATGCTAAGTAGTCAAAATAATTTTAAGAATTATTTGTATTGATACATTTGGCAAGTTACGTGTCATGTGGTATATTTGATAGGAAGTGTAAGGTGCTGTTTGTTTTTTCTGTAGGAAAAGGTCTGCAGTCTGCGGACCACATCTGCAGGCATCTGCAGGAGAAGAGGTGGACCAAATGTCTGCAGTCTGCAAGGAGAAAAGGGTTTGTTTTTTATTTTTATATAAAACCTCTTCTAGGTTTAAAACACACACAACATCACACACTGATCTCTCTTTACTCTCTCTCTACAATCTGCACCACCTCCGCCACCACTTCACCACCGCCATCACCACCGATACCACTTCACCACCGCCACCACTTCACCACCGCCACCACTTCACCACCGTCACCACCGCCACCACTTCACCAACGCCACCACCGTCACCACTACACCACAGCCACCACTACACCACAGCCACCACCGTCACCACTACACCACAGATCGATGATGCAGATCGATGACGATGACGACGATGATGATGATGTTGCAAATCGATTTGGGGGGGTTTTGTTTCCGATCGATTTGGGGTGTTTGTTTGCCACAGATCGATGATGATGATGATGCAGAGGAGGGGGTGTGGCTGAGGTTTGCCACAGATCGATTTGGGGCTGAGATTGGAGATCGAGCAGATCGATTTGGGGCTGAGATTGGAGATCGAGCTGATGATGATGATGATTTGGGGTGTTTGTTTGCCACAAATCGATTTGGGGCGCCGGAGGTGAAGGTGGTGGAGGTGTATGTCGGCTGAGGAGGAGGAGCCGGTGGGGGAGGTGTATGTCGGCTGAGGTGTTTTGAGAAGGAGATACCTCTTGAGAAGAGGTTTGAAGACCTCAGGCCAAGTTTGCACGAAGCAGAGGTGGGGAAGAGGTTTGAAGACCTAACCTCTTCTAAAAAACAAACAAGCTACAGTCCATTATGTCTGCGCGTGATCTGCGCGGCGCAGACATAAGAGGTTCTGAAGTACTTCTAGGAAAAAACAAACAGCACCTAAGTTTCTTTTTAAGTAAAGGGAAGGATACCCAAATAGGAATAGAAAAATAATACAATTATCAAATTTGGTGAATAGTTCTTTTAGGGTTATTTTCTTTTTTGTTTTGTTCTTGTTTTTTTTTTTTGTATTTTTTATACTTTTACGTATCAACTTTCAACATTGATACTTACAACCCCTTAACTTTCTAAAAACTTTGTAATCGAGTTTTACGTGTTTATTTTTATCTGTATGTGAGTATAAATTTAAGTTGATTTACGTTTCGACGTAAATTTTCCCTAGAAATGAGTTGGGTTAAATATAAAATGTTCTTTATTATTATGTATGTTTTTGGTTGGTCTACATTCTGACATAAATATCATTTTTTTTCAAAGATGAGTCGGGTCAAGTAATACGTCTTCGTGCTTATTTTTATGTACGTTTTCAGTTGATCTACGTTTTGACGTAAAAGAATTTCGAAACACCGCGGCAACGCGCGGAGCAATTAATAGTATACTTTTATAAATCTAACAAACAATTACATAACGCAACTTTATACTTTCCTGGACATGCCCCAAAGAAAAAAATTTAAAGCCCAAAAACAAAACTAGTAGTTGGGCCCTAAACACTTGGAGTAAAACCTATAGGTGCACATACCCAGTTTAATCAGTTTTTTTCATATTAATTATTAATCGAACCTGTTATTTTCTACAATTTTTGCCAATATTTAAATAACTGATTCAAGCGTCCCAAATAACCTAACCTATGTAACCAGTTTGAGGGTCCTAAAAAACGGTTCTTTCGAACCTAAACCTGTTATTCATATATCAATTGCAAATTGGTTTCGGTTTTGGTAATTAATTGGTTACTGTTATAATAGCAAGATTTTTTTCAACTCTAGCTGACGCTTTTAAGTTGGTTTTCTTCCCAATACATAAGGGGTGGTCACTCTCGCCTTCGAACCGGAACCCGGAACTTTTTTCTTGTCATCACCCTTGTTTTGTCTATCCATAGTATGCTTTGAGAGTATATGAATTTGGTGAAAAATAGAATGTAAAATGGTAATATTTTTAATGTATTTATGTGTTTTTTTATAAATGAAACGGCTATAAAGCCGTTACCCTCCAAAAGGTCATATCGATCCTCCAACGGTCATATCATGCAAGCGGTGAAGAGTCACTTAATTCCACCAACAGTGGCGGACCCAGGATTTTTTTCATGGGGGTGCGGATTTTTTTTTTAAATCTTAGGCGTCTAGATATATACATAAAAAAACCGGTTCGGTTCGGTTCGGGTCGGGTCGGGTCGGGTCATGTAAAAAAAGAATATCAAACTTAAATTTATATAATCATCAAAAACACGTCAAACATTGTTACAAACATATTTAAAAAGTCGCCCTACGGGTTTTCATTTTTTGAAATCTATCCAAAATATCATCTAGAGGTACTTTCTTAAGCAAGTCTTTCTCTATATAACATATACAACTATCACTTAAATTCTCATCGCCAATCCGATTACGCAAGTCGGTCTTCACATTCTTCATTGCCGAAAAACATCTTTCAACGGTTGCGGTTGCGACGGGTAATACGAGAACAAGCTTCAATAAACGATATACCCATGTAAAAGTTACGTGAATATTTGTTGAAACCATTAACCTTACAAGACTTGACAAACCATCCAAGTTGGCGAATTGTTTATCTTTTTTCACAAAATCAATGTAGTTTCCGAGTTGAACCGGAAGCCTTCGTTTTTCGGCTTCATCGAAATCATATGGATACTTTCCGGCTAACTTTAGTATATTTGGAATGGTCCTCTAACCATCCCTTGTATTCCTTTCGGTCATACCATTCTTGTTTGAATTTTCTCAACTCTTTACCTTGAAACGTTGATGTTGGATATTGAATACCCGTTGGTTGACATGGTCCTCTTAGTAGGTATGCCCTTCTAACATCATCTCGTTGATTCACGTTGTATGATGCTATCGCCTTGCGATCATGAGGATCCGAGGGAAGATCATTCACATCAACAAAATCGGAAGATGATCCGATTTCATCCGCTTTCCTCTTGTTGAGAAATCGCGCCATAACATCTTTACTAGGGCTGTAAACGAACCGAACGAACACGAACAAGGCTTTGTTTGTGTTCGTTCGTTAAGGAAATAAATGTGTTCACGAACGGTTCATGAACACTTACCGAATGAGATTTTATGTTCATGTTCGTTCATTAAGGAAATGAGCGTGTTCATGAACGGTTCACGAACACAAACGAACACAAATAAATTTGGCGAAAGCGACGAAGGATAAAGATAGATGGCCCAGAGAGTAGCACTCGAACTTGAATCCCTTATTGTGGAACGGAGGTCGATTGTATTCACCGATGTAAATAATGAGAAATGAAAGGGAAATGATGCATAAACAAGGTGAAAGTGGGTTTCCTAGTTTAATTGTTAGGGTAATAAAATAAATAAAAGTTTAATAATATAAAAAGTACAAATAAAATATAAGAAAGTACAAAGATCTTCAATTAAAACACAAACATACGAACATAAACGAACGCAAATCAACGAATGTTCACGAACACGTTCACGAACACCTTACCGAACGTTCACGAACACAATCAAACAAACGAGACCTCTGTTCATGTTCGTTCATTTATTAAACGAACGAACATAAACGAACTTCCCGCCGAACGGTTCACGAACTGTTCGCTGAACGTTCGGTTCGTTTACAGCCCTAATCTTTACTCATTGTGCCTATCACATACAAAATAAACAATATTCCTTAATTTCAATTCCTTAGTATTTAATGAAATCAACAATAAATAAAAAATAATGGAATGAATAATAAATAATGAAACACAACTTTAACATTTAATAATGAAATCAAGTTCAACCCAATAAATCAACAACAACCTTTTTTAATTTTTAATCAACAATCTTACAATCCGCTAACTTTTTTAATATTTAAAGTAAACAAGTTGTTGAACCCAATAAATGGCAAATTGCCGACTGCCTTAATTGTACAACAGCAACCTTATCAACAATACAACAACCCTATCAAAAACCTTATCAAAATTCAAAACTCTTGAAGAATAAAATCAAGGATTCGTACCTGGTCGGCTAGTCTGCAGGTTGAATGGCTGATCGATCGAAGCCTGTCTGCAGGTTGAATGGTTGATCTTCTGTTTCTTGGTCGCTGCAGCAAGGGGAGGGCGGGAGAGATGAAAGGGCGATTGGCTTTATTTGGGTAATTGGGTTATGTTTTGTTAATTGATTTAGTTATTTGGGTTAGGTTTTACCATAAACTTATTCAATTGGGCTTGATGTTGGGTTATAGGAATACAAGTTTTATTGTGGGCTAACTTGTTTACAATTTTTTTTATATAAATTCTAACATTTTTTTCTAAGGGGTGCGGTCAGAATTTTCCAAGGGGTGCGGTCGAAATTTTTCAAGGGGTGCGGTCGGGATTTTTCGCGAAAAATAACACTAATTTTTTTTTTCAAGGGGTGCGGCCGCCCACCCACGGGCTTATGTAGGTCCGCCCCTGTCCACCAACCCCGTGCGGTGAAGGGGAGCGGTGGCGGTGTTCCCAGCGCGGTGAAGGGGTTCACCGCCCTTTATCCCGCACCCGCCCCGTTCACCCTAAGGATTTACTATCATAATCCAAACATGTATCTAGGCCCTCCATTTACTATTCTTATTATCGGATTTAGCCCAATTACTATCACTAGCAATGATCCAATGATTGCAAACGCAGTTGGGCAAGTATTTAATAAGTTGGTCCATTAATTGTCCAAACTCCAAACCAAACCTAACACAAAAGTGAAAAGCCATTATCGCTCAAACATACCAACACTAACACAAAAGTGAAAAGCCATTATCGCTCAAACATACCAACACCATTTCATCCAATTTTTGAGGCCCATTCCTTGATGCGAAAGTGAAAAGCCATTATCAAAAAATATTCCAGCCCAACCCGAAAACATTTCCTACCCCTTCGTAAAGGTGCACAAACCGGGTATTAAAAATAATCTGTTCCGGTTATGGAGCCGGTTTCAGTTTCTCATTTTAAGGGTTGGAACCGGTTTTTGCTATAACTGGTTCGGTTCTGGTTCTGGTTGGTTATTTGACCAAAAATCCATATGCTATCTGCCGGGTTCCGGTTCGTAAGAAACCGGGTGTTAAAAGACCCTATTTTCGGGCTTTTCTATACCCTATTTCCCATTTTTTAATACAATAATTTCAGATTTTTTAGTACTCTATTGCGTTTTTATTACCCTATTTTCTTGCCTTTTTATTTATTATTATTAAATATCATGGTTGTAAAATAAGGTCTCCAAGGCCGAGTACTCCCCGAGTAGTCGCTACAAGGTAGGCTGCCGAGACGACTTTCTTCAACTCCGACTAATTACTCGAAATCGATCAAATGCGGTCAACATTGGCCAAAATCGGATCTAGTAGGTCAACTCGGGCCGAGTTTGACTTAAAATAAAAGAAAATATAATTTCTATGCTTATCATATTAAAGAATGAATATCAATTTCACGTATTTTGTTATAAAAATTAGTAAATTTATGTTATTTGACATATATTTAATTTCCGAAAACTAATTTCTTTATAATTTGGCATCTCCGAGTACTCCCCGTGTACTCTCCGCCTAGGTCGAGTACTCTCAACTCCACTGTCGACCGACTAGGGAGCGCCTAGCGAGTTTTACAACCATGTTAAATATGCATTGTATAATGTAAAAAAAAGCACTAACATAAACTTAAAAGATAGATATTAGAATCATGTATCGGGTGTAGCCGGGTATAATCGGTTACAATTCTAGTCCGGTTTCGGGTATTAATCGGTTCATCAGGTATGATCGGTTCCAGTTCCAAGTAATGAGACCAAATTGCATACCCTATCTATACCCTACGAGTAGGGTCGGTTTCGGTTTCAGATATAGAATACCTAGGTATTAAAACACGGTTCTAGGACTTTTTTACCGAGTCCGGTTTTTATGTGCACCTTTACCCCTTTGTCCTTTATGTGCGGTTTTTATGTGCACCTATATCAAACATGCAATTAGGGTTTTGTTTGAACTAAGGGGTGAAGATAATCTGCACAATTATTTGTTGTTTATTATAAAAAAAAGATAATATTAAAAGGGATGTAAAATGATTGTAATACGAAAGCATGTGAGGTAACTTAACCAAGAAAACAAACGAGGTTACTAGTAAAGGTTGACCCCTGTAGCAAAACATGAACATAAAGGTTGGGTCAGGGCCGGCCCAAGCCCAAGTCAAATGAGGCTTGTGCCTTGGGCCACCAAAACTATAGGGCCTCCATTTTTTTTTAAATTATATATTATATATGGGTATGGACTTCAAGGGATTCCTTAAATCATTATTTGTAGGTTTTTCTGGTTTCATCTGTTGATTTCAATTTTTTGAATCTTCGAGTCGATATTCGTCAGTAAATCCACAAAATCCGCTAGGTTTTCTGTATTTCAGCACACAGCCGACTGTTTTTCGCAAGGTTAGTTGTCAACTTCCGCATCTACATCATTATATTTCGCTGTGAGATTGAATCTGTGTTCAATACGAGATCTGTAAGGTGCTGTTTGTTTTTGCAGACATAAACTGTCTGCAAGCTGATTTCATCTGTTTTCATGTCTGCAACAGAAGATGTGGTCTGAAGCTCTTCAAGCTGAAAATATAAGACTGTTTGTTTTTATAAATTGATACTGTCTGTACAAACTACATGAACTTTGTTTTATTTTCCAAATTAAAACATCCTAAACCAATTACCTCAACTACACATTCAACATCCAAAATGTGCAACCCAATTCCCCAAATTCCCAAATTATCGATTAAACTAAACTGAATTCACATTCCAATTATTAGGTATCAATTTCACCTTCTTCTACTCCAACTAAACACTTCTCACTTCATAACCTAAATTATGATCCTGAAAATCACTCAACATCATCATTTCTACAGTTAAAATGTACCGGAATCAAACAAAAAGTTAAAAGCCCCAATTGTTCATATATCTAATAATAAAGCCCCAATTGTTCATATATCTAATAATAAAGTACCTTCAATTGTAGGCTTTTTCACCATTGATAACGACAGCAGACCTCGAATCTCTTGTTCATTTGTCAAAGGCGTTTATGGAATCGAAGAAGAAGAAGAAGAAGGTTGTACAAGAACACGACGGAGCCGGCGAGGTTCTCCGGCCGACCGATGATGATGATGATGACACGATGATGATGATGATGATGATGATGATGATGATGCCGACTGAGGCGACGGCTGGCGCGACCTTAGAGCAGTGGTGGTGGTCAGTTTTGAGGGAGGATGGGTTTTCTTTGAAGATGAGAGAGTTTCCGGTCGTCGGAGAAGGAGGAAGTCGGAGGGGTGTCGTTTCCGGTCGTCGGAGAAGGAGGAAGTCGGAGGAGAAGTCGGTGGTCTTGTTGGTTGGAGCAGGAGGTGTTGAAGATGTTTGAGGGAGGAGTCAATAGGGTTTTGTGAAGATGTTTTAAGAAAGAAGTTTATAACTTATTTTTTAAGATGAAAAAAGATAAGTTCAGATCTGTTTAAAAAAAAAACAAACAGTCTTCAATGGTAATGTCTGCGCGCCTGCAGACATTAGCTCTCTTGAAGATGTTTGAAGAAAAAACAAACACCCCCTAAGTGTTTATAGTGAGCTAATTGTTCGTTTTGAATTGTTGAGTTGTTGAATTGTGGTTTAGTGTTAAGGAAATTGAATTATGTGTTAAGGAAATTGAGGATCTGTGATTGCGAATTGTTACATTTTGAAGATCTAGGGTTTATGTTTAGTTGATTTAGTTTGATTAGAGTTTTTTGTGGAGTAAGTATCGAGATCTGAAAGTAAGTTTGAAGTATAGGATTTGTTATTTTGTGACAGGGCCGGGTCGGGTCAGAACCGATTGTATTGGTTCGGTTTGTATTTCTAGACTTTTCTAATTTTCTTGATCTAGTTGTAAGTATAAGAATCAAACTGGTTTTTCTCAAATTGTTTTTTTTTTTTTTTTTGGGGGGGGGGGGGGGGGGGGGGAAGCCACAAGATTTTACTTCGCCTTAGGCCACCAAAATAGTTGAGCCAACCCTGGGTTGGGTTTGACCGATTTCATAGTGAGATATATGAACTGCAGTTTAGGTATAACATAAAGGTTGATTTGTGCAATTTTGCTTTAAAATAATCATTAAAAGTGAATTTATTAAGTTTAATGTTTCAAAATCTTTAATTTTCAAAAGTTAAAAATCTGAACAAAAAGTAAAATAACTCACTCATCTTGCCAAATGCGGTTCAAAAAAAAATCATCTCGCCAAAGCTAGATCTGAGGCTTTCGTGATCTAGTTACACATCATATTTAATGGGTTAAAACAAAGGTAACAGTCAAAGAATACTTTAAATATATATTTTTGTGGGCCTTTGACCAATTGGGGGGCATTATTGCATTAAGCTTACGTAAAAGGTAAAGAGTAACCTCGTAGACTAGCCGCGTTGGTTCCAATTGGGGGGCATTTTGTGTTCTGGTACGTACACTTTAGCCAAGCAAGGGCCCGTCTGCGCCTTGACTGGTTGGGCCATCCCTAAAAAAAGTGAAAGCACAAACGCAAAGGGTAGTTTCACCCCAAACACTACTTAAAGTGTGTAATGGTCGTGTGCCAAATGTGGCCAGTTTTTAACTACTTTTTATTCCACCACATTAACTATTTTTATTAACGGCCTGCTTGCGTTATAAGCATATAATGTATATATGTACGGGTTCTTGGGGGGCAAAAGTGAAAGTACACCAATTTTAACGATATTTTATTAATTTCATGAAAATAACGTAAAAAAGCGAGAGACGGTTAACCATGCATCATGTGGTGGCGTTGATAGCCGAAAAACAAGGGGATACATGCACTAATCGGCTTTTGTCCCAATTGCTGAGTGTTATGTGCCTTATGTCCAAGTCTTGAAGCAAAAAACTATCGAGTCGGCTGTCAATATTTTACCCTACTCAGATCCTACCTTAACTTTTCTATTGGTGGGATTTACTGTATGATGATGATGATGATGATGATGATGATGATGAATAACTATTTTTATTAATAAAATCTATTTAAACACTCAGATCCTATTACGTGTCAAAACCGTTTACGTGACCTATACACACACATTAAAACAACAAGTTTTCGATAAATTTTATATTGGAATGTTCAGACATAAAAAACAAGACTGCATGTGTATTTTTTGAATTTACCGAGCACAAGTTATTTGTAAAATCTAAATTAAGTTTAAACTAAAATCTATATCTATACTATAAAATAAAAGAAATCATTTCGAGGATACTTGTCATCATATTAACTCATGTATCTTTTGATTTTCCATCAATCTCTTATTGATAATTATTATTTATAGATAATCTTTCTACTAAATATTAATTAATTTAATACCTTATAGATAATTATTATTTAGTTTAATTTATTCTAATTAATATAGATAACTCTCCTACTAAATATTATTTAGTTTAATTTTTTCTACTTAATCATAGATAATTAATATTTAGTTTAAATTTAATGTATATTTCTCATTTATAATATTATATATTTAATTTTCTATATCATATTATTTTCATTGTTTATATTACCTAAGGTGTCATATAACAACTACACTTTTTAGCTTCGTTTTGCCCAAATTATTACTTCTTTTTTACAGACACATACTTTTTATTTGTAATATACAAATTTACTCTTATTCTTTTCGATGATGTAATTATCTCTAATAAACTTTAAACTTTTACCATAGTATATATAATGTTAGACATAAAATCGAAAAAATATTTTGAATGACATCAATAACTGAAGACACAATATAATTATATGTATAATATGCACATTTTAATAAAATAATACAAACGTAATTACAAATATAAAATCATTAATTTTACTAACAATAACAAAGTCTTATTTTTTTAAAAAAATAATTCAAAAAATATATAACTAAAAACATATGACATTATAATAAAGTTAACCGATTTATCATCATACAACCTCCCAACTATTCAATCATATTTTTCTATCCTATATTAATATATAAATAAAAATAAATATTAAATCTTATCCTACTTTAAATGTCGAATAGAATACTTATATTTTTCTAATAAAATATTAGCCTTAAATTTAAAATATTTTTAAATAACCAAATTATTTATCACCAAAACCAAACTTTGTATTAACATATTATTTTTTTTATTTTCATTACTAAAAAAATTATTATATCGATTTTATTACATAATTTTTAAACAAATTGTATTTAATTTTCAATATTACTCAATATAAAATTAGATTTATTACGAGTTTTTTTAAATATAATTTATATTTTATCGCTCAAATGGCTCCTTATTTGCTTTCTTGAATAACATGTTTGACCACTGTATCTTTTTTTCAATAATCATCTCCACAATCACCATATTTATCACGTACCGAGTATATCTATTAGTTTTTTAAATATAATTTTCTTATTATTTGGTATATAAAATCATATTTATTCAACTCGTGTAATACACGAGGATTTTTGAAGATATAACTTTTTTTTATTATTTGGTAAACAATATTACATGTATTCAACCCGTGTAATACACATGGTTTTAAAGATATAACTTTTTTATTATTTGTTATATAAAATTACATTTATTCAACCAGTACAATACATATGGTTCTTATAGATATAACTTTTTATTATTTAATATATAAAATAACGTTTATTCAACTCATGCAATAAATAAGGTTTTTAAAGATATATTGTTTTATTATTTAGTATATAAAATTCAGTTATTCAACCCGCGTAACACACGGGTTAATAACCTAGTATTGTATTTTAAAAATTGATGAGATGGAGGGATACGATTGACTCCTACCATTCTCAGTTTACAAATACATTTGACTCAAACCAGGGGTGGCTATGAGGGTGTGCGGGGAGGACTTCCGCACAGGGCCCGTAATTTCGAGGGGCACATGTTTTTTTAAACTGATATACATATATGTTAATAAATAGAAATCGAATCAAACAATATGCATAAAATGATCTTTGGTACAATGGTGTGCGTGTTTTGGTTAGTTCTTTGGGCCCGGTGAGACCCGGGTTCGAGTCCCTTGGTTCACTTCTTTTTTATTGAGTTTCATTTAAAAGTTTCCAATAATTGCACAACTGGTCCCTGCACTTAAAAGTTCTAAAGAATTACCAAATCAGTCCCTTCAATTAGGAAATTAGTTTAATCTAAAATTTATAACTAGGTTAGTTATTTCTTTTGTAATTATTAACGAGACTAACAAGTTTCATTCATAAAATTAATATTTTAAACCCGAAAAAACTAGTTATAGTAATTTCTAAATACGCGACATCTAATATAAATAAAAAAGTTCGTTTAGGATCCGGTTTTCAAAACGGATGGGTATCGGAGATCCGTTTTTGGCGGATGTTACACATTGTTTATCGAATAATACGATTTTGTCATTTTCGTAAATGCCTTGTTTATCGTTAAGATATAAGGGCATATTTTTTGACCTCGAACAGGGTACATGAATTCTCAGAGACACCACTGACTCAAACCCATCATCCCCTTCTCACGCTCACTCACCCATAACGCATGGTGGGAAATTGTTTTTAGAATGACATGAGATAATTAATCATATGTAGTGGTGGATGAAACAAATATTTTATCCTTTGGCATTATTTGATATGTGATATATGGGGCATTATGGAATATGAAGTAAAAAAGGGGTGTGTTGGTATAATGCCCCATAACCCCCATTCAGTCATTAATCATTTATATTCTTTAATTTCCTATTTGCCCATTGTATTATCTTTTCAATCATCAGGCGTTTAAAATGGAACGCCCCAACCAAAAACGCCCCTGGGAATGGTTGTAGGGCGTGGAAGAGCATTTTATTGGGGAAAAACGCCAACCCCCCTCTCCACACACACTACGGGTGGTAGTATAAACAAGTACGTATGTTATAATTAACAATTAACTTACATTTTTAATCATCACCAAAATAAATATTTTATAATACGTAAGCGTATATTAACAAAAGAAAATTAATAATAGCACCAAAATTATACTCTTGATCATAAACGTTGCTCGTAGAATTTTCATATGCTCCTTAAATCACCTCTCAATGACACACACATATCATAGTAATAAACTATAGGAAAAACAAAATAAAGAGTAAACTGTTAAAATGGTCCCATTTTTGCCACTTTAGTAAAAAAACTCAAACATTTTGAATCTGGGTCCTTGTGGTTTCAATTTTTTTGCCATTTTCATCCAAACGCAAAAAGGTGGTCAGATTTTTCGTTTAACATCCTGCTTTTTTTGTCTTTTTCATTCCTTTTAGTGAAGGGCAAAATGGTATTTTAAAGTTTTATTATAACAAATTAAAAAAGAAAAATAGATCTTGACCGTATAAATACAAACATCCCTCACAGTCAACGAACATTATCTTCCCAAAGACCTGCGACTAAACCCTAAGTGCTCTGCTACTAAATACGAACGATTGATGGACGATTACGATGATTTTAACTACTCTGTTCGAAAAGAAGGCTCCACTTTTGATCCTGACGTAAGATATGGTACGTATTTCTGATTGGTAATTTGGAATTTTGTTTTTATTTTTCAAAAATCGTTAAGACAATGCAAATTGAAGTGTTGAAGGAACCTTTTTTTTTCTTCTTATTCTAGAGCTAATCGGCCTGAATTATTCACCCTGAAAGTTCACCACGGTGGTGATTTAACTGATGAAATTAACTTTGAATAGGGGGGGGGGGGGAACTATGTTGATAACGTGAATTCTGATTTGTTTTCATTGATAATTATGAATGATATTTTGTTTGTATTAGGTTATTCGGAAGAGGATGTTGTAGTATACCATTTTAGGGTTCTAGGAGAAGATTTAATGGTAGGCATAAGGCCTCTAGGAACTGACAGTGATATCATGAGATTGCGTAGCTAGGTTGAAACAAACAAACTGCTAGATGTGTATATTCAATATGTTAGCATATTTCCTAAAAAGGTTGTTGAAAATGATGAGGAGGATAAGGGTGAAAAAGAATCTGAATATGTAATATTGAGAGATGATGGAAGTTATGAGGATAGTGATCAGCAGGAAGAAGATAGTGAACGTGATAGTGTTGATGGTAGTTATGAAGGATCTTATGAAGGGAGTGCAAGTGAAGGTTAAAAAGCTGAAGGTGTACAGACTACCCATAGCAAACGTGTAAAGTCTACAACTAGGAAAAATGTAAAGGGTAAGAGTAGGAAAGAACTAATAAGGTGGGTCAGGAAGAGGATGAGGATGAACATCCAGACTACATAGTTGATAAAGATAATTTAGTGGAAGATTATATGTAACACCCTAACACGTTAATTCTTAAAAATGACGCAGCGAAAAATACAAGCTTAAAATTTCTTTCTTTATTAGGCACATTACTTGCATGAAGGCTCAAATACAAAATGTCAAACATTTATTAGAAGGGATTTACAACATTCACATTAAATTAATGCTTCAAAGCAATATATAAATAAAACTATGTGACCGTTCTTTCCGTACAATCATTGCTCTTGACTTGATCTACGTCCACTTATCTTCGTTAGTGGTAGAAGAAATCCGTGTAGTACCTGTGGACATCACATACAACTTAACCATTAGTCATTGACAACATCATACGACATTATTCTCATATAATTAAAAATCGTTTAACATTCGACAATATAAACTTTGATTCATTCGACTATCATCTCGAATTCTCTTGTTCCGAGTTCGGCTTCAATTTCATAAGAATCTGACGTTCTCATTCCTGCATTACATTCCAACCTATAGCACATTGTTAGTAACGTTAGTACTCAAACGTATCTAAATCATGCATACGTACATACTTACACACCTACATACGTACATACATTCAAACATACCTACATACATGTATTCATACCTACATGTTTCATACAAGTTCTTGCATACCATTTACATATAATTCTTGTTCAACTTCTTTGCATTCATCTATCATACTCATACATTAATTACATGAGGCTTAAACTTGGATTTATAACCCATAAACATCTAGGAAACACTCAAAATCAAGTTTGGGAGGCTCGCCATAGACCACGGTTAGTATACCGAAGCTTACGATCCATAAATCAACTTAAATAACAAATTTCAGCTTTTGAAACATGGGGAGGGCGTCGGCGACGGCTCTACAGGGCGTCGGCGATGCCTCTTGGTTTTCGCGTATTCAGAAACCTCCATAGACAGTGAAATAGGGTGTCGGAGAAAACAAGAAATGCACATGGCGTCGGCGATGGCCCTACTGGGCGTCGGCGACGCCCCCTAGTTTTGCCATTTTTCTGCTGTGTTGTTTTCGTCGTTCGTACACACTAAAACTCGCATAACTTTTAAACCGTTTACCCGTTTAACCTCCCGTTTCTTCCTACATGATCGTAATTTGACATTCTATCATGTGAACTTGAAATCCAACATCCGGGTTAAGGAATTTCTTAACTTATACATTTCCGGCTTATTATTCATTTACGAATTATTCGACCCGTTCATGTTTTCATTAAACAACTCATTTGTTTTAGCCCAGAACTTACTTGAAGATTATAATCAAAATACTTTTACAGTATCCGGAGTTTCATACTTGGGGCTTACGCACCTGATACCCGGTATGCGTTAAACTCATTCATTTTATTCAATTATACGAAATCAACCTTGTTAGTCCAAGTTCCATTCACGAAATTGTTTACCCATTAGTCATAACTCACAACCGAGTCTTTTGACTATTGATCCGCGTCTCCCTTTCCCGGTTAGCATACTTATGTGCAATTCTACCCATTACCCGGTTATAATTCCGTAGCCATTTCTTACGCCTCATTCCGTTATAACAACAAGACCTCATTTTGACCCGTTCGATCTACTTAGCGAAAATCATCGATTTCATACAACCAAATCCATATTTGACTTCAAACATCAAGTTTAATTAACTAGAACGCTACCTTACTTGAACAAACTAAGAAGTGATTTCAGAATCACTTACCTCGTGCGTCCGAGTTCATGCATAGCTTCTGTGTTTACCCTTGACCCGTTGCCCTTCCATGCTTGTGTCCATATTGAGATGGCTCCTATCCGTACATGTCGTCACGTTCATCACAACATGATTAGTATACATGAGCATACATACATTCATTCATCTTATTTTCGGACCATACTACACATGACTTTCATTAGTCAATTATCACATAAATAAGACACGTACTAATAATCACCTCGTTCCAATTCCATGTAACTTAATTACCAACATACATGACACGTCATCCGCTAGTACATAACTCATAAGTCCTCTCCTCATGCAATTGTGTCCTAAGGCTCATCCACGACATTCCTACATTGTTGACTTTCAAAAGTCAACTATCCATTATATACACTCCCAACTAACAAACATATATTCATATTGTTATGCTAGATCATACTAATGAACACATATGCATTTTATTTCCCATGTGTTAAGACACTTACTACCGCATTTACCTAGATTTCATTCATGTGCAAAAACAACTTCGAAATCAATACTATTATCTCATTCATACAAGCAAAACCGAAACTTCTACTTGAATCACGTTCAAAGCACACTTCTCGTGTTATTTCACTACCACGTACTATCATCATCACTTTCTATACACATTCATTTGTTGTTTACATCAAATCTCATCCGATAATTTCACCTATGCATTTCATCAAACACTTGGTGTGCGTACCATCTACCAAGCCTAGTGTATAAATAACTCAAGCACATTCATACCATTTCTTATCAAGGTCATCACATCCAACATTTTCACATAATTTTCTTTCTAATTCAGGTTCATATAACATCAATCTACCATAATCATCTTCACATGCCAAAACTACAACTAATTTAACACACATTTCATCAACATTTCCATGGCATTATTACTTACAAGTGGGTTTACATATAAACATCAAGATAATCCGAAATTCTAGCATAATTCCAGTTTCATAAGGTGATTTTAATACATATTCATCCTAAATTTCATATATAATCACAACTTTCATAAACCCACTTCATCAAACTTTACTTAAATCACAAAATTTGACTTACTTGATGTTAGAAACGCTTAAGGGATCAACATTCTTGGCTCATGCATTCAATTAGTCCTCAATTCCCCTTTCAATTTGATGAATTTAGGTTGTTTAGGGTTTTAGTTCTCCCCTGTTCTTTCTCTCCATCGCACGCCCACACTCACCAAAACACTGACCAAGTTTTGGTTTTAAGAAATGTTTATTTCTTATTTTCATTTTCAGTCCCTTCACATTTAAAACATGTCATATTCCTACTTAACATTCTAACTTGGTCATCTTTCCTTTGGTTAACTTAGGATATATATATATATATATATATATATATATATATATATATATATATATATATATATATATATATATATATATATATATATATAAACGGGTCTAGGAGAAAACGGCAAAAAGTGTGAGAACGGTGAGAACGCATCCTGGCCCAACACGTGGCACGGGGCATGATCAGGGTCCGAGGGGTTTTTTTTGTCTTTTTAGTATTCTTCTCCTTTCCCGATTTTCGCGTTTGACATGCTGCTTTATTTTTTGCGTGCAAGATAATTTTGGCGTTATCTAGAATTATTAATTACTTGGCGTTTTACTGTTTTTCTCATATTTCTTCTCGTTGAATTAATTCTTTTTGTGTCACATAGTTTATTTTTTTGGCGTTATGGCTTTTTCCATGTCATTTTTGGCGTTTTGTATCTTTTTGTTAATAATTGATTACCATAGATTAATATTTTATAAAATTACAATAATACGAAATCAAAATAAACTAATAGTCTTCCTTAGGTGGGATTACATCAGAGATGTACCCATCGCTTTGTTCATCACTTTCTTCAGATTCATCATCATCAAATTTCATATTTGCGTATAACGCCATTAGCTCGTCTCTTCTTTGCTGCAGCCTATTCTTGAATATCACTGCATCCTTGAATTTTGGATCGTTTGAAGGTGCTAAATCACAGAGTTGTTCAATGATAGATAGCAACCCTGTCTTCAACATTTCTTCCATTGGCAATGAATATTGCACCCCGTTTTTATAAGTCACTTCAAGCGTTCCTTCTTCCTCATGCAGCACCCAACTGCTAAGTTTTGGTATAGGAGTATTGTCAATATCATCATCATCTTCATCATCTTCATCATCTTCTGCCGGAAATTTTCTCTTCAGTCTTTTTATTACAGTTCTGGTTCTTTCACAATCGTTGGCCATTGGAACCCCAAGGGCCAGGATATCCCTCTGAACCCCTTCATTCATTCCAAGCATGGCTTTGATTGTCCTTACCTTTACCCTTCTCCTATCAGAGAACTTAATGATGAATCGTTTCTCTTTACTTTCAAACCTCCATGCAATAACCTTAGCCATTTTTAAAGTTTTTGGCGTTTTGGACAATATGTGGCGTTTTAGTCAATGTTTTTGGCGTGTTTGAGCTTGTGTTCTCATGATCTTCTTTTATATTGACTTTTTTTCCCGCGTATGACAGGTAATTATGGCGTTTTGAAAAAGATAAATAAATTTAATTCCCCAAGTATTTTGCTTTCAATATAATAAATGTTAGTAATTATGTTTTCCGTCGTTTCATTTTACTGTTTTTTGCAGTTACCGTGTTTTGTTTTCAGACTCAACTGTTTTTATGGTGTAACACGTCTAATCTTGACGGCTGTAATTATGGCGTTTTGTTTTCCGATGGCGGTTAGATAACGATTGGACTTTTTTTTGTTTTATATTCTTTGCACATTGTTTCACGTTTTTTTTATAATAGTAGTTGTTCAAAGTAATTTTATTATAGTTTGGTAGTTTTTTGGGGGCGTTTTTATGGCATCATGGCTTTTTACAAGCAATTACTCATTTTGGCGTTTTATTATATATTTCATTATAGTATTAATGTGCTTTTGTTGTTTATTAACTGAAATTTCAAACAAACAAGAGATAAAGAAAATTAATAAAAAAAACAAAATAGAAGCAATTTATGATCTAAATCTTCAGTGTCATCAGTCTCTTTTTTCTTTTGAAACTACAAGAACTGTGACAAATAAATGGCGTTTTGGGTTTGGCGTTGTTTATTTTCTTTGTTCATGTGTTGAAGTGTCTTTGTGGATGTTGGAGATATAGATCAACCCTTTGTGGGTGGATGCTATCTGCCCGTCGTCTTCATTATAATCATCGAGGCCAAAGTAGCATTTACACTGGTATAGGTCTCTTCTTATCATCTAAACCTTCTTCAAGAACAAAGATGACAGAATGACATATGGGTGTCATCAGTCCATCTTTTTTGAATTTTGTCCATCTCATGCAGCAAAATCTTATTACACTCACACGTAACAAATCATTCAGCGAAACTTCATGCAGCACATTACTGAGTATCAAAGAAAAGATGTTTGCCATCGTTGTATTTTTTGGCGTTTTACATTGAGTTGTATTTTTTTAGGAACCACTGTGTTTTTTGTGTGTTTTTTTGGTGTGATAAACGGAAGGTGGTGAGACGTTTCTATTTATAGAATTTTTTTGGCGCGTCGTTTAGGCGGGATATTATTTTTATAACAAAAAATGTAATTAACATTTATCCGGATGTAAGGTTTTGCGTTATATATTATGCCGTTTCATATTTTGTGATGTTTTTGTAGGCATAGAGCTTAAATAAAAACACAGAAAAAAGTACGCAGTGATAAAATTGGCGTTTTGTATTTATTTGGCGTTTTATTTTTCAATGATGTTTTACCTTTTTTACCCTTAATGAAGCGAGCCCACGTAATAAAATTGATGTTATTTACGAAAATGCCACCGCGCCAATCTAGTCCATAGATTGTTTTGATCGGACGATCCATAAGCGTTCTCACCGTTCTCACACTTTCTACCGTTTTCTCTAAATCCTGACCCTATATATATATAGGGGAAGGCTATAGAGAAAACCCACTTGAGTTGTGTAAACTCAAGAAACCTTTGTAAAAAAACCCATGTAAACTCAAGAAACCTTTCTAAAAAAAAAATAGGAAATGTAATATACATCTATTTGAACATTTTTAAAAAAGAAACCCAAAAAAACACCTAGTAGTTTTTTTTAAAAAATGTTCCAAATTTCAGGTTACATAATATATATGTCCAAAAAAATGTAACATACAATTTTTCAACATTTTTTTTTTAAAAACTAGTAAGCGTTTTTTTCATTTTTTTTCATAAATAGGTCCTGTACATTTATATTACATTCCCTATTTTTTTTAGAAAAAAATAAAAATGTTACATAGGGTTTATTTGGGTTTTCTCAACTCACATGGGTTTTCGATTTATCTTTCCCCTATATATATATATATATATATATGTATATATATATATATATATATTAAACTTATCATTATTTTCTTACGGTAAAAATCTATCTTTACCGTTTCTATTACTTTAGCATCACAAGCATATTATTATATTATATCATACGAAATTTGGGGTGTTACAAGTCTACCCCCTTAAAGAAGGTTTTGTCCCCGAAACCTGTTTCATCAATATCGGTTTATCCATTAGTAATGTCATAACTTTAAGAACATCATTTCTAGAAATCCTTTTTCCATTCTTTCTACAAATCAGCCTACCCAGATTTGTACATATCATTTCTTTAACATCAAACATATTGTCTATCCGACCCGTTCATAACGGGTCAAAGTTTTGACCATTGCCATAGCCCATCATATTTATCTTAATTGACCCGTCCATAACGAGTCAATACATACCTTTTCATCATTATCATAATTTCATCCATTGCGACCCGTTACAACGAGTCACTACTTATACAATTTCTTCATTATGCTTTCTACATCATATTGACCCGTTCGTAATAGGTCAACTACACATACTTTACATTTCCATTCTTTATCAACTTCTTCTTAAATTTTCAACTCATCACATTATCGTACTTAAACTAAAGTGTGCAAACTAGTAGCAACCTAAAGAGTCTAATACCATGATTTACATTACAACAAATTGAAGTTCATATGAACTTACTAATACATTTCACCGTTGGTATTAGTTCTAATAGTTTCACTTATACCTGGAGTTCTATTTCTATTTTCTTACTCATACACGCACTGCTTACTACATAAGCCTGAACTAAAACTCATTCTTAGTCAATCTTCTAAAAGTCAAGCCTTCCTTATCATAACACATTCTGCTACCATATTCCGTACGGAAGTACTTTTTCAACCCATTACTATATATTTACATTTAGATATTAAACACTTCGCTAACCTTACTACTTTAGCGCAGTACTTCGACATGCAAAAGCGAACCGGCCCTCTTCATTAGAATTCATACCATCTCTAGATTGGCCTCATTCATCCGTGTGATGAGCTTCCACTCCTGAGCATTCTTTCGCCGACCTTGATAGGTTTATCACATCATGATTCCTGCCACTCTCATTATAAGATTAGGGGTTTACACATTTCATTCAATTTCATTCAGACGTGATGTTTATTACATCACCTTATTTACATATTAATCCTTTCTTGATTCTTTTTAAAACATTAGTGCGTTTGACCCGTTCAAAACAGGTCAATACGTGACCATTTCTTAATATATCATTTTCGTTGTTTGACCCGTTCACAACGGGTCAATACATAACCATTCTTTCGCAATTCTTTAGCTTATTTGTCAACTTCTGCAGTTTGACTTTTCAAAGTCAAACTGCCACCTCTTTCTTATTATATATACACATATCGAAGTACACGTTTGTACTTCTCGTCAATTTAAGCATGCATACAATTTCATCGCTTCATGTTTCAGTGCTTCTTGCAAATACTTGTCCTTCCCATTAAAACTTAAGCCTTCCATCCGGGTCGTAACCTGTCATTCACTTTGACTCTCAAGAGTTGAGTACTAACACATCTAACATGTAACTTAATCAAAACTTCTTTCCTTCAAATTAAATTTAGGTTTGTGTGCCATTTATGGTCATTCTTTGTTTTTTTTAAATCTGTCTCGCTGATTCACACGTATCATTCATACCTTTCATTTCTATTATGTTTTGAATCTGTCTCGCGGATTCAAACATATCATTCGTACTTTCCATTGCTTCTATGTTTTGTATCCGTCTTGCGGGTTCAAACATATCATTCATACTTTCCATTGCTTCTATGTTTTGAATCCGTCTCGCGGATTCAAACATATCATTCATACTTTCCATTGCTTCTATTTTTTGAATCCGTCTCGCGGATTCAAACATATCATTCATACTTTTCATTTGTATTTGGTACTTTCAATTTTCTTGAGAGTCTTACTACTCCATTCACCCTCACGTCCACCTACTACCTAATTCTACCGAACATACCTGTAACAATTATCACGGTCTCACGAACGTCATATGATTCTTGCATACTGGCCAGGTGCGCAATCCACATACTAGTTTCGTGCCTTCGAGTAATCATCACCTTATGTCCGAAGAATTAGGCTTCGGCACGTGTAACAAATTTTAAAACTTTTTCACTATATTCTCATTGTCTTTCATTTAAAATCTTCCTTCCCTCCACAGGTTTTACCATTACATTTACCCACATATTGAATTTACATACCTGGAGTCAATTTGTCTCATTACATGCCTTGATGTCAGTCCTAGACCGCATTCGCGGATCATCCTCTCCAAACAATTATGCTTACCTTACACATAACATACTGTAACACCCTTATTGATTTAATCAAGATTATAATAATAAACTGAGCATTTTTCATGAAAATGCGTCTACTCAAAAACTTTTAAGAGTTATTATACTTACATATTTAAACATTCCAAAAGATAGTATCATTTGTCTACATAAGTCGTTTTAAACATAAATATACGGCAATCATTGCGGAAGCTTCAAAAGATGAGTGTTCGGTTCTTGACACTTGGCTTGACCAACATCTGGATGCAAACTATGTTCACCTACAATCAAAACCAACTTAAAAGTTAGTTTTGATATCTTCAAAACAAGTTAAGACGAGTACCATAATCAAAACAAGCAAAAATCAAACTTGTTTCAGCATTTTGGGTCCTCGCGGGCCGCGTAGGAGATGCCATGGATCCGTCATGGGCCGCGACCACTGTCGCGTGTAGCGACGGTGTTTCTGGTTCGGTGTCGCACGACGCGACGCCTTGATTACGACAGACTGTTTGGTTTTTGATGCTGCATTTGCCCAGCTACAATACATTACCAATCTCTAACTTAAAATTTACATAACTTTCGATCTAGATGTCTGTTTTACACGATTCTTTTTCCTACGCGTTCGTAATTTAATTCTCCATCTCATGGAGTAAAAATCCGACATCTGAATTCACAAAATTTTAGATTTCAAGCTATTGGCTTGAAATTCAATTTTAACACTTTTGACCCGTTCGTGATTTTATCAAACAAACTTGTTTATTACCTTTAAAATACCATGAACATCATGTTATATCCGTTTACCAATATTTAAGGTTCAAATTACGGGTTTCTTATGAAATCTTAACCCGTTTTACATATTTACTCATTTTGACCCATTTATAGCGATTTTCACGCATTTAAGCATCAAACTCGCACTTCTCTTTCTACACTTCGTATTCCCATTTTTAAATAGCCTCTTATATGCCACCACGACTATTTTGTGGTGGATTTAACATAATGGACCGTTATCCAAAATTTTGCCCTTTGTATAGTCATTCTACGTAATTTACCCGTTCTTAGGCATATGACCCTCAAGGTTTATACTTACAACTCTTACATACATCTAAGAGTTAGATAATCATAATACTAGTATCTAAACGACCTCTAAGGGTCGTTTTCCCGTTTTACCTATCATGGGTGTTTTGGTCATTTTTAGTCCCTCATTTACGATGAAGGACTCTATCAAAACATTACAATTTTAGCCCCTAGACTTTCTAAAGCTTAATAAACTTAACCAAACCAATCCAGAACCATCTAAAACAAGTCCCAACGGTCTCAAATGACCTAACAATATTCCCCCTAGACCGTTGCGTACTTGATAGTTCTTCATTCTTGTTTAGCGTTTTGGACCCTAAGCGACTCAAGTACCGACAGTCTCAAAATGGTCTAACAATATTCCCCCTAGACCGTTGCGTACTTGAGCGTCTTCATTCTTTGACTCTGGTTTCAGGATTTACTTGCTACTTTTTCGACGTTGTGCTGTGATTGAGTTTTCTTGATATCAGCTTCCCTTGCGTCCTCCATTATGACATTGTATGTGGATGATGTCGGAGATTGAATCCCTCAAACTTCTGATTCTGATGAAAGATCTGTGACTTTTGGAGCAGGTGAATGATGATAGCTTCTTTCTTCTCTCGAGATTCATCACATTCCTTTTGTTCTTCAATTTTTGAATAAGATCTCCATCATCTCAGTCTTTCTTTCTCTCACCTTTCTCACAGCTCACGTGTATCCCTACGCGGGTAATGTTTGCATCTCAAGATTAGCTTGTAATACCGAGTCACCCCGCCTTTTCTTTCGCTTGTCTCTGCTTTTTGCAACATGTTGGGGATCTTCTTCGATATCTTGTTCTTCGTTTCAGTGTGAGAGACTTCAAAGAGAACATATGCAGAATATATCTTCAATCCTATACCATTCCGCTTCTCTTGATCTCGTTTCTAACAGTTCTTGTGTTCTAAAACACACAAACGAGCTAAGTGAGATCTGGATTGCAAAATGAGAAGGTTAGATAATGCTATAATGCTATATTTACAAAGGATAAAAGTAGTAAAGAAAGAAATAAAAATATTTACAAAGGCGTAGACAAATACGCAGGTAAGAACGCTAAATATTTCTGACATTTAGACAATTACGCCGGTCAGATGCAAATTTCAAACTTTCTTGAAAAACGTGCCCATTTTGTCCGCTTAAACACTTAAAACTTGGGCAATTTGGACTTCGATATTCATTTCAAAGATTGGGAGATTCCTCTTTTTTTTTTATTAAACACTCGTCGACTTTCCTGCAAAAGATCATATTGTCAACACTTGTCAGATCCGTATTATTTTTTTTTTTATTTTTTTAGCAAATCAAGGCACAAGAAAAACTGCCAGTATGTTTGTCCGCTTAAATCCATGCATCCTTCTTTCAACATGCTTTCGGTGTGCCTGTTTATCATGTTTTTGGTAATATTGACAAGAATTCTATGGCCCACACACAAGATATTGAAAATAGAATCATTACGCCCGTGAGTCCCACATCAGGACATACCCCCGCGATCATGGTATGCACAAAGGTTCCTCATAACAGGTGAGTATATTGGATTCATTCTTTTTCAACGATAGAGTGGAGATCAGGTCAGTACTTTCGTACAGCAGAGATCCCGAAAACTACCGAGGGCGGAGACAGATACCAGATTTGGTACAATTTGATGATAGATAGTTTGGTGAACAGGTCAATACTTTCGTACAGCAGAGAGACCAAACTAATCCATCTTTTGGCCATATTTGGCACTTATTATGAAGGGTTTTGGCCATTTTTGGCACTTATTATGAAAAGATATCATAGCGTCTAGGTCAGCATGTATCTGGATGCAGCAGAAGAACAACTATGATATCCCCGAATGAAAAACCAATATAAAGACCCGAGATCTCAGACTTTGGCAATCTATCAACGCAAGATTTAAGACCATTAAGCCATATGCCGCAACATGTTACCCACTATGATGCGTAATGCCTGAGAAAAGCCAGAATCCTTGTGTAGATGTTATTTTTGCCACCTAATAGCAGTTTACTCGTTGGTAATGCTGAATCTACCGACACGTCGTTGCTTGGTACCCCGATTCCTTTTGTTTTCTGTTTTTCAAGAAATGACAAAGTGTTAGCAATTTTCTATCATTTCTTCTAACAGGAGTCAGACACAAGCATCTGATTTGATTTTCTGGAATATCCCCCCTAAAATTTTTATTTTCGTAAGACCATTGCCCGAAAATGAAATTTTAAAGACTAGAAAATCTTTTTGTTGGGCAACGTTTTAAGATACTTGTTTTACTTTAAACGAACGTTTTTTTAACAAACACTTAAACGATAGAGTATGTACAAACAATGATAAACGGCTAAATTCATTTCCACTCAAGGAAATTAACGATTTCCAACCAGGTTACCAACTAGTTGCAACGAGTATTTATCGAAGACTTCTGTGGGGATGTCAGCTCTTTGTTGTGAGGAGCTGAATTTGTGATGCTCTCAAAGGATTTTAGCACTAAATTGGAGCACAGTGAATATCTTCTTAGAGTTATTTCATCCAAGTTCAGCTAGCTCTCCTCCTTTTTCAGCACCGGTAAGCGATATAAATTCACCATTGACGAGTCTGCAGTCTTTGAGAAGCCCCTTCAATATCCATCATGTGTCGAATGAGCTCCATCACCACCCGAAGCAATTTTATTCATTTACGAGTCTGCAGTCTTTGAGAAGCCCCTTCAATATCCATCATGTGTCGAATGAGCTCCATCACCACCCGAAGCAATTTTATTCTAGTATACAACAATTAAACAAGAAACAAAAGTTAGTTAGTTTTCGGAACCCATACTTGCTTCAATTTTAATCTATCATGATTTTGAATCATGATATCTTCTTTTCGTTTCCAAAAACAATTTGAGTTAACTAAGTTTTTGACTCTTTTCTTAAGATTATCAAACTGCTCTGTGAAACTTTTGGCAAAATTATGTTCAGGTTTAGGAAATTTCTTGCTTTTGCAATGTTTCGCAGTGTGTCCTAAATGACCACAGCGAAAACATCTTTTGCAATTTGCTCTTTTACTTTTGGAGGTTGATGTGTTAGAGGATAAAGTATGTGATGAAAGTCTCGAGCTGCATGAGATGTTGTCTGATGATGATGAATCCTTGTAGCTTGAACATTTGACTTTCTTCATTTTCTTGTCTATGCCGCTTTCATGTTCTGAACAGTCTCCATCATTTTCGGGGTCTGATGAAATTTCTGATACTTGATCTTTACTTGAATTTTCTGAGCTTTGATCTTCATTTGTCTCGTCTGTAATTTCTTCAGTTGAATCTTCGGAGCTTTGATCTTCACTTTGATCTTCACCTGAATTTTCTGATTCTTGATCTTCGTCAGAACTTGAAGTTTCTTCTTCCTTTTCTAAGGCAGAAATGTTTGAATATTCTTCGCTGCTTTCTTCAGTGACTTCCTTTTCTGAATCTGTTTTACCTGTTCGAGATGGAATAAATTCTGGAATTTCCTCGGTGAGGAATTTTTCAAAACTATTCTTTTTCAATTCTGGCACAAATATAGGAGATTCACACACATTTTTATCATCACAAAATGCAGAATTTAAATCATGACATTCAAACATAACATGTTCATGATCACGGGTCTTAAATGTAGGCACATGGCCCTTACAGTCATCCTGAATATTGTTTCTCTTATCACAGTTCCAGGCGAACCAGTTAACAGTGGAATAACTGTTGCCAGAATAGCCTATTCCTATTTTTGAACCGCCGCAGTCTTCATCCTTATCGCACACATCTTCTTTACACACAAATGAATCTGCATTACTTTTAGGAATATTAGTGGTTGTTTCATTCTTAAAAGAATCGTTTTGTTCTACAGAGGCCTTTTCATCAATGAGATCGTTTTCGGGATGAGGAGTTGGCATAGGCACATAGTTTTTGCTATGTGGTGGAAAGAAGAGTTTTCTTTCATTTCCTTGCCTGTCCTTATACCCGATCCCGTCTTTCACATACGTTGGTCGTTGGCAGTTTTTGATGTCAGTAAAGGCCTTTTGACTGACATTCCATTTGTCTATGATAATTTGCAATTTATTCTTTTCATTCAAAGCTTTTTCTAGTCTATCTGTGAGATCGTTAATGATAAAATCTTTTCTAAACACAAATTCTTTTAGAGTTTGCATTTCAGCTAAAGTTGAATTCAACTTTCTCTGACATGCGGCCTCGTTCTGTTTAAGCTCTTTGTTAAATTTTAAAGCTTTGTCTTTTCGTCTCTCAAATTCTAGATTTAGAGACTTGTAATGTGCCACGACATCAACGCATGCTGGTGTGCATAGCTTTACTTTAAAGCTATGTGGAATACTCTTTACCAAGTCTTTGTCAGCTTTTTCTTTCGAAGATTCTGTTTTCATTGCTGTAGCTGAGACTTTTTCTTTGTCTTTCTTCTGGTCAGATGCCTCCTTAGGACCATGTTCCATAGCCTCTTCAGAATTCTTTTCTTTCTCAGGCTCCGGGGAGGTGAGAATGCTTTTCAGACCCTTGTCAGCAATGTTGTCACCTTTTGGAATTCCAGCTGTTGGTTTCTCAAACTGCTTTAATGCGGACCCGCTTGAGATCTTTGCCATAAGAGCTTTGTTGACTTGTTCCTTGGCTTTAGCAATTTCTTCACTCCAATCATAATCTTCAACAACTAAAGCTTTTGGTGTGCCAGGAGATGCGTTGTTTTTGTTTTCTTCGATAGTGATTTGCTTTACAGCAGGAGTGGCTTCAATGTTTCCTTCCTTCAACAAGGGGCACTCACGCTTGAAGTGACCAAGATTCTTGCAGTTGTAACACCACAGTTTAGACTTGTCAAAACCAGCTTTTCGAAGACCCAAACGCTTTCCGGTCTTGTCCTGAAATTTCTTCAACCTTAGAGTGATCATGGCCATCTGCCATTTCAAATCCATTTCCTCCATGTCATCTGGATCAACCTGATACATGTCTTCAGCAGTGAACATTTCCTTCTTGAGCTCTCCTGACATTAAAGCTTCATAGCTACTCAGAAACATGTTGAAAAGTGCCACGTTTTCAGTAGACACTTTCAACGCTTGTGTATCACCAACCGTGACAGTCTTCTCACTAGGTTGTGGAGCTTTTGATGCGCTTGCGGAAGCGTTAGCATAGATCATGTCAGAAGCTTGTTGACTGATGCCACCTGAAGCAAGGAATGCCACATTCTTCATTCCAGCAGAAGTTTGATTGGTCTTTGGAGTGTAGCCAGCAGTGTTCATTTCTTGTTTGTTGACATCCATTTCAAAAGCTCTTAGAGTGTTAATTAAGTCTGACATAGTGACAAGATTTGGATTATTGAGGAAATCCTTCTTGATCATCATGCATTGCAAACTCCATTCCTTAGGGAGTGAGTCCAGCAGCTTCTTTATAGCAGCACGGTTTGTGACAGGATTTCCTGCCTTCTTCATCTTGGTCATCATATTCCGAAAGTGACTGATATGATCGGAAAGGATTTCTCCACGAATTCCACAAAACATGTCGTATTGCTTCTGCACCATGATTCTTTTGCTCTCAATCAACTCTTCGTTTCCCTCGTAATATTCGATCAAAGCGAGTCAGAGTTCATTTGCAGTTCTGTATTCTTCAAATATGTTACAGTCATCAGTTGACAAAGCCATGGTTAAGGCAACATGTGCACGACGGTCGCGTTGGATTAGGGCTTTGTCTTCCTCAGTGTAGGTGTTGGGGTCGTTGTTAGCAACTATAACGTCTCCTCGAACCACCGTTGGTACATGGGGTCCAATGGTGACGGAAATCCATTGGTTGTAGTCTGTGTATTCAAAGAACGATTTGATGCGATTCTTCCAAGTACCAAAATCAGCCGATCCTTTCAGTTTTGGTGGTCTTGTAGAAGTTCCAATCTCAAGTTCAGCTTGAGCGATTGGGTTCAATTGATTCAAAGACATTTTGATTGGTTTTTGACAAAATTTTGCTGAACAGACACTAATTTCGCTGATTTGCTGGATGAAGAGCAATTTCGCCAGAAACGTGATTAATTTCGCCGAAGAACTATCTGGAAACACAAGGACACAGAAGACTATGCTGATATCTTCGCTGATGAGATAATTTCACCGGACAAGGTGAGAATCCTGCACAAGAGAAAATAGCTAATTCCGCTGGAACATACAACAAACACGTTAGTTTGGCTAATTTTTCCGATCACCGTGATAAAAACGTTGTGGTTCTTTATCACTGTCCTCGAAGTCGCCTTCGATAAATTCGCTACAGGGTCAATGATGCTATTTCGCCGGTAATTAACAATTTCGCTTGTGTTTGATCGGCGAAATTGTTAATTATGCGATATTCAAGTTAAATTTGCTGTATTCAAACTAAATTTGCTGTATTCAAACTAAATTTGCTGTATTCAAACTAAATTTGCTGTATTCAAAATAATTCCGCTGTGTTCAAAATAATTCCGCTGCATTCAAAATAATTCCGCTGTATTCAAAATAATTCCGCTGACTTCAAAATTGATTCCGCTGTATTCAAAATTAATTCCGCTAACTTCAAAATTAATTCCGCTAACTTCAAATTAAGTCCGCTGACTTCAAAATAATTTCGCTATCTTCAAAATAAATCCGCTGTATTCAAGTTTATCTACGCTGACCAGAGGGTTTAACACGAACTAAAACCCTCTAATCGCCCAAAAACGACTCAAAAACCATGTTTCTTTGCATCAAAATGTCCAAAATGACTCCCTAATCACTGATTAACAACAACCTATCAATTAAACACACCAAATCAATCCATTTTAAGCCCAAAAATTTGAAAAACTTGAAACTTCTGAAAAACCTTCAAAACTTGAAGAATCTTAACAAGAACACAACAATCAAGAGCACTAAGGCTCTGATACCAAATTGTAGATCCCAATATCAATCCGGATCACAGTGGTTGATTGTTTTAGTCCAAAACACCTATTGATTAGGTGTTTGAATATGTAAAAGTCAAGAAAAATCACAAGATGAAGATGAAGATTTTGGTTTGATGATTAACAACAAGTGTTGTATGAATTCCCAAATTAAGCACAAGAAATAACAAGAAGATCACAACACTAGAGTTTTCACCAAAGAAACTAGCCAAAACCTTGGCTAGGGCACCATTACATGAGTTTATATAGGATCTGACTTGCCAGCATAATTATAATTATGCTGGCATCTTAATTACACCAAGTCAGATTTGCTACTATCAAAACATTACAATTTTAGCCCCCAGACTTTCTAAAGCTTAATAAACTTAACCAAACCAATCCAGAACCATTTAAAACAAGTACCAACGGTCTCAAATGACCTAACATACTGGTTCAGCTCTTACTGGTTCAGAGCCTCTTACCTATTCAGACATCTTATTCATTCAGCACTTATTGGTTCAGATGTTGCCAAACAACCCCTAAACAACCTTGCCGTAAATTTGTTCTAACCTTAAGGTAGCGTTTTGTACGAAGGAATTGAAGGCGGAACGGAATGGATCATTCTGATGGAATGAATATAAACATGTTTGATCATCAGTTGGTATTGGAATGAATCATTCTATAACGAATGTGATTCCTTCCATTTTAAAAGTTTTCATTCCTTGATAGGGGAGGTTATTCCTTCAAGAAATGGAAAAAAATATACAATTATTATTATTATTATTAAAATTATTTTATTATTGAGGCAATTATATTTTTGTCGTTTTTAATAAATTGTATTCCATTAATTCGTCTAACAAAGTGTATAAAGTAATGATTCATTCTATTTACATATGGGTAACCAAACATGATAATGAAATGGTAGTGATCCATTTCATTCCCTTGTTTATTATATTCCTTTGTCCATTCTATTTCCTTATTTATTCCAACACCTCATACCAAACAGACATAAAAATTCACCATCCTTGCCTTCTGATGTGTGTAAAATGCAATATATAAATTACATCAAATGAGGCATATAACTAACCCTTTTTAGTACTAATGTTGGAAAAAGTGTGCTTTTATCTTCCTTTTGTATTTTCAGGGTTAAAAGAGCTTAAATGAACAAAAGAAGCAAAAATGCAGCCAAATCTAACAATAATACAAGAAAAGGAACAAACGTAGCATGCCCGACCCCTCGACAGCATCTTCCCAAGCAAAAACAAGAGATCAGAAGGCTGAACACGCCCCATGCTCAATGAACATGGGGGCGTGCCCAAGTGTCTGCAGAAAAGACAAAGCTGTAGAAGCTTCTATTTCCGAACACGGGGGCGTGCCCAGCGGACATGGGGCCGTGGTCAACGCTAAGATTCGCAGAATCCAAGCAAATCTTGATAGTACGGATACGCTTCTGCACACGGGTCCGTGCCCAGCAGACACGGGGGGCGTGGTCAACTAATGCAGACAACTTCTGCACACGGGTCCGTGCCCAATGGACATGGGGCCGTGTCCGGGCTTCTGTGCAGGCTATAAATAGAGGTGCTTGGTTCACTTCAAAGGCATCCCTTGGCAAACCACCTCTCTCACACTTGACCCACCCACCATCACCATCACAACCCACATCCACCACCATCATCCATCATCCATCATAGAGTGTGTGTTGTAGTCTCGGGATCCAAGATTGATAGTAAGAGTTCTTGACAATCAAAGGCCATGTTTGCCTAAGTCTCTTACATCACTTGGTGAAGACAAGCATTTAGTGTAATACTTTCTATTTTTAATCTTTTCGCACTTTTTATTTGGTTATGTATTAATGACTTTAATAACTAGTTTCTTATGTTGAAGGTGAAACTTCCTTATCATTTGTCCGTGGTGTCTTGGCGTTATTTTACTGTCTATATAAAATAAAAGATTTACACCATTCATATCTCCACGGTCTATATGGAGATATGTTGGCTACCTGGTCGGGGGTTAAGGGAATGGTAAGCGTCTTGCCTTGTTCAGTGTATAGATCCTGCAAGGACCTGGGTTAAGCTTAGTAGGACCTCCTTCAATACCCACTGGTATTGGATGGCGGGGGATCGAATTTCTTGATCCCCTCATATGTAAACTACTATTAAAACATTAACCCGGCTACTTAGGATTGTATCCCTGCTGACTCAAACTACTTAGCCGAGGGTAACGTCACCTTCAAAAGAGGGGCCTACCACATTACGCATTAATAACTTAATTAATTATCTTTCAATAATCCAACCCTTTAGGATTGTATCCTTGCTGACTCAAACTACTGGGTTGAGGGTAACGTCACCTTCAAAAGAGGGGCCTACTACTATAACTAAGATAATCTCTTAAAAAGTGTAAAAGTGCGGAAATAATCAAAGGTTACACTAAAGGCGAGTCGGATCTAAGTGATTCATCTTGTCTATCTGTTTTTATTTTTTATTTATTTATTTTCAGCATTTTTAGTTTTTATTTTCATGTTTAAACATTTTTCTAAAATTTTGATTTGATTAGACGTTGAGGATAAACCGGTACTAAAAGCTCTTGTGTCCTTGGACGACCTCGGTATCTTACCAATGCTATACTACGCTCACGATAGGTGCACTTGCCCATATGTGTGTTTAGTGTTAGTAAAATATCGTGTTTTATAAATTTAAAATTTGACTAAAGTGTAAAAAGGGCTAAAAATATACATAAAAACCTATAACACTACACACGCATCAAGTTTTTGGCGCCGTTTCCGAGGACACAAGGATTTTAAGAAAGCTTAAAATCGACGGCCTAATCATTTTTTCAAAACCTTTTTAAAACGCGCGCACATTTTCTGCATTTTAGTTAGTTTTTGCATTTACAGTAGCCTAAACACGGGCCGTGTTCACTGAACACGGGGCCGTGCTGCACATTTTTTTGTAAAACACCCAGATACAGAGTCTGAACACGGGGTCGTGCTCACTGAACACGCCCCCGTGCTGCATAAAACCAGTTACTTTTATTAAAACGCGCAGATACAGAACCTGAACACGGGGCCATGTCCAGCCTCTGTTTCCGTTTTTATTTTTGTTTTCTGGTCTCGAGACTCTGTTTTGGTCTGCTGAGTGATTCTTATGGATCAATACTCAGGAGATTACAACTACACCTATGGGGAGGATGATTATAGGGAAGACTATTGCACCATTTGTGGTAACCCTCACTCGATACAATGTTGTGACTTATTTCAACCATCCACTTCATACACCTACTATGAGGAACCTAGGTACGAGCCATCAACTTCATACACATCCTATGAAGACCCAAGGTATGAACCTTCTCCCTCATACTCATATTTTGATGAACCAAGGTATGAGCCTTCATACTCATACTTTGAGGAACCAAGATATGAGCCTCCACCTTCATATGCTTATTATGAGGAACCATGGCGTGAACAACCCACCTCATATGAGTATTGTGAAGAACAAAATTACAACCCTTATCCATCATATAGTTACAATGAAGAACAATGGTGTGAACCATCTACTTCCTATGAGTATTATGAGGAACAAAGGATCGAACATCCGGATTCAAGCTTTGAGGATCCTGATCCTTACTCTATCACCCACATAGCCGATAAGATAATAGAACACCTTAAAACTATCGAACGTTGCATAAAAGAATCTCGCGCAAGGGAAGAGGAGTCCCGCGCAAGGGAAGAATTAACTTGTAATAAAGAAGAGATAGTTTAAAATGTAAAAATGGAAGAACAAGTAAGTGAAACACCGACAAATGAGTTAAAAAACGAGAAATGTGAGTCCGATAACGTTAAAATTCAAGAAGAGTCTAATTTTGAAAAAAAATAATCTCTTGTCACCTTCTTTCGAACATCATTGTTTAGTACCCACTCATGCTAAGTTTTTAAAAGAGTTAAACACTAACACTAAAATTGACGAAACGGTAAGCATTAAGTTAACAATTGATCAAACTTCTCTAATAAAAGAAGACCCATTTGAAATTAACATTACACCGGTTCCATGTTTTTTTTTCAAAACTCCTTTATTAGTAATGTCACAATTGATAAAGATCTTTGTGTTAATATAATGCCAAACTACATTATCAAAAAATTAAGTATTAGTGATTTTTCTCCACTTCAAATACCCATTTTTCTATCTAATCGGAAAGTAATACAATCAATAGGGGTAGTTGAGGATGTCTTGGTCCAAACCAACCAAATGGTAATCCCAACCGACTTTGTCATCCTTGATGACGCTCCTCTAGTATTGGGATGACCTTTTGTAAAAACCCACGAAGCTTTGAAAAAACGGAAGTACAACAATCTATCTATTTAATTAGGGGCATTTAAAAAGAGTGTCGATCTTGAGCGTTCAATGAAATATCCATTCGGCAATAATGACCCCCTAATTGAAGATGAAGATGAACCACCCGATACGAGAAAAGAAAATGACCACTTTGTTGAAGAAGAGGTCGCCCTAGAACAAACCTTTGTGATTCTTGACAAAAATGAGCAACCAAATAAGGAGTCTCCTAAAGACCCATCTCTTGAGCTCAAAGAACTCCCAAAAGATTTGGAATATGTTTTTCTAGACAAAGATGGTAAATCACCTGTAATTATTTCATCAAAATTAACTAGTTTAGAAAAAGATAAATTAATTACACTTAAAAAAAACACAAAAATGTGGTCGCTTGGAAGCTTGTAGATATTAAAGGAATAAGTCCTTCCATGTGCACGCACAAAATTTTAATGAATGATGATTATAAATTGGTAATACAACCACAACGTAGGGTAAATCCAAATGTCCAAGAAGTGGTTAAAAACGAAGTTATCAAATTACTTGACGCCGGACTCATTTACCCAATCTCCGATAGTGCTTGGGTAAGTCCCGTCCAAGTAGTTCCAAAGAAAGGAGGTATGACGGTAATAACTAATGAAAAAAATGAATTAATACCAACGAGAACCATCACAGGATGGAGGGTATGTATAGATTATTGTCGATTAAATGAAGCAACAAGGAAAGATCACTTTCCTTTACCCTTCATTGATAAAATGTTGGAAAGATTATCCGGTCACAAATTTTATTGTTTCTTAGATGGTTTTTCAGGTTACTTTCAAATCCCGATAGCACCCGAAGACCAAGAAAAGACAACATTTACATGTCCCTATGGAACTTTTGCTTATCGACGCATGCCTTTTGTTCTATGTAATGCCCCCGCAACCTTTCAACGTTGCATGCTGGCCATCTTCCATGATATGATAGAAAAGACAATGGAAATCTTCATGGACGACTTTTCTATCTTTGGAGATTCATACGACCAATGCCTCGATAACCTTGAACGAATGCTATCCCGATGTGAGGAAACTAACCTCGCCCTTAACTGGGAAAAATGCCATTTCATGGTAACGGAGGGAATAGTACTCGGTCACAAAATCTCAAGCGAGGGAATGGAGGTTGATCGAGCAAAAATTGACACTATTTCTCGATTACTGTTAGTGCAGTTGTCTGTCGACTTCATCTTCGTTCGAGTCTTAGATTAGTAATGAAAGATCAAGTCACGCAGTTCGAGTTAAACAGGAAACAAAGGTGAACAAGCCAGTTCAAACGAAGTGGACAACTCAAACGAAGTGGACTGTTCAAACGAAGTGGACAATTCAAACGAAGTGGACTGTTCAAACGAAGTGGACTGTTCAAACGAACTGGAAATGCCTGTTCAAACGAACTGGAAATAGTATAAATATGTGACTTGAGTTTTTCATTTGTAACTTTTGGATTCCGGTGCCAAAGTGCTGCCGAAGTGTCTCCAGCCTTGTAAACGCGTTCTAATCAATACAAGAGACAGTTAATATTGAATATCAAGCTGAAACAAAATCTGATTCATTGAATTCCGCCTTTGAATCAGTTTAGAGCTCTTCTGAAGACTCGTTCAGATCGATTCTCGATCCTACAAGTGGTATCAGAGCACAGGAGGAAGAGCTCTTGATATTTCAGCTCGATTTCATTAAGATTTCTGACTTCTACACCTTTCTGTCACGTATTTTCAAAATTAACCTAGATTTTCTGGTTAAAATGGTTTGAAATTGAAGTATATTGTGCGTGACTGTGATTTAAACAATTAGTAAAAGTATTCGACTAAAAATCAGATTAAATCTCAATCAATTTGATAAAAAAAACGATCAGTTCGTTTGAGACTTGTCTGATTCACACGAACAGAACTTTGATATCAGATCTACGACGATTCAGCGGACAATATTGAACGGAAATCACATCAGTGTGATCGGATTTTGTTATAGATCAATCCTTGAAGAATTCAGAACACAATTCGAATCAAATCTTGATAAAATCATGAATGTTTGGCTCAGTTCGTGTGGTTTAAGATCAGGTCGTTTGTATTTTTGACCTTATTTCAGACGAAGTAACCAAGTTCGTTTCAGTTCATACGAAGGGACCATCTTACTAGTTCGTTTGAATTGAACTCCGATTGTTTGAAAGTTCACACGAAGTGAACTTCTAGTTCGTCTGAAGTTCAATATCAGTTCGTTTAGAGAACTCAGTCCGTTTGAACCTCCTGTTCGCGTGAAATCCAGTTCGCTTGAAAGTTCATATCAATTTCAGTTCGTTTGAGAGTTCATTTCACACGAAGTAAAGTCTGAACCCCAGTTCGTCTGAACCTCAGTTCGTTTGAACCTCAGTTCGTTTGAGACAGATTGTTTGGAAAAGTAAACTTAACCAGATCGCTTAAGAGTCCAGTTCGACTGAACTTCAGTTCGTTTGAAGATTTAAGTTAGTTTGAGGGATTCTAGTTTGCTTCAGAGGTCAGATCGTTTGAAAGGTTCAGTCCGTTTGAAAATCAGTAAGGTCACACGATTTCAGTTCATACTAAGTAGTCAGTCCGTTTGAAAGAGTTCAAGAGTTCAGTTCTTTTAGAGGATCAGTTCGCTTGAAAGGTTATTTCATGTGAACCTAAGGTCATCAGTCCATTTGAGAAGGGTAATATCGCTTGAAGTATTTTCGTTTGAAAGCCGAGTTTGTGAAATTGTTTACCGAAAACATGGATTTTGAAGAAGTGTTTGCATATGTGCATTATGAATCTCAGCAGTATATTCCGACAAAGAAAGAAGTAGAAACAGTCTTAGCAAAAGAAGTTGTTGAAAAAGGTCCGGTTTTTGATTATTCGTCTGATGAAGAGGGTGACAAGTATGAAGAAGAAATCCAAAAACTTGAAAATCTTAAACAACAACTTCCATCTGATCAACGTAGTGGAAAGTTATTTTATGCCGATAAAATTGAAAAATTGAAAGAAAAACAAGATGCAAAAAGAAAGAATCAAAAGGCAGTGATTGTTAAAGAAGAGATCAGAGCTGAGCAGATTGAACAAGTTCCATCGGTCAAGGTTGAGAAAGTAGAATCTGAAAAACCTGTATCTGTGAAACCTGAACCAGTGTTAAAGAAAGTGGTTTTCAGAAGACGCACCTATTTTTGATCATTCATCAGAAGAAGAGAGTAAGGAGGAAAGTGTTCATGAGGAAAAGAAACAGGTTGAAAATATTTCAGCTTTAAAGGTTGAGACAAAAGTTGATGATAAACATATTCTTGTTTTGCTGAAAAATTGTGAGATGTTGAAATTTGTAAATGACAAACTCTTGAAGGATGTTGAGAGTTTGTCATTAGAAAACAAAAATCTAAAAAAATCAGAAAATGTTTTGAAAAATCAAATTCACAATTTGGAAAATGAAAAAGTAAAAATTGAGAAAGATTTTCAAAGTCAAATAAAAATTTTAGAAGATGAGAGAGATTTATTTGGTAAAAACAATCTTGAAAAACAAATTGCGATAAATTCTCATCTTGAAAAGATTATTTGACTTGAAAAGGAAGCAGAGTGTGCTCAAAAGAAAATCAATGAATGGGAAGAAAAGTTGAAGGTTTTTGTGAATACTTCAACTATTCCTTGCTCAAAACCAGTTAATTCTGTTCCAATAAGTGACAATGTCACAAACTTTGACAAAGTCAAAGTTGAAGATTGTGATGAGAAATCTGATGATGAAAATGAAAAAATGAAGAAAAAGAATTTATTTTTGAAGTTAAAAGAAAAGTTTCAAGAAACTGTTCCACAATCAACTGAAAAGGGAGAATGCTCTAAGCAAAAACCTTTGAAGAAGAAAGTGGAACAAAAACAAAAAGAGAAAAGTTATAAAAATGTTCAAAAAGAAAATAAAAGTTCATCAGATCAATCATCCAATCGCAATCAAAAATTACAAAAAGTAAAAATTCAAAATTCAAAATTTGTTGGTAATAAGTGGTGCAGGTTGGACCACAGTGCTCAAAAGTCAAATCCAGCAAACAAGAGGAGCAAGGATTATCACCAAGCCAAACAGTGCTATGATCTGAATGTTTGGACTGAAAATGGTGATTGGTACGATAACAGAGTGTGTTACCGATGTGGTTATCAAGGACACATTGCTGTTAACTGCCAAAGTTGGAGTTATGAAAGCCAGGAGATGCATCAGAACCTGAAGAGAGCTTAAATTGAAAAAGCCAGGATTTAATTTCAATGGTGATAACAAATTCCAGACGGCGATCCCAGCTTGATGATAGGGGGAGTCTGACGAGAGTTAGAGCCAGAGAAAGATCCGGGTTCATGATTCCAGGAAGAGTTCCTGAAGAAGACCGATCAAGATTGAAGAGTCGTCATGATGAAGACTCTCACTGAAGATTCCGTCAACATTCAAGGGGGAGTCTGTTAGTGCAGTTGTCTGTCGACTTCATCTTCGTTCGAGTCTTAGATTAGTAATGAAAGATCAAGTCACGCAGTTCGAGTTAAACAGGAAACAAAGGTGAACAAGCCAGTTCAAACGAAGTGGACAACTCAAATGAAGTGGACTGTTCAAACGAAGTGGACAATTCAAACGAAGTGGACTGTTTAAACGAACTGGAAATGCCTGTTCAAACGAACTGGAAATAGTATAAATATGTGACTTGAGTTTTTCATTTGTAACTTTTGGATTCCGGTGCCAAAGTGCTGCCGAAGTGTCTCCAGCCTTGTAAACGCGTTCTAATCAATATAAGAGACAGTTAATAGTGAATATCAAGCTGAAACAAAATCTGATTCATTGAATTCCGCCTTTGAATCAGTTTAGAGCTCTTCTGAAGACTCGTTCAGATCGATTCTCGATCCTACAATTACCACCCCATCCTCCGTTAGAGCTATCCGAAGTTTCCTAGGGCATGCCGGATTTTATAGACGATTTATCAAGAACTTTTCTAAAATCTCAAGGCCTCTAACAAAATTACTTGAAAAAGATACCCCTTTCATCTTTGACAAGGATTGCAATCAAGTATTTCTAACACTAAAAGAAATGCTAGTCAATGCACCTATCATGATAGCGCCTGATTGGAAATTACCTTTCGAAATCATGTGCGATGCAAGTGACTTTGCAGTTGGAGCCGTCTTGGGACAAAGAAAAGATAAGCATTTTCACCCAATTTATTACGCTAGTAAAACCCTTAACGACGCACAAGAAAATTACACAACAACAGAAAAAGAGTTACTAGCCGTGGTATTTGCTTTTGATAAATTTCGTTCTTATCTTGTTCTTTCTAAAACAATAGTCTATACAGATCATGCAGCCATTCGATATCTCTTCAAGAAACAGGATGCTAAACCACGTTTGATTCGGTGGATTCTACTCCTCCAAGAATTTGACATTGAAATCAAAGACAAAAGAGGAGCAGAAAACACCGCAACAGATCATCTTTCGCGCTTGGAAGACCCAGCTTTGGAGGCAACCAGGGATGAGCAAATAAATGAAAAGTTCCCAACGGAGTCCCTGGAAATGGTGGAATACCGAGAAGAACCATAGTACACCGACTATGCTAACTACCTAGCTAGCGGTATAGTCGCAAAAGGATGGCCACATCATTAAAGAAAGAAATTCTTTGCCGATGTAAAGAATTATTTTTGGGATGATCCTTATCTTTTCAAAATGTGTGCCGATCAACTCATCCGCCGATGCGTACATGGTAGTGAAGCAAGAAGAATTCTCCGCCATTGTCATGAAGGTCCATACGGAGGACATCATGGTGCCGCTAGTACCGCATGAAAGGTATTTTATTCAGGATTTTATTGGCCAACCATTTACAAAGACGCCCAAAGTCTTGTCAAGATATGTGACGCCTGCCAAAGATCAGGTAATATTACTTCCAAAAACGAAATGCCACAAAATGGCATTCTTGTTTGTGAAATTTTTGATGTGTGGGGACTCGACTTTATGGGACCCTTCCCACCGTCAAAAGGAAACAAATATATACTTGTGGCGGTAGATTACTTGTCTAAATGGGCCGAGGCCGAGGCACTTCCAACAAATGATGGAAGAGTCGTGGTAAGATTTCTGAAAAGATTATTCTCTCATTTTGGAACACCAAAAGCATTAATTAGTGATAGAGGTACCCATTTTTGTAACCATCAACTTGAAATTTTTTTAACAAGATATGGGGTCTATCACCGGGTCTCAACGGCATATCACCCTCAAACAAACGGACAAGCCGAACTGACTAATAGAGGTTTAAAATGAATACTCGAAAAAACCGTAGGTCTAAATAAAAAAGAATGGGCCGATAAGTTAGACGATGCTTTATGGGCTTTTCGAACTGCTTATAAAACAACAATAGTACAACCCCATATAAGCTCGTCTATGGAAAAAGCTGTCATTTGCCAGTAGAAATAGCACACAAGGCCTACTGGGCAATTAAAAATGTAAACTTAGACTTAGAAATTGCCGGTAAAAATAGATTTTGCCAATTAAATGAATTAGACGAATTAAGAAATTATGCATATTCTAACTCCGAAATTTATAAGGAAAGAATAAAAAAGTTTGCATGATAAACACATTAAACCTAATGAATTTCGGGTAGGAGATCAAGTTCTATTGTTTAATTCACGACTTCGATTGTTTCCTGGTAAATTTGTTAGTGCATTACGTCTATTGACTTTGTCTTGTATAATGTAATAGAATAGGATAGGATTTCCAGTGCACGTGTTTCGAGAATCAAAGTTTAGAGTTTAAGATGTTGATTCCGCTCCAAATGGCAAAGAGTCATTTCGAGCGAAATCAGAATCTTCTGATTCCGCCCGAAAGTGCTCAATGTCATTAGGAGCGAAATCAGACTCCTATATATAGTGCACTTGCAGTTTCATTTGGTACGACTTCCGAATCTGTAACGAAGTGCTGCCAAAATCTGTTCAGGTTGTAATTGATGTTAAAATCAATATAAGTAATAGATTTAAGAGTATCAAGCTGTTTTCAAGTCCAGTTCACTGATTCCGCCTTTGAACCAGATATAAAACTCTTCTGAACGACTCAGTCGGGTCCAACAACGATCCTACAAGTGGTATCAGAGCTAGTTGGAGGAGTTTTGCAGTTTACAGCTGAATTTCATTGAAATTTCTCTTTTCTACACCTTCTTTCTTCATCAGAACGAGATTTAACGGTCAAAACTGGTTCAAAATTTCACAGACTGTGTATAATTGACTATTAACAAATCCCTGAAAGTTTCATTGTTAAAATCGGATTAAAATGGACAAAATGGACCTCCGAACTGATTCCGCTCGAACTGGATAGTTTCTGATTTCGCTCCAAATTGTCTGGTCCAGCTTCAAAAGTCTGATTTCGCTCCAAAGACTTGCTGATTTCGCTCCAGGGATACCTCTAATCTCAGATTCCGCTCCAATTGTTTTCTGATGATTCCGCTCCAGAAAGATTGTTTGTGATTTCGCTCCAAAGCAAATTCAGCTTGAAAAGTCTAATATCGCTCCAAAGTTTTCTGATTGATTTCGCTCCAAGTGTTCAAATTGTTTATTCCGCTCCAAACAGTCTTCAAACAGATTCCGCTCGAAGTGTTAAACATCTAATTCCGCTCGAAGTGTTAATCAACTGATTTCGCTTCAACTGGTCGACTTGTGATTTCGCTTGTGTTGTCAAACAAAGTGATTTCGTTTGAGTTTTCTATTTCGCTTGAAAAAGGATTTTTCGTGACAATCGAGTGTCAGTCTGTTTTCAGAATATTTGATATTGTTTGTACTGATTGTGTTTGTTTGATTGTTTGTCCAGGTTTACATCAGGGCTGAAGAATTCTACAACACATTTTTCAATGCATTCACATCCGAATCGTCCGAGATTGCAAATGTTACACCAAAAACCATCACAAAAGCTATCAATGAGAACATCAAGCATGATAACTTCTATGGAACACACTCAAAGCCACCAACTCTGGAGAGCATTGAAGATTATACATGGTGGAAAGAACGTTTTCTCAATTGGGCGAAAGCGTATGCTCACGAAAGCTGGTTTTGCTTAGAGTTTGGATACGAAAGGCCAAAAGATGATAAAGGCGAAGAACTTTCATTCAAGAAGTTATCAAGGGAAGATAAATCTGAGTTTGCTGCCGAACAAAGAATGATTGCTTTGATCCAGTCTGCAATCAGAAATGATATTTTTGCGTTGCTGAATCATGATGGGTCATCTAAATCAGTTTGGGAAGCTTTACGTGTTAAAGCTGAGGGGGGTAAACAGATAAAAAAGAACAAAATTGCTTTACTTAAAAAAGAATTTGATCTGTTTGATAGTCTAAAAGGAGAGACAGTGAGACAAATGATTGAGAGATTTTGTCATCTTAAAATTGAACTTGAGAGATTTGAGATAGTGAAAACAAGAGAGGAACTTATAGATAAAGTGATTGAAGCGTTACCACGAGCTGATCAGTGGCAAACGTTTGTATTTATTTTGAAAAATGATGCTTTATATGATACAATTTCTCTTGATGCATTGTTTGAAAAGATAGAGAGTCATGATATGGAGCTACAAAAGCAAAGCAAAATGATTGGTTCTTCACATCAACAGAATGTTGGATTGTATTACAAAGGCAGTGTACCTTCGGAGAAAGGTGTTGGTTCACCAAAGACAGCATTCAGTGGTGAGAAGATGAAAGAACCTCAAACAACTTCAACAAGTCATCATTCTGGATATCATTCATCTTCGAAATCAAATTCTGATGAAGCTGAGGAGATTCTATGCAACATCGCTCTCAAACTGAAGAATTCTCCGTCGATGAGCATCAATGCAGCTAAGCAGCAAATGAGTTTCCTTGCATCTGTTTTGGAATTGTATGAAGGTCTTGTAGCTGGAAAAATTGGAAACTCCGAATTAACCAAAGAAGACTACGATCAGATTGATCCGGAAGAGATGGAGCTCATTAACATTCGTTGGTGCTTAGCAAGTTGCATCCGAAGAGCGCAGAGGTATATGGAGATTACTGGGAAACAATCTCTTGGAGGTGCATCAACAAAGCTTGGATTCGATAAATCCAAAGTGACTTGCTTCAAATGTAAGCAGAAAGGTCATTTCAAGAGAGAATGCACTAATTCTGCAGTTGGTGGAAATGAACATCCATTCAATGATGATTACTACCGAAAGGAAATCTACCATCGAAGCAGAGAAGAGCCTAAGATGATTGAAGATAAACCTAAATCGAGAGCTTGTTTTGTAATCCAAGATGATGAAGGTTTTGATTGGTCAGAGATATGTCCAGAAGAAGATCGTTTGGAGAATGTTCGAAAAACAGCTCATGGGAAAGCTATAACAGAGGAAAGAAAGTTTGTTTTTGTTGCTGGAATCCGTGAAGAAAACAATGAAGATAAAGATAAAGCTAAAATGAAGGAGAAAACCAGAGAAGAGATTCTGGAAGAAAAGACCTACAGAGAAAGAAACATTGTGTTGAACAGAATGGATGAAATGCAAGAAGAGTATGAGAGTGTCGTGAGCAACAGAAGATGGGATAAAAAGAGAGAGTGTTACTTCAACAAAGAAGGAGAACCAGTTGTTCCAAAGAAAGACATAATCTTTGATGATGTTCTTCTCATAATTCCTTTGAGAGCTGAATACTATAGAAATGTATTGAAAGATGACACATATGCTAAAAGGCATGAAAAGGAGATCAGATATGCTATGACATCTTGTCTGAGAAAAAGGGATGAAGAGAGAATGAAGAAGAGTGTTGAAGAGTTGGTGAACAATCTGAAGAAAGTTGCTGAAGAGGTTAAAGCAGAAGCTGTTGAAGTTGAGGTTGTGAAGGAAATCAAAAGTGAAGAAGTTGTTGTGAATGAAGAGGTTAAGAAAGTAGTTACTGAAGAACAGCAGATTTGTGAAGAGGTGATGAAAGAAGAAGAAGAAGTAAAGAATGAGAATTTGGAAGCTGGTAATGTTGGTGATGAAGTCGGTGTTGAAGAAAAGCAAGATGATGCTGATCAGATGCAAACTGAGGCAACTGCATCAAAGACCGAAGTGCCAATCACTGAGGTACATTATGATTCTAAAATCTTAAAACCGATTGATCAGTGCAAGAAATGCATGGAACCGTGCAGAGCTTGTACTGAAAAAGATGACCAATTCAGAACAAGAGATCTTGAATTTACTCAAATTGAAAATATTTTTAAAGAAAAATGCAAAGAAATGCTAGAAAAAGAAAAAGTTTTAAAAGAAAATGATGAAAAATTTTCAGAAAAATGTAAAAAGTTAGAAACAGAAAATGAAGTTTTGAAAGAAAATGTTTCTAAAATGACAGAAGAATGTTCACAAAAAGAAATTGTTTGTCAAGAAATGAAGAAAGAATATGACTCAATGAAATTAGCATATCATATTACGAAAGAGTCATACGAAAAAGTGAAAGATGAAATGAAATATGCTCAATCAAGAATGAATTATCTTTCTGAAACAACTAAAGAGCTTAAACGAATGTATTCTATAAAACAAGATGTTGTTAATTCTTATATTGAGGATGTTCCTAAGCTAAAGCGACAGATTGCTGATTTAGAACAGGATAACAACAAGTTGAAAAGTTATCACGTGTCGTCATATGTGCTTGAACGTATTTTCAATATAAAACCGGGAGATGGTGAGTCTAAGCAAAACAAGAAAGGCATTGGCTCAGAGTTTCATCAAGTTCCACCACCGGGAAAATTTGCATTTTATGATGAGGAAAAGGTCGAAAAAGCTTTCAACATGGTAGATCAATTGCCAGACAACATTGACATAACCTATTCCAAATCTGATGATTCTCATGATTCAGAGGTGGTAGGTAAAGTTGTTGAAAGTGTGTTGAAAGAAGAGTCGATTGATACAGGTAAATCTGAATCACAGGATGAAGATGAAGGAAATCTTCATGATAGTTATCTGAAAAACACAAAATCCGAGAAAAGTTTGAATGATGATTCAAAAGGATTGGTTTATACCATGATTGGATCGGACAAATTGTTCTTAGATGTTGTATTCCCGATTCAGAATGTGATTTCAGAAAAGGTTGATAAAGTTTTCAAAATGGTTGAGATTGAGAAGTCTGAGATTTCAAAGTTTGCTGGTAAGAGTCATAGAGGTTCGTATAACAAATCTAGTTTCAAGAAGAAAAACATGAAGGCTGGGTTGGGTTATAAGAAGAAACAAAATTGGAAGAAAAATGAAGTGCCAACTTATCAAGCAAAAATGAGTTTTGTTAAAGGAAAGAGTTTAGCTGAAGAAAAAGAACTTAAAATTGGACAACCGTCTATTGAAGAGTTCTTAGCTCAAAAGAAAAAGCAACAACCACAGGTCAAAGATGTTTCCATGAGAACATGTTTTAAATGTGATCAAAAAGGACATCTTGCTCGCAAGTGTCTAAATCTGAAACTTGTGGATGTTGACTTAAAGAAGATTGATGCTGACAAACAAAAATCTGAGAATGTGAGACAAAGGTCAACCAGATTTGATTCAAAACAAACTTGGAGGTACAACACAAACAAGTTTGCTTCGAATCAAAACTGGAAATCAAACCCGAACAGGTTCGATTTTAGACAGACTTGGAATTCTCACACACCCAGAGTCAGAACAACTCAAAGTTGGAAAACAACTGTTGATATGACAAAACCACAAGAATTCTGGAAACCAAAAGTTGTTCAAAAACAAAATGTTCAAAAAGAGTCTCATTTTTATAGAAGAGGTACGCCGAAAGCTCAAACATGGTCTATTAAGAAACAAATGACTTCGGTAAAAGATGAGAAAGTTGAAGTAAAAGTTGAAAAGATTTTTGTGAAAGATGACAAAGATTTTCTGAAATTGAATGAAAATTATTGTGTTGAAATGCCTAAGGTTCAACAGACCTGGGCTAAATTGTTCAAGTAATTGAGTAGTTTGTTTGTGCAGGTGCTCATGGAAATTGAAGATTGTGAGCTTGGAATTCAGAGCAGCCTGGCACAACAAGAGGAGGAGGCTGTTGCTGGATCCTGTGTTGGTTGAAACAGGAAGTTTATTTTCATTCTGTACATAAATAAACAATATTTTCAAAACCCTAAAAATTGAAAATTTTGAAAAACCAAAAATATGTTTTGTTATTGTCAAAAATATTTAAAAATACAAAAATATGTGTTGATTGAATACGCCGAAACCCTCACGGCTGAACAAACATGATTAATTTCACAAGATTGAAAAACGGTTTTCAAACTGTAAATATCAATGTGTTGTAAATCATGGGGGTATGTTATTCTCTGCAAATCAGGGCATGAGAAGCAGAAAATGGATGGCGAGATAAAGCTATCAGTGTTGGTTGTCAAATTTTTCATTAAATGATTTTGCATTTTAGGGGGAGTAATATTGTTAAAAAATACAAAAACATTTGAAAATTTGAAAAAGCCAAAAACATGATAAAATTAAAAAAATGAGTTTTTGCGTAAAAAGAGAAAATGATAGTACATCAGTAGACAGTTACAGTACGCTAAAGAATTGGAAAGTTTAAATGTGTTAAACGATCTCACCGTGGATGTGTCGGTAGATTTTTATACATTTAGTAAACTTTTTCGGGATATAAACCTAAATTCAAACTTGCTTATTTAGTGGGGAACACTACTTGGATATATAGGTAACCCCTGAAATCCCGTTTGAAAGATCCCTCTTTCTGAGATACTAGGTCTTTATACTCAGTGATATCTGGGGTATTATCCCGGGACTTCTGATTTTGCGGAAGCAATGGCCTAGTCCCCGGAGAATACTTTCTGCTTGCTTGAAATATAGCGCCGCCCTCAGCAAATTGATGAAACAATAAAATTGATAGTCATTGCTGTTGTAATACAAAAAGCTCCTCTAAAGGGGACACACCGAAAAGTCGAGCCGTCATCTCTCTGCTGAACGGAAGTTCTGACCTGAGCTCTCACGGTTTCGTACTATAATTTATTCCCCTTACAGATATCATCTAGGTATACTCACCTGTAAGACTGAATATTGGGATCTGGATACGGGAGTATATTCAAGAGGTGGGACACATGAATGAGTTTAAGTTTTTAAAACACCTAATTCGTATCCTGAATCAGTTGAAGTTTGTGTGAAAATTTAAGTGGACCAGTATATCGACAATCTAAGTGAATTGTTTAATTCTTAATGTGTAACTAAGCTCAACGGTACTTGTGACTTGTCAAAAACTAATATGATCCTCTGACGCATACTCAAACAAAAATATTGTCTGTAAATATGTTTGTACATATTTATTTATTGCTTTATATTTTCAGAAAAATACAAAAAGATTTTTGATTCTGCTTTATTTTCGACAACCGATGTCTAAGATGCTGATTTTCAAAATATAAGTAAGCTGATTGTGTTTCTGAAAATAAAACAAGTTCATTAATTTGAAACTTGAATTAAAAATTAAAAATTCAAAAACAGTTTGTGATATCTCCAAGGTCATTAGTTTGGACTTGGATGATTAACTGTGAGGGAGTTGGATTCTTTAATGCTGCTAAATCATTTAGTTTGTTGATAAGGGGAGTGAATTACAGAATTTGATTGATAATATGAAAACATTGTATTTATAGATGTTTGAGTGTTTGCAGATAGTCCAGATTACGATCCCGAGAGCAGAGTCTAAGGGGGAGTCTGAAGACAAGCTTGAAGCAAGAGGGAGCTTGTATATGGAAAGCTAGGTGTCGATCCCAAAGCACGGAAGCTTGACGAAAGGGGGAGCCTGAAGCTGATGGAAGGAGAGAATGATTGATAGATGCTTATAATGTTACAACTTGAATGAGAAGGCAGAATGATCAAGACCGAAGATGTGTCATATTAGAGACTAGACACTGAAGACTTCGTCAATATCCGAGGGGGAGTCTGTTAGTGCATTACGTCTATTGACTTTGTCTTGTATCATGTAATAGAATAGGATAGGATTTCCAGTGCACGTGTTTCGAGAATCAAAGTTTAGAGTTTAAGATGTTGATTCCGCTCCAAATGGCAAAGAGTCATTTCGAGCGAAATCAGAATCTTCTGATTCCGCCCGAAAGTGCTCAATGTCATTAGGAGCGAAATCAGACTCCTATATATAGTGCACTTATAGTTTCATTTGGTACGACTTCCGAATCTGTAACGAAGTGCTGCCAAAATCTGTTCAGGTTGTAATTGATGTTAAAATCAATATAAGTAACAGATTTAAGAGTATCAAGCTGTTTTCAACTCCAGTTCACTGATTCCGCCTTTGAACCGGATATAAAACTCTTCTGAATGACTCAGTCGGGTCCAACAACGATCCTACAAAATTAAAGTCTAGATGGTCAGGACCTTTTTCCATCTCCCATATTTTCCCACACGGTGCAGTCGAAATTAAATCTCGAAATGGAATTCCATTCAAAGTCAATGGCCAACGCCTGAAGCTCTATCAAGGATTTATTAAGGATGAAGAGGAAGAAATCTCGCTTCAAACGGTCGAAGAATTAAACAAAGGTTCAAGCATCAACATCATACCTGGTAAGTTACGAACAATCGGGAAAACATCTAAATCGGTAAGTTTTCTAAAACTAAAGTTTTGGGAAACAGGGCACTCACACGAGCACTTAAAAAATAATAATATAATTGCCCGCCCACGGGGCCGTGCTCAGCGAGCACGGGGCCGTGTCCGCGCAACTGTAGGGATAAAACCCCCTTTTTTCCTTCACTTTCTTCACTCCACACGCCCCGTTTCCCCAAAAACTCTCTGATTCCGGCGATATTTTTCTGCAGATTTCGACGTTTCCCTTTCTTCTAACAACGTCAAGGTATGATTGTATCCTCCAAATAATTTTGATTAAGTACTTGCATGTAGTTTAACATCAAGATTTGGGGAAAAATCTAGGGTTCTTCAACTTGAACCGGATCGAACCTCAAATTTTTGCATAAATCTGTTAGCATTAGTTTAGATACATGTTATAGGAAGTAAATCAACTTGTATTGTTTGTAGATTCGCCCGATTTCTCACAAAAACCCCAAACCCTTGTTTTTGAACCGAAAAAGATAAAATTGAAGGGGTAAACAGTTTGTTTTGGGAAAACCGGCACTTGGGGTTTCATTTTCGGGGAAAACCGCCCCTACTGGACCAAAAAATTTCAAGTTTTTGGGACCGGGTCGAAAAATGGGATTTTTGGGAAACAGACGTCTGGACACGGGGTCGTGTCCAGCCAAATCCAGGCGAACTCGGGGCGTGTCCGCTGAACACGGGGCCGTGTTCAGCCGACTGTTTTCAGTTTTCTCCGAGAATTTCACTGTTTCTTGCTAATTGTTTGGTGTTTTCTTTCAGACGGCCAAGAAATTTACCAGATTCAATGCAAATGAGTTGGATGCTCAAGCAAGATACGATGTGCTAAGAACTAGGCCCGAGGAGTATCCACGACAAGTATGCATGGATCTTCTAGAAACAGTGATCCAGATAGACCGCTTCAACAACATTGTCACCGGCCCACTACGAGCTGCCCTTTGCACTCGACTTCGCTCTGTGCATGAATACAACATGGAATTTTACAGCACGTTCGTCTTCAAGACAGAGCTGAACCGTTTGATATTGAAGGGGTAGAGTTCCGTTGTGGAGGGACCACGTACAGGATCTCAATCGCTCAATTTGGGGCTCTAGTGGGGTTGTGCTCGAAAGAGGATGCTGGGGATGAAGAGAACACCGGCGGTCTCTGCGAGCTTCAAGAAAATCAACGCCAAGCTGCATGGGCTCAAATCGGAGAGGGTCACTATAACCCAAGCCGAACTAAGAGTACACAATTGAGAGACCCTCTTTACCGCTACATCCATAGGGTCCTCACCTACTCTCTTAGCTAGAGGCACGACAGCAGCGGCGTTGTAGGGTTACGAGATCTGCTAGTTCTCCATTGCATTCACACCCGTACCAACCTTGATGTTCCATACTTGCTACTCCGTAACATGCACTGGAACTAACTTGCTACTCCCCCAACTCCTATCTTCTTCGGAGGGTGGATTTACAGCCTTTTCAAACACTTTGTTGATAGGATGCCGAGGTCTTTCCAAAAGAGCCCATGGTCGGTGAAAGTAGACATGGTCATATGCCGCTCCATGAACTTGATTTAGGAAGCAGATGACGGGATGATCAGTTTTCAAAGGGTTCAAGGGCATGCATGGAACCCACAAGAAGCACTCGTCTTACACGCTCCACACATCCGTCCTCCTCCTCAGTACCACTACCAGCACCAGGGTGATCCGGGTCAATCCTCCTCTCAAGGAGGCGGTTTTCCTAACTTTCAAAGCTTACATTATTTATTGCAGGAAAACCTTATGTGCACCAGGAACACCTACAACATGGCCAGCAATACATACGCCCGGGTCGGAGTAATAGAGAGAAACATCTCCGAGATGCAGGATGACATTAGAAACATCCGGGAGTATATGGCGGGCCACGGAGGAGGTGATGATGATGAAGACGAGGACATGGATTGAGCGGGAGGAGTTGGAGGTAGCACCCCATGGTTGGAGGTCTCACAGGTTAACCCCCTTATCTCATGAACAATTTCTGGCCTGTGTGCCACTTGTTGAACAATTTACTTCCTTTAACACTTTTTATTTTCTGCATTTCTTTTCTTTTTAACTTGTGGTGTGGATGATTAAACTTTGGTAATTTAGGATGTTTGTTATTGTTTGGTGTGGTATTTATTAGTAAAACAGGTACCTACGAGGCTTAAGGCACTAAACATTAGTGCTACTAAAGCCGGGACAGCAAAACCGAAGGCAGAAACCTGTTTTACATTTTTGCAGTTTGTCCACACGGGGTCGTGCTCAGCCGACACGCCCCCGTGCCCAACGCCCAGACCTGTTGTTTGTCAAAATTATGCAGATTTTTGTTCAACATAGGGTCGTGTTCACCGGACACACCCCCGTGTCCACCTTCTGTAAGTTCCCGTTACTAGCAATCTGACCACGGGGCCGTGCTCAGCGAGCACGGGGCTGTGTCCAGATGCCCAGTAACATAAAATTTTGTTTTTAACACACATTTTACACATTCAATCAACCTAAAAACTTATTTTTGGGACACATTGAGGACAATGTGTAATTTAAGTGTGGGGGGATGCTAAAACCTTAAATTTTGCAAGTCCTAATTACAAGCCTTACACAAAACTCTATTGGAACCGCTAATCACCCCAAATTTTTTCAAAAACTTTTCATTTTTTTTACTTGTCATGGTTTAATTTGGGAATAAAAAGTTCTAAAAAGGTTATATTTTTACAAATTTACAACCGATAGCGTCGTGATAAAAAGAACCAACATAAGAAAATTATGAAACGGCATGACAAATCTAGTTAAAATTTGATTATATATACTTGATCACATCAAAACCCTTTCCTATAAAAAGTGAGTTTTGAGCCTTGTTGAGCATACAGATACACATCTTTAAAACTAAATGCTCATTTTTCGTTTCTTGTGTGAATAGCCGCTTGGTTTCTTACGACTCTAGAACTTGCCATGACAATACATTCCCGGTCCTTACCAACTTAAACCCAAGTAAGTAAATGATGGAGGCATTAGGACTAACCCTTTTTCTTTCAACACCATTATTTTTCTTTTTTTTACCACCTACCAAAAATCACCCTAGTTAACCCCTTTGAGCCTAAACCTTTTCATTTCAAAACCCACAAAACAAACACCCTTTACCCACCAAAACCCTTTATTTTAGTAAAAAGCTCGGTTTTTCATGTGACGTTCCTTATAAAAAAAATGATGAAATCAAGAAATAAACAAACAAGTTCATCAAAAAGAACCTTGTTTGAAAAAAAAATGCTTCATTAGAATAAAAAGTCACAAAAATATTTTTTTTTACGAAAACCGACGCTTTTTTACGTCTTTCGCCCTTTTCTACTAACCACTAACCCAAAACCACCTACCTTTAACCCAAGCCTAACCCTTCCCTAAAGTCCTCTTGATATTTACAAAGGTGTATAGTTAAAAAGGAGGAGGTTTGATTGCTTGGCAAGCATATGGTAGAAGTAAGTTCCATGCCGGTCCCGAGTGTTTCACAAAAATACATCTTCGGCCGAGAGTTGAGTGATCTCCCGTGAGGTATGTGAACTTGTATATAAATGGAATTTTAAAGAGGCATGTTATGCCCAAATAAGTAATTTCTCTTATGTAATGTTTTAATTAAATCATAACGAATAGGATTGTAAATAAAATAAAAATAAAACCTAATAAAGATCTGGAATCCCGACACTCAAGACAAGCCCAAAACTTCTCTTCTACCCATTCCATTTGGGTGTGTAAGCCACATTAAAAAGAGTTTTGCTTGAGGACAAGCAAAGTTTCAAGTGTGGGGGTATTTGATGTGTGTAAAATGCAACATATAAATTACATCAAATGAGGCATAAAACTAACCCTTTTTAGTACTAATGTTGGAAAAAGTGTGCTGTTGTCTTCCTTTTGTATTTTCAGGGTTAAAAGAGCTTAAATGAACAAAAGAAGCAAAAATGCAGCCAAATCTAACAATAATACAAGAAAAGGAACAAACGTAGCTTGCCCGACCCCTCGACAGCATCTTCCCAAGCAAAAACAAGAGGTCAGAAGGCTGAACACGCCTCGTGCTCAATGAACACGGGGGCGTGCCCAAGTGTCTGCAGAAAAGACAAAGCTGTAGAAGCTTGTATTTCCCAACACGGGGGCGTGCCCAGCGGACACGAGGCCGTGGTCAATGCTAAGATTCGCAGAATCCAAGCAAATCTTGATAGTACAGATACGCTTCCGCACACAGGGTCGTGCCTAGCAGACACGGGGACGTGGTCAACTAATGCAGACAAACTGCATTTAATGAAGAAAGAGAAGATGGATGGACACGGGGCCGTGCCCAATGGACACGGGGCTGTGTCCGGCCTTCTGTGCAGGCTATAAATAGAGTTGCTTGGTTCACTTCAAATGCATCCCTTGGCAAACCACCTCTCTCACACTTCACCCACCCACCACCACCATCACAACCCACATCCACCACCATCATCCATCATCCATCATAGAGTGTGTGTAGTAGTCTCGGGATCCAAGATTGATAGTAAGAGTTCTTGACAATCAAAGGCCATGTTTGCCTAAGTCTCTTACATCACTTGGTGAAGACAAGCATTTAGTGTAATACTTTTTATTTTTAATCTTTTCGCACTTTTTATTTGGTTATGTATTAATGACTTTAATAACTAGTTTCTTATGTTGAAGGTGAAACTTCCTTATCATTTGTCCGTGGTGTCTTGGCGTTATTTTACTGTCTGTCACACCCCCAAAATCCACATGCGGAATACCACCGCTTGGAGGCGTGACTGACCAGGATCCAGCCACCAATTATACTGAGTATTGGTTAAGAGTAAGAATGTTCATCAACCAAAATGGTTAGTAAACATTAAGGTGTAATAGTTTAAGTTCAAATGACATTTTAAGTAAGTAGCGGAAGCACAAGCCAAATAGTTTCGAAACAAAGTTCATAGTTCAAGATTATTTAAAACCCAACACATGGGTTTAGACGACCACTACACTTCCCAAGCTGCAAGCTCCTGAATCACTGGGTACCTGCAAAGCATGCAGTAGGGTATCAACAAAAAAATGTTGGTGAGTCCACGTGTTGTCCAGTTTTTAATTATCAAAAACTTGTTTCACCAGTTAATTAATCCGTTTATACATGCGATGGGGAGCTACCCCATAAGTAAGCGACTAAACTGTTTTTACAATACCGAATACTATTCATCCGTACGTTTCCGTAGAGTGCCCCGTTTGACAATGTTCTATCATCATCGACGGTTGCCAGAGTACATTAGTTCACGCCCGATCCCATACGCGGGCACGGTGTGAGGTTGGTGAGACCTAAATAGCGCTATCAACTAATAACCCGTTCGCCTGACCCCGGCGACTAATCGGTACTAAGAAGTGAGGACTTGAGTGATAGAGTTTTGTTTAGTGTTGCTTGTTGCATCCAGTATAAACAGTATTTAACTAAAAGTCCCATTTAAGGGGAGAGAAGTAGGTTTGTATCCCTTACGAGGGGATAGCGTTGTTTAAGTTTCCGTTTCCCAACCACCGGGAACGCATGCTTTATTGGTTGTGAACTCACCTTGGGTTGCTCGGTAGATTATTTACTTGGTCAATCACGTTGGTCACCACGTCCTAGCATGGTTACCAATATAGGTCAAGTTGGGGTACAAGTATTCACGTATAATCTACACATAGCTAACACATAGCATACATAACACATGATCATCCAGCAAGTTATCAGGCCTATTCTACAACGTAGCAGTTAAACAGTAACGTCTACACCTTTCATACAAGTCATAAGTGTTAATGGGCCTTATCCGATCATACTAACAGTTAACAGACTCACGGAACTCTCAATGGAACGGTATGCACAGTCCACACATTTTGGGCCCAATAACGGAGACAAGCAGCCCATTCGAGGTAAGATGGTCTCGACTCGAGAACGTGCGGTCTCGAGTCGCAACCACGAGATTTCGAGTAATGCCGGTACGAGTCGCAATCTTGGAGGTTTCGAGTCCAATCTTGAGTCGGAATCATGAGATCTCGAGTTGTCATGGTTTAGTCTCGAGTCGCAACCGGGCGGTCTCGAGTTGTCATGATTTAGTTTTGAGTCGCAACCGGGAGATCTCGAAGAATCACGTTTTGGTCTCGAGTGTGCTGCTTGCGAGTCGCAATCTCAGGAGTCTCAAGCCCAGTCTCGAGTCCCTGAAGCCCGTCTCGGTTCATCATGCTTTGGTCTCGAGTCGCAACCAAGGGTTCCGACTCGCAACCAAGGGTTCCGACTCGCAACCAAGGGTTCCGACTCGCAACCATGATTACGTGCACATAAATCTTCTAGAACCGGGCGAATGTACTAACCAATAGAATTCTGTTTTCATGTAATTTTGTACTAACCAACCATATTGCAATAACATGTTTCTTTGTCTAATATCAAAAGAAAATGGATCAAACCTACTGTTTTCAAATATTCATATCAACATTCAAATAGTTCATCAAATATTCATACATATTCAACACATATTCATCATATCCTCTTCCTACATAACCTTGTATTTTTCGGACAAAAATCATAGCACATAGACTAGATACCAAAGCAACATTTCCCTTCATTTTTCTAGCATGAATCACTTGTTCAAAGCACACTAGCTTGCTCATATCTTTTAGTTATTTCAAGTCATTCATTTGGCTCACAAGCAACACATTGTTCATTTGAATTTGATAACAAATCTATTACCTAACAAGCACATAATCGATCAAACATCCAACTAATCAAAATAGTTTGTGCATCATGAACCATCATTTTTAATCAAACAACTATAATATACTAACCGGTTAGATGGAGGAGTACAAGAAATTGATGAACCAAGTTCTGAGTGATGATCTCGAGCTAGTCCGAGAGCCTTTTGGTTGTCGCCGGTCCGATCCGAGAGAGGGAAGGAGGGGAGAGGGTGTGATGTTAGGGTTTTAGGGTTTTAGTGAGGGGGGAGAGTGAGTGAGGATGATGTGAGAGAGAGTGAAAAGGAAGAAGTGTGAGGGTTTGGGCTTATATATAACAAAAGGTGCACCCTAAAGGTTTGTCGAGTGGGCTAAGGGGAGGTCGCGGCCCAACTGGCCCAACCGTCTACGGCTCACTCGAGACTGAGGGTGGTCTCGAGTCATGGTCTCGGCCCACTAGTATTATACACTTATATATATATATATATCGCACATACATACAACACATAGTAACACAGAAAATCCTTAGCTTTCTTTTAATAATATACGTACACGAAATGTTAATTACAAGATATTTGCTCGGGAAAACCTAGAGTGTCACATTATCCCCAAGTTTTAAGAACTTTCGTCCCGAAAGTTAAAGCAGCCACTGACAAGCTAGTAAAAGTGAGAGCGTTTCAACGGGGTGTCACATCATCCCCCCGTTAGTTTGGAATTTCGTCCCGAAATTCAGTTGTAGCTTCAGTGCTGGGGGTTTCATTTGGGAACAGCTGGGGATACTTGCGCTTCATCTGGTCTTCCCGCTCCCAGGTAAACTCTGGGCCACGGCGTGAGTTCCAACGAACTCGCACGAGGGGTATCTGGCTACGTTTGAGGGTTTTGATCTCACGATCCGTGATCTCAACCGGTTCCTCAGTAAAGTGTAGCTGTTCGTCAATAGTAAGTTCCTTGTAAGGAATGACGAGTGTTTCATCTGACAGGCACTTCTTCAGATTAGACACGTGGAAGACGTTGTGCACAGCACTCAGTTCTTCAGGCAGATTCAATCTGTAAGCGGCCGTACCGATCTTTTCGGTAACTTCAAAGGGTCCGACATATCTTGGATTAAGCTTGCCCCGTTTTCCAAAACGAACCACACCCTTCCAGGGTGAGACCTTAAGTAGAGCCCGCTCACCAACCTGGAACTCTAGTGGTTTCCTATCCTTATCCGCGTATCTCTTCTGACGGTCACGAGCTGCCGCCATGCGTTGCCTAATCTGGGTAATCTTTTCGGTAGTGTCAACTACATGTTCCGGGCCTGTGATCTGGCTGTCACCAACCTCCGCCCAGCAGAGAGGCGATCGACATTTACGACCGTACAATGCCTCAAAGGGTGCCGCCTGAATGCTGGTGTGGTAGCTGTTGTTGTAGGAGAATTCCACTAACGGTAGGTGCTTCTCCCAATTCTTGCCAAAATCGATCACACATGCCCTAAGCATGTCTTCGAGGGTTTGGATGGTGCGTTCCGATTGCCCATCCGTTTGCGGATGATAAGCGGTGCTCATGTCTAAACGCGAGCCAAAAGATTTGTGCATAGCTTGCCACAATTCAAAAGTAAAACGTGCATCTCGATCAGAAATAATAGAGGTAGGCACTCCGTGCTTCGAAACCACTTCTTTTAAGTATACCTCTGCTAGGGTGGAGAACTTGTCTGTTTCTTTGATAGCCAAAAAGTGTGCAGACTTAGTTAAGCGATCCACGATCACCCAAATGGTGTCATTTCCGCGTTGAGACCTAGGCAGGCCAGTAACAAAATCCATGGAAATCTGCTCCCATTTCCATTGCGGGATCTCTGGCTGTTGGAGTAGGCCTGATGGTTTCTGATACTCAGCCTTGACTCTTGCACAGGTTAAACATTTTCTGACATAGGTTGCTATGTGGGCTTTCATGCCAGGCCACCAATAGGTAGTCCTTAAGTCGTGGTACATCTTATCTGAACCCGGATGTACTGAGTAACGGGACTTATGGGCTTCATCCATCACAAGGTCACGTAAATTTCCATAAAGCGGAACCCATATGCGTCCGGCTACGTAGTAAGCACCGTCTTCTTTTTGTTCCAATCGTTGTCTCGATCCTCGTAGGGACTCAGCCCTGATGTTCTCGGCTTTCAATGCTTCAACCTGAGCATTTCGAATTTGATTAGGGAGGTTCGAGTGGATAGTGAGCTGTAAGGCACGAACACGCTTGGGTTTGGTCTCCTTTCTGCTGAGGGCATCGGCTACCACATTAGCCTTGCCTGGGTGATATTTGATTGCACACTCGTAGTCATTTAGGAGTTCGACCCATCGGCGTTGCCGCATATTCAACTCCTTTTGTCCCATTATGTGCTGGAGACTCTTGTGATCAGTGTAAATCGTGCACTTGGTGCCGTACAAGTAGTGTCTCCAAAGCTTGAGAGCGAAGACCACAGCTCCGAATTCTAAGTCATGCGTCGTGTAGTTCCGTTCGTGGGTCTTGAGTTGTCGCGAAGCGTAAGCAATAACCTTCTCGCGTTGCATCAGCACGCAACCAAGCCCTTGAATAGAAGCATCGCAGTAAACAACAAAGTCGTCGGTACCTTCAGGTAAGGAAAGAATCGGAGCACTACAAAGATTTTTCTTTAGTTCCTGGAAGGCAGATTCCTGAGCATCACTCCATTTGTAAGCAACACCCTTCTGAGTGAGTGTCGTAAGTGGTTAAGCGATCTTAGAGAATCCCTTGATAAATCTTCGATAGTATCCTGCCAATCCCAAGAATTGGCGAACTTCGGTCGGAGTCTTGGGTACAGGCCAATTCTTAATGGACTCAATCTTAGCAGGGTCAACATGAATCCCTTCCTGATTGACGATGTGCCCAAGGAAATGGACTTCTCTAAGCCAGAAATCACATTTCGAGAATTTGGCGTACAGTTGCTCATTGCGAAGAAGTTCGAGAATGAGACGCAGGTGTCGTTCATGCTCCTCTTGGATCTTCGAGTAGATTAAGATGTCGTCGATAAACACAATTACGAACTTGTCGAGGTAGGGTTTGCATACTCGGTTCATGAGATCCATAAAGATCGCAGGGGCGTTGGTCATTCCGAAAGGCATAACAAGGAATTCGTAGTGACCATAGCGGGTTCTGAAAGCAGTCTTAGAGATGTCCTCATCGCGGACTCTCAGCTGATGATAACCCGATCGCAGATTGATCTTGGAATAATAGCTCGACCCTTGCAGCTGGTCGAACAGGTCGTCGATACGGGGAAGTGGATAACGATTCTTGATGGTAACCTTATTAAGTTCGCGGTAGTCAATGCACATTCGGAATGAGCCATCTTTCTTTTTGACGAAGAGCACTGGGGCTCCCCAGGGTGATGAACTAGGACGGATAAAGCCTTTGTCCAAAAGTTCTTGTAGCTGAGTAGAGAGTTCCTTGAGTTCTGCAGGAGCTAGGCGATAAGGTGCACGAGCTATAGGTGCTGCTCCGGGAGCTAGCTCGATTTGGAATTTGACCTGACGGTGAGGAGGGAGTCCAGGTAGTTCCTCCGGGAATACCTCGGGATAGTCGCGTACAACTGGAAAATCTTCAATCCTGTTTTCCTTTTTCTGTGTGTCAGCCACGAGTGCTAAGATAGCGGTGTGTCCCTTTCGTAGACACTTCTGGGCCTTTAAGAATGAAATGATGCCTGTGACTTCTCCGCTCTTGTCTCCTTGAACTATAAGAGGTTTGCCAGGGGGACGGGGAATACGAATAGCTTTCTCTTGGCAGAGGATTTCAGCTCGATGTTTGGATAACCAATCCATACCAATGATGACGTCGAAGCTTCCAAGAATGATGGGGAAGAGATCGATACAGAAGGTCTGACCAGACAACTCTAATTTGCAGTTACGAATTATGTGTGAGGCCTCGAGGTTTCTACCATTAGCTATTTCAACGGTGTGCTTAGAGCTTAGCGGCGTAAGAGTGAGTTTAAGTTTCTTACTAATACGTAGGGATACATAACTAGCATCTGCTCCGGAATCAAATAGCATGGAAACATAATGATCATTAAGTAGGAACTTACCCGCCACAACGTTGGGGTCATTCCTTGCCTCCCCAGCTCCAATCACAAAAGCCCTTCCTCTAGCACCATTTCCAGCATTGTTGTTATTGTTCCCAGCACCCTGATTGTTGTTGTTTTGATTCAGTTCAGGGCAATCCTTTCGCATGTGCCCCGTTGCTCCACACTTGAAGCATCCACGGTTGTTTCCTTGTTGCTGCTGTTGCTGTGGTTGTTGCTAATTCTGTCTAGCTGGGAACTGGCTTCGGCAGTCTTTGGCTTCATGCCCCATCTTGTTGCATCGCTGACATTGACCTTTGCCACATGGCCCACTGTGATGTCGGTTACATTTGTTACACTTAGGGTGGTTTCCTCGATAGCCACCCTGTTGCTGAGGGCCCTTGTTGCTTTCAGTCTTCCTTTGTTGAACCGGGGCCTGAGTGGGGTTAGCATCCTTTCCCTGACTTCCATCCCACTTTCGTTTGTTATCGCCAGAAGTTCCAGCAGTAGCACCGATCCTCTTGGGCAGCTTGCCCTCTTCCACAGCCTGATTGGTGAGTTTGTGAGCAAGACGAACCACGGGCTGTATGGTATTGAGGTTGGCTGAGGTCACATGACTTCTGATTTCAGGGACCAAGCCTTTGATGTATAATTCAATCCTTCGGTACATAGGTCGGGACATGTTTGGGCAAAGTGCAGCATAGTCGTTGGACTGCTTAGTGTAGGTCTCAATCTCTGATCCAACCATCTTGAGCGCGTAGTACTCGTTCTCGAGTTTGTGGATGTCATCCCTGTGACAGTACTCCTCTTTGATCATATTTTTGAAATCTTCCCATGCGGTAGCATTAGCAGTTTCCAGACCAAGCATCTGAATCTGTGCTTTCCACCATGAAAGCGCGTTTCCTTCAAGCGTACCAGTTGCGTACTTAACCCAGTTAGCAGGGGGACACTCGCAGACAGCGAAGACAGCTTCGGCCTTTTCAATCCAGTGCAGAAGGCCTATGGCACCCTCAGTGCCGTTGAAAGGGAGAGGCTTGCCATCCATGAAGGTTTTGAAAGTACAAACACGTGGTTGCGCAGGCGCAGGCTGACCTCCAGGGTGAGCTGCGAAAGCTGCAGCCACCGTGTTGAGCAAGTTGGTGAACTGAGCCTGAGTCATGTTGACGTTTCCTCTTCCGCGTCCACTCATTGTCTTCATAACCAGAAAACACAGTATGAGTGTGGTGTCGTAACGTAGCGAGAATAAGACAGAAGAGAGATGTGTATCTATCTAATTAGGCACACTAGTATGTATAGTAGAGCAGTCAATATAAGATAAACAAGCAAGTAAACAGAAGTCCGAGCTATGAGGTCTAATATGCCGAGTCTTGCCCTTGGAGTGTAGTGTCGTCGTGAGTCACGGGTTATAGTCTGGTTTTTCTCAAAAAGATCTTCTTCTCTTTTTAAAACCAAGTTCACTATAACCAATGGCTCTGATACCAATCTGTCACACCCCCAAAATCCACATGCGGAATACCACCGCTTGGAGGCGTGACTGACCAGGATCCAGCCACCAATTATACTGAGTATTGGTTAAGAGTAAGAATGTTCATCAACCAAAATGGTTAGTAAACATTAAGGTGTAATAGTTTAAGTTCAAATGACATTTTAAGTAAGTAGCGGAAGCACAAGCCAAATAGTTTCGAAACAAAGTTCATAGTTCAAGATTATTTAAAACCCAACACATGGGTTTAGACGACCACTACACTTCCCAAGCTGCAAGCTCCTGAATCACTGGGTACCTGCAAAGCATGCAGTAGGGTATCAACAAAAATTGTTGGCGAGTCCACGTGTTGTCCAGTTTTTAATTATCAAAAACTTGTTTCACCAGTTAATTAATCCGTTTATACATGCGATGGGGAGCTACCCCATAAGTAAGCGACTAAACTGTTTTTACAATACCGAATACTATTCATCCGTACGTTTCCGTAGAGTGCCCCGTTTGTCAATGTTCTATCATCATCGACGGTTGCCAGAGTACATTAGTTCACGCCCGATCCCATACGCGGGCACGGTGTGAGGTTGGTGAGACCTAAATAGCGCTATCAACTAATAACCCGTTCGCCTGACCCCGGCGACTAATCGGTACTAAGAAGTGAGGACTTGAGTGATAGAGTTTTGTTTAGTGTTGCTTGTTGCATCCAGTATAAACAGTATTTAACTAAAAGTCCCATTTAAGGGGAGAGAAGTAGGTTTGTATCCCTTACGAGGGGATAGCGTTGTTTAAGTTTCCGTTTCCCAACCACCGGGAACGTATGCTTTATTGGTTGTGAACTCACCTTGGGTTGCTCGGTAGATTATTTACTTGGTCAATCACGTTGGTCACCACGTCCTAGCATGGTTACCAATATAGGTCAAGTTGGGGTACAAGTATTCACGTATAATCTACACATAGCTAACACATAGCATACATAACACATGATCATCCAGCAAGTTATCGGGCCTATTCTAAAACGTAGCAGTTAAACAGTAACGTCTACACCTTTCATACAAGTCATAAGTGTTAATGGGCCTTATCCGATCATACTAACAGTTAACAGACTCACGGAACTCTCAATGGAACGGTATGCACAGTCCACACATTTTGGGCCCAATAACGGAGACAAGCAGCCCATTCGAGGTAAGATGGTCTCGACTCGAGAACGTGCGGTCTCGAGTCGCAACCACGAGATTTCGAGTAATGCCGGTACGAGTCGCAATCTTGGAGGTTTCGAGTCCAATCTTGAGTCGGAATCATGAGATCTCGAGTTGTCATGGTTTAGTCTCGAGTCGCAACCGGGCGGTCTCGAGTTGTCATGATTTAGTTTCGAGTCGCAACCGGGAGATCTCGAAGAATCACGTTTTGGTCTCGAGTGTGCTGCTTGCGAGTCGCAATCTCAGGAGTCTCAAGCCTAGTCTCGAGTCCCTGAAGCCCGTCTCGGTTCATCATGCTTTGGTCTCGAGTCGCAACCAAGGGTTCCGACTCGCAACCAAGGGTTCCGACTCGCAACCATGATTACGTGCACATAAATCTTCTAGAACCGGGCGAATGTACTAACCAATAGAATTCTGTTTTCATGTAATTTTGTACTAACCAACCATATTGCAATAACATGTTTCTTTGTCTAATATCAAAAGAAAATGGATCAAACCTACTGTTTTCAAATATTCATATCAACATTCAAATAGTTCATCAAATATTCATACATATTCAACACATATTCATCATATCCTCTTCCTACATAACCTTGTATTTTTCGGACAAAAATCATAGCACATAGACTAGATACCAAAGCAACATTTCCCTTCATTTTTCTAGCATGAATCACTTGTTCAAAGCACACTAGCTTGCTCATATCTTTTAGTTATTTCAAGTCATTCATTTGGCTCACAAGCAACACATTGTTCATTTGAATTTGATAACAAATCTATTACCTAACAAGCACATAATCGATCAAACATCCAACTAATCAAAATAGTTTGTGCATCATGAACCATCATTTTTAATCAAACAACTATAATATACTAACCGGTTAGATGGAGGAGTACAAGAAATTGATGAACCAAGTTCTGAGTGATGATCTCGAGCTAGTCCGAGAGCCTTTTGGTTGTCGCCGGTCCGATCCGAGAGAGGGAAGGAGGGGAGAGGGTGTGATGATAGGGTTTTAGGGTTTTAGTGAGGGGGGAGAGTGAGTGAGGATGATGTGAGAGAGAGTGAAAAGGAAGAAGTGTGAGGGTTTGGGCTTATATATAACAAAAGGTGCACCCTAAAGGTTTGTCGAGTGGGCTAAGGGGAGGTCGCGGCCCAACTGGCCCAACCGTCTACGGCTCACTCGAGACTGAGGGTGGTCTCGAGTCATGGTCTCGGCCCACTAGTATTATACACTTATATATATATATATATCGCACATACATACAACACATAGTAACACAGAAAATCCTTAGCTTTCTTTTAATAATATACGTACACGAAATGTTAATTACAAGATATTTGCTCGGGAAAACCTAGAGTGTCACACTGTCTATATAAAATAAAAGATTTACACCATTCATATCTCCACGGTCTATATGGAAATATGTTGGCTACCTGGTCGGGGGTTAAGGGAATGGTTTGGTAAGCGTCTTGCCTTGTTCAGTGTATAGATCCTGCAAGGACCTGGGTCAAGCTTACTAGGACCTCCTTCAATACCCACTGGTATTGGATGGCGGGGGTTCGAATTTCTTGATCCCCTCGTATGTAAACTACTATTAAAACATTAACCCGGCTACTTAGGATTGTATCCCTGCTGACTCAAACTACTTTGCCGAGGGTAACGTCACCTTCAAAAGATGGGCCTACCACATTACGCATTAATAACTTAATTAATTATCTTTCAATAATCCAACCCTTTAGGATTGTATCCTTGCTGACTCAAACTACTGGGTTGAGGGTAACGTCACCTTCAAAAGAGGGGCCTACTACTATAACTAAGATAATCTCTTAAAAAGTGCAAAAGTGCGGAAATAATCAAAGGTTACACTAAAGGCGAGTCTGATCCAAGTGATTCATCTTGTCTATCCGTTTTTATTTTCAGCATTTTTAGTTTTTATTTTCATGTTTAAACCTTTTTCTAAAATTTTGATTTGATTAATCGTTGAGGATAAACCAGTACTAAAAGCTCTTGTGTCCTTGGACGATCTCGGTATCTTACCAACGCTATACTACGCTTACGATGGGTGCACTTGTGTTACGCCCTAACACATTATTACCCTTAATTTGCAGCGGAAAGTACATACCTAAAATTTCTTTCATGATAATCTTTCTTTCACTTAAATACATTAATCCATTTTTATAAATTAATCAAAAACTAACATACTTATATCAAATTAAGTGACCACATACACACCCACGTACAATCCATGTCTTGACTCGATCTTCAACCGCGTACACTTCTTGATGAAACATCCATAAACCTGTACAGCCTGCAGTCACCACATTCAATCACATCATTAGCAACCGGTGACATAATACAAAATCTTATCACATGCATAATAAGGCGTCAACATATTATGCTTTCTCTTATACTAGCCCCTTCATCCATCCATTCGATCACTCGCATCGGATTGCGGAGTCAACCTTCACTTCCATTGTTAACATGCCTATACTTCACATTAATTCTCAATAGAAAAAATGGTTAGTATCATTAGCTTTTCTTCATATGAACATGTCCTCGAATACACATAACTCATCTTATTCATTTTCGCATATAATTAAATACTCACTCAAGCATGTATTCACTTTCTATTCATACACGCACTTATAATTTACATCCTACATGTATAACTCCTTAATTCATCTTTATGCATAATTCATTATGTAAGTTCCCTTTCTTACCCAAACTTAATCGAATCTCTTTCTTAACCACTTCCGACCCATTTCCACTAAAACTTAACTTAGTAATCACATCGATTCATATCTTCTTACATTACATTCAATAATTACCATATATCATAAATACATTACCAAACAAAAGGGAAAGTTCGGAGTTCACTTACCTCGTGCGTCCGAGTTCGAGCATAGCTTCCGTGTTTATCCTTGGCCCGTTGCCCTTCCATGCTTGTGTCCAGGTTGACATGACTCCTATCCGTACATGTCATCACATTCATCACAACGTGATTAGCATACATGAGCTTACATACCTTTTAATGAAGGTTTCTTGCCATATCATCTTATCAAACTAATTTCTCACTTGTAATCCATTCAAAACACATTCCTTATACAAATCTATTATTTAATACATCATCATCACATTCTACATACATTTATTCATTATTAGCATACAATCTCACTTATCATTTTCTCCTAAGCATTTCATCAAACACTTGGTGCGCATATCACTTTCTAAGCATAATGTACAAGTGCTTTAAGCATGTTCTTCCCTATTTCATCTTATGAACCATCACATTCAAGCAAAATCTCATAATCATAAATTCCACATCAAGTTTATCTATCTCAGTCTATCATATAACACCTTATACATCACAAGATCACACTATAACATCTACAAGTTCATCATGAACATCATCTTCACACTCATGCAATGGGTTTCATTCTAAATCACCCAATTACTTGAAATTATTCATAACACAAGTTCTATTTGGTGTTTCTAACACCTCTACATGCTTAATTTCATACAAATTCATGGATTGATCTTAACCCACTTCAAACAAGATCATCAAATCTAAGTTTTAAGACATACCTTATGATCCCCTTGTGAAGGTGATCGTTAATTCATGTTCGGTTGTGAATTTGGGCTTCATTTAGCCTTTCAATTTGGAGAATTTGTGATGTTTAGGGTTTTGGCTCCATGGGAGCCTTCCCTGCTCGTTGATGAACACACACACGATGTGTGTGTATGTGTGTGTGTTGTTTTCTTTTAATAAAACAACTTTCCAGTTGTTCACTTTGGTCCCTCATGTTTCGTTTTAATTAAATAAGGCTACAACCCTTCGTTTAATACCAACGATACTAATATTCAACTAGGTTAATTATTCCTAGTTAATATTCATTTACGGGTTCACTTTTACCCCTAACGGTATTTTTACCCGTTCCTCTATATTAACCGGGTTTAAATTACCAAACCCATTTTTTTTGGGTGTTACAACTTGCCCATATGTGTGTTTAGTGTTAGTAAAATATCATGTTTTATAAATTTAAAACTTGACTAAAGTGTAAAAAGGGCTAAAAATATACATAAAAACCTATAACACTACACACGCATCACCTTCCTAACCTATATTTCTGGTAATCGAATCTCATCTTCAACTAAGAATATTTAGGGACCTTTCATTTTCAAAGAGACCTGCTTGTTGTCCATTCTATGTTCCACCTCCTCCGGTGACTAATTCATCAGCGAGTGAACCAAAAGCCTACCGAAGCTTCAGAAGGGATGGAGAAAACAAAATGTTCGCTTTAATAGCCGTTTTAAAGGGTTGAATGTTAGGTCGGAAAGTTCGAGTATTCATTAGAATTTAAGGTCTGTGAAATTGATTTCGGTTTATGAAATAGATTTGGGTGGAAGCGGAAACAAGGGACGTGGATCTTTAATATTGAAGCTAAAGGCTAGCAAGATTGGTTATCGGTAAAACTTATTAAAGAATAGGAAGAAAGTTAGCTTGAATTGGTACCTATCGTTAAAGAAACGATGAGTAAGAATGGTGAACTGTAACATCTCGGATATTTTATCGAATCACAAAGCAACACGTCTCTGAAAACTCTCCAGATATTCCAGATTTGTTGGAGGAGAAGGACAAAATATATGAAAATGTGGATTGGAATCAAGTTGAGGGGTTAAAGGTGTAAAAATGCCAAAATTATTGTTCTGGAGGTCCCTTACGCACCACAAGGGGTTCAAAAGCATTGCACGCTAGAGGTCCTTATGGACCATAAGGCATTACCTCTTACGGTCTGTAAGGGGTGCACAGATAGCAAGTTACAGCTAGCAGCTGCAACCTTGCCTAGTGCCACTTAGCTCCGATTTGTGCCACCTTGAACCTCCCTTTTCCATGTCACACCCTGCAAAATCAGAGTTGGTGTGATCTGACTGGTACCTTCATTGCACAGCGGAATTATAAAATGCTAAGACTTCTAAAAAGTGAACGCCCGCTAAGTACTCGAATCCCCCTATAGGTTCTCTTATTCCAACTGTGCCATAATTTGAAAGTGTAACTTGAGAAAGAACATGCGAAAAATCAACATAAAGTTGGTGAGGTCATAGTTTGTTTGAAAAATATTTGGAAAAAATCTTTTTGATAACTGGTTTAAATAATGTTGAGAAAACGTAATAAAAATCATTTTCCTAGGCATGTCATTGGCAAACTTTGTACTTGTAAAATTTCTTTAACCGTCAATGTCCGCGTATGACAAAGACAAGATGCCTGCATGAGCCTATAACCCACCTCGTGCTAGAGAGTGCCTCGCTAAACCGTTTACTCAAGATGGTAGACAAGCAGGCGGTTATAGTTCTGATATGTAGCGAGGTCTTCACTATACAGTTTTAAAAACCCTACGGCTCTTACGATTGAGTACAGGATAATCCAGTCATTATGTTTGTATATAGGATAATCCAGTCCCTGTGTCTGTATGTAGGATAACCCAGTCCCGATGTTCGTAAGCGGGACAAACTAGTCCCCTTATTTATATGCAGGACAAACCAGTCTCGTTGTTCGTAAGCGGGACAAACCAGTCCCCTTATTTGTATGCAGGACAACCCAGTCCTGTTGTAACTAGGACAATCCCGTCACTAGTCATGAGACTCATGCACGTTTCAAAAATACGTGTGTGTTTTGTAAAACCAGTATGTTTAGCATAAACCTTTCGTAAACCATTTGAGTTTGTTGAAATTCATTTGCAACATGGTTTAGGAATATGTAGTTTTCGTTCATCGAAATATTGTGTACTTTTGCGAAACTTGCATGTCTTTCCACCCCCGGAAACATTTATAAAAATGTAAAACCGTAAAAAGTGGGGGTTATGAACTCACCTCGATATCCAGTGCAAAGCTAGCATAACATAATCCATAATGTTGTTTCCAAAACGTAACTCGCTAGCATGCAATCTATAACATTCCTTTCCAGGAATAAACTAATAAGTTTCTACAAAAATGTAGTTAAACTACGTGTCACTGAGCTCTACTGAATCGTTAACCATACTATAATTGTTTAATCGCATTTATTGTCGGGATAAGTATTAAGTCTTGGAATCGACTAAATTTCCAAGAGACTAAAGGTATATATATGTATTTTAATAAGTATTTTACAAACTAGACTTGTCCAAAATAAAGTTTGAAAATAATAAGGCTTTGCATCCTATGTCCCGTTCGAAGACAGGATATATGACCAAACCCTTCCAAAATGTGGATGACATCGTCTTCTTAACAACCTTGAAAACTTGTAAACTTCCGCACCAAGATCCACTTAGTTTCCTGAAATACATGTAAGTTTAAAAACATCAACGAACGTTGAGCGAGTTCATGTGTTTTAATTGTGCATGCATCAAATGAATCTTAAAAACATTTGAAAGTTTGAGTATCGAAAGCTAGTATGTAAAGCGTCAATGAACTCATTGGTCATTAATGTTTTGCAATCACATTAATATGTGTGCTGACATAGGAAACACTCAACCCATAGACGATTGAATGCCGATTACCCTCGACTGGGACACAAAAGCACTCCATGTGGCCTCACAAGGACCCATGAGTGGGGTTCACCCATACCCGATAGATCTACCCCTTTTGTTACTTGGTCCTTAATTGGATTAATGGTGCCTAAGTTTTGCGCCTATTCGCACATGATATGATATTTCTTTCCATAGCTTAACCATACCATAGTTAACATGTATTCCCCCCCCCCCCCCGAGAGTTATAAAACTGAAAACATTTAAAAGGAAAGGGGATATGAAGTCAGTAGTTTGCGCCCGTAATAGTCTCTGTGCCTCGCACAACAAGTGAGAATGGGCCTAGCCCATATGAGTTCCCGTGTCTCACACGGTATAAGTCGGCCTAGCCCATGAATGTCTTTGTGCCTTGCATAATAAGAATGGGCCTAGCCCGTTTGTTTCCCCGTGTCTCGCACGGTATAAGTTGGCCTAGCCCTATAGCGTCTCTGTGTCGCGCACGGGCATAAGTTCGTTGTGTGAAATATATATTCTTTAAAGTATATATGTTTAAGTTTGGTGAACCTCGTTTACATGTACATGTGTGATCGGTTTGTTTTGCGTATAATTGTTTCACAAATATATATGTATATCTTTTCAAGATATAATTGTTAAAAATATTTATTTTTAACAATGTATATATGTTAATGTAAGTGTACGGTATCCTTTGTGAGTGTACACTTCAACAAGTGTATTTGAGTACATCACTATGTACTTGCATATTTTATACGTATACATATATTGTATTTATACGTGTACATATGCCGAACTTATACGTGTACTTGTACTTTTCATGATTGGTATTTGTGTACGTATTTTATACATGTTTGTATACATGTACAATTCTTGTATTTTTGCAATTTCCACCAATCGTATCCTCGTATGTATTTTTGTACGTATTCTTATAATTGTTCAATTCTTATCTTCCATGTGTTACACTTAGTGAAATTTTGCACTTTACACTTTCCAGAATTTTATCGTATCGAATATATATATCGTTGAGTCTAAAAATTATATTATTTTTAGTGTTTCGTCGCAGTAACCGAATATATATATTTTCGCGCCGAAAGTGACCAAGTGTCGTCCGAGATACGTGCACGCTCCTCGTCGTGACGCTAAGGCGATCGTTGTCGGTGACGACGTTTTAGGTTCGTTAGTGCGTTTATAATATATTTCGCGTCAGTCTTGGATATATATTATTTTGTCGACATATATATATTTATTCGTATGGTTTGTCTGATTTTCCGTTGTCCGCGTCTCATTTAAGGTTATCATAAAAATTTGCTTCATACATGTATATTTTGGGTATTAATGTCCGATAACATTACACGTGAAATTCCATGTCCGATTTATACTTTTGAGTATTTATAACATTTTCATGTATTGTGTATTTTTGTATTTTGTTAGTAGGGTCCTAACTCTACTACATACATACAATATACATGTATTTATACACATACACACATATGATGGTGTTATATATATATATATATAATATACATACATACATACATACATACATATATATATATATCAAATAAATGTTGCCCATTTTTAACTTATGAAAATATATAAGTATTTGTTAAAGTTTTTGGAAGATTAAGGTCACTAATCGCATTTAACCTCGTTAATCGTCCCTTTAATCATACCTTAATCGCGATTAGATTTTTAGAAAATTTCGCCATAGTTTCCCCTAAACTATGGCGTTTTCCACGTTTTAAAAACGTATTTATTTCATGTTTAAACCCATAATCACAATCAATCTTCAAATCAAGTTCCAAAACTCAATTTTTACATGTAACCATTCTCACATAATTATCTACACATAATCCTTGGACTTTATATATAAATTTTAACTAGATTTTTACCAAGAATATAATAACACTTATTGAATCTTTAAACACGATTACTTAAATCATCAATTTAACATACTTTAAAGTCTTGATCTTTCACTTAAACCACTTTGATTAACATACTTTTAACACCAATATAGTGTAAATCATGATGCTTAATGTTTATAAAAGTTATTTTGGCCATAAATCATTTCCAAGTTTAATATAAAGTTCATGGATTATGTGAATGATGATCTTGTTAAGATCTAAACATAAAAATGTTTAGATCATCATCACTAGCTTAAATTACACAAGATCATCTTTTTAAACATCCTACTTTAACATAATCAACATCAACATAAGCATAATCTAAAACATAACAACATAATCAACACATAATATATCTCATAAGTAGACTTTTTAAGTTAAGATTAGTGGTTTATTCTTTGATTAATATCTTGTTCAAGATGATTTAACATGTACATTAATAAACTACATAACATAGCAAACTTAAGAATGGTAATGGATGATCTTACAACTTTGCAAAGGATTAATAAGCTTTAGATGAAGATTAGGATGATAAGAAAACTCCAAAACAACCTCTAATGACCTTCCAAGCTTGCATGCACCTCATATCATCTTGTAATGACTTAGAATGGTTTAATATTGGGTGTTTAATGGATGAAAAAGAAAGAAATGAAGGTGTTTGGGGCTGCCGATTATAAGAGGGGAAAGAAAGGGATTTTGTGTGTTGGAGAATTAGGAGAAAATGAGGGAAAAGTGATGGTGATGTTGTTTATGAAAGTTGTAAAGATCTAACTTAGTCAATGCATGATCTCCACATCCATACTTCCCATAATCATCAATCCTAGTGTTTTATGGGGGAGTATGGCCAAAAATATGGTCTTGGGACATGACTTTTATATATAGATTTTTTATAAATTAACATGTGTTATAAATGGTAAAAAATGTAAGATATTTTAGTAATTAGGGTAATTAGGGTTGTTAGGATCTGAGTTTGATAAGATTGTGTTTGTTTAACTAAAATAAAGATGAATGATAAACAATTGCAGTGGAATTATATGAATAAACTTTCAACACAATCAAAGAGAGAACAATTTTCAGCAAACATGTTTATAATAGAATTGAATGATTGTATTTAGTTACAATAATCAAAGCTACCGCATGCAAGCACAAAGTCTCCCCCTCAGTCTGAGCTCACAATGGTTTGTTCGTACAGAATGACTTGGAGAAGAAGAGAGCTACTAGAACAGTACAGGGTACTGTTCTATTTATAGTACAGAACAAACCACTGAAGCATCTTTGCTGACGTCACCATGAAAGTGACATCTAACCTCCTAACAACTTACAACTACTGCCTATTACAAACACTGCTAGACTAAACTACTGATTACATCAATACAAACAAATAAACTAAACTACTGCTTCTCATTCCACTGTTATACTCCTAGCAGTGCTTTGCTTCAACAGCAGTACTTGAAACATGACAGTAGATTGAGCATCAGTGCTTTGTCTTCAATAGTCTTTAGGTCTTCATCAGTTGTTGAAGATCAGCAGTTGTTTTAGAAGGGCAGTAGATGGAAGTCAACAGATGTTAGGCCACATTCAAGGAGGAAGACTGATGCAAACAACTGCTTATTCTGAATCCACTGATCTGATCCAGTTTTGGCTTTATCAACTGTTCCTTTGTTAAGGTTCAATCCCAACAATCTCCCCTGGAACAGATGATGCCAAAACTCTTCATTATTTTGGATTTTTATTGCCTCATCAATAATTCCCTGACTTGTCCTTTGAATTGTAATTCAAAGTCCATGGAATCTGTATCATCCTCATCCCTGCACAGTGGAAGCTCAAGGAGATCCTGTAGATCTTCAACACCCAGGCCAAGTGCTTGTTCCCTTGATATGTGCTTCACCTCACCATTGGATTTGAGCAGAGTCAATACGTGGGTCTGTTTATCAGACTTCCACTTTAGTATCTTTGAATCCAATGGGTTTCTTGGGAGAGTTTTTATTGCTGATGAGTTTGGAGATTGAGGCCTAGTGATGACAACTTTGGCAGGATCTTGGGATTGTGTTGAGCCTTGATTTTCTATCATAAGTGTCTGAAGAACCATCTTCATGATATATTCTTCTAAAGCCTGGTCTTCTTTTGATACTGCTGCATCCATCTGCTTTTGATTCCTTCTTTGATAATAGATGGCAGCAGTTGGAACAGTGGGTCTCCTGATTTGTAACTTCTGTTTTCTGACTGGAACCACTGCTTCAGGATAATCAGGCTTTTGAGGAGCAGTGGGATCTCTTTTCCTCAACTCTTCCAACTTTTTGTAAGTGGCTAACACTTTATCCTCTGACGACCTTGTGACCTGGTTCCTTGACTCATAATCAGCTGTTATCAGTTCTTCTTTCATTCTTTTCAACTGTAGGGTCCTTTCTTGTACATTCTTCTTGTACTTGGCCCATACTGGAGGAGTCTACTTTACCTTGTTTTTAATCATTTCTTGAATTCTGGTTGTTTCCTTTTCTAACTCACTAATGGTCCATTCCTTAACTGGTGCTTTTCTGCCCTGTACTTCTTGTAAGCCATGATATATTCAAGATAGTCTTTCCTCATACTTTCATTATCTCTTTCAGACAATTTTTGAAAAAGGTCTTTTGAGAACTGTTCTAAAGTTCTGACCTTGGTGAGCAGGTATTGCAGATTTCTCTGAATCTCTTTATCAGACTTTCCCTCTGTATCTCTTTTAGATATGTCTTCTGCTTGTTGAGCTTTTATTTTGAGATACTCTTCAGTGTTTCTTGGGAAAGGATAACCTTGGATGGAAGGAAGTTTCCTTTTTGCAGGGTCATCTTTAGAGTAAAATGAATTTATCTCCTCTTTGACTGCTGGAAGATCCAATGGGTATTGTAATCCCACAGGAACAATAGTAGTGTTTGAATTCAGAACTTGAGCTGAAGATAATGGAGAAGGGTTTGGAATGGTGACAAGGGACAGTGGTTGTGTAGATGTTGGAGTTGGGGAGGTGTCATCTTCCAGTAAAATGTTGGTTACCCTTCTCCTTTTGTGCTTAGGAGAGGTTGGTGGTGTTTTTGTAGGTTGAGTGGTGGTGATTGAGGTGGTAGGTGTCTGACTAACAGCTATTGAAACAATTGGTGTTTCAACCAATGTTGTCACTACAACAGTTGATGTGTCAACTGTTGTCTTCTGCTTTTTGGCAGGTGGTGTTGGTGGTGAAGTTATTTTTGGTGGGCCAGTGGATTGAATGTGAGTTGATGTAGTATTGATGGCAGTTGTTGGGGTAACATCTGTTGAAACAACTGAAGTACCAACAACTGTTGATACAACAGGCATCTCAACATCTGTTGGTTTGGAGGTTTGATGAGGGGAACTTTTGGGGGTTTGATGAGTATGTTTTCTGGTTTTGGAAGGTGTGGTTTTGGGTTGCCTTACTATTCTAGTAGGCTGTCTTCTTTTTGGTTTAGGAATTTCCTCCTCTTCAATTGGTTCAGAAACACCCTGCACTTCCTTTTCCATAAAAACTTTCTTCTCCTGCTCAAACCTTTCAATCCCTTTTATTTCCATCGACTCTTTCATGTTTGCTTTTAGATCAGTAAAGGCATTTTGAGTCTCACCAACCTTTTTGGAACCATCTGGCCTTGGGATTTCCACAACCAGTTTAGATTTTGGATCTGGTTCAATGTATAGACCATCTTCATATCCCCTTTTCTTTTTCTCCCCCTTTTTGGCATCATCAAGAGGATTGTCAACAAAGATGATTGTAGGAGGAGCAGTGCCAGTGGTTTGCAGTAAATGGGCCTTAATTGCCTTGATATCTGCTTGTGTATCCTTGAACCTAGCTTCCATCAGATTTCTGATCTTTTGAATTTGAACTTCATGTTGTTGATCAGCATATTGTCTTTGTTGATGAATCATAGGTTGAAATAACTTCCAGAGCTCAGCAGAAGATGGAGCAGATGTTGCATATGTTGCAGCAGTGGGTGGTGCCTTTTGAGCTTGTAACAACTGTTGCAGCATATCTTTGATTTCTGCAACAGATGTATCAAGTTTATCAACCCTCTCCGTCAATTCTCTGTATTTTAAACCATCACCCTAGTTAATGGGATCATCTGATTTCCCACCAGTGGTGGTTATATCAGTGGTTGACTTAGGGAAAGTTTCCCAAAAATCATCCACTGATGCCCCTTTTTCTTGGTACTGGGGACTTCTTTCTTCACCAGATGTTACCATTTTAAGCGAACCAGTGTATAAAGGAAGCACACCAGTGGACACTATGGTTCCCAAAGAAGAAATTACCTTCAAGGGAGTCTGGCTTATGAAACTATTGTCCAAGTGTAAACCAGTGGGTTCAACACTTGTAGTAGCTGCTCCACTTGAACTACTGACAGGAATTACTTGTAATTCTTATAGTGTAGCCTCCTCAACTATTGGTGGGTCAGCAGAGATAGAGACACCAGACTCAGTCACTTGTTGTGGCATATTCTCGGTGATAGGTGATTGAGAAGAACTGATTTGTGTCTGGGCTATATAAAGTGCATCTAATAGAGGTATCATTGATGGTGGAAGTTGTGCAGTGAGGATAGGGGTAGAAAGAGAATTTGCCCCAGGAGGTGGGCTGTGGATGATGGAATCAAGTGATTCCAGAGCATCATAACGTGGTGTCCCTGTGGATACAACCTGATCTTTTTAAGAAGATGAAGGAGGAGTTTTAAGCTCAGGTTGAGGTCTTTCTTCCATCTGCTGTGAGGAAGTAGCAGCAGTGGTTATTGGTGACTTTTGTGTTATCACAGGTATAACCTCTGGGACTTCATCTTCCAGAGTTACCTTTTTGGTGGGTTTGGGGGGCTTTTGGACATTTTTCTTTTTGGGTCTTTTGGTGATTTTAGGTGTGGGTTTCACAGCAGTGGTTGTGCTGCTGTGATCACCTTGAGCAGTGGGCTCAATAGTAGGAACCTGAGGAGCAGTGGTTGCTGCTAAATTCTGCTCAGGAACATCTGTTTGTGTTTTGGAAGGTTTTGACAGCCTTGTGAATGTTTCAGAAGTTAGGCTGTTTATTTGAAAAGGATTTCCTTGGATAAGCACATGAGCATTATCCTTTGAAAATTTCTTTTGAAAATAAAAACTTAAAAACCTTGGAAATAATAAAAATGATTTTTTATTAACATTTTTGACAAGATTATTGAAGATCTCATGGGAATAGTTAAAATTTTCTTCATTCAGTATAGCATAGCCCAGGTATTGGATCTTCAATGGAATCTCATTGAAAGCAGTGGTTTTGTTTGACACGCACATTAGGAGGGTATGAAATAAAAACCTTGTGGCAGGTGGAAAACTGCCCTTTTGTAAAGTATCTTTTTTCATTTCCTCTTCATACCCTCTCTCAATGAAATCAGTTTGATACTCTGTTTTTGGGAAAGAGTTTTTACCTGTAAGATCATCGAGTTCAAAGACCTCCGAAATGGTTTGAGGTGTGATAGTGACTGAAATACCCTTTATTGATGAAGTAATGGCTAAGGGCTTTTTGTCCTTAGTTTCAAGTTTAGCATTTTTCCAGAATTCTTGTTGGGTTTCTAGGTAAATCGGAGCATCACAGGTCAACAAAGTTTTGTACTTTGAAGACGAAAGAGCATCAATTACGAAGTTGAAGGTTGTGGTGTGACTTGGTTTTTCAAGTATACACAAGTAATTATGAGGAGTTTTGAATGGAAGAGCCATGATGAATCGAAGATGGTTAAGAATGAATGAAGAAGATGAGTGATTTATGAGAGGATTTGGGAGAAACTGCTTTGTGAAGGGAATTTTGAATTCGATTCGACAGTGAAAACCCTGTTTGGGGTTTTGATCAGGGTTTTATAGGTGGAAAAAGTGTATGCTGATGTGGCAGCGGTTACAAAAGATCTGACGGCCAAGTACTGTCCACGTGACAACCTCTGATGAATAATGGATGACAGTTGTTATGAAACCACTGATGGAACAATATCAGTGGTTTACAAAGGTAAGAATGAAAACAGTGGCTGACTTTTAACTATCAGTTGATAGCCTATCAGTGGATTAAAACACTGATGTTTGATCAACAGTGATTAACAAGGAAATGAAAGAACAGAGGTTGACTTTCAGCAGTGGACAACATTCAACAGAACAGATGTTTGTACCAAAACAGTGGTTATGGAAGACTTTTAAGGATTAATGAAAATTTTCATTTTTTAGCTATTTTTAAGGATGAGTTTTTGATTTTCTGAAAACATTTTAATGCTTTTATTCATAGAAAAACAAGATTTTACCTGTTATTCCATGTTCAGCATGCCAATCCTAGAGATCAAGCTTTCAAAGGTGGATGTGTCTAAAGCCTTTGTTAGCACATCTGCCAGCTGATCTTTAGTTGGAACATGGTGCAGAGAAATCAAACCTTTTTCATAGCAATCCCTCACAAAGTGATGTCTGATATCAATGTGCTTGGTGGTTGAATGTGAAACTGGATTTTTGATGATATTTTCTGCTGCCTGACTGTCCAACATGAGAGGTGTCTTTAAGGCAGTGATACCAAAATCCAGAAGTTGATTTTGAAGCCAAAGCAGTTGGGTTGTACAGCTTGTAGCAGCTATATACTCTGCCTCAACAGTGGATGTTGAAACAGCTGTTTGCTTTTTGCTTTGCCAAGATACTAAGCAATTGCCTAGGAATTGGCACCATCCTGAAGTGGACTTCCTTGTTGTATTACATCCAGCAAAGTCATTGTCTGAGAAACCTGAAAGCTTGATATTTCCATCAGCTGGTTACCAGATACCAAGTGTGGGAGCACCTTTGAGGTATCTAAATATCCTTTTTACAGCAATAATATTTGACTCTCTAGGGGCTGATTGGGATCTTGCACAGACACATGTTGCAAACATGATGTCTGGCCTAGATGCAGTTAGGTACAATAAAGACCCAATCATGCTTCTATAAAGAGTTTGATGTAGCACCCGTCCCATTTATTTGAATTAATTAGTATAAAATACGCATTTAATAAGGAAATACCTTGCATCCTTAATTAGTTAAACAAAACGGAAGTTTACATGACAAAATATTCTAGTCACTAACAACTAATTTAAACCATTCCAAACGACAAGTTATATATTCACTACATAAACATTGTTTTCAACAAGATTTGATAAGCGCGGAAGCTTCAAAAGTTAGTGTTCGGTTCTACAAATGTTGCTTGATCGTCACCCGGGGCATGATAAACATCACATATGGTCAAAACCATGTCAAATGTTAGTTTTGACAATGTTAGAATATGCATAAACAAGTTCTGAACTCAAATAATGAAAACGAAACAAAATTTCTGCAATTTAGGTCTGTCGTGCCCCGCAACAGATACCGAGTTAGCCTTCGCTGCCCGCCACTGCCGTCGCGTCGCGCGACGATGTTTCAAGTTTGGTGTCGCGTGACGCGACACCATGTTTTTCGCAGAAGGTTGCTTGATTTGAGCTGCAGAATTCCCAGCTCTTAAAATTGGCACAATTCAACTTCAAACATTCATAACTTTTTATCTGATAGTCCGTTTTAGATGATTCTTTTTCCTATGCGTCCGTAATACAATCACCGACGCGTCTATCATGATCATTGTATCAAAAATAGAATGTACGGGCTGGAAATCTATAATTGCATAATGTATTTATTTGACCCGTTTAGATTTTGCGCTAATTTATCCTCTAACAAGTTTTATGACTGCAAGGCGTATTTACCCCAACATCCGAGGCTTACGATCACCGGCGTTTCATTACCAAATCTATGGTTTCACGCTCTTGTGATCCATCTTCGCCAAATGCTATTCGAAACACAATTTTTGCTACTACTTAACAATTATTCGACCCGTTTGGCTCATTTATGGAATCCTCCATTTCAATGACTACCAAACGCTTTCTAATCAATTTTTAACTCTTTTTTTTAATCAAGTAGTGAACAATGTCACTTAAACTAATACAAATCTTTATACTAAAACACAACTATGAACAATTGTACTATCTAAATTACATGATGTAACGGAATAAGTTACATACCTTCAAAGCACACCCTTCAAACGTGCGTCACCACCGGCTTGTCCGCTCGACGCTCGGGTTTCCTTTCCTATAGAGTTCAGTCGCGACACATTTAGAACTCTTTGATTTACATATAACGCATAGTTTACCAACTAGTACAGGTATGCATTTTTGTTCATATTTCATCATTTAGCCTTCTCTTAGGAATTTTTACAAACACTTTAAGGGCAGAATTTTACACCATTCGTTATCAAGTTCATAACTGGTTATATAGCCAAAATTAACATCAATTAGGCCGATTTACATAAATTTTAATATCAACAATTCAGAAATTACTTCTTGAACTCAGATTGCACTAGAACAAGAACCATAATCCTAGGGTTTATCATGTTTCTATGAAACCCATTAACCACCTACAATGGTGATTATGAATTTCACAAGTATTCAGCAAAGTTTTAACAAGAAATCGTCTAGGGTTTATCCCTAGACATCATATCACCCCAATTTCATCTATATAACACTCATGCAACATCAAATTCGAATTCCCTATGTTCATCCAGAAATTTAAATGGTAATTTTCTTCAAAATTTACATACCTTATGATCCCTTCACTGAGGTGATCACTAATCTATGTTCGGATTTTGATTTGGGACTGCATTTGGTCTTCAATTTTGATCAATTGCATGAACTAGGGTTTTGGAGAACTTCTGGTCGCCCCCTTCTGTGTCTGATCAAACCCCACACACACAAATGTGTGTGTTTTGTGTTTAATATATGTTTTTATTATAATTAGTTTCAATTTTAACACTTTTGGTCCCTCTACTATCATTTGGTTTCTATTTTTAGTGTTTTTAACCCACTTATAAGTCACTACAAGACTTTTATCTAACTAGGTTATTTTTAATCCTAGTTAGTTCACTTATTTATTTTGTAGGATCGTTTCCAGACCCGAACGAGTCGATCAGAAGAGTTTTACTCAATACGAAAGGCGGAAACAGACATATCGAGGTCAATTCAGCTAGATATACACTTTAAACTGTCGTATTATTGATTTCACAATGATTTACAGCGAGATGACACTTCGGCAGCACTTCGTTGCTGACCGAAACTGTTCTAAATGACTTGACAATCTAGGTATTTATAGGAAGCCTAATTTCGCTTGAAGCTGTCTCAAGCGGAATCACTTTCAAGTGATTTCGCTTGAAATGATCCAACATGAGTTCAAGCGGAAATACCTATAAACATAATTCCTTGATTTCCGTACCCTGATCTATCTAGTACAAACAAGACTCGATACAAGACGAAGTCGACAGTCGCATGCACCAACAGACTCCCCCTCGAATGTTGACGAGTCATAAGTGTCGAGTCTTCGCATCTTCAGTCTTTATCGGTCCTCTCGAACTCTTTGAAGTATCTGACGCTGTAAGCATCCTCAAATCTTTCTCTTCTCTTTTCACCAGCACCAACACACTCCTTCCTTTAGGTGTCTTCAGACTCCCCCTTTCGATATGCTGGGATCGTAGCCTGGCTTGTTAAAATCACAGAGTCCTCAGGTATCAGAACATGGCTCTCTATCACTTAGATATCCTGCACATTCTCTATCCAAAAATTAATTTTCTGATGATCACTTGTAAAAAAATAACTCTCACTCTCTGATGAACCACTTGCAGGAATTATACAATCAAAGAATGATTTTACAATGTTAATCTTTGATAAATCATTTGTAGAAATTATCATTTTTTTTTCAAAACACACTCTCCCAAACCATTTGTTCATCATGTCTAGCACTCGGAATTTTGAAAATCAGCTCTCCAACACCAGTTGTCGAAAATCTTTTTGTATTTTACAAAATTTATGCTAAAACACACTAAAATCTTTTTGGATTTTTAAATGTAATGAAATGTAGAGAAGAAATATTTACAAACAATATTTTTGTGAGTTTGTGTAAGAGGATCATATCAGTTTATGAGACAAATCACCAACACCGTTAAGCTTTAAACATTTTAAGTTCTAAACGATTCACTTAGATTGTCAGTATACTAATCCACTTAAATTCTCACACAAAGTTCAACTGCTTCGAGATACGAGATTAATGTCTTAAGCAATTAAACTTAATCGCGTGTCCCACCTCAGAATATACTCCCGTATCCAGATCCCAATATTCAGTCTTACAGGTGAGTATACCACAGATGATATCTGTAAGGGGTTAATTGCGAAACCGTGAGAGCTCAGGTCAGAACTTCCGTTCAGCAGAGAGATGACGGCTCGACTTTTGGTGTGTCCTCTTTAGAGGATCTTTTGTTTCAACAGCACATGATTAGCATTTTGCAATGTTTCATCATTTTTTATGCTGAGGGTGAGCTATATTTCAAGCAAGCGTAAAGTATTCTCCGGGGACTAGGTCATTGCTTCCGCATTATCAGAAGTCCCGGGATAATACCCCAGATATCACTGAGCATAAAGACCTAGTATCTCAGAAAGAGGGACCTTTCATACAAGATTTCGGGGGTTACCCATATATCCGAGAGATGTTCCCCACGATATAAGCAAGTTTGAATTTAAGTTTATATCTCGTCACAATCTACTAAATGTGCAAAAATCTACTGGCACATCATCAGTGAGACCGTTTATCACATTTAACTTTCCAATTCTTTAGCATGCTGTGATCGTCCACTGATGTACTATCATTTCCTCTTCTTTGACACAACAAAACTCATTTTTCATTTTATCATGTTTTTGACTTTTTCAAATTTTCAAATGTTTTTGGATTTTCTGAAATTTCTACTCCCCCTAAAATGCAAACACATTTAAAGAAATTTGAAAACAAACTATACAAATAAAATGACAGCCGATATCGAATCACTTCAATTCGCCATCCACTTGGCATAAACAATCAGAACTCCCCCTCACAACAAACTATTTTCCCATTGTGATTTCAAAACACTTAAGTTTGTTTTAATCAAATGGTTTTTCCGGAAAATAAGTTTTGTTGATTTTATAAAACCATTTGTAGGTTAGGGGTTTGGTTTATCACATTGTCTTTCAACCACATGTAAGAATAGTCCAATCAAGTTCAACCTAATGACCTTGATTAACCAACTTATAAAATCACAACCTCTTTTTCAACCTCATGGCTTACCAACCAATACCACATGTAGGTTGAATTCTCAGAATGCCGATTCCTACTCCTAACTTACCAACCTGGGAGTTCCGGCAAGTCATACTTGTGACAAATTTTCAAATTTTTAACAAACAATATAAGAATGATGCCGATTCATGCTCCACGATTACCAACTTGGGAGCTCCGGTAAGTCTAGGATTTTACTGTTCATAGTAAGTACCATCCCAGTCACAAACCAGGGATGATACTTTACCTTGCTTCTTTGTTTTCTTCTCGTAAAATTCCTTGACTCCTTTTACCTTCCTGTCAACCATTTTTCCAAAAATGTTATGAACTTTGGAATTAAACGCTTTTTCAATATCAAACTCTTTCTTTTCTGAGAAAAATTGATTTGAAATTTCAATTTTACCAACTTTTTGTTTAAAGTTTTCAGCCTTCAATGGTGGAAAATGAACATCATCCATTGGAGGAACTGATTTTTCACTTTTAACCTCAACCTGTGGCTCATCTGACTTTGTGGAATCAGATTCATCGCCAGACGATAGCTCCTCTGATTTTGATGAATCAGAATCATTGCTCGAACTATCATTAGACTTCTTAACAACCCATTTTTGGTTGTCAAGATTACCTCTTTTCTGGTAAAACCTGTTTGAACATTCACCAATCTCAAAAGTTGAATTTTTGAAAAGTTTTGTTCTATCAATTGGTGGTTCAAACACAACTTCTTTATCTTTCAGTTTACGATAAACTCCCTGTTTTGATTGTATTGCCTTGGAACAATTCTTGGCAATATGACCAACTGTGTTGCATTGGAAACAGGTTCTCGTTTCCTTCATCTGATCAACACTCTTCATCTATTCTTGCTTCTTCGCATGGAATTCTCTGTTCGACTGTGTCACACCCCAACCGATGGCGGAATCATCGGGGTATGGCACTGAGCGAAACAGATTGTCCAGAAGTTTCCATAACAACTATCATTACCGTTCAATTTAAATTAACATGTCCCATACCATGTCTCAAACAGTAAACAAATTATTATAGATAAAATCTAGGCAAATATTCTGTTCCGACAACTCAGATTTAAACATGGATAATTTATTTGTGGGTTTCTAGGACCCCTTTTCCTAGCTTCAATTTCATCACAGCACAGAGAGCATCCTAGACCTTTCCTAGCCTCGATTTCATAGTGAGCTAGGCATACAAGCAACCTAAGCACCTGTCACATACGTTAAAATAAAGTCAATACATAAAATGTAAAGGTGAGCATACAAGTTTGATAATAGCATATACAGTTCGAATTTGTTTACGCATAACCAGCACGTACACATAGTGAAATGAAGCACGTTAGTTATCGACATAGATCCATCGATACTAATGACTGCGGGTTGACTGCCCGAGGCAGTTCACAATACATGATTACCACCGTAATCCATGCAAGTAAAAGATCCTTAACAACCCCCGTGTGAACGGGTGCTGAGTCCAAACTATAGTACTATCATTGCTAAGGTAGGTAGACAGCATTCCATGTGTAAACATAACAAACAAGCATTAATAAGCCACGTATAACATGCATTAACGGTTAGCGTTCAATAGTTTGAGTAGTGTGATAGATGTAGTTTGAATATTCGTAACGTATGTAACACCCAAAAGTGCTTAAAGCAAAAAGTGATCGAGTATACTCACAGCGATTGATGGATTGAAGGGAGCGCTTAGCGAGTACGGTTAGCCTGAATAGATTTGATAGCATAACGATGAGCGAAACGTAAAACGGAAAACAAGTGTTGGAGAGTTGGACAGCTGGTAGATCGGACGGTAGTCCGATCAGACGGCTGACCGTTCGGTTGACAGTCTGCTCGGACGGTTGTCCGGTCGTTTGATAGGCCGATCGGATGGCTGTTCGAGTGGATTGTTTCTTCCTTTGAAAAGGATGTATTTGTGTATGATGGTTTGACTTTTGAAGTTTTCGTTGTAGCATTTGAAAACATTGAAGCACCTTTACTTTTCAGGTCGGTGGATCGGACGGCTGTTCGATCGGCCGGTAACCCGATCGGTTAGGCATTCAAATGAATTGCAATGTTCAGTCTTTGGGTCGGACAGGTGTGTTCGATCGGACAGGTGTTCGATCGGACAGGTCAACAAGTCAAAGACTTTAATGAAGTGTGGTGCAGTGGATCAGATAGTTGATCGATCGAATAGCACAACCGATGTTCGATCGGACAATAGGGTGTCACCTGATCGGACGGCTGTTCGATCGGGTGGCACTTCTAGTGCATTGAACATGTTGAAAAATCGATTAAGTATTAAAGCATAGTATCTCATGATCCGAAGAGTAATCTGATCGAACAGGTGTTCGATCGAACGACAGTTCGTTCAATACTAGTCTTCAAATACATTGGTTGTGTGGGACCAGGTGCTAGCCGATCGGCTGGCCATTCGATCGGCTGACTATCCGATCGGTCAGCATTCTGACCTAATCAGCCCTTTCGTCTAACACTTGGTTGTTCTGTTTGCTTGTCGTTTTATCGAGGTATTTTGATAGCGAGTAAAACCATAGATGCGTCGTCCTTACTTGGTTCCCGGGGTCGGACAGGAATCACCCAAATCTGGTCGGTGGTCTATTCGGAACGAAGTTTAACATTTAACCCGAAGTCGGTTAACCTTGTGGATGGAATCCGGATCTTAAGCCTTACAATCACCGAAGTGATTTGTAACCCGACTCAGGCTCCGTTTCTACCGGTTTGAAGTCATTGAGTGACAAAGAGTTGAAGGAAAGTTGGAAAATCCATCTTTCATTCCTTGTCACCGCGTGTATGTTCAGATCTATGGAAGATCCGTGTTTGTTTATGTGGAAATCGGCTAGATCCAAGCTATTCTTGGTGGATTGAGGCCAAGTCATGAAGTTCTTCAAGAACCCATAATGACATCACCCTAGAACGCTTGAATCTTGATGATTTCACGGTTAAAAGTTAAGATTTGAAAGATAGAAAGGTGTAGGAGTGTGTATAGATCAAGAAAGTACAAGATTTAGGATGAAATCTTACCGGAATCGAGAGAAATCTGCAAAAAGGTGAGTTGGGCGTGCTGGTCGAACAGAGGTTTCCAAAAGTGGAAAAGGATGACAATGACAGGGGTATTTATAGGATGACAAAAGAGGAAAGGGCTGGCCGATCGGCCAGGCAGCTCGATCGGACAGCCTGTCCGATCGGACAGCAGCCCGTTCGGCTAGCTGTTCGATCAGCTGGGAAGCCTAATCGATCAGTCGCACCTTTCGAGTGTTTCGCGCGACGATTTTTGATATTTCGATTACGGTTAGGAGCGGTTCATTACGATAGGGTTTCCTAATCAAGTTACTTTCAGTCCCAAACACTCATATCTCGCGTAATCTATTTTCCACCATCTATCTTATCTCGTTCACGATTTCGAGTTCGATTGTACTTCGAGTCAGATTTCGAGTTTCGATTGAGTTTGCTCGATTATCACAACATAACATAAATAAACATGCACAGGTAACACGTAAGGCACACACACACGTATAATAACAAGTAAAAGTACGTAGCTCGAGTTGCGATTTGATGTCGATTCGATTAGCACGGCTTGATTATTGATTAGTTAACTTTATCGCATTGTTACTTCCTATAGTTCACAGTCGTAGGTCGATTGAATAACGATTAACACACATCGATTATTGCAATTAACAACACTTACTCCACATAATATAATTAAAAACAAGAAGTTTCTACGAGTCAAGTTGTGCGAAATCGGTCGTTGACTTAGACCTTGACTTTGACTTTGACTTGTGAAAACACGGGGTGTTACAGCCTCCCCTTGTTTAGGGAATTTCGTCCCGAAATTAAGCTGAAAGCTGTACAATGCCGTGAATCACGTGGAGAACTTTCTCTTTCTAGACTTTCTCTTTCTAGGCTTTCTCTTTGAATAACTGCCGGTACTTAGCCTTCATGTCGCTTTCGAGTTCCCAAGTGAACTCCGCGCCTCGTTTGCCTTCCCATCGGACTTTCACAATAGGAATGCGTGAGCGCCTGAGCTGCTTGGTTTGGCGATCCATGATTTCGACAGGCTTTTCCACGAAGTGTAATGTTTCGTTCACTTGCAGATCATCCAGAGGAACATGTAAGTCATGGTCGGCTATGCACTTTCAGAGGTTTGACACGTGGAAAGTCGGGTGGACGTTACTAAGTTCCTCCGGTAGTTCGAGTCTGTAGGCGACTTTTCCGATCCTTTCCAGAATCTTAAAAGGTCCAACATATCGAGGCGCGAGTTTCCCTTTCTTGCCAAATCGGACTACACCCTTCCAAGGTGATACCTTTAGGAGTACGTAGTCCCCGATGCCAAATTCACGGGGCTTGCGCTTTTTATCGGCGTAACTTTTATGTCGATCCCGAGCTTTCGCCATATTGTCTCGAATTTGGAAAATCTTGTCTGTCATTTCTTGTAGTAGCTCCGGACCGGTTAGTTACGAGTGACCGATCTCGTGCCACACAATAGGCGATCGACATCTTCTTCCGTATAGTGCCTCGAATGGTGCCATTTGGATGCTAGAATGATAGCTGTTATTATACGAGAATTCGACCAACGGCAGGTATTTATCCCAATTACCACCGAAGTCTAAAACACACGAGCGGAGCATGTCTTCAAGGGTACGATTCGTTCTTTCGGTCTGACCGTCGGTTTGAGGGTGGAAAGCGGTACTTAGATTAAGCGATGTACCGAGCGCCGTTTGAAACGTTTCCCACAGTCGCGAGGTAAACCGAGCGTCACGATCGGAGATGATGTCATGAGGCGTCCCATGATTACAAATGATCTCGTCGGTGTAGATTCGGGCTAATCGTTCTACCTTGTAGTCTTCTCGTATCGGCAGAAAGTGAGCTGATTTAGTCAAACGGTCAACAACAACCCAAATGATGTCGTGACCTGATGACGTGTGCGGTAGCTTGCTTATGAAATCCATGGCTATACTTTCCCACTTCCACATGGGAATTGGTGGTTGTTCAAGTAAGCCAGAGGGTCTTTGATGTTCGGCCTTGATTCTAGCACAAGTCAGGCATTTTCCGACGTAGAGAGCGATATCCCTTTTCATACCCGGCCACCAGTACTTATAGCGAAGATCCTGGTACATTTTGTCGGCTCCTGGATGAATAGAATATCGGGATTTGTGGGCTTCGTCCATCAGAATTTGCCGCAAATTGGTTCGCTTGGGAATCCAAATTCGGTCTAAGAAGTGGAATATCCCGTTCGATTTGCTCACAAGTTGGGCTCCATCGTGGTAGATTCTTTCTTTCTTCAAGGTGCGTTCGTTAAAACATGCATGTTGAGCGTCGCGGATGAGGGTTTCGAGATCATGTTGGGCTTGAACATTTCGAGTACTAAGCAAATAACTCCGTCTGCTAAGTGCGTCGGCAACAACGTTTGCCTTGCCTGGGTGATAACGAATCTCACAGTCGTAATCGTTGAGAAGTTCTACCCATCGGCGTTGACGCATATTGAGTTCCTTCTCATTAAAGATATGTTGCAGGCTCCTATGATCGGTGAAGATCGTACACTTGGTACCATACAGGTAGTGTCGCCAAATCTTTAATGCAAAAACAACAGCGCCTAGCTCGAGATCATGGGTTGTATAGTTCTTCTCGTGGATTTTGAGCTGACGAGATGCGTAAGCTATGACCTTATCCCGTTTCATGAGTACACAACCAAGACCAAGGTTGGAAGCATCACAGTAGACAATGAAATCATTGTTTCCGTCAGGCAATGTGAGAACAGGAGCATTGCAAAGCATGTGCTTGAGGGTTTGGAAAGCAGACTCTTGTTTGGCTCCCCAGACAAAAGACTGGTCTTTATGTGTAAGAGAGGTAAGCGGCACAGCAATCTTCGAGAATCCTTCGATAAATCGTCGATAATAGCCCGCTAGTCCGAGAAAAGAACGGACTTCAGACGGGTTCTTAGGCGTAACCCAGCTCTTGACAGCCTCAATTTTCGCAGGATCGACGTGAATGCCTTGACTATTAACGACGTAACCCAGAAATTGAACTTCCCCCAGCCAGAATTCGCACTTGGAGAACTTGGCATAGAGTTGGTTCCCATGGAGTAGCTCGAGAACCAAACGTAGATGTTGCACGTGTTCGGCTTTCGATTTGGAATAGATCAAGACATCGTCGATGAATACGATGGCGAAACGGTCGAGATATGGTTTACACACGCGATTCATCAGATCCATGAAAACCGCTGGTGCGTTGGTTAAACCAAAAGGCATAACAACGAATTCGTAATGACCATATCGGGTGCGAAACGCGGTTTTGGGTATATCCTCCTCTTGTATACGCAGCTGTTGATATCCTGAACGTAGATCGATCTTTGAGAAACACGTAGCGCCTTCTAGTTGATCAAACAAATCGTCGATACGAGGCAGGGGATAGCGGTTCTTGATAGTTAGCTTATTCAATTCCCGATAGTCAATGCACATCCGGAACGACCCATCTTTCTTTTTGACGAAAAGGACTGGCGCGCCCCAAGGAGAGGTGCTCGGGCGAATGAAGCCTTTCTCGAGTAATTCCTGGAGTTGGGTTGAGAGTTCGCGTATTTCAGACGGAGCGAGTCGATAAGGAGCTTTGGCAATAGGGTTGGCTCCAGAAATGAGGTCAATACGAAAATCGATATCATGACTTGGCGGCAGTCCGGGGAGATCCTCTGGAAAGACATGAGAAAACTCACGGACCACAGGAACGTCTTTCACTTCCTTCTTCTCTTTCTTTTCCTTCTCCGCTACTACAATGTTAGCCAAGAAAGCTCTGTATTCCTTGCGTAGATACTTGCTAGCTTGGACACACGACATGAGCTTGAGACTCTTTGAAGTAGTATCACCGTATAAGCATAACAGGTCACCATTTGCGAGCGAAAAACGAATCATCTTGTCGAAGCACACAACTTCAGCATGGTTTTCTCGAAGAAAGTCCATGCCTACTATGACGTCAAAGCTTCCGAGTTGCATCGGGATAAGGTCGATTGAGAAGATGTGATTGTTGAGCTCAAGAGTACAATCACGGATAACGGAGTTGACAGCGACGGTTCTTCCGGTAGCGACTTCCACATCGAATGTCGAGGAGAGTTGAGAACGTTTACGACTAAGGAGTTTCTCAAATTCGAGCGACACAAAGCAGTTATCGGCTCCAGTATCAAACAAACATGAAGCATAAATACCATTCACAAGGAACGTACCACTGACCACGTTGTTGTCGGCCTGGGCTTGACGCACGTTGAGGTTGAAAGTTCTGGCGCGTGCGGCCTGTTGTTGCTGCTGTTGTTGTTGTTGCTGCTGTGGCTGCTGTTGCTGAGGCTCTTGTTTCACAACCCTGTTTGGGAACATGTTGGCGAAATGGTTCGGGTCGCCACATGCAAAGCAGGCTCTGGCTTTGACTGCGGGTGCCGGAGGAGCTTGTTGACCCTGTGGGGCAGTGAGTAGAGCTTGATTGGCAGGAGCTTGACGAATACGGCAGTTGGCAGTAAAGTGGCCGTATACGTTGCAATGGGCACAAAAACGGCAAGGAATAGCAGTCGGGTGATGGTAGGTGCAAGTAGGGCAGAGCGGGTGTGGCCCAGTGTATGCACGCTTTGCAGGCGGTGCATTGGCCACAGGCGCTGCTACTTGACGTTGTTGGGCAGGTACAGCTTGAATTGGTGCAGCAGTGATCGCACAGTTCTTGTTGTTGGAGCTGTTCTTTCTCTTGTTCTTTCTCTTGTTGCTTGACGAGGTGGGTTCAGCAGTTGTGCGATAGCGGTAGCTTGATGCAGATGCTTGGAAGTTTTATCCCAGACACCAGCCTTAACCCGCTTGTCGTTGATTTCAGCGGCCAACAGATAAGTTTCCTCGATCGTCGTAGTCTTAGCCGCTTGCACGAAATCAGCAACGCAGTCGGGCAGGGCCCGGATGTACTTCTTGATTGTCATGTCGGGAGTCTTGACTTGATCGGGACAGATAATGCTGAGCTGTTTGAAACGAGCAGTGAGGCCAGCGTTGTCACCATCTTTTTGCTGTATGTGCCAAAATTCATCTTCTAGCTTTTGACGTTCGTGAGGAGGGCATAATTCCTCTAGCATAACTTCCTTGAGCTCGTCCCATGACAGACCGTAGGCTGCATCGTTCACTCGCTTGTTCCTCTCGGCCGTCCACCAGTCTAATGCACGAGACTGGAAAACGCTGGTAGCTTCAGAGTTCGAAGGTCATCAGGGCAACCACTTTGTCGCAGAGTAACCTCGATGGAATCAAACCAGTGAAATAGTGCAGTGGGACCTCCTTCGCCAGTGAATTCTTTTGGCCCACACGACTTGAATTGCTTGAAGCTGAAGGGTCTTGCGGTAGCTTTAGGAGCGTCGGTTCTCGATTCCTCAGATGATTTGCTGGCATTCTCGTAAACATCACTCACGGCCTTTGCCACACTTTTAGCGATAATGGAAGCAAGGCGTTTGTCTCTCTTTTCTTGACGAGAAAGTGCGTGACGGGATCCAGACGACATTGTCTGCAATAGACATCGCCACAGAACTCAACACATTGTATTCGAATCTCACCTCACACGTTTACTACTTACTAAAGCTCAGTAACACGTACATCCACATAAACACATAACTCATAGAGCTCAAATCACATAAGCACGTATAGCACATAATCACATAATACCTAAGCACGTAGAGTAAAGAAACAGGAAAGCACATACGCATTTAATCACTAGAGGCGGTCAGAAAACAGAAACCTATTATTCAAAGTTGGCGATTGCTCGCGAATAGTGTAGTACAAGCGTGTATCGTAGCATGAAGTCGTTCAAAGTTTCGCGATTTGTTGACGATTTGAGATAGAGAAGCAGTGCGAGTCGTGCGTGTCGATCGAGTGAGAGCGAAATTGAACAAATACCCAAAATTTTACGCACATAAAAACTTATAAAATCAACGAATTATCTGAGTTAGCAGTTTTAGCTCAGAATTGCAAATACAAAAATTTCGGGATGTAGATCGTCTGCGGCTAATAGACTTCGACTAACCAAAATAATTCAACTATTCACAAGGATCCGTTGTACACGTTTGACTTCCGGGAATATGCCCTTGCCTCGATTCTTGGGCGTTGGCACACATCCCGTTGGTCTTATTGTGACTTCAGGTCGTTAGAATCCGTCGAACTTTGGTGAGAGTTTTGTAAAATGTGCGGAACAAGTTGTCAAGGTTAGGGTTTCACCCCTGGCTTAACAACTTCATCCCTGTTTTGACAAAATAGAGGAGATTATTCATCAAAATGTGGATTTCACTCCTGATTTGGTATAATTCTCCTCGTTTGTTAGTTAAAATTCAGGTTGATTAAGCAACTTTAGTCGAGAGTTCGCGGTTTTCACACCTATTCTCGACTTTGTTGCCCATTCATAGTTGAAAATTCGAGTGTGGTGATAGTGTGGAATAAGCGAGGATAGCGAGTGATAGTAGTGAGCTCATGCGTATTCCCTAACGGATACGCACAAGTCGGTCTGTTGGTTCTTAACTATAGTCTAGGTTTTTAAGACTTCGACCCGGACTAGGTCGAGTCTTGCCTAATTCCCTATAGTTATGGCTCTGATACCAATCTGTCACACCCCAACCGATGGCGGAATCATCGGGGCATGGCACTGAGCGAAACAGATTGTCCAGAAGTTTCCATAACAACTATCATTACCATTCAATTTAAATTAACTTGTCCCATACCATGTCTAAAACAGTAAACAAATTATTACAGATAAAATCTAGGCAAATATTCTGTTCCGACAACTCAGATTTAAACATGGATAATTTATTTGTTGGTTTCTAGGACCCCTTTTCCTAGCTTCAATTTCATCACAGCACAGAGAGCATCCTAGACCTTTCCTAGCCTCGATTTCACAGTGAGCTAGGCATACAAGCAACCTAAGCACCTGTCACATACGTTAAAATAAAGTCAATACATAAAATGTAAAGGTGAGCATACAAGTTTGATAATAGCATATATAGTTCGAATTCGTTTACGCATAACCAGCACGTACACATAGTGAAATGAAGCACGTTAGTTATCGACATAGATCCATCGATACCAATGACTGCGGGTTGACTGCCCGAGGCAGTTCGCAATACATGATTACCACCGTAATCCATGCAAGTAAAAGATCCTTAACAACCCCCGTGTGAACGGGTGCTGAGTCCAAACTATAGTACTATCGTTGCTAAGGCAGGTAGACAACATTCCATGTGTAAACATAACAAACAAGCATTCATAAGCCACGTATAACATGCATTAACGGTTAGCGTTCAATAGTTTGAGTAGTGTGATAGATGTAGTTTGAATATTCGTAACGTATGTAACACCCAAAAGTGCTTAAAGCAAAAAGGGATCGAGTATACTCACAGCGATTGATGGATTGAAGGGAGCGCTTAGCGAGTACGGTTAGCCTGAATAGATTTGATAGCATAACGATGAGCGAAACGTAAAACGGAAAACAAGTGTTGGAGAGTCGGACAACTGGTCGATCGGACGGTAGTCCGATCGGACGGCTGACCGTTCGGTTGACAGTCTGCTCGGACGGCTGTCCGGTCGGTTGATAGGCCGATCGGATGGCTGTTCGAGTGGATTGTTTCTTCCTTTGAAAAGGATGTATTTATGTATGATGGTTTGACTTTTGAAGTTTTCGTTGTAGCATTTGAAAACATTGAAGCACCTTTACCTTTCAGGTCGGTCGATCGGACGGCTGTTCAATCGGCCGGTAACCCGATCGGTTAGGCATTCAAATGAATTGCAATGTTCAGTCTTTGGGTCGGACAGGTGTTCGATCGGACAGGTGTTCGATCGGACAGGTCAACAAGTCAAATACTTTAATGAAGTGTGGTGCAGTGGATCGGATAGTTGATCGATCGAATAGCACAACCGCTGTTCGATCGGACAACAGGGTGTCATCTGATCGGACGGCTGTTCGATCGGGTGGCACTTCTAGTGCATCAAACATGTTGAAAAATCGATTAAGTATTAAAGCATAGTATCTCATGATCCGAAGAGTAATCCGATCGAACAGGTCTTCGATCGAACGACAGTTCGTTCAATACTAGTCTTCAAATACATTGGTTGTGTGGGACCAGGTGCTAGCCGATCGGCTGGCCAGTCGATCGACTGACTATCCGATCGGCTGGCTGTCCGTTTGGACAGCAGTCCGATCGGTCAGCATTCTGACCTGATCAGCCCTTTCGTCTAACACTTGGTTGTTTTGTTTGCTTGTCGTTTTATCGAGGTATTTTGACAGCGAGTAAAACCATAGATGCCTCGTCCTTACTTGGTTCCCGGGGTCGGACAGGAATCACCCAAATCCGGTCGGTGGTCTGTTCGGAATGAAGTTTAACATTTAACCCGAAGTCGGTTAACCTTGTGGATGGAATCCGGATCTTGAGCCTTACAATCGCCGAAGTGATTTGTAACCCGACTCAGGCTCCGTTTCTTCCGGTTTGAAGTCATTGAGTGACAAAGAGTTGAAGGAAAGTTGGAAAATCCATCTTTCAGTCCTTGTCACCGCGTGTATGTTCAGATCTATGGAAGATCCGTGTTTGTTTATGTGGAAATCGGCTAGATCCAAGCTATTCTTGGTGGATTGAGGCCAAGTCATGAAGTTCTTCAAGAACCCATGATGACATCACCCTAGAACGCTTGAATCTTGATGATTTCACGGTTAAAAGTTAAGATTTGAAAGATAGAAAGGTGTAGGAGTGTGTATAGATCAAGAAACTACAAGATTTAGGATGAAATCTTACCGGAATCGAGAGAAATCTGCAAAAAGGTGAGCTGGGCGTGCTGGTCGAACAGAGGTTTCCAAAAGTGGAAAAGGATGACAATGACAGGGGTATTTATAGGATGACAAAAGAGGAAAGGGCTGGCCGATCGGCCAGGCAGCTCGATCGGACAGCCTGTCCGATCGGACAGCAGTCCGTTCGGCTAGCTGTTCGATCGGTTGGGAAGCCTGATCGATCAGTCGCACCTTTCGAGTGTTTCGCGTGACGATTTTTGATATTTCGATTACGGTTTGGAGCGGTTCGTTACGATAGGGTTTCCTAATCAAATTACTTTCAGTCCCAAACACTCATATCTCGCGTAATCTATTTTCCACCATCTATCTTATCTCGTTCACGATTTCGAGTTCGATTGTATTTCGAGTCAGATTTCGAGTTTCGATTGAGTTTGCTCGATTATCACAACATAACATAAATAAACATGCACAGGTAACACGTAAGGCACACACACACGTATAATAACAAGTAAAAGTACGTAGCTCGAGTTGCGATTTGATGTCGATTCGATTAGCACGGCTTGATTATTGATTAGTTAACTTTATCGCATTGTTACTTCCTATAGTTCACAGTCGTAGGTCGATTGAATAACGATTAACACACATCGATTATTGCAATTAACAACACTTACTCCACATAATATAATTAAAAACAAGAAGTTTCTACGAGTCAAGTTGCGCGAAATCGGTCGTTGACTTAGACCTTGACTTTGACTTTGACTTGTGAAAACACGGGGTGTTACAGACTGCTTTCTGAACAAGTTTTCTTTTTCCTCTTCAGTAGTTGTACCTGAAACGAATATCATTTTTTATTTAAAATCTCTAACATATTTTTCATTTTTCTGTTTTTCTGGTGGAATAAAACCAAGACCTTTCTTTTTGAAATTACCGTTATGGTTTGGGTTCTTTCGATAACCAGAACCAGAACTGTAACCCTTTTTCTTGTTTTCTCTTTGTTGAACTCTTGAGGTGTACTTTTTAGGTTTATCATTAAGATTTACATCTTTTATTTCAGAAATATTAATTTCTGTTAATTTGAAAACTTTTTTAATTATTTCTGGTTTAACACCTCTTATTGGAAATTCCTCATCAAAATATAATTTGTCAGAATCATTCAAAGTATATGCAACTTTAAACGTTTCGTCATTCAAATTAGATTTTGATAACATGAATTCTTTTTTGTAAACCCTTTTTCCCTGTTTGACGGTTTGACTCGGAATGCTGTACTCAGACTTTGACTCTGACATAGACTCCGACTTTGACTCCTCAGATTCATCTTTATCCAACACCTGATCGACCACTTTCTTTATTAACTCGGACTCATGATCAGTGTCAGATGACATAAACGTGACATCAATATTATCTGGCAAGTTAACTGAAGACTCCGACTCCCACTGTAAATTTGTTGCTTTTTCGACTCTTTCTGAATTTGGATTTCTCGGAGAATATCCATTTTCAAGCGGGGGTGGACACTTGTTGTAACTGAATCCTTGTTTCTTACCAGAATCATTCACTTTAGTATCCTTCTTCTTTTCTTTCTTCTTTTCAGGAGTCTTTTCTTCAGAAACCTTTTGTTCTTGAGTTACTTCATTATCTTCAAAAGCCTTCATGCCTTCAACAGTTGGATAAATCATGTCAATGACATAAGAAGTACATGAGTAACTTTTTAACAAACGATTAACTCTTTCAGTTTCAATTCTTTGTGTTTCCAGTTTCTGTTCTAGCACAGCACACTTCTCAATGTAGTTGTTCACAACTTTCTGCTTTATCATGAAAGCTCCTTGAAGTGTTTTCATTGCTGTTGCTTGTTCTTCACTTGTTTGGTTGTATTGATTCATGGCTTTGTTCAGAACATCATAAGACTCCTTCAACTGGTTTATGTTGTTAATTAGTTCACTATTTTTCTTTTTCATAATCTCACAATTTTCACAAATCACCGGAACATTTTTAGCGTTAGCTTCTGTATCAACTTTGAATTTTGGAATGTCCAACTTTTTTTTATCACTGGTACTTCTTCATCATCACTGCTGACTGGTGTTTTGACCTTTTTCTTTTTCTTTTTAGATTTTTCATCATCACTGTCACTCTCTTCCATCATTTTAAAATGAGCTGCCAATCTTCTAGCATAATACTCACGATCATCATCACTATCTTCTTCAACACGAGCGACATAAGCTTTGTGATTTGTAGTTTTGTTTGGATCATAATCATCCCAACTAAAACCTTCCCAGTTAAATCCTTCCAGTAACTTTTCATCATCTTGGTTAATCAGGCATGCTTTACTATCAGCTGAGATATATTTGTCCCAATTGAAACCTTCCGTTGGCTTTTTGTCATCCTGATTCACCATACAAGCTCTCTTTGAAGATTCTTCAATCACTTTTCTTCCATGTGCCACTTGTGGTTCTTGTTGTTGTTGAGCAACTTGATGATAGATGGCCTTCCGGTAGTAATCATTGTTGTTGTTGAACGGAATTTGAGCTCCACTTGCTTCGCGGTTTTTGCACTCCCTCTTGAAGTGTCCTTTTTCCCTGCAACGAAAACAAGTGACTTTAGATTTATCAAAACCTAAAGTAGAAACATTAGCTTCACGTAAGTCATCTCTTCCTGTGATCTGCTTAAATTTCTCAGCTCGTATCAACACACTTGCCAAACACCACTTTATGTCCATCAATTCCATCTCTTCAGCATCTATTTGATCGTAATCCTCTTTTGTCAACATTGGATTCCCGATCCGACCTGCAACAAAACTACCATATGATTCCAATACAGTTCCCAACAAAGACATGTGACTCTTAGCAACTTCTGCTGAATAATCCTCATCATTCTCAAGATTCAAAACAATGTTGCATTGTAGCTTCTTGCCAATCTTGGTTGTTGAAATGTTCGGATCAAATGATGGATATGATGAAAAACTTGTGTTGCTGTTTGATCCTTTGGAAGAACCTCCCAATGAACTTTTTGCATTGAATGCAGTCTCAATCTTTGGTGACATGTTGGTGGATTTATCATTCAATCCTGCTTTGTAATAAAGCCCAATGTCTTGTTCACCGTCGAAATCTTTCTTTCTCAAAGCCTTTCTCTGTTCCATCTCCTGAGCCTCAATCTTTTCAATGAACTTGCTCAATGTCAGATTGCTAAAACCTTTCTTGTTCCTCAACATCATGAGATATGTACCCCAAATCTCATATGGCAACGCATCAGCCAACTTTTCGATCAACTCTTCATTATCTTTGTCGATGCTCAATCTCTTCATGTTGGCTAACAAATTACAATATCTTTCAATGATTTGCTTTGTGCTTTCATTTTTCAACCCACGAAACAGATCAAATTCTTTCTTTAAAAGCGACTTTTTGTTTTTGACCATCTATTGGCTTCCATGAAACTTCGATTTTAAAGCTTTCCAAATCGAATAAGAAGTTCCATTGTGTTGCAATAAAACCAAGATATCTTCTTTCACAGCTTGTTGAAGTAGACTTAACATCATTTTCTCATCTTTGTATTTCTTTCTATTTTCAGCACTCAGATCTTTAATAGCAATAATCTCTTCGTCATCATTCATCGGTCTAACATATTTCGTCTCAACACATTCCCAAGCATCTAAGTAATTAGCTTGTACCCAGTTTTCAAAAGATCCTTCCCAACCCTTATACTCCTCGATGTTCATGAGCTTAGGCGGTTTTTGCATAGTCCCAGTTTCATTTTCCAACATCGTGTTTTGTGCGAGAGTAATCGGGGTAACCGGGGTAGCGAATGCGTTGTAAACTTCCTCTTCCATGTTTCGGATTTTCAAATTTCACAAAAACTGATTGTTCAAGCGAAATTACAGTTCTCAAGCGAAATTACTGTTCAAGCGAAATCACCCTAATTTCGTTTGAGGTCAACACTTTCAAGCGGAATAACCTGTTGAAGCGGAATCACAAGTTTCAAGCGAAATCAACACAATTTCTTAAGCGAAATACCGGTTCAAGCGAAATTAACCAGTATTTTCAAACGGAATCAGATTCAAAGTGTGATTTCAAGCGAAATCAACAGGCCAGTTCAAGCGAAATTATGCTGATGTCATATTCTCGAGCTGTTTTTCAAGCGGAATTACAGATTTTTATCTGTTTTAGATCGAATTAAGGTCCAATTTTCACAAGGATTAGTTAAAACACTATTCCGAGTATAATGTGTAAAAATCAGAACATTTTGACCACTTTTCACGGTCAATTTTGAAAAAGAAGGTGTAGAATTCAGAATTTGCAGCTGAATTGGTAGGAACTCTTCTTCCTGAGCTCTGATACCACTTGTAGGATCGTTTTCAGACCCGAACGAGTCGATCAGAAGAGTTTTACTCAATACGAAAGGCGGAAACAGACATATCAAGGTCAATTCAGCTAGATATACACTTTAAACTGTCGTATTATTGATTTCACAATGATTTACAGCGAGATGACACTTCGGCAGCACTTCGTTGGTCTGACCGGAACTATTCTAAATGACTTGACACTCAAGGTATTTATAGGAAGCCTAATTTCGCTTGAAGCTGTCTCAAGCGGAATCACTTTCAAGTGATTTCGCTTGAAATGATCCAACATGAGTTCAAGCGGAATTAAAACATGTGATTTCGCTTGAAATGGTTATTGACCATTTCAAGCGGAAATACCTATAAACACAATTCCTTGATTTCCGTACCCTGATCTATCTAGTACAAACAAGACTCGATACAAGACGAAGTCGACAGACGCATGCACCAACATATTTACCGACATTTTATTTAAAATAAAAGATTCACATTTTCGGGGTGTTACAAGTCCACCCCCCTTAAAAAGGGTTTCGTCCTCGAAACCGGAGAATACGTACCAAATAATGCCGGGTAGAGACGCCGCATCTCTTCTTCGGACTCCCACGTAGTGTCCGAGCCCTTTCTATGCTCCCATTTGATCTTAACTTGATCAATTTTCTTATTCCGCAAATCTTTAACCTTCCGATCCAGAATCTCAATTGGCCTTACCACATAATTAAGGCTATTGTCCACCTCGATATCATCGTAATGGATATAAGCCGTTTCCTCCGCTAAGCACTTTCGGAGTTGTGACACATGAAACGTGCCATGAATTCTGCTCAATTCGTCCAGTAACTCAAGGCGATACGCTATCTTGCCAACCCGTTCGATAATTTTAAATGGCCCGATAAACCTCGGGCTTAGTTTCCCTCTTTTCCTGAATCGGATAACGCCCTTCCATAGGGAAACTTTTAACATAACCATGTCGCCCACCTGAAATTCAATCGGTTTTCGTCTCTTGTCGGCATAAGACTTTTGTCTGTCTTGGGTCTCTTTCATATGAGCCCGAAGCATGTCGATTTTCTCGTTAGTGGATTGAACTACGTCTTTATGAGCCAATTCACGCGGACCCACTTCACCCCAACACACCGGGGTTCTACATTTCCTGCCATATAGCATCTCATACGGGGCCATGCCGATGTTGGCATGATAACTATTGTTATAAGAGAATTCTGCTAACGGCAAATACACATCCCAACTGCCCTCGAAATCAATAATACATGCCCTCAGCATGTCTTCTAGTGTTTGTATTGTTCTCTCACTCTGTCCATCCGTCTGAGGATGGTATGCAGTGCTGATAAAAAGTTTCGTTCCCATCTGTTCTTGGAAATCTTGCCAGAAGTGTGAAGTAAACTGGGTATCCCTGTCCGACACAATAGATACTGGTACCCCATGACGTGCCACTATCTCGTTTGTATATATCTCCGACATCTTTTCCGAAGTATATGTCTCACGTATAGGAATAAAGTGAGCACTCTTCGTTAGTCTATCCACAACCACCCATATAGCATCAAATCCTCGGTTTGTCCTAGGCAGTTTGGTCAACAGGTCCATGGTGATATGCTCACATTTCCAAACTGGAATTTCCAACGGTTGCAGTTTTCCATACGGTTTCTGGTGTTCTGCCTTGACTTGTAAACAAGTCAAGCACTTCTCTACATACTTTATAACATCCCTCTTCATTCCGAGCCACCAATAGTTTTGTTTTAGATCATTATACATCTTGGTTGCTCTCGGATGGATAGAATAACGGGATTTATGAGCTTCGTCAAGTAGAAGCGTCTTGACTCCACATGAATTTGGCTCCCATATTCTTCCGAACCGGGTCTTTAACCCGTTGTTGCCATCCACCAAGTCTTTCAATTGACCGACTATCCTTTCCTTTTTCAAGTTTTCCTCTTTCACCGCCTCGGTTTGTGCTTCTCGGATTCGTTCTAGTAAACCCGAGGTTACAACAAGCTGCATTGACTGCACTCGTATGGGGACATAGTCTGTTTTCCTACTTAAGGCATCCGCCACAACATTAGCCTTCCCAGGGTGGTAATGTATCTCGCAATCATAGTCTTTTACCGTTTCTAACCATCGCCTTTGCCGCATGTTTAACTCCTTCTGATCGAAGAAGTATTTTAAACTCTTGTGATCGGTAAATATGGTGCACCTTACCCCGTATAAATAGTGCCTCCATATTTTTAACGCAAACACCACCGCCGCCAATTCGAGATCGTGCGTGGGATATTTCTTTTCGTGTATCTTTAATTGTCTCGAGGCATAAGCTATCACTTTGCCTCGTTGCATCAACACACATCCGAGCCCCGAATGTGACGCATCCGAGTAGACTACCAAGTCTTCGACTCCATTCAGCAACTTTAATACCGGAGCGTGAGTTAGTTTCTCCTTTAGCATTTGGAACGCCCTTTCTTATTCATCACCCCATATGAATCTTTCCTCTTTTCGAGTTAATTTAGTTAACGGGGAAGAAATCTTGGAGAAATCTTGAATGAATCTCCTGTAGTATCCCGCAAGACCTAAGAAACTTCTAATTTCCGAAGGATTCTTCGGAGGGCTCCACTTTGACACGGACTCTATCTTTGAGGGATCTACCAATATTCCGTCGGCACTTATGATGTGGCCGAGGAATTGCACCTCTCGTAACCAAAAGGCGCACTTGGAAAATTTCGAATACAACTTTTCTCGTCTGAGTGTCTCTAACACCTCCTGTAAATGATGCACATGATCCGCCTCATTTTTTGAATATGCTAAGATATCGTCGATAAACACGATTACCGACTTATCCAACATTGGCTTGCAAACCCGATTCATGAGGTCCATGAAAGCCGCGGGTGCATTTGTCAATCCGAATGACATTACAAGGAACTCATAATGCCCGTACCGCGTATGAAAGGCCGTCTTCGTTACATCCTCTTCTTTAACCTTTAACTGGTGGTATCCCGACCTAATGTCGATTTTTGAAAACCAATTCCCACCTTGTAATTGGTCGAATAAATCGTCTATTCTCGGAAGCGGGTATCGATTCTTTACCGTGAGTTTGTTCAACTCCCAGTAATCGATACACATTCGCATGCTTCTGTCTTTCTTTTTCACGAATAGTACCAGTGCGCCCCAAGGAGACACACTCGGCCTTATAAACCCTTTATCGAGCAAGCCTTGAATCTGCGACATTAGTTCTTGTAACTCTGATGGTGCAAGTCGGTACGGCGCTTTAGCTACGGGTTTCGCGCCCGGAACAAATTCGATTCTGAACTCTACTTCCCGTTCCTGCGGTATTCCCGGGTAAATCTTCCGGAAACATATCTTCGAAGTCACGTACCACTGGTACGTCTCCAATCTTTGGTGATTCTTTCTCGGGCTCATTCTCGTATATCATAAATGCTCTACATCCATGCTTCATGAGCTTGTGAGCTTTCCACATCGAACATATTATAGGATTGCCTCCTTTTTCACCATAGATGGTAACGTGTTTTCCGCTCGGACATGTTAGCTTTATCCCCTTACGGAAACACACGACCTTTGCATGGTGTCAGGATAGCCAATCCATTCCAACCACCACTTGGAATTCTCCCATTGACATCGGGATTAGATCTATCGAGTATTCTTCATCATCGATATTCAATTTACAGCCTTGACATACATCACACACTATGAAACTCTTGTTATCCCCTATTTCAACTTCTAAGGGCACAGATAATTTCGTCAATACAAATGAAGGATGTCGAATAAATCCGTGTGAAATAAAGGATTATTCACACCCGTATCAAATAATACACGTGCAGGGATCGAGTTTATTGCGAATATACCTGAGACCACATCGGGTTCTGACTTTGCTTTAGCTGCAGTTAATTGGAAGGATCTAGCCTTCGCCTTTTGGGTCTCCACTTGAACGTCTTTCTCGTTCTTTTTCCCGACCAATTCTGGGCATTCAGATTTTTTGTGGCCGGGCTGATAGCACTTGTAGCAAACTGAAACTTTACCCGGACATAAGGATGTCGTGTGCCCCGTTTTCCCGCATATTGGATACAGTTTGTCTTTGAAGCGGCACTCGCCCTTGTGCCCTTTTCCACAAACTTCACAACTTGGCGACCCGCCTTTCAGATCCGTCTTTCCGGTCGATTCTGATGTTTTCTCCTTCTTTGCAGGGCTTGGATTCACATCCTGCGCCCTTCGTTCGCCCCTCTCAATCTGTTTCTTCAACTCGATCTCCCGCTCCCGGGCGGTGTTAATGATTTCCGTGAGGGTTTCATACTTTGAGGGAGTCATAAACTCCCGGCATTCAGCACTCAGCATGTGGTAATAGTGGTATATCTTCTGATCTTCAGTAGTCACTAACTCGTCGCAGAATCTCAGCTTATCCAAAAAATGCCCGTGATTTTATCAATCGTTTCACCCCTTTGCCTTAACTGGATGAACTCCTCCTTGATTCTGTTGATGACCGCCTTGGGACTGTGATGTTTAAGGAATGGTACCTTAAACTCGTCCCATGTCATAACCCTTGCCGCTTCGGCTCCAATTTCTTTCTTTTTGTTATCCCACCAGTCTTTGGCTTGACCCCTCAACTGACCCGTTCCGTAAGCCACAAAATCTCTTACATCACAGTGGGTCCTTTCAAACACCCCTTCGACATCACTTAGCCATCTTTGGCATATTATCGGGTCAACCTCCCCGTTGTAAATTGGCGGTTTACACGCCATAAACTCCTTGTATGAACAACCCTTACGTTCTCCGGATTTTTCTCTCATAAGGCTGACATTATCTTCCAACCTTTTAACTCGTTCTTCAACTAATGATAGCACTGTATTTTGAATTTTGTCTATGAAACCGGATAGACTACCCTCAATGGCCTTCCCCACTTCTTCGGCAATTACTTCTTTCATTTGTTCGGTGACTGTCGGCACCGGATCATTGTCACCCCTTTCCGTCATCTTGAAACTGAAATGTTTACATCAATTATTAAACATTTCATTTGTAACATAACTTTATTTGCTTCGGTTTAGCCAAATTCATAACTTGCTTTGACCGTTCTCATTTAGTGCACTTTCCGGGTTTGAGTGTGTTAACACGCTCTTCCCGTGCACATTACTTCACATCCCTTTTTCCCACATATTATAAGATCTACTAAGTAACTAATTCTTACCGGATGATTGATCAAGCTTGAACAAAACACTCTTTGTTGACAACCTTAAGCTCTGATTACCAACTTGTAGCACCCGTCTCATTTATTTGAATTAATTAGTATAAAATACGCATTTAATAAGGAAATATCTTGCATCCTTGATTAGTTAAACAAAACAGAAGTTTACATGACAAAATATTCTAGTTACTAACAACTAATTTAAACCATTCCAAACGACAAGTTAAATATTCACTACATAAACATTGTTTTCAACAAGATTTGATAAGCGTGGAAGCTTCAAAAGTTAGTGTTCGGTTCTTCAAATGTTGCTTGATCGTTACCCGGAGCATGATAAACATCACCTATGGTCAAAACCACGTCAAATGTTAGTTTTGACAATGTTAGAATAGGCATAAACAAGTTCTGAACTCAAATAATGAAAACGAAACAAAATTTCTGCAATTTAGGTCTGTCGCGCCCCGCGACAGATACCGAGTTAGCCTTCGCGACCCGCCACTGCCGTCGCGTCGCACGACGATGTTTCAAGTTTGGTGTCGCGTGACGCGACACCATGTTTTTCGCAGAAGGTTGCTTGATTTGAGCTGCAGAATTCCCAGCTCTTAAAATTGGCACAATTCAACTTCAAACATTCATAACTTTTTATCCGATAGTCCGTTTTAGATGATTCTTTTTCCTATCCGTCCGTAATACAATCACCGACGCGTCTATCATGATCATTGTATCAAAAATAGAATGTACGGGCTGGAAATCTATAATTGTATAATGTATTTATTTGACCCATATAGATTTTACGCTAATTTATCCTCTAACAACTTTTATGACCGCAAGGCGTATTTACCCCAACATCCGGGGCTTACGATCATTGGCGTTTCATTACCAAATCTATGGTTTCACGCTCTTGTGATCCCTCTTCGCCAAATGCTATTCGAAACACAATTTTTGCTACTACTTAACAATTATTCGACCCGTTTGGCTCATTTATGGAATCCTCCATTTCAATGACTACCAAACGCTTTCTAATCAATTTTTAACTCATTAAATCAAGTAGTGAACAATTTCACTTAAACTAATACAAATCTTTATACTAAAACACAACTATGAACAATTGTACTATCTAAATTACATGATGTAACGGAATAAGTTACATACCTTCAAAGCACACCCTTCAAACGTGCGTCACCACCGGCTTGTCCGCTCGACGCTCTGGTTTCCTTTCCTATAGAGTTCAATCATGACACATTTAGAACTCTTTGATTTACATATAACGCATAGTTTACCAACTAGTACAAGTATGCGTTTTTGTTCATATTTCATCATTTAGCCTTCTCTTAGGCATTTTTACAAACTCTTTAAGGGCATAATTTTACACCATTCGTTATCAAGTTCATAACTTGTTATATAGCCAAAATTAACATCAATTAGGCCGATTTACATAAATTTTAATATCTACAATTCAGAAATTACTTCTTGAACTCAGATTGCATTAGAACAAGAACCATAATCCTAGGGTTTATCATGTTTCTATGAAACCCATTAACCACCTACAATGGTGATTATGAATTTCACAAGTATTCAGCAAAATTTTAACAAGAAATCGACTAGGGTTTATCCCTAGACATCATATCACCCTAATTTCATCTATATAACACTCATGCAACTTCAAATTCGAATTCCCTATGTTCATCCAGAAATTTAAATGGTAATTTTCTTCAAAATTTACATACCTTATGATCCCTTCACTGAGGTGATCACTAATATATGTTCGGATTTTGATTTGGGACTGAATTTGGTCTTCAATTTTGATCAATTGCATGAACTAGGGTTTTGGAGAACTTCTGGTCGCCCCCTTTTGTGTCTGATCGAACCCCACACACACAAATGTGTGTGTTTTGTGTTTAATATATGTTTTTATATAATTAGTTTCAATTTAAACACTTTTGGTCCCTCTACTATCATTTGGTTTAAATATTTAGTGTTTTTAACCCACTTATAAGTCACTACAAGACTTTTATCTAACTAGGTTATTTTTAATCCTAGTTAGTTCACTTATTTATTTACTGACATTTTATTTAAAATAAAAGATTCACATTTTCGGGGTGCTACATTTGATCAACCAAATCATCCTTTTCATCAAACATGACTAACTTGGTGGTTGCTATGGGTGTACTACATGGTTTGCAATCATTCATATCAAACTTTGTTAAAAGTTCTTTGGCATATTTGCCTTGATGAATGAAAGTACCATTTTGCAGTTGCTTTACTTGGAGACAAAGGAAGCACTGTAGTTCACCCATTGCACTCATCTCAAACTCAGCTACCATGAGCTGTCTAAACTCTTCACACATTTTAGAACATGTGCTTCCAAAAATGATGTCATCCACATAAATTTGGACAATCATCAAGTCTTTCCCTCTCCATTTTAAAAACAGTGTTTTGTCTATTTTACCTCTTGTGAAACCAATGGAAAGAAGAAAGTTAGAAAGAGTTTCATACCAGGCTCTAGGTGCTTGTTTCAAGCCATACAAAGCCTTATTTAGCTTGTAGACATGATTTGGATAAAATGGATCCTCAAAACTAGGAGGTTGACAAACATATACCTCCTCTTGAATCTTACCATAGAGGAATGCACATTTGATATCCATTTGAAACACTTTTATGTTGTGGTTGACAACAAAGGCCAAGAACCGTCTAATAGCTTCCAATCTTGCTATAGGGGCAAAAGTTTCATCATAATCAATGCCCTTTTCCTGTCTGAAACCTTGAACCACTGGCCTTGCTTTATTCTTGACAACAATGCCCCTTTCATCAGTTTTATTTTTGAAGACCCACTTTATGCCAATAGGACTAACACCCTCTGGCAGTGGAACAAGCTCCCATACTTGTTGTATTTTAAACTGTTGGAGCTCCTCTTGCATGGCCTCTACCCAGCTGTTGTCTTTCAGTGCCTCTTGGTACTTGACTGGCTGATGGAGAGATAGAAAACCAGCAAAAAGACAGATGTTTTGGGATTGACTTCTTGTGAGCACCCCTTCACTGATGTTGCAAATGATTTGGTCTGGTGGATGAGACTTCAAGAAGATTAGATCTCCTTTGTATGGAATAATGGCATTTAATGGTGAGGGCTGCAGATGTGAATCATCTGAGCTAATAACTGTTGGTGACTTTGATGATCCAACAGTGTCTTGAAATGGAGGTAGAGGAATAGGTGGAATTGGTGTGGAAACATGTTGACTTTTATCCACTGTTTGAGGACTTTTATCAATAGTGTTTGATGATGTGGAAGCAGCGGTTAAAGGGCTACTTTGGTCAACAACTGTTGATGTAGCAGTGGTTGAGCTTTGACAGCTGTTTTGAACATCTGTTGCTCTGGCAATGGATTTGAAGGTTTGTAATGGAAGAATCACTTCATAACCATTGTCTGATGGAGGATTTTGAGATGGACCTGCACTGTTAGTCTTGATAGAAACATTTTCAAGAGTAAATTTATCAAGATCAAACAATTCTACAGGGTTTGCAGGGATTTTCATTGAAGAAAGTTCATTGAACTTTACATTTAAAGTCTCTTCCACTGTTTTGGTCCTTGTGTTAAACACTTTGTAGGCCTTAGCAGTGGTTGAGTATCCCAAATGATATCCACTGTCAACTTTGGCTGAAAATTTTGAAATTGAGTCTTTTAAATTTAAAATGAAACATGGGCAGCCAAATACTTTAAAGCATGAGATCAGTGGTTTGATTTTATACAGAAGTTCATAGGCAGTCTTTTGATGCCTGGGGTTGATTAAAACTCTGTTCTGGACATAGCAAGCAGTGTTTACTGCCTCTGCCCAGAAAGTTAATGGCAAACCTGAATCAGCAAGCATGGTTCTGGCAGCCTCAATCAATGTCCTTTCTCTCAACAACCCCATTTTACTCTGGTGTCCTTGGAATGCTGAACTGCCTTACAATTCCTTTTGACACACAAAACTCATCCAACTCCCTATTTCTGAACTTTGTGCCATTGTCACTCCTGAAGACTTTTACTGGCAAGTCAAACTGCTTTTCAACCTGTTTGACAAAGTCTTGCAGAATGCCTGCAGTCTCATCTTTGGAATGTAAGAAATAAGTCCATGTAAACCAAGAAAAGTCATCTACAATTACCAAACAACATCTTTTCTTTTTAAGACTCATGACTTTTACTAGGCCAAACAGATCCATGTGCAGCATTTGTAGGCACTTGGTTGTTTTGGACTCTTCAGTGGACTTAAATGAGCTTTTATGTTGTTTTCCTTTTAAGCAAGAAACATAATGCTCAGGACAGGTGAACAGTTTTTGAGGAAGACCTCTTACTAACCCCTGTTTTGAAAAAGCAGTGATTGTCTTGAGATTTGTGTGCCCCAATCTCCTGTGCCAAAGTTCTGTCTCTTTGTTAGAGGCAGCTGAGAACAGACAGGCATCAGTCCTGGGGCTCTCTTTTGACAAATCAACTGCATAAACATTGCCACTCCTTTGAGCAACAAGTTGGGTTTTTCCATTTTTTATTATTTCTTCAATCTTTTTAACCATTTCTGGTCCAACAATCCTACAACACTCCTTAGTAAAGAATGACCCATACCCTTTGTCACTCATTTGTGAGACACTAAGAAGGTTGAATTTTAGATTGTCTATTAGATTGACATTTTCAAACTTAACATTACCAGACTGAACTGTACCAGATCCCATCACCTTCCCATTATATTATTACCAAAAGATATATCACCCCCTCCATGAGTTTTGAATTCCTTGAGTACGGCTCTACATCCAGTCATGTGCCTGGAGCCTCCACTATCTACATACCAAAGACTATCTAAGCATGCAGAAGCTCCCTGCACATCAAGTAAATCATTAGTTCAGGAGGGTCTCCAAAGCCAACAAGGCTTTGGATGGGGTCTCAACAGTGTTTGTGTTAAGTTCAGGTGGATGGACAGTGGTTAGCTGAGGGGTTTAGACAGTTTTAGAACTGTTTTTCTCTAACCACTGTTGGGGATCCTGTCCTATCAGCTGTTGATACCCAAAGGGATGCATGTTCACTCTTGGTTTAGAAGGCTTTGTGTACACCTCATAAACATGTGGGACCCTTGGGTATGGTGGTTGACCTTTACCTCTTCGGTATTGGTTAGCAGGGGGTGCATCAGTCACCTAAACTTCTCTTTTAACAGAGGTTTGGTTCAGCTGTCTTGTAACAGCTGTTTGAACTGGCACAAACAGTGGTTGTTTCTTAACTAGTGGTTTTGATGAACTCATTGGTGTTTTGAAATGTACTCTTCCTTTTTGACCTCAAAGGATTTCAGGTACACACACTGCTGAGTAGAATGGTTTGTTTTACCACAGATGGTGCAGCTCTGTGAAGGCACAATAGTACTTGTTTTGTTATGATCATAAGCTTTTAAGTGAAAACAATCTTTGGTCAGGTGATTTTTCTTTTCACAAAAGTCACAAAACATGTGTTTAATCTTTTCTCTTTTCTTCTTCTTTTCAGACTCCTTTGCAACAGAGTTTTGAACTACTTTTGGGATGTCCTTAAGAGGAATCACCTTGGCCTTTGGAGCTTTGACACCATCTATAGTTGTGAAGTCCATGGGTTTGAAGTTTTCAAGGATGTCACACTCATCAGACCATGTGGGTTTGAATTGGTATTTCTCAATCTCCTCAAAAGTTGAGAACCCCACAGATCTTTCCAAAGTGATCTTGTTACCAAGTTTATCAGTTATTTTAACCTCTTGGCCATCCTTGTTGGTGGGTATGATTTCAAAAGAACCAGTTTGATTTGCAGCAGTGTTTTCAACTTGGTCATTTTTTCTAAACCCTATGCCAAATTTTACATTTCTTTCAAGCTGTTTTTCAAGCATAATCTCATAACCTTTGCAGGATTCTACCCATTTTTCACAAGTGATTTGGGTGGTTTCCAACTCCTTTTTACAAACTTGATATTTTTCTATCATAGTCTGGAGTTGGTCCTTGGTTATGCTATGCTCTTGTTTGAGACTGCAAATTTCATTATCTTTTTCAGCCAATTTGATTTTTAATTCTTTTAAAGACTTTTTGTAAAACCCGTTAAGGATCCTTCAACGATATCAGTCTCTAACTTGTGAAGGTGCGGAATACAATCACAAGCCAATTCAAGAACGATATAATGAAACAATAATATAATCAAAACACAAACCGGAAATCTTGCATTCAATGATAACCAAAGACTGATACAAGACACCTTGATGTTTTCGGCTAGACCTTCAAGTCGCAACCACCGATCAACCTCAACCAAATGGTTGAGGTTTGTTTAAATACTTCCTACATGGACTTGAAACCTAGGCCCATTGCGACAATTAACAAACTAACCCAACCCTTACAAAATCGGCCCATATGTTAACTAAACAAAACACAGAAACAACCCTTCAACTATGCTAACCTACATGAATAAACCTTCAGGTTCCAACAATCTCCCCCTAGGTTTATGCATGAAGGTTCTTCTAACTTCGACTATCATGATCACCACTCGCACTATCTTTGTAGCCACCAAAACCCTTTCGATTGATATGCAGAACTGAAGCAACAGCAGCAGTCCAACCGTTTGCTATTTCTTCATATTTTTCTGTAGCTCTAATCTGATTACGAGCTAAAACTTCTAAGTCTTCATAAGCAAGATTCAACAAATCAATTTGATCCACCAAATGAAAACTCACATCATCATCACAAACAATCACTGCCTGTCCTAGACGCTCATCATAAATCCAGAAATGTAAAGACTTCAAAGCACCTTTTGGAATCTTTTTCACCAACGGAATTGTCTTTTCTTTATCAGTTACAGGCCAGTGCACAATCTTCATACGCTTGTTTGTGTATGGATCTCTAATCCCTTTAGCTGGTCTAACGAAGGACTCTGCCGTGCGCATCGAAGGAAAGTTACGAAGAACTTCCCTCTGCAATCTTTCAAAAAACATATATCCAGCACCTCCAGGCTTATCATCAACATAAGGTGCTTTAGACAAGTTTGTTAAATCAACCTTAGTAAAAGACTGAAACTGGCCTGGATGTTTGTACCACTCGACAGGACCAACTTTTCTCATTATCCACCATCTTTTACGATCATGATCATATCCCCAGCTAATCACACCAGAACTATTTCCAACTTTATCATAGAGAGTTTCACCAACATCCATTAAATGGTGAGTTGCATGAGCATCCTCATCATCTGGATTTAAATTCTTGTTCTTCAAAATCACAAACTCCCTTTTCTTTTTAATTCTTTCCGCCTTCTCTTTGTCTGCCGCTGGATTTGTAACTCTCTTGAAATATTGTTCCACTGCAGCACTTCTTTCAGCATCATCCTTAGCAAAGGCTTTTCTTCTGTTTTCAACATCAGTTGGATCAGAGAATTCTTGTCCAAATTTCTTCTCCAACTTCCCACGTAAATCATAAACCATATTGAACAACAAACTAACATCTCCTTGAAGCTGCTCAATCTGTTGATCTTTCTTCACAATAGTATCTTCAAGTTGGATAATCTTCGCATCTTTATGAATTGAATCTTGCTCAAGTACAACCATTCGTTTCTTCATATCTCTCATGCTAATAAACTCATCATCATCACTTGAATCAACATCAAATGGCATTCTCAATTGTTCTTCAGGTCTCTTACCACTTGAACTGCTAGGTATATCATGAACAACTCCAGAAGAACCTGCAAATTCAGAAATACCAAGTGGCATAGTATCAACAACAGAAACAGTATCAACAGTTGCAACTTGAACATCAGCAGTAGTGGTATCCACATCATTTCTTTGAGTGTCAGCATCAAACTCAAAGATATTTTCAGTAGTGGTGGTGGTATCAGCAACACTTCTCTCAAAATCGAAATCATATAAACCTTCATCATCTTCAGCAATATTCAAGGATTGATCTTTGTTTTGCTCAACATACATTCCGAGTCGAGGATCCCTCCTTTTCCGCTTCAATGGCATGGAATCAGAATCCTTTGGGTTTTCACTAGGCTCTTCACTTGATACTGAAAGATCAGAAGGAGGATTTCCCATCTTATCAGTTACAGATTTTAATAGCAGAGCCAAACTTTCAGCAGTAATCACAGGTGGAACAGCAGAAACAGCAGTATCAACTTCAGCTTCAGGAGGAAGCTCTTCATCTTCCCCAGAATCACACATAATCTTAATGCCTTCATCATCAGAGTCAATCGTCAAAATCTCTGTCTCAGGCTCATCGTCAATAACCCTTTGAATATCATGTTCTTCAGCAACTATAGCATTTGCAGGCGCATCACTCACAGGAACAGGTTGCACTATTACTGGATTAGCAACAACATCTTCAGTCTCTGCAAATTGACCAAATTTCTCCAACGGAATTAATCCTTCAAATTTCTTTTCAGTACCCTTCTTCGGAGTAAGAGCACCAAAACAAGCTGGACCCATAGGCTTCAACTCCAATGTGTTACCAAATCTCTCCAACTCTGGATAACGATCATTAAAGATCATTTGCAAAAACCTTGGATACATGAGAAACTTGTCCTTTCTAACTCCAAACACATTCCGTTTCATCGCTTCCAAAATATACTTTGAAAAATTGAAAGGCTCATTTGTTATCACACATACAAGAGCAGCAGACTGAGTAATGTTCAACTGATCTGTGCCTCCTTTGTTCTCTGTCATACACAAAACAAACATGTGCAACAAAAGACGCCAATATGGATGCACAAACTTCTTAACCAGAGGTGGATACTTCCCTTCATAACTCAATCTTGGCAATATCGCTTCAACTGTACCAGCAGGAAGTTCAATTGAATCTGTTTCTTGATCATTAAACTGTAAAACTTCTCGAATCATCTGTTCTGTCACAGTAACAACTTTCTTTTGAACCTCAGAAACAATAACTCCTTTTCCTTCAACAACTTCAATTTTCGCATTTTTCCAAAATTATTGAATAAGATTTTCGTAGATAATTGGATTTTCTCGTAGTGCGTGAACTATACGACAGCTGTTGAGACCTTTCATCAATGAAGTGTACAACTTCTTGTGTTTCTCCGGAGGTGGTGCTAAGTATCCTGCTTGATTGTGTGTTGATATAAACTTCAAATCCATATTCTGCATAAAACATAAGTTTATTAGAAATCTCAAACTTTAAAATCAGCAGGCAAAATCAAACAACAGCATCATGACTCAGATAACAACAATTCAATTCAAAACTATCACTGTTGACTCGAGACCATGAGTCGAGACCATAAGTTCTCGAGTCGAGACCATAAGTTCTCGAGTCGAGACCATAAGTTGTTGAGTCGAGACCATGAGTCAAGACTATGAGGTCTCGAGTCGAGACCATGAGATCTCGAGTCGAGACCATAAGTCGAGATCTTGACATTGCGACTCGTAATCACCGGTCTCGAGTCCTTATGTTATCTGAGTCGAGACCCCCACAAACAACTTTATCTTTTCAAATTTTAGATCAAAATCCCAAACACATCTTATGATTCGTTTGAAGACCAAAATATATAAAAATTAGGGTTCTTGGTCATCTTCAAAACTTCATCAGATCATCATCAAATCTTCATATTATCTGCAAAACTTCAAATAAAAACATCATCATACCTTAATAAACAGTGAATCGAGACTAGAAACACAGAATATGATGACTCGAAACCGGAGAATCACGTCGGAATCAAGTCGGAAACACAATATCAGAAAATCACGCCGGAACTTTGAGAGAATATCAGAGGGTCTCGAGTGAGAAGTGAGGTCTCGACTCGAGACCTGTGATTTATACTCCAAACCTAAATGAACTGGGCCGGACCTTTGACTTTTGGGCCATGACCAACTTTTAAACTTAACCGACTTAAAGGATTTCGTTTGATTAATTAATTAATAATTAAATCCCTTTAATAAATCAGTTTTAATTCTAATAATCCACTTATACCTTCTGAGCATAATTTATAAAAATAAAACCTAAAACAAAAATAAATAATAGAAACTATTATTTACAAAAATAAAAAGGAAATTTATAAAATTGCTCAGGGATCAAATCACGAGGTTTCGGGCTTGACATCACTTATTAACACTGATCTACTACCGAATGATCTAGACGATTGCAAGTATATTTGTCCACCTAAACTCATATCCCTAGACCTTTTCCATATAACTGCCTGTAACAAATTTTATCATGTTTTGATTTCTTAACAATGAACACCCAAATAAATACTAATCAAATCTCGGAATTACAGACAGCACACCCTATCATGTAAGTAGCTTCCCTACCACATATTTCACAAGTCCAATCCAGATCTCTGAAATCTTAACTGGGAATAGATTGAGAAGAGAACAGAATAGATCTTAAGCAAAGATGATATAATGTACAAGATCAAATGAGTTTTTCTCAATTTGATATAGGTTTCTAGGGTTTATTTTGGGCACTTGAGGGCCTCTTTCGGGTGTTTAATTGATCTACAGAGCGACAACGTACAGCTAGGTCAGCATGTATCTGGATGCAACAGAAGCTGACGTTGCCTAGCACCTCCAGGTCAGCATATATCTGGATGCAGCAAAGGAGATACACGACTTTTTCAGAGAAGATTTCAGAGTCACACCAAAATTGTGTGTATCGGGACAACATACAGACATTCAAATAGAAATGAGCTAATTCCAAGTGATTTTCTTTCCTGAGGTCATGTACTATTTTAGTTCTGAACAGAAACAGCTAATGTTTCCAGCCTAAAGGATAGAGCCTACCAACACATCATACTAGAGTCAAACTATTTCGATACTGGTCTTACATGAGTCAGCCCTCGACCATAATGTGAAAATTCATTTCATTTCCCAGTCATGCAACACCTCTTTTTGTATTTTTCTATTTTTTTAATGTTTTTGTATTTTTCAAAATTTCTCCCCCTAAATTTGAGCATAAATAAAAACTACCTAAGAATAGAAAACTTTATGAACAAATTTACCTACGAAAAACAAAAACATGCTCAGTCAGTAAAGCTGATCATTTTCAGAAAATCCACAAGCACTTGAAATTTCGAACTGCTGACAGGTTTGGTGAACAAATCGGCAGCATTTGCATCAGTGTCGATTTGCTCAAGTTTAATAAGACCTCTGTCGAAGCAATCTCGAATAAAATGAACTTTTATGTCTATGTGCTTGGTTTTGGAGTGAAAAACAGGATTTCTAACAATTTGTATTGCAGCATCATTATCGCAGTAAATAGTAGTGTTGAGATAAGTCAAACCGTAGTCCTGCAATTGATGTTGCATCCACACCACTTGAGAGCAAGATGCAGAGGCAGCAACATACTCAGCTTCAGCTGTAGATATCGCCACCGTTTGTTGTTTCTTGCATTGCCAAGATATGAGCCTGTCGCCCAGAAATTGACATCCCGCTGATGTAGATTTCCTGTCACTGTCAGTACCTCCAAAGTTACTTTCAGAAAACGCAAACAAATCAAAATTGGAATCCCTCGGATACCACAGACCAAACCGTGGTCGGCCTTTAAGGTACCGAAAGATTCTTTTAACAGCAATAAGATGAGAAGTTTTAGGATTAGCCTGATATCTTGCACAGTTGCAGACAGCAAACATAATATCCGGTCGGCTAGCTGTCAGATACATCAACGACCTGATCATAGACCTATACTGACGTTGATCCACGGGAGATCCTTCTTCATCTTCAGTCAATAACGGTCTCTCCGCCATTGGTGTTTCAGCTGGTTTCGCGTCTGAAAAGTTGAATTTTGCTAGCACGTCATCCACATACTTCCCTTGATGGATAAGAATCCCTTGAGAATTCTGCTTGACTTGTAAACCCAAAAACAGTGTCATTTCCCCGAGAGCACTCATTTCAAATTTCTTCTTCATAACTCTCTCAAACTCCTTGCAAAGCTCCTCACTTGTAGACCCGAAAATAATATCATCAACATAGATTTGAACTAAGATCTGATCCTTGCCCACTTTCTTGATAAACAGAGTCTGCTCTATCGTGCCACGTGTGTACCCATGAGCCAGAAGATGTTCAGTTAGTGTGGCATACCAAGCTCGTGGTGCTTGGTGTAATCCATACAATTCCTTGTCTAGCTTGTAGGCATATTCTGGATGATCTGGATGCACGAAACCTGGTGGCTGCTCAACAAAGATTTCTTCCTTCACATATCCATATAGAAACGCTGTCTTGACGTCCATCTGATATACAGTGAACCCCATATATGACGCGTAAGCTAAGAAGATCCGGATGGCTTCAAGTCGGGCAACCGGAGCATATACTTCATCATAATCCAGACCTTCTATTTGTCGAAATCCCTGAACCACCAGCCTTGCTTTATTTCGAACAATAACCCCTGCAGAATCTTGCTTGTTTCGAAATACCCATCTAGTTCCAAGTTTGCGCTTTCCCTTTGGAAACTTGACAAGTTTCCATACTCCAAGCTTCTCAAACTGGTTCAGCTCCTCATGCATAGCATCTACCCAGCCTGGTTCCTACAAAGCTATATCAACAGTTTTAGGTTCGATTTGAGAAATGTAGCAAGAATATAAGCAAGTATTGATGGTTCCCGATTGGCTCCTGGTTAAAACTCCTGCATTTACAGGACCAATCACATTCTCTATAGGATGATTTCGTTGAACACTTGTGGGTATTGCCAGGTCAGGTACGGTCTCGTCTTCAGTGGTGGTGTTGCTAGACTCCCCCTCATTAGATGCTGCAGTATTATGAACGAATGGAGTGGTAACAATGCAATCTTCAGGAATGGGTTCAGGAAATAGTGCAGATCCGGAACCATTAGATGCAGAACCACTAGTTGAAGCACCTTCAGGGGATAGATGGGACGTTTGCTGACACATAGGATGCTGCGTAAACACCATTTCCGGCGGATCAATGGTATGATGTCTGACGCTTCCTTCTGTCTGTTCTTCTTCTTCAGTATCCTCAAAAGACAGCGGTTGTTTTGGAATAGACACACCTGCATCTGAAAAATCACTTGACAAAATGTTAAATGACTTAAACAATTCAGAATAATCGTATAACCAATCTGGTCCGACTCTAGCATCCGTAGCGTTTTCTTCAAGCCACTCAATGTTGCACGACTCGACGACCTTTTTAGTTACTTTGTTGTATACCCTATAGGCAGAGCCTTTAGCATATCCAACAAAGAAACATTCATCCCCTTTGACCTCAAACTTTCCATTAGAGTCCATGAGTAATAATACACAAGGACATCCAAAGATACGAAAGTGTGAAACCGAAGGTTTGCGTCCTTCCAGAATCTCATAAGGAGTTTTCATATGACATTTATTTACTAAAGCATGATTCTGGACATAACAAGCCGTGCTAACAGCTTCGGCCCAAAAGAAACTAGGAAGCTTCGAGTTAGCCAGCATAGTTCGTGCAGCCTCAATAAGAGTACGATTTCTTCTTTCAGCTACTCCATTTTGTTGAGGAGTTCGTGGTGCACTATACTGACGATCAATTCCCTTTTCTGTGCAGAATGTGTCCAAAGTAACGTTCTTGAATTCTATCCCATTATCAGATCGAATAACCTTCACCTTGGCACTCGCTTGATTTTCAGCCAGAGTGATGAATTGTTTCACTAAGACTGCAGTTTCATTTTTGTGACTGAGAAAATATACCCAGGTGTAGCGAGAATAATCATCGACGATTACAAGACAATAAGCTTTCTTGCCAATACTTAGCACATTCACTGGACCAAAAAGGTCCATGTGAAGTAATTCAAGTACGGCCTTCGTTGAGGGTGCAGGTTTTGCCTTATGAGGTTTTCGATGAGCTTTCCCTTTTGCACAAGCAACACACTTTTCAACCAACATGAAATATTTTATTGGAAGATCACGTACTAGTTGACCTTTAGCCAGACGGTTCAAGTTCTTCATGTTCACATGCCCAAGGCGACGATGCCACAGTAGACCATCATGTTCTGAAATCTTCGAGAATAGGCAAGTAATTTCTTCACACGGTTTCTTGTTCATATCAATTACATAAGCGTTTCCTCGTCTCTCTGCTGACATTAAAAACCAGTCTTCTGGAATGACAATCCCAGGTTTAAGAACATGACATCCTTTCTTTGTAAAGTGAACTGAATTCCCTCGATCACAAATCTGAGAAATGCTCAACAGATTGTGTTTCAGTTCTGGAACATAATTAACATTTTCGAAGCTTAAAACGCCGTTTCGTACTGTTCCTTTCAACGTGATTCTGCCTGAATCTCCTCCCGCAAATGAGACATATCCACCATTAAATTCTTTGACATTTACCAGTTGGGATAAGTCTCCTGTCATGTGCCTGGAACAGCCACTATCCATGTACCAGAGGCGCACGGTAGTCCTCCATAGCTGTTCCTGCACGATTAGCGAGATTAGTTAGATTTAGGAACCCAGCCCATAGTGGATCTGGGTTTTCCTTGTGCATCAATATAAGTTACTCTCTGCCACACTAAATTGTCTTTATTTAAAAACTTCGAAGTATTTCGAAAGACAGAGTTTCGATGACATGTATGAGATGGATTGGATTGCTTGGCCTTAGCTTTAGGTTTCCAATGCTTGTTTGACCAGTTAGAATTGTAATTACCAAAAGCATTATGTTGATATCTTCGAAAATCATTTTCTTGATTTTGATTTTTGCATTTGGCTGCATTCCAATCCTGATCAGAAGGTTTAGTCTTGCGATAGTTGTTTTTCATTGTCTTAGTCTTTTCAGTCGTCATTGACTCTGAACAACGATATCGGTTAGACATGACCTTCTGATCTTGCATGGACTTTATCTTGTACGATGCCCTTGGGAGTTGAACACAATTTCTGGCAATGTGACCCGCGATGCCACAGTTAAAACATGTTTGACGCTTCAATTTGTGAGTATTTTGAAAGTTTTTACACGATTTGCTTGGTTTTGAATGATTTGGCGTTTTAGTTTTCTGAACATGTTGTGATTGTGGTTGTTCTGAGCATTTTGGTGGCTTTTCTTCTAATGACTCCTCACTTTTCTCAATTCTCTTTTCTTCATTACTTAATTCCGGTTCAGTATTTGAACATGTCGAAGTTTCATCAATATGCGTTTTCTCAATGCATTTATCATGTGAGACTAATTCAGGTTCATTATTTGAACATGCAGAAGTTTCATCCATATGCATTTCCTCAACGCATTTATCATGTGAAACTGATTCAGGTTCAATTTCAACTACAGGTTCCAATGGGGTCCCACTAGATTCAACATTAGGGACACCCACTGAGACAGATTCAGAAGAAGAATCAGGATACTCTTGATTTTCTTGAGAAGTCGTTTTAGTGGTTTCACTGAATGCGTCCTGGGGGACCTCACCTGTAACACTGTCATTAACTGAAACGTTAGAAACATCACAATCACACACATTAGCTGAAAAACAATCATCACCACACTTATTGTTCAAATTTTCAACACAAACATCATCAGTTTTGCCCAAAACAACAGGCTGACAAGACGAAACATAAGCAGAAAACGACGCAAATAAAGAACGACCAAAAGCAATGTTAGATTCAGTTTGTTCAAAATAAGGTTCAGAAATATTTGAAATAACGACTGGTTCACTCCCATGAACATCTTCACATTTTACTTCAGAAAAATCATCTGCATATGAAGACGAAACGTTAGGATCAATTGAGCCTTTGGAAACGAAATGCAATGGAGGAGACTTCTGTTTCTCAACTGGTCTGTCATTAGATGACGACTTGTTGTTTTTAGAACCATAAGTTATTTTACTCTCATTCATCATTTCCTCCTCAGTCATCGGCAGATAAGTATAATTATCATTGTATGGAGGAGGAGTCTGATTATAACCCAAACCACGCCCTTTCTTTTCTTTGTACGCAAGCTGTTGATCACACAAATTTTTTACTAATTTACTGGAAGAATCAAATTTCTTAATATTAAGCTCATTAATTTGATATCTGTCTCTGATATCTTCCAGTTCCTTAGTCACAGCGCACAGTTTTTCCTGAACGTATAAGAGTTGAGATGATTTTACACTTACATCATCCTTGAGTTTGATGATGTCTTTTCGCTGAGCTTCGATCTTTTCTTTGTAAAGTTTTTCGTTTTTCAATAAAGTAAAGCTTTTATTTTTCATGTCTTGATAATCTTGAATTAGCTCAGCGTTGTGCATTCTATAAACTTCAACTCTTTCTCTACATTCAGGAGTACAGAAAGCAGAAAGTACCTCTTCTTTGGTTAGACCTTTAACTGGAGCTGAAAGAATCTGAGTCATGAAAGCAAAGTTTTCAGCTGAAGCCTCCTCCTCTTGTGCAGATACTTGATCATTTGAGTTCATAAAAGCAATATTATTTGAAGCAGCTTGATTTTCTGGAGCAGAAATGTTCAGACGCTCAATTTCTGAATTCCAATCAAAGTTGATGTTGGGTTGAACCACCAGGGCTTGAGATGATCCTTGTGGTTGAGGACTTCCAGTAGCAGCAGCATCTGTTATACTAGCAGTGGTCACAAGAGCTCTTTCTCGATTAGGTGTTACGGGCTGTGCAGGAGTTTGTTCTCTATTTATCAGTGGTTTTGTGCAATTTCGAGCATAGTGCCCTTCCTCATGACAGTTGTAACAGCACAAGTTAAAAGGCACCTTAGCAGCTCCATTCCAAGAGGTGCCCCACCTGTTTTTACCTGTTCTTTTAACAAACTTCTGTGCCCTGAAAGCAGCCATTGCCATCTGCCAGGTGATGTCCATTTCTTCAACGTCATCAGGATGGATCTGAAGTAGGTCATCGCCACACCATTTTGGAGGATCCATTTTTCCTGCAACGAAGGCGTTCAAACAGTTTATAACGGAGGCTGCGATATCCAAATTTTCTTTTGACTGTTGTGTAAAGAAAGCTATCATCTCATTTTTCGCAGTGGAGGCGGAAGCAGCAGTGGAAGTTTTCACAGCAGAAGCGGAAGCAACAGTAGAAGATGATGGAGCAGCTTGTGCAGGAGACCCAGAGTAATAAATGTTTGCTGAACTAGGAGCCGCCTTAGTAGATGCAGCATCGATAAACATTTGAAATCCTTGAGACAAGAGGGCAGCATTGTTATTGTTTGACGAGGACGGAGCAATAGTGAATCCTGCAGCTAGCATGCTGTTTTTATGATTGGTTTCTCTTTGCTTATCATCCAGTTCACATGCTTTGATATGGGAAATCATTTCTGACAAACTGCACCTAGCGAGATCCTTTGTTTTCTTAATCATTGCAACATGATGATCCCAGCTTTTTGGTAGTGCATTCAAAAGTTGCCTATTTGTTGAAGCATTTGATGTATGAATTTCTTCCATCTGCATTTGAGTGACCAGTTTGACAAACCTCTGAAGTTGGTTATCAATGGTTTCCCCATAGATGTGATTGAAATTATTGAAGCTTTGTCTGAGCAAGTTCCTTCGGCTTTCCTTCATATCTTCATTTCCCTCGTAAACATCGATCAATGATTCCCATAGTTCCTTGGCAGATTTGCAAGCGCGAAAGCCAATAGCTATATCTGGGCCCAATCCCATGGTCAGATACGACAATGCTCTTTCATCTTCTTCAATTATACTGAAATCCTCTTCAGTATATTCACTCTTGGCTTTCTTAACTTTTAAAACCGGTTCAGTAGGACTGTCTGTCATTATCTCCCTTGGACCTCTCATGATGCTTCTCCAAATTTTTGAATCCTTGACCTGCACATGTTGTTCAAAGCGCCATTTCCATTCTGGGAAATCATTTGCATCGGTTAACCTTGGAATGCGTGTAGTGGTTCCAACCTTTGAGTCCAGTTCTTGTTGTTTGTTAAGGGCAGCCAAATCAACGTTATTTGTCGACATACTTAATTAATCAATCAATTAATTAATTTTTTAAGTCCAAAAGTGCCAACAGTTCAAAGTCCAAATCCAAGTATCGTTGCAAAGTGACGTTGCGAGTCGAGACTATAATTACGAGTCGAGACCAAGAAGCAGACAACTCGAGACAGTAATTGGTTGTGAGTCGAGACTAAATCCACACTAGTCGAGACAGCGATGGTTGCGAGTCGAGACCGGAAAAGGACAAGTCGAGACAGTTGATGGTTGCGAGTCGAGACCGGAACAGGACAAGCCGATACTGCTGATGGTTGCGAGTCGAGACCGGAACAGGACAAGCCGAGACTGCTGATGGTTGCGAGTCGAGACCTGCAAAACAAATATGAGATAAGAACTGTTGACTCGTAATCCCTGATTTTCAGTACTTTTCAAAAATTCAAAGATATCGTAATCTTTGAATTTTCTTTGATCACCAACTCCCGAGAAATCAGCTAACAGTTTTTCTGAAATCACACAAACCAAAGTCAGTGATATCTTTCAATAGTTTCACCAAGAACAGTTTGAAGATTTAATATTTTTCACTGCAAAACAAACACCAAAAACCAGATCAGTAGTAAAAGATGTTCTTGAATCCGAGTGATATCAAAACCGAACCAAGATTGGTTTCTTGGCTCTGATACCAATTGTAAAACCCGTTAAGGATCCTTCAACGATATCAGTCTCTAACTTGTGAAGGTGCGGAATACAATCACAAGCCAATTCAAGAATGATATAATGAAACAATAATATAATCAAAACACAAACCGGAAATCTTGCATTCAATGATAACCAAAGACTGATACAAGACACCTTGATGTTTTCGGCTAGACCTTCAAGTCGCAACCACCGATCAACCTCAACCAAATGGTTGAGGTTTGTTTAAATACTTCCTACATGAACTTGAAACCTAGGCCCATTGCGACAATTAACAAACTAACCCAACCCTTACAAAATCGGCCCATATGTTAACTAAATAAAACACAGAAACAACCCTTCAACTATGCTAACCTACATGAATAAACCTTCAGGTTCCAACACTTTTCAAATTGTGCTTCATCATTTAACACTCTATCCCTAAGGTTTTCATTCACCTCTTTGATGTTTGCAAATGCTATGATGCATTTGTCTGAACAAAGGTTTTTAAGAACCTGAGATGATACCTTAGCTGCAGCCATCATGGCACAGTCACAGACATGTTCTTTTTCATCTGGCACTTTCTCTTCTTTTTCACCTTGTTTCTTCTCTTCTTCTTCAGACCAGGGGTCAGACAGTGGTTCCAACAGGGGTTCTGAATTTTCTCCCAACAGTATTTCACCAGCAACAGCAGTAACCACTGCTTCAGCAATTTCATCCACTGTTTCTTCATTTGACTGTCCTTCTTCAGCTTCCAGCCCTTCTGGTATGGACTCTAATGCTACAAAACAGTAATCATCATTAGAAGCATCATTGGTAGCATATAGTGCAAAATTTTCATCACCTAGCTCATCAGGTAAGCTACTCCAGTCAACAAAGCCTTGGGTGAAAAAGCTTTGCTGATCTGGTTAAACCACTGCTGGTGTAGCTTGTTGAGGTGCAACTGGTTGCACTTGAACCTGAGGGACAGGGGCTTGGACATACTGAATTTGAGGAACAGTGGCTTAGACATACTGCACAGGAACAAGGGTTCCAGGATTTGCATAATGAGCAGTGTTTACATGGGCAGCAGGGGCATATTGGGAATACTGCACAGTGTTTAGGTTATTTTGTGGTCTTGGGCTAGGGTGTGTGATAATTGGTCCACTGTTTTGACTCCTACACTCTCTAGCAAAGTGACCTAACCTGTTGCACTTGTAGCATTTGATTTTTGATTTATCCAACCCTACTTTTAAATTCCCATGCAGCCCTGGGAATTTTCTCCCTGTCGTTTTGTAAAACTTGTTGGTTCTAACACTCAGCAGTGCAAGTTGGTGTAATATGTCCATTTCCTCTAAATCAGTTGGATCAAAATGCTGGAGATCATTGAGTTCAAAGCACAGATTATCAGAATTCATGTTTTCTCCATTAGCTGTAAAAGCATAATTGGATGAGTAAGAGTCAGAGTTATTGAAAGCTCCACCAGCTGTTATGTCAATGTAATGATCATAACCCTGATCCTTACTACTACCAGATTCTTCCTGACCCAAAAGAGATGTGTTGCCAAATGAATAGTCATCTGAAACTTTTCCAGACTCTTGTAACTTCTTTTTCTGGTTCAACTCCCTTTCATAGGTTAGGAGTCTACCATGAAGCTGGGTTAGGGTCAGATCTTTGAACCCAACAAAATTCCTGGTTACAAAAGCAATTGTGTCCCATTTATCAGGAAGTGACCTAAGAAACCTGCTATTTTGTGTTGCATTAGGAAATTCAACCTTAACAAGTTTTAGTTCACTTATGAGACAGTTGAATCGCTCAAACTGTTGCTTTAATTATTCACCCTTAATGTGACAAAAGGTTTCATACTGTTGGTTTAAAATTTCCCTGTTATTTTCAATCACTTTTTTAGTCCCCCCAAACTGTTCATTCAGTGCATCCCACAATTCCTTGGCACTGTTACAGTGTAACAGCCCAGCATAGATCTCATTTGGTAGTGCAGATGCAACGATGCTAAATGCCTTGGCATCTAGTTCAATTTTCTGAAAATCTTGTTCAGTATTGTTCTCAATTTTCTTAGGAACCATGACCTTTAGATCCTCAGCACTTGGCACCATTGGAACATGTGGTCCAAAGATAACCGACTTCCAACATCCGGTGTTCTGTTGAGCTAGGATGTGACCCATCCTTCGCTCCCAGATGTTGTATTCAGATCTCTTCAACATAGGTGGTTTGAAGAGTGAGCCGATGTTGTTATTAACATCCTGTGATTGTGACGTCATTCTGGTTGTTTTTCAGGTACTGAATAATCAACTTTGTACATGATTAGTCCTTACTCTGTTTTACAACGAAACAAACAATTAAAAGTACCAACGATTTTGAGCTGAACTTTTACGTCCAAATGATTGTTAGATCAAATTTGACTGTCCTAGCTCTGATACCAATTGTTAGGATCTGAGTTTGATAAGATTGTGTTTGTTTAACTAAAATGAATATGAATGATAAACAATTGCAGCGGAATTATATGAATAAACTTTCAACATAATCAAAGAGAGAACAATTTTCAGCAAACATGTTTATAATAGAATTGAATGATTGTATTTAGTTACAATAATCAAAGCTACTGCATGCATGCACAAAGTCTCCCCCTCAGCCTGAGCTCATAATGGTTTGTTCGTACAGAATGACTTGGAGAAGAAGAGAGCTACTAGAACAGTACAGGGCACTGTTCTATTTATAGTACAGAACAAACCACTGAAGCATATTTACTGACGTCACCATGAATGTGACATCTAACCTCCTAACAACTTACAACTACTACCTATTACAAACACTACTAGACTAAACTACTGATTACATCAATACAAACAAATAAACTAAACTACTGCTTCTCATTCCACTGTTATACTCCTAGCAGTGCTTTGCTTCATCAGCAGTACTTGAAACATGACAGTAGATTAAGCATCAGTGCTTTGTCTTCAACAGTCTTTAGGTCTTCATCAGTTGTTGAAGATCAGCAGTTGTTGTAGAAGGGCAGTAGATGGAAGTCATCAAATGTTAGGCCACATTCAAGGAGGAAGACTGATGCAAACAACTGCTTATTCTGAATCCACTGATCTGATCCAATTTTGGCTTTATCAACTGTTCCTTTGGTAGGGTTCAATCCCAACAAGGGTGTTATTGGTGGTTTAGGGTTTTAAATAAAGTCTAACTAGTTTATTAGTTTAGTGGGTATTGATCTTGGATGGTAAAAATGCACTAGTTCGCTCGTCGGCTCGATATCGGGTGTTATATAAAAGGTGTTATATCATATCGGGAGCGATGGTTTTATGTTACCATCGATGTTATGGTGTTTATTTAAGGCATTTACGATGCCAAAATATCGCTAACTAGTTCGCTAGCCTTTTAGTTTAGGCAATTGGATGGTAAAAATATAATTTGTTCGCCTATCAGCTCGAATTTGTACAATGTGTGAAAGTCGCGGTGTAACACCGAGAGTTTATGTTTTGGGTATCCCATTGATATCCCTAAGCTTGTTTATGATGTAAAATATTATTTACAAGTCCTACGGAAATTAAAATGCTGAATTTTAGCGTTGCGGACAATTTATTTTTGTTACGGCTTGGCACAGAACGAACACTTTATAGATATACATTTTCCAGAAAGTTTATATGTTTTATCATTTGGTGCCCCCTAATTAGGGGTTTTTAATTGCATTTCAATGATCGTAAGCCTTCATGCCATTCGTTGCTCGTTCGGACAGTTTTCAGAACTAGCTGGCATGAATAGTGTGTTCCGGTGAATAGTGTTTTCAGCATTTCGCCAACATATTTGGACATAGTTTGTATTTTTCTCGCTACACGACGAATGTAATGATATTATTTGACATATTTTACCATGTCCTATGATTGCTAGACTTTACGCGACCTAATCATGCATTAGTTAAGTCGTAATGAACGTAATTAAATGTATAATTTAAGTTGTTAAGTTGTACGGAAATACCATTATTTTTTCCGGTTGTCACACCTTCAGCATTTATTTCACAACTACTCAGTTTAGGAATCCCACCCAAACAAATGATCCGGAATCTGGTGTTATCATTCCTTGTAATATGGAGTTGTCTCCTTGTATCAATTGCATGATTCTTGACCATCAGCTTAGTAGTGTCCTTATCAGCAAATGGCTGGCCAAGAAAAAAGGGACATTCACCTGATGTTTTACACCTTTTCTTATTTTTCCTAACACTCCTACAAGCTCTTTCAAGAGGAGTGTCAACATCTGAATCAGTTAAACTTTCAAAACCATCTAAATCAACCTGATCATTATTTTCATCTACATCAATATCTTCTTCATGTTCTTCACTAATGTCAACATCAACTGCAACCTTAAACTCATCTATATCTACACTATAATGTAACACCCCAAATTTCGTATGTTATAATATAATAATATGCTTGTGATGCTAAAGTAATAGAAACGGTAAAAATAGATTTCTACCGTAAGAAAATAATGATAAGTTTAAAATATATATATCCTAATTTAACCAAAGGAAAGATGACCAAGTTAGAATGTTAAGTAGGAATGTGACATGTTTTAAATGTGAAGGGACTGAAAATGAAAATAAGAAATAAACATTTCTTAAAACCAAAACTTGGTCAGTGTTTTGGTGAGTGTGGGCGTACGACCGAGAGAAAGAACATGGGAGAACCAAAACCATAAACAACCTAAATTCATCAAATTGAAAGGGGAATTGAGGACTAATCGAATGCATGAGCCAAGAATGTTGATCCCTTAAGCGTTTCTAACATCAAGTAAGTCAAATTTTGTGATTTAAGTAAAGTTTGATGAAGTGGGTTTGTGAAAGTTGTGATTATATATGAAATTTAGGATGAATATGTATTAGAATCACCTTATGAAACTGGAATTATGCTAGAATTTTGGATTATCTTGATGTTTATATGTAAACCCACTTGTAAGTAATAATGCCATGGAAATGTTGATGAAATGTGTGTTAAATTAGTTATAGTTTTGGTATGTGAAGATGATTATGGTAGATTGATGTTATATGAACCTGAATTAGAAAGAAAATTATGTGAAAATGATGGACGTGATGAAATTGATAAGAAATGGTATGAATGTGCTTGAGTTACGTGTACACTAGGCTTGGTAGATGGTACGCACACCAAGTGTTTGATAAAATGCATAGGTGAAATTGTCGGATGAGATTTGATGTAAACAACGAATGATGTGTATAGAAAGTGATGATGATAGTACGTGGTAGTTAAATAACATGAGAAGTGTGCTTTGAACGTGATTCATGTAGAAGTTTCAGTTTTGCTTGTATGAATGCGATAATAGTATTGATTTGGAAGTTGTTTTTGCACATGAATGAAATCTAGGTAAATGCGGTAGTAAGTGTGTTAACACATGGGAAATAAAATGCATGTGTGTTCATTAGTATGATCTAGCATAACAATAAGAATACATTTTTGTTAGTTGGGAGTGTATATAATGGACAGTTGACTTTTGAAAGTCAACAATGTAGGAGTGTCATGGATGAGCCTTAGGACACAATTGTATGAGGAGAGGACTTATGAGTTATGTACCAGTGGATGATGTGTCATGTATATTGGTAATTAAGTTACGTGGAATTGGAACGAGGTGATTATTAATACGTGTCTTATTTATGTGATAATTGACTAATGAAAGTCAAGTGTAGTATGGTCCGAAAATAAGATGAATGAATGTATGTATGCTCATGTATGCTAATCATGTTGTGATGAACGTGACGACACGTACGGATAGGAGTCATCTGAACATGGACACAAGCATGGAAGGGCAACGGGTCAAGGATAAACACGGAAGCTATACATGAACTCGGACGCATGAGGTAAGTGATTTCGAAATCACTTCTTAGTTTGTTCAAGTAAGGTAGCGTTCTAGTTAATTAAACTTGATGTTTGAAGTCAAATATGGATTTTGTTGTATGAAATCGATGATTTTCGCTAAGTAGATCGAACGGGTCAAAATGAGGTCTTGTTGTTATAACAGAATGAAGCGTAAGAAATGGCTAAGGAATTATAACGGGGTAATGGGTAGAATTGCACATAAGTACGCTAACCGGGAAAGGGAGACGCGGATCAATAGTCAAAAGAGTCAGTTGTGTGTTATGACTAATGGGTAAATAATTTCGTGAATGGAACTTGGACTAACAAGGTTGATTTCGTATAATTGAATAAAATGAATTAGTTTAACGCATACCGGGTGTCGGGTGCGTAAGCCCCAAGTACGAAACTCCGGATAATGTAAAAGTGTTATGATTATAATGTTCACGTAAGTTATAGGTTAAAACAAATGAGTTGTTTAATGAAAACATGAACGGGTCGAATAATTCGTAAATGAATAATAAGCTGGAAACGTATAAGTTAAGAAATTCCTTAACCCAGATGTCGGATTTCAAGTTCACATGATATAATGTCAAATTACGATCATGTAGGAAGAAACGGGAGGTTAAACAGGTAAACGGTTTAAAAGTTATGCGAGTTTTAGTGTGTACGAACGATGAAAACAACACAGTAGAAAAATGGCAAAACTAGGGGGCGTCGCCGACGCCCAGTAGGGCCATCGCCGACGCCATGTGCATTTCTTGTTTTCTCCGACGCCCTATTTCACTGTCTACGGAGGTTTCTGAATACGCGAAAACCAAGAGGCATCGCTGACGCCCTGTAGAGCCGTCGCCGACGCCCTCCCCATGTTTCAAAAGCTGAAATTTGTTATTTAAGTTGATTTATGGATCGTAAGCTTCAGTATACTAACCGTGGTCTACGGCGAGCCTCCCAAACTTGATTTTGAGTTATTCCTAGATGTTTATGGGGTTATAAATCCAAGTTTAAGCCTCATGTAATTAATGTATGAGTATGATAGATGAATGCAAACAAGTTGAACAAAAATTATATGTAAATGGTATGCAAGAACTTGTACGAAACATGTAGGTATGAATACATGTATGTAGGTATGTTTGAATGTATGTACGTATGTAGGTGTGTAAATATGTATGTAAGTATGTACGTATGCATGATTTAGATACGTTTGAGTACTAACGTTACTAACAATGTGCTTGAGGTTGGAATGTAATGCAGGAATGAGAACTTCAGATTCATATGAAACTGAAGCCGAACTCGGAACAAGAGAATTCGAGAGGATAGTCGAATGAATCAAAGTTTATATTGTCGAATGTTATACGATTTTTAAATATATGAGAATAATGTCGTATGATGTTATCAATGACTAATGGTTAAGTTGTATGTGATGTCCACAGGTACTACACGGATTTCTTCTACCACTAACGAAGATAAGTGGACGTAGATCGAGTTAAGAGCAAGGATTGTACGGAAAGAACGGTCACATAGTTTGATTTATATATTGCTTTGAAGCGTTAATTTAATGTGAATGTTGTAAATCCATTCTAATAAATGTTTGACATTTTGTATTTGAGCCTTCATGTAAGTAATGTATCAGAGCCCTGGTTTGAGAGAAATCAAGTATGAGGATCTAAATGCTTGAACTCAAACCTGTGTGCTCTTGTGACAAGGAACCTGTACAATCCAAGACTCGATCAAAATCCAATGGTAGAAGCGAATGTAAGTATGTACTTAAGTATGCATATGAAGAAAACTAACAGTATGTGTAACACCCCGAAAACGGGTTTGGTAATCAAACCTCCTTAATAATAATGAACGGGTAAAATACCGTTAGTGGTAAAATTTAACCCGGTGAATATTAGGACTTAAACAAATAAATCTAATATTAGTTAAAAAGGAGAATAAGAGTTTTGAGAAAACAAAGTTATAAGGAGCCCGAGTTAACGGGTCTTAAAATAAACGGGTTATAACTCCCGTAACCCACTAAATTAACTAGGAATAATCAACCTAGTTAGTTAATTGTTTTAAGACAATAAATAAGCATGAACTAGTGAGTCCTTTATAAACCTTGAAAAGTTGGGGGACCAAAAATGGACAAGCTAGAAAGTGGATTATTTAAAAAGAAAAATCTAAAACAAAACACACACACACAGTGTGTGTTCTGGATCGATCAACAGGAGACCAAAATGGGTGAAACCCTGGTTCACCCAAAATCAACAAATTGAAGGTCAAATCCTGCCCAAATCAGATGCATGAACACAAATTTGTGATCACCTAGTCATGGGGATTACAAGGTATGTTGAATTTTGTTATTTAGTGATACTTTGAAACTATGATGAGAAATCATAATTGAAATTCTGGAATGAATAATGAATCTATGAGCGTTGTTGTGATGAAATTCATGTTTAGAAACAAACCCTAGTTGAAAACTTGAAGAATTAGTGTTAAAAACTAGGGGTTTGATGAATTCCCTTGTATGTGCTAAGTGGGTTTTAGCTAAATATTGAGGATGATGATATGTTTGTGCTAGAAATCATCATAATTGATAGTTGAAGCGAAATACTTAAACAAATTGCAAATTTTAGTATTTGATTATACATGATTCAAAAAGGGTTTTGAAGGTTGTAGTGAAATTAGTGATTTATTTCATGAATTTGGATGTTTGAAATCATGTTAACTACTAAATTGATAGGTAGAACTTGATTGTATTAGGTGTTCGGGTGAATGCTAGTGATATGACGAAACGGGTTTCACTCGTATACGAGGAACCCTTAGTCCTTGTGAAAGGAACGAACAAATTAGTCTTGATAATCACATAAACAAGATAAAGTGTTGAAAATATAATAAACTCGGCTAGAACCTTGGGTGAATTAGTGGCCTAAAAATAGTGACTACCGAATAGTTGAAGAAATGCCTAAGTGAGTTCGTTGAACTCAATTGTGCATTTCATATATGTTAAAAAGGGGCAGTTGTCTTTTAAAAGTCAAACTGACCATTAATAAGATCAAATGAAAAATTTTGATAGAAAATGCTTAAGGTGGAATAATTGTATTAAATTATGATTTAACTAACCACCTTGAAAACGATGATGATAGTTTGACGCGTAACAAGCTAGGTGGAAGCTTGGAGAAGGAAGCGGGTCAAACGAATTAAGAAGGAAAAGAGAAGCATGGTTTGGATGCGAGGTAAGTAAAGCTTACGCCTTTTTATTTTTATTACAAAATACTTATATGCGAGTATTGAATATGAATTATATTAAGTAAATGGAACATGATGTTCCGGCACGATATAATGCGAGTCGGAACAAGTGAGAATGGTAAGAAACCATAAATTATGGTAAAAAGGGTAAAAACGGTAAAATGGTAATCCGGACATGGGTTAACGAATAAATAAAGGATTTGAAAGAACACCATTTGGCATAAGTCATAATGGGTCAAACAAAACAAGAAATGACTTTTAAGCAAGATGAATTCAAACAGTAAACCAGAATAGGTTAAAGGGATGAAATGGTAATTAAATACCATCTCATAATTATAATTGGTCATTTCTACTAAACGGGTCAAATGGTGTTGTTAACACCATTTGAAAATAATATCTGATGATCGCTTGTTGAGTTTTCTAATCACAGGAATTTAACACATGGTTCGCGTTGCTATTAACTAGAAATTAATAGCGAAAGGTACTTAAACGGGTCAATCCTATGACCCGAGCCAGGTACGCATAGTTAAGTTGTTAGTTAAACATGCAAATTTTGGTCAAATAATTAGTGTAGCAAATCTGACTTGGTGTAATTAAGATGCCAGCATAATTATAATTATGCTGGCAAGTCAGATCCTATATAAACTCATGTAATGGTGCCCTAGCCAAGGTTTTGGCTAGTTTCTTCACTAGTCGCCGCACCGCCTAAAGGTGAAGGATCTATTACCCCAAAATCCTTGTGAACCAGATTTGTTACCCCAAAGTCAGATTTGTGAATCAGACTCATCAATCATCATTCCTATTGCACTTCATCAATTAACCTTTTTTGCAGGTTGTAAACAAGATCTGTTAGACCATGTGTAGTGGGAGGGGAAGATAATGCCCCCACCCATGGAAGTTTTGCGCCATGTGGCGGTCCAGTCAGCATGTGGGCAATATGGGGCATTATCTTAAAACGGGTGTAGTGGTATAATGCCCCAACCAATGATTACCCAGTTATTATTATTTTTTTTCAAATTAAAACTAATAATATTTCATTAAATAAAAAAAATTACATTGCTAAAAAAACCGAAAAATGCAAGAAAAAAATCAAAAGTCCGTATTTGTCACGGATTTGTTGTCGACGCATTTCCGCTAGGATCAACGCGTTCAACGCGTCTCCTACGAGGTGATCGGTCGGTTTAGACAAAAATTCTATGTCTTTCTCCATTTGCCTCGCTTCTTGTAGCGCGACAAATCTTTTGTTTTCGGCGTTTCTTTCTTGCATTGTCTCCAAACGCCTATGACCGAGGTCTCGAATGTCTTGTAAGCGTTGGTTCATCTCTTTGAAATCTTCCTTAAATTCGAAATTAGCCGAAGATGACTCCGCCTTTCCCTTTTTTCCCGCTTCTTCTACCGGGCTGTAAGACCCTTAGTCTATTTTATACGATTTACATATAAACATACACTATTATTGTGTATTATCGATTTCAAACACACTTAAAATACAATTTATTAAAACATTTTAAGAATTTAAAACATTTCAACATCTTGTGTATAAATTCGTCGTTTAAAATGTGACGACGAAACTTTTCGCGGAAGCGTTATTCTTTATGTGTTCGGTTCCTCATTGAGCTTGATCGTCCTCCGGTAAATCAAATAATACCTACATTTCATAAAAAACATGAAATAAGTTAGTTTTAGGGTGTTTATAACTTGTATAAACAAGTCCAAAAGCTGAAACAGCAGTTAACAAATTTTTTCCAGGTCTGGTAGGCTGTCGCGGGGCGCGACCGATCACGTTCCAGCTTTCGCGGGCCGCGAGGGCTCTTGCGTGTCATGACGGTGACTTCGGTTGCTGTCGCGTGGCGCGACAAGTCACTTTTTCCAGCAGGTTTTGTTTAAAGACCTGCACATTTTCAGCGAAACCATATTTTACGAAAACGAGCATAACTTGCTCGTTTTTGATCCGATTTAACTCACGTTTCTTCTTACGTGATCGTAATTTAATTCTCCATCATATGAAGTTAACATCCAACATCCGGATTAACAAAATTTTAGACTTTTAAGCCTTCGGCTAAAAAATGAAATTATGAACTTTTGACCCGTTCATGTATTAATCAAACAAACATGTTTGTTTGATCCTAATTCATTATGAACTTTACAAGTTCAATATTGTCTATCTTATTAAGTTCAAAGCACGGATTTCATAAGTATTTTAAACCCGTTTTCGCTCATATGCTTATTTTGACCCGTTAAGGGATTTTAAGCATATTTTTTACACGAATCGCTTTCGTTCGTTTCTAGCATTATATTACCACATTTCTTATCACTTAATTTTCCTCCACGACTATATTCATGGCGGATTTAATGTGGTAATGTATAAATTCCAAGTTTTACCCCTCGGGTCATTATTTTACGGCAAAGACTCCTATAGAGTCAATTGACCAAAGATTTACATCTTTCGCTTTTTATACTTATTCTAAGTATTTATTTAATCATAAAACTCGTTTCCAAACAACCTTTAAATGTCATTTGCTCATTTAGCTTACAAGGGCGTTTTGGTTCATTTTAGCCTTTCATTTACGATGAAGGAGTTTTGAAAGCATGTTTGATCCAAAATCCCTCTTTTCAACTATGATTTGGTTTGAAAAGTCATTATGTTTTCAAAACACAAATGACCATCATTTAAATCCGGTTTACCTATTAAAGTAACCAAATGTCTATTTTCGACTTCATTTAACTCTCATTGAACCTTACTTTCTAAATGAGTAGTTAACCTATTACACATACCTGACTCGGATCAATATATTGCCTTAATAGCCACTAAGCAATAGCGATGTAAATAACCATTTGATATTTATCCCTATAATCAAACAACTCGACAAATCATTAGTCGATATTGTCAAAGGGTGATATTTTCACCTTTTGACCCGTTTGGTCTAAGTGACCGTATATCTTTGCGAGATGGTATTTATTATCATCTCGTCTACATGACTCGCTCCGGTTTACACCTTATGGTCATTTTATTTATAAACCATTTCTTAACTTGTTTGACCAATTATGGCTTACACCATAAAGTGTCTTTCAAAAACTAACGGTCATCGTCAACGTGTGATCGAATTACCGTTTTACCCTTATTATTTATGTTGGTTTACCCTATAAGGTAACCACTCAAAACTCATTATCTATTAGCCATTGTATGACCAATTAATCGTATTAGTCCTTTTTAACCATTAAACATGGTTTATTGTCATTGTCTTTGATTCCGAACCGCACATGTCGTGTCGGAACATCACAATTCAAATAAGACTTTATATTATTCATAACCTACAAAACCAATAGGTATTAAATAAAAGGTGTAAGTTTTACTTACCTAGAATCCAAATTATGCTTTTCCTTTATTCCTGATTCATTTGACCCGCTTCATTTCCAAGCTTCCACCTAGCTTGTCGAGCGTCAAACTATCATTGTAATTTGTAAGATAGTTAAATTAGTGATAATCATTTACGACTATTCCATCCTACAATTCTTATGTCGAATTTATCATTCGATCATATAATTGGTCATTTTGACTTTTAAAAGTCAAACTACCTATTAACGAAAGTAATTACACGATGTAGATCAACTACTCGTTTTATTACTTTGTCAATATCCGGTAAGCATTATTCTTATGCTACCGGTTTAATTACTTATTCAATCAAGTTCATGTAATCAAAATTCATAACTCGTTGAATTATCATTACATAAATCACTTTTTAACACATGATGATATCAACATCATTTTAACATGAAAATATCATCAATTTTCGTTTTATCATACAAAACCCAATTCATAGTAAGTAATGATTATATACTCAAACACATAATTTGTTCAAGTATTTCCATATTACTATCATGTATGATGATTATAAACACAACTATATCATCAATATCATCCTATGATTAAAACCCACTTATCCTAGTGTGGTAAATCATTTAAACATTCAAATCATGACAACATGTGTAAAATTTTCACTTAGGGTTTTGTTCCTAAGCAATTATACATCATAATTCAGCCATAACTTCTACGATTCACCCATAATTCGCAGATTATGATATTCACCAAATTTTACAACTTCACAAATCATCAAAATTTTACATACCTTATATCCCCTAGCTTGGGTGATCATTAATTCACGTTCAATTGTGAATTTGGGCTTCGTTTAGACCTTCAATTTGATGATTTAGTTGGAACTTAGGGTTTTGGCTCCTGGGAGCTTCTTCTGGTCGAACAGAAGTCCAGAACACACACTCTGTGTGTTTTTATTTTGTTTATTTCTTTTTATAACATAACTTTCAAGTTATCCGACTCTGGCCCCTCATGTTTGGTTAGTTTATTAAGTAGACTACAACCCACTTAATTCCTATAACATCCCCTCTTAAATTAACTAGGTTAAACATTCCTAGTTAACTTAGTGGGTTCGGAAAGATTTCAACTCGTTTTATTTTAAGTCCCGTTAACTCGGGCCTTTTATAAGCTTTATTTCTCAAAAGCATTTTTTTTTCCTTTTTATTAAATATTAGGTTTAGTTAAATAAATCCTAATATTTTCCGGGTTAATTTTACCACTAAAGGTACTTTACCCGTCTTTTAGTATTAAAGTGGTTTGATTACCAAACTCGTTTTCGGGGTGTTACACGGGCGGTCGGGCCAACTCCACATCCTCGTCGTCGTTCAAATTAATGTTTAAGTCAACGTTACGAGCATCAGAAGTGGGTGTCTCCGGATCAACCGAGGATGCTGTTTTGGACCGTGTAAAAGCTCTCAACATTTCAAGTATGTGAAAACGCCTCTCTTTTGGTTGTACTCTTCCAACGCTTTTGTTAAAATACCCGCATCATTTTGTTCGCTACCCCAATTATCCCCTGTGCGTTGGAAAACTTTTCTTGGAACTAGTGACATTTCTGGTTTATATCGGTCCATTTGCTAGATATCGAATCTTTGTCCCGATACTCACCTTTACCCATTGCTTTAAAAAAAGTTTCATGAATTTTATTCCAAAAAATTGGTGAAGTTTGATAGTTTGCTACAAAAAATATAAAAAATATAATGTTATATTCTTAAAAAATAAAAATAAACGGTCACGAATTATTTAAAAAAATTAAACAAATACATTTTTATAGCGCTTACCAACTTCGGGGGTCCTCCGATATGTCGAGCGACGACCGTGCTAAAGCGTATTCCTCGTCTTTTGTCCAAGGGATTCATGATGTAATTTTTTTATAAAATTTGAAGTAGTATAGAAGAGAGTAGGGTAAAGTTTATAAAAATGAGTGAAAAGTGGGGTATTTTATAGGTTAAAAATTGGAACTAAATAAAAAAAATATTGTTTGTTATTGTTGAAAGCAACAGTATTATTTTGAAAGTGGTGCAAATTTTGGCATTTTAAACAAAACGCTCCAGGCCTATTTTTTGTAAAAAAAGCCCCGGGGACGGACAGGGGGCTTGGTTGGGCATTTTTTTTGGGGGAAAAACACTAAAAAAAACCCACTACGGATGATTTTACACCCCATTCAACCTTTTAAACCCTAAATCATTGTTGCTTTCAAGTTTTAAGCTTTGAAATTGGGGATTTAGCAAGTAGGGATAGGAAGATCTGAAGTCTCACATGTGAGGTGTTAGGAAGCAGGGTGCTGGAGATGATGAAGGCATCGAATTTAGCTTCTTGCCAACCCTAGAGAGAGAGAAAGAGACCAAAAAAAAAAAGATTTTAGTAGTTAATAATAAAAATTAAATCCTTTCCTAGGAATGATCAATATACCCTTAATTTTAACAACATTAGATGGAGTTAGGGGCAGAGGAGCAAAATGGTGACAAGATGATAACCATATATATTAACAATTTTTAAACTATTAGGGCAAAAATGGTTAAACGGTCAAACCACAGAAACAATAACGAAGTTAACTCTTTATTTAAAGATAATTAAAATTTTAAAATTATTAAAATGTAATTGGTTTTTGAAAACTCTAAAACATGTCATGTTATTGCCAACACTCTGTTCCTGAGTTCATTTTAAAGAGGGAAGTGAATGAAAATGAAAATTATTTGTGTTCATGAGTTTCTTTTAATGAAATGAAGTGCAGATAAAAGATAAAAAAAATAAAAATAAAGAAAAACATGCTTATTTTGTTCCTTCCAAATTAAAGAAATTTAGAGAAAAAGGAAAATGATTAAATTTAACTCTTTCAATTTTTTAAATTATTTTCAATTTTCAATTTTCTTAATTCTTCACCACCTATTAGTAGTTAAATAATCTTAAAGGATATAGTTGTAAAATTGTAACTTTTTATTTTTTTTAACCCAAAAACACATAAAAACTTTATTTTTTTCTATTTCTTTGAACTATACAACATTACATTAAATTTTCTCTTCCATCATTTTTTTTCTCGTTTTACCTTCTTATCTTTCGTTATTTTAACTCGAAAACATATTACATTAAATTTTCTCTTCCATCCTTTCTTTTCTCGTTTTACCTTAAATTTTCTCTTTCATCCTTTCTTTTCTCGTTTTACCTTCTTTTCTTTCGTTATTTTAACTCGAAAACATATTACATTAAATTTTCTCTTCCATCATTTCTTTTCTCATTTTACCTTCTTTTCTTTCGTTATTTTAACTCGAAAACAAAGTGAACTTGCGTTACGTCATAGGTAGTCGCCTTAAAATTAAAGTCGAACCATTATTTATTTTCTTTGGTCAACAGCCAACTTTTGTAGCCCTAACAAGCAACTAAACGTAGCCATGAAGCTATCGATTTCGATACCTTGGCTTAAAGTTTTAAGTGTTAGTTTTTGTCCTTTAGGTCAATATCAATTTGCAAGACTCGTCCTTAAAGGTTTATCACAAATTTTATCATTTTTATTAATAGATGTTAAACTTTCAGTTAATTTTTTAGATTGCATGTTATATCCTTATTACTAAAAATAAAAATCAAATATCATCCCGTTTAACTAAAAATAAAAAGAACTAAATAGAATTATTAATTTAAAAGGAAGGATAAGGCCAAGAAGACAGAAAAACAACAATCGGAAAAACTAAGAAACCAACTTGCCTAACTTTTCTTCGAAAACAATAGGCATAAATGATTAATGCCTCGAGCCAGAGTGCTGTGCTTAGGCCTTTAAACGAAGCAAAAGAACACGACAAGGCTTGTTTGTGTTCGCTTGTTTAACTTCAATTGAACAAACGAATAAACACGAACACTTAAACAAACATATTTTCTTATTCGTGTTGTTTGGTAATTAAGAAAATAAACATGTTCTGTAGTTCGTTTATAATCTGTTCTTTATCATCACAAACGAATGGTTCATGAACATATATAAAATACTGAACATAAATGAAAATAAACAAGTAAAAGTGAATAACCAAATTAAAATTTAAAAATACTTTATTCCTACATCCAAATAGTTGTTTCAAAATTTGGCTTAACGCTATTAATATGAAAATCAAATTTGATTTTTAATTTGTATTAGTAATGAAACATTTGCATAAGGATTTAAGCAAACGTAAACATACGAAAATAAATAGATGAGTTAATTACATAGTTAGTCCCTGTGGTTTACACAAAATAACATACTTAGGTACTAATAGTTTAAATCACCTTCTAGGGTATTAACTTTTCATTTTGTAACGTTTGGAGGTATTAACTTCTAAGGTAATAACATAGGTAGTCCCTGTGGTTTGCACAAAATAACATACTTAGGTACTAACAGAATGTGATTTTAGGCCTACAAATAAGCTTAATACCCCCAAACGTTACAAAATGAAAAGTGTAATACCCTAGAATGTTATTTTAAACTATTAGTACCTAAGTATGTTACTTTGTGCTAACCACAGGGACTAACTATGTAATTAACTCTAAATAGATAAATGAATGGATATTATATAGTGGAGGGTTCAAATGAGAAGAATTTTTTTGTAAAGAAGAAAAAAGAAGAAGTTTTAACCAATAAGAATGCTTTATTTTACTTCATTTAATATTTGTGTTTAATTTTAGTATAAGGGTATATTGGTAAACTTACATAAATCATTAATTTGTATTTTCCCCTTTAATAACTAGCTAAATTAAATTTGTAACTCCTTTTCAAAATATATACTTTTTCTAAATTAAAAAAAACAACCTAATTTAAAGTGTAGAATAAATTACTAGTTGTGTAGGATAAATTACGAGTTGTGTAGGATATATGTTGAAGTGTGTAGGATAAATTTCAACTGTGTAGGATAAACTTCTATAATGTGTAGGGTATATGTAGGAAAAATTTGATATGTGTAGGTTTTGTAGATTATATGTAGGATAATTAATGATTAGTTGACTAATTAATTAAAGAGAGAAAAATTAATGATATGAGTTAGTAAATAAAATAGTATGTTTACTAATATGCCCTTTCTTCTTTTCTTCTCACATTAAATTTCTTCTCAAATAAACCTTCCCCTATTAATGGACGTAAATATACAAACATTCACTAATATAAATAAATGAACATATAGAAATTGTGCTCATGTTTCATTTGGTTAATTAGAATAAACAAAAGAGAATTATGATCATGTTCATCATTTATGAAAGAAAACGGACATAAATGAACTTCCTGCTGAATGGTTTATTGAACGTTCAGTTCGTTAACAAGGTTTAGATTCAACCCGTTTGACTCTCAGCTCGAACGGTTGTATGTTACTATCCATGACTTGACACACTAGCTTTGATCTAAGAGGCTGTTTGTTTACCTCTTAATGAGGCTCTTAATGGTTCAGACCTCTTACTGGTTCAACACTTAATGGTTCAGACTGTTTGTTTCACGAGCAGATGTCTGAATGGTTCAGACATTGTGCTCTGAATGGTTAAGATTTATACAGAGTCTGAATGGTTAAGACCTCTAATCTGAATTGGTCAGACATTTGCCTCTAAACGGTTAAACATTATACAGGCTCTTAATGGTTCAGACCTCTTACTGGTTCAGCACTTAACCATTCAGATCTGGCTAATGTTGCTACCTTTTTCTTGATCTTCATTCTGAGTTACATGTTAGTGCATGAGAGAGAGATATGGATGAAATGTTGGTCGATGTAAGTGCAAATAGAAAGGAGGTGATGATTTGTATTCTTATTTTTTTCTTTATTATTAAAGAGTAGTTTGGTTATTTATATCCTCTTAACAGAAAAAATAAACGTATGTTAATGGAGAGAACAACATAGGAACATAACAATTTCCTTAATTAGTGAAGGACGTGTATTGCAAGTTTGTGTGTTCATATAAAGGACTAAAACTGCAATTTACTTTACCTTTTTTTTTTCCTTGAACGACTTTTGACTTATTCTTTTTTTCTTGTGTTGTCTCGTTTTCAGCAAATCACCTTTAAAATAAACTTGAAAGAGACCGATATTATATTAGATACAATATATATTCAAACAAATCCATTCTCATTTCTCACACCCCTTTGATTAAATCGTTTCCAAAAATGGGTAAATTGCTTTCATCGATCTGTCTCATGATGCTCGGCAACTCACAATCCTTAATTCAAGGTAACCAACAGTTTCAATCTCTAATGAATTGTTCATCCAATTATTTGTTTATATACATATAAGGAATGGTACGAGAATTAATGTACAAACATTATGCATGTTTCTTGATACTTGTAGGTGTAATGTCTACGTTCACATTCGTTAACAAGTGTGATCAGACAGTTTGGCCAGGAATTTATCCAATGCGGGGATCGCACCGCTTCAACCAACGGGATTCGCTCTTCAAAAAGGCGAGGCGAAGGTACTCACCGCGCCATTGTCTTGGGGAGGTCAGTTCTGGGGACGAACACACTGTTCCGAAGATTCAGACGGTAAATTCACATGTGATACAGGAGACTGTGGATCCGGAAAGTTAGAGTGTGCCAGCGCTGGCCCTACTCCTCCGGCCACATTAGCTGAATTTACGGTTTCCGGAAATGGCGGAACGGATTTCTTCCATGTGAGTTTGGTGGGCGGATATAACCTCCCGATGCTGGTGGCACCGAGCGGTGGGTCAGGAAACGACTTGTAAGTCCACTGGGTGTACGGTGGACTTGAATGGCAGGTGTCCTTCCACGTTAAAGGTAGTGAATTTTGACGGAGAAGTGGTGGCGTGTAAAAGCGCTTGTGTGGCGTTTGGGCAGCAAGAGGATTGTTGTCGCGGCGTGTATGACTCACGTGAGACGTGTAAACCGTCGTCTTACTCGCAGGTGTTCAAGACCGCATGTCCACGCGCTTCCACTTACGCATACGACGATCAAACCAGTACCTTCTCCTGCACCGGGGCGGACTACCGGATCACCTTTTGCCCGCTATCGAACACTAGGTAAAATAACATAATGTCATTATTCTCTCTACTTGTTTCATGTTTATTTTTACAAATATGATATATAAATAGTCAAAAACTGCATACGATATGTATTTTATGCAGTTTTTGTATGTTCTGTACTAATTAGAGTGTATTAAAATTACATATTAAAGGTGATACATTTTTTAACGAAAATTTAAATTCCTTGACAGCGACAGATCAAATGAGGAGCAACCAATGCCAACAACGCCACAGTTCAACACCGGTTTGGTATACGAAGACACAGACGAGGGGGGACATAGCAGCGCTACTACGCGTACCGACCAACCATTAAGGCGGTCATTGGTACGGTCGCTGTGGTGCTGAGTGTTCTTGCATGTCTGGGACTGGGAGTCCGCCGGATTGTGATTGAGCTATCCTAAAGGGTTCATTTTATATTTTTATACATAAAATATAATACATATAATATATATGTAATAGGTTATACGCATTCAGGTTCAGCACAAAAATGTGTTTGAATCTTGTAGTGGTTGTTTCTTATAAATCAAGATTAAGGGTTAGTTTTGATAACTGGGGAGAATTAAATGGATGAAGATGTGAATTGGCGAAAGAGGTTTAATATAGTTTGTTGTTTTATGTACAAGGAAAAAAGAAAAAAAAAGATTTAAAAGGGATATAGTGAGACAGAAAAATCGGCATCGTTACCATAGAATAAAAAAAGAAACAGAAAAACAATCAAGGTACGTAAGCAAAGAAGCAGAAAATACCTTTTTGTGTGGGATTTGAAAATATTGTGAAGTGATTGATTGAAAGAAAGAGCGAAGATCCGTGTGATGCAGAGATAAGTTGTGCGAGGCGACTGGGGCGTTGATGGTGTGAAACGATCAAGATCGTAGACGAGTGAAACGATCAAGATCAAAGAGATATGTGAGTGATCAAGAGGACCCGTGTGATAGGAATGACTATAGAGGAGATGATCATGATAGTGATCATCATGATGATAATGAGAATAAATGAGCTCGAGATGAAACAAGAAGTGTGTAGCTGAAGTGAGCATGAATAGCAAATAGAAGTTCCGGTTGTCAAGTGGAAGAAGTCGAGGATCATGAACGGGTGGTGTGGATCAAAGACGAGTATTACTTCGAAACAATGTTCTCGGATGGAACACATCAAGATTAAGGGGAGAATGTTGGGATTAGTTAGTATTGATTAGCTGGGATTTTATCTGGTTGGTTAAAGTTTCTTAATTTTAGAAACTCTATTTTTATTTAATTCGGTATCATGGCGGTCTAGTTAGGATAGGTTTGTGAGATTGGTGATGATGTTATGTTTAGTAATATAATTACAAAACTCTGTTATTGTAATTTTGGGGTGGTTTTTTAGTAATATAAAGAGTCATGCGAATTTCCACAAAACATCATTGTGATTCATTATGTTAGATTTAGTTTTGGGCCAACATTTATGATTTATCTACGCAATTTAAAGGCGTGCCCAACCTTTGTTGAAACTTTACGGGAGCCTACGCAATTTAGAGGTATGCAAAAATAAAAAGAAAAACAAAGTTCACTAACAAGAACCGATTTCTAAACGGAACCTGAATCGCTTAAGAAATAGGATAGAAACTGAACCGAATCAATTTAAGAACCCCTCCAAAAAACAAAAAGACAACGCTCCATACAATTATTCAGGGTATGGAGCCACGTCGGTCGTTTGGCAAGGCCACCTCTTGGATGGCACTACTCCCCAAGGAGCCGAGTAATCGGTTAAAACCGAACCAAACTAGATATAAACTAGATCAAAACGCACAGGACAAACAAAGACTTTTTACTTATTTGACCAAAACCAAAATATATTGATGGCTTGAACTATTCAACTATCTATACTATTAGAGGGGTAGGGGCGCTCCACTGGTTAATAAGTGAGATTTTGCCATTCGAAAAGAAATATAAAAAGTAACGGGCATGCCTTGATAAACGGTAAGATTATAACCTAGAGGTCATGAGTTGGAGTTGTAGAAACATCTTCTTGCAAAAATTCAAGGTCATACGTTTAAGACCCAAGTTTGCCTAACACCATCAGGATTCTTCATGTAGGAGTCTTGTGCACTGAAACTACTGAAGTTACCCTTTTTTACATTTATCTGATGGTTTGAACGACTTGGCAATATATATTGAGTTCATTTCAGAACTCTAAATAACTACAGAACTTTTAGAACTCCTAATAAACAATCATTTTATATATAAGTTTTTGTATTTAGGATCTTTTTATCATCTATTATATGTATTTCTTTGATTACATACATGTTAAAAGTAGTTTACATACGTTTACTTGCCAACATTATATATATGTGTCATAACTAATTACATATTTGTAAAAAAACTAGTTTACATATGTGTAATTATAAAATTACATATAAAAAATAATAAAATTACTCTTAACATGTGTGTAATCGTAAAAATACACATAATAAATGATAAAATTATCCTAAACATAAAAATATATAAATAAAAAGATTGTTTATTAGGAGTTCTGTGAGTTCTGTAAATATTTATGGTTCTGAAATGATCCTGGCCCTATATATACATATATATATATATATAGGGAGAAGATTATGCGAGAACCACCTCTTATTGTGAGAACCGCGAAAACCAATGTGAACACACCAAAAATGCCTAAAAATAGCTAAAAATCACACAAAAATTTTTTTTTTTGATTTTTTAAATATTTTTTAGGTTAAAATCGCTACTTTTCGAAGCAAAAAAAAAAATTTAAATTTTTTTTTTTGCTTCGAAAAGTAGCGATTTTAACCTAAAAAATATTAAAAAAATCAAAAAAAAAAATTTAGATTTCTTTTTTATTTTTTTAGATTTTTTTAGGTTTTTTGGGAGTTTAGTGTTTAGCATTTTAGCTTGGGGGGGTTTTAGGTTTTTGGGGGGGTGGGGGAGGGGGGTTTAGGTTTTTTTTTGGGGGGGGGAGGGGGGTGGGGTTAGGTTTTTTTTAGATTTTTTTAGGTTTTTTTTAGCTTGGGGGGGTTAGGTTTTTTTTTTTGGCGGGGGGGGGGGGGGGGTGGGGGTTTATATTTTTTGGGGGGGGGGGGTTAGGTTTTTTTAGCTATTTTAGGTTGTGTTCACATTGGTTCTCAAGGTTCTCACAATAAGGGTGGTTCTCGCATGAGCCCCTCCCTATATATATATATAGGAGAAGGATCATTTGAGAAGAAAATTAATTTGAGAAGAAAAAAAACAAATTGTACAATTGTAAAACATTAAATAGTTTTTTTTCTCATCTTATTTATGATTGTTTTTTGACTAATTAATTAGTCATATAGACTATCATCCTCCACACTAAATTTTTTGCCTACATGCATCAAAATTTATCCTGCACGTTTTGAAATTTATCCTACACATATTAAATTTATCCTACACACCTCGTAATTCATCATACACATCTCGTAATTCATCGTTCACTTTAAATTATTTTTTTTTTGCTCTTTGAAAAAATATATTTTTTGAAAATAAGTTACAAATTTAATGTAGTTAGTTATTAAAAAGAAAGACTAACAATTAATGATCTATTTAAGTTTACCAATATACCCTTACACTAATATTAAATGCAAAAATTAAATGAAGTAAAATGAATGGCTCTTATTGGTTGAAGTTTATTTTTTTTATTCTTACAAAAAATTTCTTCTCATTTGAACCCTCCACTATATATATATATATATATATATGGGGGCCGCTAGAATGAGAACCACCCCGAGTTATGAGAACCGCGAGAACCACACTATCTGGGGCGCCGTTGACCAAAATTTTTTTTTACAACTAGATGTGTGTATTATAAACACATTCGTAAAAAAAAAAATTAAAAAAAGGCGAGGGGGGTAGTTTTTTACACCACAAGTTTGGTGTAAAAAAAAAAACAAAAAAAAATTTAAAACACCAAACTTGGGGTGTAAAAAACTACCCCCTCGGCCTTTTTTTTTAAATTTTTTTTTACGAATGTGTTTATAATACACACATCTAGTTGTAAAAAAAAATTTTGGTCAACGGCGCCCCGGATGGTGTGGTTCTCGCGGTTCTCATAACTCGGGGTGGTTCTCAATCTAGCGGCTCCCTATATATATATATAGTGTGAGGTTCATTGGGGAACACTAAAAAAGTGGGGAACAATGGGGAACCGACTCAAACGAACTCCGATTTGACTCATTCCAGCGGCGTTGGAACCGTCTTGTCGAACCCTAACTAGGATCTCTTAACCCTAAACCCTAAATAATAACCCCTAAACCCTAAATATATTAGGGTTTGACTTTTAGGGTTTAGCTTTAGGGTTTAGCCTTAGGGTCTAGCTTTAGGGTTTAGCTTTAGGTTTTAGAGTTTAGCTTTAGGGTTTAGCTTTAGGTTTAGCCTTTAAGGTTTAGCTTTTAGGGTTTATAGTTTAGATTTTACGGTTTAGCTTAGGTTTTAGCCTTATTTTTTAGCTTTATGGTTTAGAATTAGGGTTTAGGGTTAAGAGATCCTAGTTAGGGTTCGACGAGCCGGTTCCAACGCCGCCGGAATGGGTCCAATCGGAGTTCGTTTGAGCCGGTTCCCCGCTGTTCCCCACTTTTTTAGTGTTCCCCAATGAACCTTCCCCTATATATATATATATATATATATATATATATATATATATATATATATATATATATATATATATATATATATATATATTTATTTATATATAGGGTAGGGTTCATGCGAGAACCACCTTTATTGCGAGAACCGCGAGAACCAATGTAAGCACAACATAAAATAGCTAAAAAAACCTAACCCCCACCCCCCCTCCCAAAAAAAAAAAACCTAAACCCCCCTCCCCCAACCCCCCCCCCCCCCCCCCCCCCCCAAAGCTAAAATGCTAAAAACTAAACCCCCAAAAAACCTAAAAAAATAAAAAAAAAAATCTAAATTTTTTTTTAATATTTTTTATGTTAAAATAGCTACTTTTTTTTTGTTACTAAAAGTAGCGATTTTAACATAAAAATATTAAAAAAAAACAAAAAATTTTGTGTGTTTTTTAGCTATTTTTAGGCATTTTTTGTCGTGTTCACATTGGTTCTCGCGGTTCTCGCAATAAAGGGTGGTTCCTAACGGATCTTTGTCCTATATATATATATATATATATATAGCGGAATTATAAGAAGAAATCTCGTATTAGTTAAGTAAACTAAAAAAACCCAAATGAATGAACATTCTTTTGTCACGTGTTACATCTTTTTGCATATGTGTTACATGTAACAACCTGAGGCTGCCACGTGTTACGTAATAGCTTTTACTTTTTCAGAAATGAGAACGTTAAATATTGCTAGAACCATGACAACGAATGAAAAAACCATAAGAACTTTGTCAAGAACAATTCAAATTCAAAATTTCTTTTACACTTATAATTATTATTTAAATACAATGTTAGAAATTAAATTTACACGTTTAAATTTACATGAATTCGTAAATAAAGAAAATTTACACAGGTGTAAGTTTGCCATTTACACATGTGTAAATTTATAATATTTACACATGTGTAAAAAATCTAATAAGAGTGGTTTTGAGAAGAGAAATGAATTATTTGATATTGTAAATTATTTTTTGATGATATATTTTAATTACAATGAGCTTTGTATTAAAAAATTCGGTATTGATTGGTTTTTCCGTTCGTTCTCATGATTCTCGTAATATTTAGCGTTCTCAAGATAACTATAGGGTTTGGATCTTTTTAGAGCCTCATTTTTAAGTAGAACTTGGAGAACCAATGTAGATCAATCATTATGTTTTAGTTTTAAGATTTTAAAACTAAGTAAAAGGGCATACTACGAATTTGTTAAATATGTCACTTTTATTACTTAATTATATATTCTTTCCTCATCTCTAATTTTACAAATCAAACTAATCCAAGATATTTATGTTTACACATTTTTAGATTGATAAACAATTTGAGCCACAATTAATTTGTTTACATACGTGTCATCACCATTCTTTGGACTCTACATATGTGTAAATAAATATAGTACATATATGTAAATCTTCTAGGTGATCATCAATTTATTTGAGCCATTCATCTATATACATATACAAATTTAGATTAATACAACAGGAACCAGATAATCTAAATTTACATCTATATACATACAACAGGTCAATATTAAAATATTTAATCAATAGGTGAATACAACAGGTCAACTATCGATGGATATTAATAACTACTTGTTGGGACCTTTGACCCAAGTGGGGGTGTTAATCTAAGACCACAAGGAGTGGGCATGAGAACACGACGTGGAAGCCCTCCACGTCGGGCAGACCGGCCAGCGGACAGCGAGGAGAGTGGTTGGAGGTGGCAAGTTCTTCATTGACGGGGTGAAGTTTTGTGGGACGGCGTGGCTCATTCCCCCCACAATTATTTAAAAAATAATATCTTCTTTAAAAAAAATTAATAATAATAATAATAATTCCTATATAATGTAACCCATTCTATTATTTTTACCACACAAAAACTCTCATTTCTAAAAAAAAATTCTCTCAACTTTCATCTCATTTCTCTCTCCAAAATGGCAACGATTCCATGGACCGAAGAAGAGAACATTGCGTTGTGTGAATCTTGCCTCGCATCCTTACCAATTATACGCCTCGTGATCCCTCGGGTCCGTTTTGGGGATGGATTTTCCAATAATTTTGTATTCATAGGGGTGACAACAACCCGAACTATGGATGCATTTTTTTTCACATTTCAGGACTATCCGTTTAAACAGTTCAAGATTTGAGATGCTTTTCAGTGATGTGAAAACGACAGTCGTGAGCTCACAGAAGACGACTTATTCAAGTGGTCCTCGTCGACTACAGGCATACGCACGACCGTTACTTTAAACGCGTTTTGGTGTGGCAAATAATAAGATTTTTTTGTTTAATTATTTTTCCGTTTGTTTATATTTTATTATGTTTCGGTTTAATTTTTAATATTAATTATGTAAGGTTTAATTATGTTTAGGTTTAAGTTTAATTTTAATTATGTAATGTTTAATTTTTAAGTTGAATCATGTAATTTCTTTTATATATGTTTTATTTTTTTATTATTAATGTTTTTTTAAATTTAACTAGTTTTTATTAGCGTCGCGCGTTGCGGCGAAATGGAGCAAATGATAATGTTAAACAAACGACATTTGAAAATGAAGAATGTTGTTTTGAAAGCCAAACGGTAGAATCGGTTTAGTTTATTATCGTACCGTAAAACGATACCAAATAAATACTCTAGTTTGAATACAACTTCATATTTAACAACACTTGTATAAACACAATTGCATACTTAGGTTTCTTTTTAATTAACAAACGAGAGTTATTAAAAAATATTAAATTAATTAATAAAGGCAATATCATTAAAAATTATGAAAAACAAAAAGTAAATGAAAAAAGAGAATATGGTTTAAAAAAAAGAAATATGTTAAAAGTAAATATAATAATAAGGTATTATAATATTAAAATATTAAAAAAAACTATATATTATTTTAAATTTAAAATTACTATTCATGGTCCTTCATTAATAATATAACTATATATATATATTATTTTAAATTTAAAATTACTATTCATGGTCCTTCAACAACAATATAATATATATATATATATATATATATATATATATATAATAGTTTTGTTATAAATTTTAAATATAAAAAAATAATAAAAAGTATGTGTCACATGTACACCACGTCACCCTTTCACGCTCTGATGCTCATTCCACCCCGCCCTTTTCTACATCACGTCACTTTTCTGACATGTGCTGACGTGGCTGCCACATGTCACTTCACGCCCTCTTTTCATGCTCTCCCACTCCGTATAATCATAGACCATATGGTGTGGTAGCGTGGGGCCTCAACCATGTCGGGACACCATCCCGAGCTCAATGTTGTTGATGGCGTGGGGAGAGGGCAGGGGTTTTTCCACTAGCGTGGTGAAGCTTTTGATAATGACGTGGGCGATGGTGATTGGTTGTATATTTTTAAAATTTTAATTTAATGTATTTGTTTTATTTTTAAATATAAAAAAGTATTCAACGTGTCACACCATGCCACCCTTTCACACCTCATCTCGCCCGCACTTTTTGGCACCACGCCACCTTTCTGACAGGTGTTGACATGGCTGACACATGGCGCTTCATGCCCTCTTTTCGTATCCTCACACCATATAGTCTTACATGGAAAGTCACGAGGTACGAGCCACGTTGGTTTCCTAGAATCTTGGAGGAGGGGGATCAGACCAGAACTTTATAACTTTATAACTGGGGAGTCATAATAGATTTGTTTTACATCCGTAATTCGCTAGTGTACATTAGCTAATTTTTTATCACAATGGTTGGTGATGACGAGGGTAGCCCAAGATTAAATAAAATGACTAAATACGTAAATGCTCAAAGGGTTAAACGGTTCAATGGTTGAAAAGCTATGAGATGGGGAAGAGCAATACGGAAACAGTGGCCAGTCACATCCAGGGATTGCTTCACCAACTCACAGCCGCAAAAGCAAAGCAGGTCTGCAAAACACACGCTATTATCCAGGGGTCAAAAGGCTTTAACCCCCAAACGGGTAAGCCCCTCACTGCAAACAGGATCACTAGTCAAATGAATTCTACTTCGGGAGATCTCCTCTCCTATAAATTGACACTTCATTTACTACAGAAAACATCTCCTGGCCAGCTCTGATTCTCTAATCTCTGGTCATTCATATTGAGTACTTGCTTACCTGCAAGTCGCTCCTTTTCACATCCACCACACACATTCTATATGCTCCCACTTCCGAATCTGGACATACTTTAGAGAAGGATCTTTAGCAAATAACAAAAACCAACTAGTGAATCTCCTTCCATGTCTTGCAAACGTGGGGGGACCCCACGACCTGCGTTAGGCAAAGTTGAACCCTTCAACCCTTTTGCCTAACCCGCCCTGCTACTACCATTGGTCTTATATTTGTTGCATCAACAAGTTGGCGCCCACCGTGGGGCTACGCCGCTATTTCTTCTCAAAAAGACCTAGTAGTGTAGCTCTCTTCACTTAAAATCACCATGTCTGAAAGTGGATCCCCGGAAGAAGTAAATCAGATTCCAAACACTTCTACTCCAGGTAGTAGCCAAGCTCACGTGGCTATACCAACTTCTTTCTCAACTCCGGGGAGCACACCCGAGTTCCTCACCTTCAACACACCAACCCCGTCCAGATCCGGGGTTCCATCTCCCAATATCGGTGTCTCTGACGCACCAGCACGTGTTGAACTCACCCCTGAAGGGGTTGCCAACAATTTCCTTGAGTTGAGATCCCTTCTCAACCAACATGTGAGTAAAGAAAGAGAAAAAGGAGTGAGGATTCGTTTAGACTATAATGAACCTGAACCAACGCTGTCTCCCGGACCACCTCCCCCTCCTTTTACAACAAGAAGTGAGGCTGGTCCCAGTAATCCTTCAAACCCTCACCCTTATCTGTCCACTATGACAAATCCTATGGTGCATCCTATCTTCTCTTCCCAACCAATTACTAGTGGTGCTCCTTTGGGACATGAGCTAACCCTTGACCAGCTCCTACAGTCCCCAGTAACAAGCTATCCAGCATCTATAACAACCACGTGGGAGCAAGCTCTGTCCGTGCTCCCTTTAGCACGAAGTGCTGTTATGAGCGCTCCCCTCGGAATAAACTGCTCAGTTGGCCCAGGAAACCTTCAAGTCTTCAACCTCATGCCCAACATGATGACCCAGATGATGGCCAACTTCCCGTGGCAACACTTCATTAATCAAGTGCTAGCCGCTCAGGGAAATAACGGCAATGGCAATAATGTGGATGCAAGGGCTGAAGAAGACTTGGCTAAACCATACAAGCCAAGTAACCTTCCATGCTTTTCAAGGCAGATAGCCGATTATGATTTCCAATCAAAGATTAAGATGTCGTCCCACATCAGGACGTATGATGGGACTGAAGATCCTGAGGACCATCTCCAGATCTTCACCGGTGCAGCCCAGATAGAGAAATGGTCAAACGCTGAATGTTGCCTAATGTTCATGCAAACTCTTGTTGGATCCGCCAGAATCTGGTTCAACGACTTACCTGCTCAAAGCGTTCGAAGCTTTGACGACCTTAGCAAGGGTTTTCTGGCCAATTTCTCCCAACAAAGGCGATATGTCAAAGACGCAACAGTGATCTTCCAGATAAAACAACGTGATGATGAAAGTCTTCGTGCGTTCATTGAACGATACAAGAAGGAAGGTTTGACTTATGTAGGGGCAGACGAGAAAATGAGAGTGGCTGGTTTCATGAATGCCATCACCTCTAAATATCTCACAAGAGATTTCAACAAATCCCTGCCCAAGACCCTGGAAGAGGCTCTCGAAAGGGCAGAAGCTCACATCCGGGGGGAGGAGGCAGTAGACATTAAAGAACAAAGAAAAAGAGGATCCGGCTGGCGAAGCAATAGCCCAGCTAGAAAAAGGGGGAACTTCAACTCCTATGACAGGCGGTCAAAGGGTTCAGACCCTCGAAGGTCTGAAGGCCGGAACCCTTCAAGCAGGGAAAAAGGCATAAGTTTCACACCCCTCACAAAGACCCCTCAAGAAATCCTTGCAACAGAAGAAGTTAAACAAAACTTTCGGCCTCCTAGGCCTCTCCCCAAAAGCAGGAAAAATGAGAACTCCACACAATACTGTGAGTTTCATGAAGAAAAAGGTCCCCACACCAATGATTGTTTCCAACTCAAGAAAAGAATTGAAGAAGCTGTTAAGTCCGGAGAACTCGCTCATTTGGTAAAGGGAGTCCGGGACAAAATGGCTGAAGGAAAGGGTAAGGAAGTCAATGTCACACCCCAACCAATGGCGGAAACATCGGGATGAGACGAAGTGTGAAGATTGCTCGAGACATCATAACACTATTTGTGACGATAATAAAATAATTCCCATTTCATTTCATAACTTCAAACTGTCAACATTACATAAACTCGAGTAACAACAAGTTCAAAAGAAATACATAATAACATAAGCAAAATTGATACGACATATTAAACCTAAACGTCTATATGTGTATCTAGGCATCAACGCTACTTCTTTTCATAGCATCATCATCATCAACCTGTAACATGTTTAAAATACAATTCAATGCAAAAGCAAAGGCGAGTATACAAGTTTGGTACGTATATAACAAAAGATAAGTTTTAAACAATTCCTCATAGCAAGGATGTGATTCAAGATAAACAATAAATTTGGCATGTGTCTAACAAATCAACCCAAAAGAGACGCGAGATGCTGCATGACATAACCACAAGTCTACGGGCGGGGCGTCAATCCTATAGCGCTACATATGTCACGGTTAGGCTCGTACGAAGTTAATGATAAGTTCAACACATAAAGTTTCACCCAAGTTTAAAGTATCAAGCAATCACGTATACAAGCATGTTATAGGAATGTTCATGTGTTTAAGCAAAATGTTCATGTGTAAGTTTTTTATAAGTAAACATGTTACACCCCAAAAGTGGTAAAAGTAAAAAGGGGAATACGAGTATACTCACAAAGTTTGCATATGCTTTCCAATTATCCAATTATTGACGAGTTGATGAGGTTAGAAAATTGAATGTGTAAGGGTCAAAGTTCAAGTATGCTTAGAGTCGAGATTCGGTATTTAAAACAACATAAAAATAAGATATGAGAATAACATGTGAAAATAATCTTCTTCAACACCTAACACTTGTATGACACTTGGTAACCACAAGGGTTATGATAATGTTTTCATGAGTTGAACACCCATAAGAATCACAACAAGGTTTAGGTCTTAGATGATGTTCTACTACTTTAACATATAAACAAAAGTTCAACATTAAAGGTTCGAATGAGTGTATATATATATTTAAGCTAAGTATTACATATTATTTAGTCCAATAATTCAAGTAGGAGGCAGAAGATTAGGATCTTCATTTAGGCACCTCGAGTTATCATAGATGTCATGTATGGGGTAGGAAGAACTAGTTTCCGTTTAGGAACCCCTTGAATGTTCACCACTTCACTTGATGTAAAAACAACCAAGGAGGGTCACGAACTAGGATTTGTACAATAATATAAATAATCTAATCTATGAGAAATCATCAAATCATGTGAGGATTGTATGTAGGACAACCCAAGTTGTTCCATAATCACTCATTCATCAAGATCTAAGCTTGACATGATTTGTGGGCTAAATACCCTAACAAAACAGAAAGTATTTGAGGTTTAATCCTCTGATTTCAAGTGTCTCAACCTTGTTTTTAAGCCTAACAAAAAAACCATAAGAGAGGTTGTAAGCATTGGGACATAGGTATGAGATGAGTTAAACTCATGTCTAAACAAAGATTAATGAAAACAAACTTAAACAGTGGACTTTGAAGCCTTTTTGCCAGAGTTTCAGGGACTTGTTTGCTGTGAAACACCCCTAGAATCGAAGCCAAGGTCAAGCCAAGCGTTCTGGAAAAAGAATGGACCAAAACGGATAAGAAATGAAGAAGTTATGCTCATTTTAGTGGAGCTTGGTATTTCTGCTCGAACCTGCACTTTCAGCTACGAATTTGAGAGTTTGAGAGAGTTGTGAGAATGTTTCTAAAGTGTAAATGACTTGGACAAGTGTGGGTTTATATAGGGATTGAGTTAGGGTTGAGTTAGATGTGTAATTAATAGGAGTAGTTAGGAGTTAAAGCAATAAAAAAAAAACAATTAAAATCAGCCATGAAGGCTGCTCGAACATGGCTGTAAACAGCCAATACATTTCTTTTTTTTGTGTGTGTTGCAACTTAGTTTGAGTAGGATATTTATTAAGTTATATTAATGGATTATCTAACTAACCATATGATATTATGTGATTGATTGCAAGATTAAAAAAATGACAACCAAAAGCTATAAGGCTTGCGATCGGACAAGGGCTGTTAACAGCCATATTTATATTATTTTTTTTATCCTTTTTAACAATAAACTAGGTAGAGTATGTATTATTTTACGTTAGGTTATATGTCTATTAGATGTGTAACATCTTATTTAGTTATTTAACATTAAAATAGTGTAATAAAGGACCAAGTAATTAATTCTATCCATTTTAATTCAGCCATATGCTGGCTGTTAGCTTCGATTGGACAAAAGTCCATCAAGACCATTCAATGTTTTGGCAACAAGTTAGATTATAATAATAATGTAGGTTTTGTATTATAAATATTAAGTGATTTATTAGTCACATAAATATAGATCAATGTTTAATTTGTATGAAATAATAAATTTTATTACGATCGAAGCTACGAATTACGAAAACGGAAGCGAAATGAAATTACGATACGAATGTAAGTTTCCAAAGTTAGGCACATGAATAATCTTTCTAGTTAAAGTAAGTTTCGAAAAGCGAGGCGTTACAGTCTCCCCTCCTTTAGGAAATTTCGTCCCGAAATTTATTCAAGAGAAAGATTTTGGAAAATCAATTTGGCTAAAAAGAATGTTCGACTAAAATTGAGATTTTGAAGTTTGAAGCTTGTTGAAAAATATAAGAAACTTTGGGGAAGGAAAGGATAAGTTTGCAAAAAGGGTTCGTTTGACTAAGATGATTTGAGTCATTAATAATAAGTAAAACGTGCATGTGCGTGTATGGGAAAAGTGAGTTTGATTAAGTTTGAATAAATCGATGGGGCAGTATTTTAAAATATGTTACCCAAGAAGAAAAGCTTTCGTGTAAAATAAAGTGTCTTTTGTTGAAAAGTGTGGCCCCCATCGTAAGTTGTAAGAAGGTTTTATCGGTTTTAAGGAGCATTTGTAAAACCACATGTTTGTAGAAAATTTTTCAATGGTGGGAAACAGGAAGATTAAGTATTTATAAATTTTTTTTTTTTGGAAATAACGGGCCGTCTAAGTATGTTTGTGAGCAAATAAAGAATGGAAGGTGGTGAAAGAATAAATGGGAAATAATTGTGATATGAGAGTGAACGAACAATTCAGCGTATGAATGTTGTGATAGGAATGATTGTTGGATAAAATGTTCATGTGAGTGTCGAGGATGAGGTTTCGTCATGGATAATCGGATATCGCGAGTTTAGCAGTGCGTTTGTGAGTTGTTAAAGTTTGCATTCTAGGTCTAAATATGGTCTACAAAACACCGAATTTCTCATGGCATGTTTTATGAAAGTTGGTAACATGGTGAAAACACTTATATATAGGAAGTACCAGTGGCGTATCCACCATGTTTTGACCACATCACGTCCGTTTCGTATTCGGTGTCATAATACGTTCCGTGTCTTACCATACACAGTAGTACACTCTAGGGTTCTCATACGCCTATCACTATAATCCCGTGTGCACCCGTGATTATTTTGATCGTCGCATAATCCGCATAGCTTGTACTAGTTGTGTATGAATCAAGGTCTACATAATTTAAAAGTAAAAAAATGTGTACGTATAAGAATATAGTATATAAGCAAGTCCATGCTTAAGTATGTATGGGACCCATGTAAGCAAATCACTCGGATTACGCTCGGGTACGGGTACGAATGCATGAATCATGTGTATGAACGAAAGTACGAGCATAAGTATAACTTTAAGTATGAATATGCACGTAAGTATGGTTATCAACATAAAACGCATGAGTACAAGTATGAATACGATTATAAGTATAAGCATAAAATGTATTGTTATGAATACGAGTGTGAGTACGAATACTAATGATTACGTATATAGTATGAATTGAAACATAACAAAGTTGAGCATGTAAAAGTGCTCAAAAGGTTGAGCATGTAAATACGAACGATATAAGTGAAATTGTCGCGATGAAATGACTAAAACGGGTATGATGATATGCATGTATAGTTGTTTAAACGAAACGTTGAGTTTATTGAATCAAATTTAGATTGAGCTTGGTTTAAAAGGTAGAATATAGTTTGCATATGTAAGAGGATATAAAGTACTTATTGGTCTGCATATCTGTAGGTCCCTCGGAGGTTGAGGTTCAACCTAATCCTTGTTATGTCTAACACACTAGCAAGTGCGGAATCCAAGCTAGCATGCAAACCGAGATAGAACAAGCACAAACACAACACACAATCTTCACCGATTAACACCACTTGTATTAGTACGTATGAAAGGTTCGGTTACAAGCTCAATGTTTACAAATGTGTTTTGAAAACTCTCTCTCTCGTGTGTGTGTGCTCTCAACAGAATGCTCTCTACAAGACTTCTCACACACCTTTCACCTCTCTTGTCTCTGCCTCACTTGAAGTGAACACACTACATGAGTATATATACCCATTTCAGCTCGTATGGTCGAAGGATCAGATAGACTGATCGAAGGATCATCTATCGATCTGAAACTCATCGAAGGATCCACATATACCTCGAAGGATGATATCCTTCGAAGTCCGACAACATCCATCGAAGGTTATCTTTCGAGCTCATCGAAGGATCTAAACAATCCTTCGATGACTCATCCTTCGACACACACACCTTACAAAACATGTGTTAACTGTTTGGCCAAGTCAAACCAGGAGGATGGTTGACTTGGTCAAACTTACATCGAACACACATAATAACAAACCTAAGACGTAACCCAGACTAACACAAGACATCGTTTTGTATCATGACAAAATACAGACAAAGTACAGACACAAGTGCACCAACAAACTCCCCCTTGGCTGTAGCTTTGTCTCGATTTTCGTGTCTTCAAGTCTTTGACGTCCTTTCAAGTCTTCAATGTCGGAGGATCTTTAAAGTCTTCACGTCTTGAAAGCAGAAAGTGTATCAACAAACTCCCCGTTTCATGTAGGAAGTGTGTTGACAAACTCCCCCTTAACATAAGCTCCCCCTTGAGTTATGCTTGTGAAATACTTGTTCTTTATGAATTGAGATCCTTGTGGTGTTGATGATGGTCAGCGGCAACTCGATCATCTTCATCACTTGAGTGCCTTCACGTCGTGTCTTCATTCCGAAGCTTGTCATCGACCATGTTCTCTTTGCCTTTAGAATCTGCACATGCAAGAAATCTAAACGCGTAATGAGAACAACTGCCTGGAATATCATAAGCAAACGACACACATGTGACCATTGTTCAATCAAACACCGTCCGACAGTTTGAAAGTTTAACAAATTTTTATCAATTTTAGTTTTTAACTTTCAAAATTTGCAAATTTCGACCGTTTATGAAGAATCAGTCGTTTCGGTTTTCAATCAGGTTTCAGGTAACGAAGACTCGAGATCCAACATCGTACGATCGAAAATAAGATAGAAATAAAATCTTTTTGGCTTTTATAAAGTTTATATTAAAACACACCTAAAATCTTTTTGGTATTTTTGAATATTTCAAATGTAAAGACAGAAAGCAGTAAATAAATATATACAAAGATGCATAAACTGAAAGCATTAAATAAATATTTACAGACATTCTTTTTGCGAGTTTCGAGGGTAAGAGAATCATATCAGTGTACGGTCATGCCAAAACGCTCTTGTTGTTCAATTAGTTCACATTAAGATAAGCATCCTATAACAATTATCGGTATTGTTGTCCACATAAGCTCAACTTATCAGATGTAATCATGGCGAGGGGATACGATTAAGGTATGATTTATACTTACCGACCGGTGTTCATCCACATCACGACACATTCCCGTATCAAGGTATGCACGAGGGTTCATCTTACCGGTGAGTATACCGATTATCATCTGTTTGACCGTATATGATGTGAGATTCTCACTTATTTGATTTGAAAAACAAGCCCTATGTGATAGAATCACTTATTGATGAGGAACTTGATTTTCGATGCATGAGGGCACAGGAGCAAGTCCGTGAACAGGTCAGTACTTTCGTACAGCAGAGAGACGAACTTGACTCCCGGAAAGAATCTGTGATATATTATCACTTATTTTGAGGACATGTGATTGTTTATCACTTATTGAGGTCGTATGCAATATGTACACGTATGTATGGTATCATGGAAGATCTAGACTTGCATCCCCGTTATTTTTCGGTAAAAGATACAACCATGATACCCAGATGATAAGCAGCATAAAGACCGAATATCTCAGAACCTCGGCAATCTCTCAAACGAAATTTCGGTACTATGACCATATGCCAATGAATGGTTCCCACCTGGTCTTCAGTCGATTAAGATTTATATCACCCTGCACACTTTAAAATGATTGTGAGCCTACCGATACATCTTATATAGGGCTGCTTATCGTTTTTCATTTTAGGTTTAAAGAGGTTTAGACAGACCACTGATGTACTATCATATTCTCTTTTGCTCGCCAGGAAACTCATTTTTATTTTTCTATTGTTTTTGTGTTTTTGAAATTTTTCGATGTTTTTGGATTTTCAAATTTTGGATTTACTCCCCCTAAAATCAACAAAGTAAGACAAAATTTAAAACACAAAGATATTTACAAAAATGATTTTCCGATGTTGGTTAACTCATGTTTTACCTCAATGCCGTTTACCAAAATTAAGTTTTAATCAGAAATGATTTAGCGAATTTTGGAAAAATCAGTTGGCATGTCGGTAAGCGGTGCGGACCATGACAGCATTGTCGAGCTTCATATTGAAACAATCACGTGTGAAGAGATATTCGAGATCAATGTGTCTGAACAAGGAGTGCTGTACGAGATAATAATTCATAAAGCAGCTTAAATATCGACAAGTATAGGAGAGATTAGAAATTTAAAACCGTATCCTGCAACTGCATCGTGCATTGCAAGGAATCTGAGTGCTCTCCCAAACTGGATATCCACCCGGTGTGGATTTCAAGGTCGATTTATGTAGCTACTTCACTTAATCCTAGATAGCTTCACACAGCAACAAGATCATAAACCTTCGGGTCCGGCTGGTCTTCCACATTGCACCAGCGAAGGTCTTTATCTTTCTCTTGAGAAGTAGTGTGCGGTTGTTCAATCCACGCCAAGGCATCCGCACACCCGGTTGGTTTGATCAACAAACACATTCTCTTCAATCACACCGTGGAGAAATGTACACTGCACGTTCATCTTGTGGACTTTGAACTTCGTGTGGAAGAAAAATCCATGAATCTTCGAAAAGCTTCAGACGTGCTACAGACGCGTACTTTTCATTGAAATCTTTCTTGATGACCTGATCAAAAACCATAACAACCAAATTTTGGCACATTTTTCATCTTGTCGAATTTTTCAACTTCATTCAACCACATTCTTTCACCATCATTCCTTCATCTGAATTTTTGTCTTCTTATCTTTTTCCTTTCTTTTCTCATTTCTCTCCATCAAAGGCAATAATTTATTCTGTCGCCTATCTTGTGCAAGGACGCTCCACTATCAACAATCTTACGACTATCGAAAGTTCCTCCTGGAATATCCTACACACTCACTTAGAGATCAGTTGGAGAGGGGGACCCAAGCCTTTGTGGACTTGGTTCGTCCTTGATCATCAAGGAAAGTGATTTCAATCACTTGATGATTGGGAAAAAGAACCTGTGGTGCTCCCCCTGATTGAATTACCTGCTTTTGCTTCCAAGCTGTTTGTCCTTTACTAGTATTTGAATTTATTGCTTTAGCATTTACTGGTTTTACAGTTTCAGATTTTGCTTGTACAGGTTTTTCTTCTTTGACCTCTGATTTTAAGGCCTTTTCAATTACCTTTTGATTCTTTTGCTTAAACTTCTTTTCCCTTTCTTTCAAGACACGTGGGTCTTGTTTCGGGGAAACTGATCGTTTTCGGTAATTGATTTCTTGGGGAGCACTCGTTTTTGACTTCAGCTTTTGCACGTGTGGGCAATATTTTACAATATGCCCAACTGTCCCACATTCAAAACATGTTCTCCGCTCTACAAACTTCGGAGAAACATGTTGATGAGCAGACGGAGAACCAGACAATGAACTTTGTGATCTAGACGTGCTTGGACCTAAATCACATCCGTTGGTGTGTTGGGTGTAATTATTCTGATCATTTCGTTTTAAAATTCTAACTTGTTTTATAAAATCAATGTTAGATTTATCCTGAAATGTTTCAAGTTTGTCTGAACCCGTGGATCCAACAAAGTTCATTTTCGGTTCTCGTTTCTTAACAGGAGCTCTTTTGTTTTGCACCTTTCGTTGTTGAAACTTTGGTTGTTCAGCCTTAGGCTGCTGAACTTTAGGTGCTTGAACATTCTTGTTCTGAGCCTTCTTTCCCTGTACCTTACCCTTTCCGGAGTTGACTTGTTGTTTTCGCTCAATTGGTAGATTTTGGTTTCCGTATTGTTTTCTAATTTGTTCACACGGAATTGGATCACATTGAGTGACGGTAGCTTTGCCACTTTTGTTCCCCAAAAACTTATCAGTGCATCCTTCAAAAATTTGCTCAATTAAATCTTGATTTACATTTTTAATTGGAAAATCTTTGTTAGAGTAGATTTTGCTATCTCCTTTGAGCGTGTACAACAAGTTATTCTCTTCACTGCTAGATACAAGGGACTCCATTGCTTTTGACATTTCAGTCTTACTCGGTTTCACTGGTGGATCACACAGGATGTGATTCTCGATTGGAATATCTGTTGTAACCGAGTTAGACTGTTGTTTCACAATTTCTTCAGATTCATCATCCGAAGAATCAGCATCCTCAACAATGGGAGGACTCTGTTCCTTAACATACGATGAATCTGTCACATTTTCAGATTCTGATTGACCCGAGGATGATGTACCAGTTGTGAACCCGAGGCCTGCTGCAAAGTCATCTAGATCGAGTGGCACAGTAGGTTCAAAACGGGGCATATCCTCGTCATCAGGCAATTTGGAGTAATTGTGATTCATTGGGGGAGGACATGATTTGAATCCAATACATATTTTATCCCCCTTTTTTCTTTTGAACGTCAATGATGTGATCCAATACATAGCGGGAATTGGAATAGCTTTCCAGTTTCTGCTTAATTGTCTCACATTCACATCGAGCTGTTGCCAACTCTACCATTTGCTTTTCAATTGTGTCAATAAGATTATTGTTAGCATGTTGTTTTCGCAAAACAGCCTTTTGTAATTCTGAAACATCATGTCTTAATGACGCAATTGTTGCTTTAAATTCCTTTTCATTTCTGGTTAAAAACAAGTTAGCTTCAGTTGCTTTAGAAAGATCTACAATCAATTCTTGATTGTGTTTGTGTGTGATTTCAAATTTCTCTTGCAAACCCTCGTGTTTGCTTCGCAATTCACAACACTTATCGTTCATCGAAACATGTTTGTCTTGCAAGTCAAACAAACTAGCTTGTAAAGCATCATGTTTGCCTTGCAACTCAGACATGTTTGCCTCTAAATCAGCATTTTTAACACGCAAACTATCACAGTTATCACAACTAACAGCAATGGGTTCATCGACACATACCTGACTTGATGAACTGTCGACATTAGCCATAAAGACTGAATGGAGAGAAGACGAAGAGTAAGCAGATTGATCCACCAAGTTAGATCTTCTTTCAGTTCCTGCTGCAGCTTCTTCCAAAAGCTCATCAATATCTGCATCGACTGACGCACTTGATGTCTCATCCACATGATCATTGCCTGAAGTGGAGGATTCTTCATCTGAGCTTCCACTATAACCAGAACTGTCTTCATCTTCAGAAGATTCATCACCATTGGTGGAAGATTCTCCACCACTGACGTGCTTAAGATCCTTGACAACCTCAGCAAAACACGCTGTTCCATCCGGAGCATCATTTCCCAACTGAAGCGACCAATCACAACCTTCATCTACTTGAACCACAAGTGCCTGGTTGGCATTTGATGGTCCTGCTTGGCTTTGGTTGTTGACAGGTATCAACGTACGAACATTGTTCCTGTTCTGGTTCTGCTGGTTGCCTTGATTTCTGAAAGGATTTTGGTTTCCATGCTGAGCTGGTCTTGTGCATTCCCTTTTGAAATGACCCCGTTCACCACAGTTAAAGCACGTTACAGCTTGCTTGTCGAACCCATACTTGGTGTCTTTCTTGCTTTCCAAGTTGGTTCTCCCCGTCCTTTCCATAAACTCCTTTGCTCTTCGAATTGCACTAGCAAGAGCCCATTTGATATCCATCATTTCAAACTCTTCTTTATCCACTTGCTGATAATCTTCATTGGTTAGGTTGATATTCCCAATCTGACCTGCGATCAATCCACAATAAGCACTAACCAAGGTGTTCAACATCTCCATATGCTCCTTGGCTATTTCGACACTGACTTTGGAAAAGTTGGAAGTGTCTAATCTGACTGTGTTCGGATTGGAAGTGGCTTGAAAGTTTGAAGAGCTTCCATAAAACCCTTGCTGTTGCGGTTGTTGCTGCTGAGCTGTCGGTTGCACATTCTGTTGTAGAGAAGAAGAAACTGGTCTTGAATACATCGTGTATGCTGAAGGATCAAACTGATCTGTTGTGGAAGGTCCGGTGTTTGAGATGAAGGCTGTTTGAAGCTTCGCATGTTGAGAGGCTGGTTTTTCTCCACTGATACCTCCTGCAATCCCATAGTACATCTCTGGATTTTGAGGAGTCAGTGTTCTTTTTGCCTTAAGCTTTTCTTCCACATCCTTGTTCTCCAATTTTTGAATTAACTCATAAACGGTGATTGTGTCTAGAACACCATTTTCTTTGAGAATTTCAAGATAACTGCTCCACTTTGCTGGTAAGCTATCAGCGAATCTTTTCACCATTTCTTGTGGAGTGGCAGTGACTCTAAAAGCAAACATCTCGCTCAACAAGTGATGGAACCTTGTAGATAAATCTGCCAAAGTCTCATTCTCCATACACGTGAATCCTTCAAACTCTTTCTTCAGTAATTCTTGCTTGATCTTTCTAGATTGAGCATTTCCTTCACATCGTAACGTGAGCATATCCCACAAGCTTTTAGTAGTCGTGCAGTAAACAAACTGGTGGTAAATGTCTCTGTGAAGAGCTTGTGTGAGAATCATGAATGCTTTCTTTTCTAACTCAAATTTCTTCTTATCATCATCAGACATAGTGCTGTAAGTTTCTGGATTAGATCCTGCAACTTCCAAATCATTGTCAAATGCGGTGAAGAAGCACATCCATAGATCTTGACCTTGCCCCTGAACATAAGTTCTCAGCCTTTCTTTCCACCATCCCCAATCATTGATGTGATTTAGCTTTGGCGGTTTTGTGCTTGTACCAGTTTCACTGTCGTTCTGCATCATAGATTGAATGCTGCTGCTTTGATTTGTGACCAATGCCCATTGATTTGCAGTTATCATTGCAGCTTGAGGTGGGGCAATAGCCTGCATCCATGCAGTTTTGTTGAAATCTGACGCAGATTGCGTAGCTGATGATTGCGTAGCTGATGATTGTGGAGTCATAGTTGTTAGAGTCCACGCGGTTGGATCCCACTGACTGTTTGTTCCCATTTTGTAAAGAAAATTAATATATTAAGTGAAAATTGATTTGAAATTTGAAAAACAAGTTTTCCTTTTTTTTTTTTTTTTTTTTTTTAAATTTTCACAAACTATGTTAATATCTCGAATGATAACAACCAGTCGAAGGATCCTTGATCGAAAGACCTGAAAAACACAAACTTGTTAACTTAAACAGACTAGGATCGAAGGAACAGAACTTGTTCGAAGGATCAACAGTGTTCGAAAGATCACTGTTGAGTTTCGAACAATGATTTCGAAAGACTCTCCAATCGAAGGATCCTTGTCTTTCGAATAAGACCTGTAGATCGACAGATATATCCTTCGAAAAGATTCCTAGGATCGAAGGATAAGTCACAGACTTCGAAGGATGTTCGAAGGATGATTATCTATCGAACCTCCTTTGATCGAAAGATGATCTTTCGACTTCGAAGGATATCCTTCGATCTGCACTGACACAGTTGACAAAAGTTGACAGGTTGGTGAAAAGGTGATTGGTTGGTGAGAACTTTCGGCAGAAAGTATGGTCAGACCACCAAACCAAGATTTGAACACTAAAATAATACTCAAAAAGGACAGATCTTCTCCAGAAACCGGTACCGGAGTAAGCCGGAATTTGGCCGGAAATATCCAAACCTCTTAAAAAGAAGTTTTTAAGTTACCCAACCCGTCCTTTAACACACCCGGTTAGTTTAGAACACGTTTTTACTTCTGGAAATGCGAGAAAAACACTAAAAACGGGTGCTAAAACATGTGAGTTTTGTCCAAAACACTCCAAAGTCTTGTATAAACTCGGTTTTTAACAAGGAAAAGAGCCACGGCTCTGATACCACTTGTAGGTCCCTCGGAGGTTGAGGTTCAACCTAATCCTTGTTATGTCTAACACACTAGCAAGTGCGGAATCCAAGCTAGCATGCAAACCGAGATAGAACAAGCACAAACACAACACACAATCTTCACCGATTAACACCACTTGTATTAATACGTATGAAAGGTTCGGTTACAAGCTCAATGTTTACAAATGTGTTTTGCAAACTCTCTCTCTCGTGTGTGTGTGCTCTCAACAGAATGCTCTCTACAAGACTTCTCACACACCTTTCACCTCTCTTGTCTCTGCCTCACTTGAAGTGAACACACTACATGAGTATATATACCCATTTCAGCTCGTATGGTCGAAGGATCAGATAGACTGATCGAAGGATCATCTATCGATCTGAAACTCATCGAAGGATCCACATATACCTCGAAGGATGATATCCTTCGAAGTCCGACAACATCCATCGAAGGTTATCTTTCGAGCTCATCGAAGGATCTAAACAATCCTTCGATGACTCATCCTTCGACACACACACCTTACAAAACATGTGTTAACTGTTTGGCCAAGTCAAACCAGGAGGATGGTTGACTTGGTCAAACTTACATCGAACACACATAATAACAAACCTAAGACGTAACCCAGACTAACACAAGACATCGTTTTGTATCATGACAAAATACAGACAAAGTACAGACACAAGTGCACCAACAATATCGTATTTTGTAATGAATGGAAATGCTACTTTTGTTTTAAAAGAGTTTAAGAAATCCGAAGATGGTCGGTCCCCATGAAGTCTTCTTGCCCACGTGTTTTGGAAAATCGGTGTAGGAAAAGGTCTTCGAAAAAAGTAAGTTCGTTTCATCAAAACAAGAAATTTTGAGTTTTTGTGAATACGTTGATCCTTGGAAAAGGGATTTATCAAAGGTCTTAGTGTTCGTTTTAAAGGGTTTTGACGAATGGTTCGTTGATGTTGGAAATAGTCTTTGGTAAAACGATCTTATAATATCTATAAGATCCTATAAGTAATTAAGAAAGGCTGGTTTGGTTTCAATTAAGAATGGAAGTCTCTAGTATGACGATATAATGTGAGCATGTTTTAGTGATTAAGTCGAATATGAAGTTCATGGGCAAGAATTTCATTGGACCGATTTAATTGATAGGTAGCATTTCGTAAGGTTTTGAAGTTCGAGTAATAAAACTTTTTAAGATATGATTAAGAATCTCGTGTATATGAGTTGAGTGAAAATAGATTGTAGAATAAGAAGTACGTTTGATAAAACAATGTATTTTGAAATCGGTATGAGTAGGTATTTTGAATAATGATAAACAATTTGGGTATAAAATATGATCGAGTTTGCATAATAAGATATTTTGAAGAGACGTTTTGGTAACGATCACCTAGGTAAGGGAATCACCCCTAACTCGTTGGTGAGGTCGTATGTTTTAAGAAAAGGGGAGTGGAGTTAATCGTCAAGGTGAGGAAATCACTCCTATCTCGATGATATGTCTCCACTCGTCGTTACAAGGAATATGAATTTAAATTATATGAAATCATGCATATATATAAATGTATGTAAAAGATTCAATATGTTGTGTGTGTGAAAAGAGAATATCGAAAGTAAATTCGAATTTGAAAGATTGCATCGTATAAAATAAATAATAGAAACACATGTTTGATCAAAATTTGGATGGTTCCAAAACGGAACTTTGACTAACCAAAGTGGTCGAAAAGTCTTTTGAATTTGAGGAGCATGCTTTGGCCTAATAGGTAAAATACTCTTGCCGACAAGTCGGTTAACGGTATTTACCCTTCCGGTTACTACATGTCCCAAATCAATCGAAATTTCGAGACTTGGCGGGATTTATGAAAAAAAATCAAGGAGTGGAACTAGTCGACAAGGTGCGGGTTTCACCCCTAACTTGACGATTTCGTATCCTAAGTGTGGTTGGTACTCGTCGGGTCAAAATTTAATTTCGACACTTTGACGAGGGTCCACTAGAGTTTGAAATTCCCATTAAGATGTGGATTTCACTCCTAACTTAATGGTGAATTTCGTGCAAAAAATAGAATCAAGCGGATGAGAGTCGTTTACCAAATTGTGGGTTTCACGCCTATTTTGGTAAACTCGTCTCGTTTGTATAAGATGAGTGTTGTTGGATTTAGAATAATCAAACAAAAGCCTTAGAAAAACGTATGTTAAGAAAAAAAAAAAACAAGTAATAACACATAAGAAGGCTTATCAAGAATAACACATAAGAATCGAATATTAAACAAGTGTCGACACATCATAAAACAAGTATTAACACATAATGAAACAAGTATTAACACCTAAGGATGGCATGTCAAGTATAGTGCATAAAGTTAAGACGACATATGTACTTAAGAGTTTAAAGAGAATGGATAAGAAGCAAGTAAGTAGCATGCAAGTAGTTTCAAGCAAAACCTAAGAATAAGACTCTAAAACTATAGACTAGGTTAAAGCATTCCTACTTTTCCTAATTCCCTATAGTTATGGCTCTGATACCAATCTGTCACACCCCAACCAATGGCGGAAACATCGGGATGAGACGAAGTGTGAAGATTGCTCGAGACATCATAACACTATTTGTGACGATAATAAAATAATTCCCATTTCATTTCATAACTTCAAACTGTCAACATTACATAAACTCGAGTAACAACAAGTTCAAAAGAAATACATAATAACATAAGCAAAATTGATACGACATATTAAACCTAAACGTCTATATGTGTATCTAGGCATCAACGCTACTTCTTTTCATAGCATCATCATCATCAACCTGTAACATGTTTAAAATACAATTCAATGCAAAAGCAAAGGGGAGTATACAAGTTTGGTACGTATATAACAAAAGATAAGTTTTAAACAATTCCTCATAGCAAGCATGTGATTCAAGATAAACAATAAATTTGGCATGTGTCTAACAAATCAACCCAAAAGAGACGCGAGATGCTGCATGACATAACCACAAGTCTACGGGCGGGTCGTCAATCCTATAGCGCTACATATGTCACGGTTAGGCTCGTACAAAGTTAATGATAAGTTCAACACATAAAGTTTCACCCAAGTTTAAAGTATCAAGCAATCACGTATACAAGCATGTTATAGGAATGTTCATGTGTTTAAGCAAAATGTTCATGTGTAAGTTTTTGATAAGTAAACATGTTACACCCCAAAAGTGGTAAAAGTAAAAAGGGGAATACGAGTATACTCACAAAGTTTGCATATGCTTTCCAATTATCCAATTATTGACGAGTTGATGAGGTTAGAAGATTGAATGTGTAAGGGTCAAAGTTCAAGTATGCTTAGAGTCGAGATTCGGTATTTAAAACAACATAAAAATAAGATATGAGAATAACATGTGAAAATAATCTTCTTCAACACCTAATACTTGTATGACACTTGGTAACCACAAGGGTTATGATAATGTTTTCATGAGTTGAACACCCATAAGAATCACAACAAGGTTTAGGTCTTAGATGATGTTCTACTACTTTAACATATAAACACAAGTTCAACATTAAAGGTTCGAATGAGTGTATATATATATTTAGGCTAAGTATTACATATTATTTAGTCCAATAATTCAAGTAGGAGGTAGAAGATTAGGATCTTCATTTAGGCACCTCGAGTTATCATAGATGTCATGTATGGGGTAGGAAGAACTAGTTTCCGTTTAGGAACCCCTTGAATGTTCACCACTTCACTTGATGTAAAAACAACCAAGGAGGGTCACGAACTAGGATTTGTACAATAATATAAATAATCTAATCTATGAGAAATCATCAAATCATGTGAGGATTGTATGTAGGACAACCCAAGTTGTTCCATAATCACTCATTCATCAAGATCTAAGCTTGACATGATTTGTGGGCTAAATACCCTAACAAAACAGAAAGTATTTGAGGTTTAATCCTCTGATTTCAAGTGTCTCAACCTTGTTTTTAAGCCTAACCAACCATAAGAGAGGTTGTAAGCATTGGGACATAGGTATGAGATGAGTTAAACTCATGTCTAAACAAAGATTAATGAAAACAAACTTAAACAGTGGACTTCGAAGCCTTTTTTCCAGAGTTCCAGGGACTTGTTTGCTGTGAAACACCCCTAGAATCGAAGCCAAGGTCAAGCCAAGCGTTCTGGAAAAAGAATGGACCAAAACGGATAAGAAATGAAGAAGTTATGCTCATTTTAGTGGAGCTTGGTATTTCTGCTCGAACCTGCACTTTCAGCTACGAATTTGAGAGTTTGAGAGAGTTGTGAGAATGTTTCTAAAGTGTAAATGACTTGGACAAGTGTGGGTTTATATAGGGATTGAGTTAGGGTTGAGTTAGATATGTAATTAATAGGAGTAGTTGGGAGTTAAAGCAATAAAAAAAAAAAAAACACAATTAAAATCAGCAATGAAGGCTGCTCGAACATGGCTGTAAACAGCCAATACATTTCTTTTTTTTTTGTGTGTGTTGCAACTTAGTTTGAGTAGGATATTTATTAAGTTATATTAATGGATTATCTAACTAACCATATGATATTATGTGATTGATTGCAAGATTAAAAAAATGACAACCAAAAGCCATAAGGCTTGCGATCGGACAAGGGCTGTTAACAGCCATATTTATATTATTTTTTTTTATCCTTTTTAACAATAAACTAGGTAGAGTATGTATTATTTTATGTTAGGTTATATGTCTATTAGATGTGTAACATCTTATTTAGTTATTTAACATTAAAATAGTGTAATAAAGGACCAAGTAATTAATTCTATCCATTTTAATTCAGCCATATGCTGGCTGTTAGCTTCGATTGGACAAAAGTCCATCAAGACCATTCAATGTTTTGGCAACAAGTTAGATTATAATAATAATGTAGGTTTTGTATTATAAATATTAAGTGATTTATTAGTCACATAAATATAGATCAATGTTTAATTTGTATGAAATAATAAATTTTATTACGATCGAAGCTACGAATTACGAAAACGGAAGCGAAATGAAATTACGATACGAATGTAAGTTTCCAAAGTTAGGCACATGAATAATCTTTCTAGTTAAAGTAAGTTTCGAAAAGCGAGACGTTACAGTCAATATGGTGGATTTCGATGGAAGGGTTCCTCATAAAAGAAAGCGGTTGGAAGCTTGGGAGCTTCAGTGTGTCTGCTTCCCCCCAACGGAGAAGGACCCTCTCTCTAGCCCTCTTGTGGTAGAAGCTGCCGTGGGAACGCTGCAAACATGTAGGGCATACATAGATACTGGGGCAGTCACTGAGATCATGTTCAAGAAATTCTTCAACCGTTTGAGTAATGAAGAACGTTCAAGGCTTCAACCCTCTGGAACCTCTATAAAAGGTATCGCCGACATACCCCTCAAGCCTTTAGGGCAACTGACACTTAATGTTCGTTTCAGCGAAGGTTTAAAAGAAAGAACCCAACCACTCACCTTTGTGGTTATCAACATCCCCTCAAGCTATGACGTGATCATCGGAAGACCAGGACAGTGTGCATTTTACATGGCCGTGTCTGTTGGCCATGGCACAGTCAAATTTCCCACCGAGAGGGGCATAGCAACCCTTCAACCCTCTCAGGAAGCTTACATGGTTGAAGGTGAAAGCTCAAACAGTGAAGAAGACAGGCAAAGGTTGGTCATAAACCCTAAGTACCCTGAACAACGAATAAGGGTCAATCCAAACCTTTCTCAAGAGACCCTTTCGTACCTTGAAAAGTTGCTAACACATTACAGCGATGTATTCGCTTGGTGTCCAGAAGATATGACCGGGATCCCTCGGAACATTGCCGAGCATGAGTTAAGAATACCACCGGATGTCAAGCCTGTGGTCCAAAAGAAAAGAAGCCTGGCACCCGAGAGAAGTCTGGCAGCCTGCCAAGAGGTTGAAAAGCTTGTGTCGGCCGGTATTCTCCGAGAAGTCAAGTACCAATCATGGGTTGCAAACCCGGTTATGGTCAAGAAACCTGACAACTCTTGGAGGATGTGCATAGATTTCAAGGATCTTAACAAGGCTTGTCCTAAGGATTGCTATCCACTACCGGAAATTGATCTCAAGGTTGACTCCCTCACAGGTTACTCGTTCAAATGCTTTCTTGATGCATACAAAGGTTATCACCAAATCCTCATGAAGAAAGAGGATGAGGAAAAAACAGCCTTTCACACGGACAAAGGGATCTTTTGTTATCAAAAGATGCCTTTCGGCCTCAAAAATGCCGGAGCAACCTATCAACGGCTCGTTGACAAAGCCTTCGAAAGCCAAATTGGCAAAAACATGGAGGCATATGTCGACGACTTGGTGATTAAAAGCAAGACGGATTATCAAATGCTCGACGATATTCCAGAAACTTTCAAGAACCTCAGAAAGGTTAACATGAAGCTTAATCCGGAAAAATGCTCATTTGGATTCGAGGAGGGAAAATTCTTGGGTCACATTGTTGGAAAACAAAGCATCAAAGCCAACCCTAACAAAGTGAAAGCCGTCCTCGAAACCAAACCACCAAAAACCAAGAAGGAGGTTGAAAGCTTAAACGGGAAGCTTGCAGCCTTGAAGCGTTTTACCTCAAAGTTGGCCGAAAGATCTCTGCCCTTCTACAAAATGCTCAAGAACTGCTCAGACAAGAAGGATTTCAAATGGACTGAAGAAGCTTTCAACCAGATGAAGCAACATCTAGCTTCCCTACCAGATATTGCGGCACCAAAAACCGGGGAGTTAATATCGGTGTACCTCTCAATTGCTGACGAGGCCATCAGTGCAGCCATTGAGCGAGACAAGGCCCAGGTACCCGTTTATTTTTTCAGCAAGACTTTAAAATTAGCTGAAACAAAATATCCTCCCCTTGAAAAACTTGCCCTAGCCCTAGTTCAGACAGCTAGAAGGCTTCGAAGGTATTTCCAAGCACACCCCATACAAGTGGTCACCGACCAACCTATCAAGAGTGTGCTTGAAAAACCTGAAAACTCGGGGCGATTAGCCAAATGGGCCATAGAACTGGGTGAACATAACATCACCTATGTCCCAAGAAAAGCCATCAAGGCCCAAGTCTTGGCTGATTTCATTGTGGAAGTCCCAAACCAAACGACCACTGAAGTAAACGCTACCACCACTGAACCTTCCAACCCTGAAGCCTGGAAGCTTTTTACCGACGGGGCTTCAAGCGTTGAAGGGTCAGGGGCTGGGCTAATTTTGATCAATCCAGAAGGATTGGAATTCACATATGCTCTCCGTTTTGATTTTCAGACCACCAATAACGAGGCTGAATACGAAGCACTAATAGCCGGCCTTAGGTTGGCTAAAGAAATGAAGGTTGAAAAGTTGGAAGTGTTCACGGATTCGTTGCTGGTCTCAAGCCAAGTAAATGATAGCTACATAGCTAAGGAACCCAACATGAAAAAATACAGAGAAAAATCCAAAGAACTGATGAGTACCTTCCAAGCATGCAACATCAAACAGATCCCCAGATCTCAAAACAAAAAGGCTGATGCCCTAAGTAAGCTTGCATCTCTCACTTTCGCCCACCTTACCAAGAAGGTGCTGGTAGAAGTGTTGAAGGCCCCATCAATCGATGAATTGGAAATTCAAGATGTAGTTACCAAAGAAGATCCAAACTGGATGACTCCCATCAAAAAGTTCCTTAAAAATGGTGAATTGCCCAATGATCAAGTAGAAGCTAAAAGGGTTGAGATCAAGGCAAGGCAATACGTACTACAAGGAGAAATCCTTTACAAAAAGGGTTACCTTGCTCCCTTGTTAAGATGTGTCGGTCCTGAACAAAGTAAGTACTTGATCAAAGAAATTCATGAAGGTGTGTGCGGAGCTCACTTTGGAGCTAGGTCGGTGGTTGCAAAGCTCATGAACCTTGGATATTTCTGGCCTTCAATGCATCGCGATACAGCCGAAGAATTGAAGAAATGTGATGCTTGCCAGATTCATGCACCGATCCCAAAAAGTCCCAAGCATGACTTAGTCCCGATAACCTCGGCATGGCCATTCCATAAATGGGGAATGGACATTGTTGGTCCATTTCCCCCAAGCAAAGGAGGAGTAAAATTCTTGTTGGTGGCAGTAGATTATTTCACCAAGTGGCCCGAGGTCAAACCACTCGCCAAGATCACGGGAAAACAGGTCATTGACTTTGTTTGGGAGAACATCATTTGCCGTAATGGATTGCCGGGAGTACTTGTCACTGATAACGGAAGGCAATTTGCTGAGAAACCTTTCAGCGTTTTACAAAATCGATCAGATTTTTAGCTCAGTGGCTTACCCGCAATCAAACGGTCAGGTTGAAAGAACGAATAGAAGTATAGTAGAAGGCATCAAGACAAGTGTTGGACCGTTCTACGACCTCGAAAAGTCAGTCAAGGACATTCATCTTCATATGTAAAGGCGGAATCAATGCTTACAAAGTTACAACAGCTATTCTCTTTAATTTCTTCTCTTATATTGCTTTCTGATTACAATTTGACAGAGTTTCGTTCCACAAGCAATGATCCAAGTCAGTTACAAATGAACCACACAACCCCTATATATATACTAGGAAGATTTCGCTTGAGATGGTCTGAAGCGAAATCAAGTCATGTTGATTTCGCTTGAACTGATTTCAAGAGAAATCTTCATGTTAAACATGTCTAAACCCTAATTAATACCCTGTTGTGTGTTCAATCAAACAATCTAGACACAAGACTTGATTATGACGTAATCAACAGACATTTAGTGCACCAACAGACTCCCCCTTGGATGTTGATGAAGTCTTTGGCTTCAAGTCTTTGTCTTTAACAATCTTCAAACCTTGTAAAAACTTTTCTCAATCTTTATCTTCAACTTTTAAACTTCAAACTTCAATCTTTCCTTTGACCGTTGACCCAGACTCCCCCTTTCACAGACTCCCCCTCTCGGTATGCTAGAATCTGAGATATCTGGTTCAAGCTTTGACATTTAGCTTCCGTGGAAATTCCTGAAACCTGCAATTACTCATCCAACTATAAGTAATCAACATTTAACACTTCCAGATATTGTAATCTAACAATTCAATCCTTCTAAACCACTTCTCATGAATTTGGTAGTTTCATCGAATCGTATCGGAAACTAACACTTATAACAATATAAGCACCCAACTCCCCCACAGTTAATCATCCAAGTCCAAACTAATGACCTTGGAGATATCACAAACTGTTTTTGATTTTTTTGATTTTAAAACGTCAAGTTTCAAATTAATGAACTTGTTTTATTTTCAGAAACACGATCAGCTTACTTAGATTTTGAAACTCGGCACTCAGACATCGGTTGTCGAAAATAAAGCAGAAATCAAAATCTTTTTGTATTTTCTGAAAATATAAAGCAGTAACGAAATATGTACAAACATATTTACAGACAATATTTTTATTTGAGTATGCGTCAGAGGATCATATCAGTTTATGACAAGTCACAAGTACCGTTGAGCTTAATTTCACTGTAAGAATTAAACAATTCACTTAGATTGTCGATATACTTGTCCACTTAAATTTTCATACAAATTTCAACTGATTCAGGATACGAATTATGTATTTTAAGAACTTAAACCCAATCATGTGTCCCACCTCTTGAATATACTCCCGTATCCAGATCCCAATATTCAGTCTTACAGGTAGTTATAACACAAATGATATCTGTAAGGGGTTAATAATTTATGAAGAATCATGAGAGCTCAGGTCAGAACCATCGTTCAGCAGAGAGATCATGACTCAACTTGTGGGTGTGTCCCCTTTAGAGGATCTTTTTTACAACAGCATTGCTAAGCAATTTTATTGTCTTATCATATATGCTGAGGGTGATGCTGTGTTTCAAGCATTTGCAGAAAGTATTATTCGAGGACTAGGTCAGAACTTCCATTCAGCAGAAGTCCCGGAATAATACCCCAGACATTATTGAGTATAAAAACCTGGTATATCAGAATACAAGACCTTTCAAACGAGATTTCAGGGGTTACCTATATATCCAAGTAGTGTTCCCCACGAAATAAGCAAGTATGAAATTTATGTTTATATCCCGAAAAAGTTTACTAAATGTATAAAAATCTACCGACACATCCACGGTGAGATCGTTTAACACATTTAAACTTTCCATTTCTTTAGCGTACTGTAACTGTCTACTGATGTACTATCATTTCCTCTTTTTACGCAAAACTCAAATTTTTGAATTTTATCATGTTTTTGACTTTTTCAAATTTTCAAATGTTTTTGGATTTTCTAACAACAATATATCTCCCCCTAAAATGCAAAACCATTTAAAGAAAATTTGACAACCAATACTGATAGCTTTGTCTCGCCATCCATTTTCTGCTTTTCATGCACTGATTTGCAGAAAATATAACGTACCCCCATGATTTACAACCCATTGATCTTAACAGTTTGAAAACTGTTTTTCAATCTGATGAAAGTAATCATGTTTGTTCAGCCGTGAGGGTTTCGGCGTATTCAACCAACATACATTCAAACAAAATTAAAAACAACATATTTTTGGTTTTTCAAATTTTAACAAACTAAAAACATATTTTTGGTTTTTAATTTTTCAAATTTTTAGGGTTTCGAAAATATTGTTTATTTATGTACGGAAAACAATCAAACTAAACTCCCTGTTCAACCAAACCAGGGTCCTGCAACCTCTTCCTGTGCCAGGCTGCTCCTACTACCATTCTCACAATCTTCAGCTTCGTTGAGCACCTGAACATTCAAATTTATCAATCATTTGAACAATTTAGCCCAGGTCTGTTGGACCTTAGGCATTTCAATACAATAATGTTCATTCAATTTTGGAAACTCTTTGTCACTTAAAACGTTTTCAATTTTGACTTCAACTTTCTCATCTTTTACCGACGTCACTTGTTTCTTAGCACTCCACATTTGACCTTCTGGAGTACCTCTTTTGTAAAAATTTGTCTCTTTTTGAACCTTTTGATGTTGAATAACATTTTTAGGTTTCCAAAACTCTTGAGATTTTGTCATATCAACAGATGTCTCCAACTTTGTGTTGTTCTCAATCTGGGTGTGTGAGAATTCCAGGTCTGTTTTGAATCAAACCTGTTCGGGTTTGATTTCCAATTTTGATTTGAAGCAAACTTGTTTGTATTGTATCTCCAAGTTTGTTTCGAATCAAATCTGGTTGACCTCGATTTCACATCCTCAGATTTCTGTTTTTCAACATCAACAGGCTTTGGATTTGGACACTTTCGTGCAATATGTCCAATTTGATCACATTTAAAACACACTTTCTTTGAAACATCCTTGGCCTGTTGTTGTTTCTTTTTCATAGCATCAAACTCTTCATTAGACTGTTGTCCAAATTTGAGTTTTTCCTCTTCTTTCAAGCTTTTCCCTTGAACAAAATTCATCTTTTGTTGCAAATTTGGTTTTTTACTTTGATTCCAATTCCGTTTCTTTTTATAACCCAAACCAGCCTTCATGTTTTTCTTCTTAAAACCAGGTTTGTTATAAAAATATTTATGACCTTTACCAGCAAACTTTGGAATCTCAGACTTCTCAATCTCAACCATTTTGAAAACTTTATCGACCTTCTCTGAAATCACATTCTGAATTGGGAATACAACATCGAAGAATAATTTGTCCGATCCAATCATGGTATAAACCAATCCTTTTGAATCATCATTCAAATTTTTCTCGGATTTTGTGTTTTTCAGATAACCATCATAAAGATTTCCTTCATCTTCATCCTGTGATTCAGACTTACCTTTTGTAGACTCATCTTTCAAAACACTTTCAACAACCTTACTTACCACCTCTGAATCATTAGCATCATCAGATTTGGTGTAAGTCACATCGATACTTTCAGGTAACTGGTCAGCTATGTTCAAACCCTTTGCCACCTTTTCCTCATCATAAAAAGTATAATTGTTTCTCAATGGTGGTGGTACCTGATGAAATTCTGAACCAATACCCTTTTTGCAATTTTCAGTATCTTTGTCATCTGGTGTGATGTTGAAAATGCGTTCGAGAATGTACGAAGAGTTATGATAACTTTGAAGTTTTGTAACAACCTTTTCTTTTTCAGCCAAAACTTGTTTAAGATTTGCAATTTCATCAACACATCTGTTCAATTCAATTTGCTTTTCTTTAAACTTTCTTTCATACATTTCTTTAGTGACTAAAGTTTCTGACAGTCTTTGATCAAAACTTTTGACTTGACTCTTCAAAGTATCATAAGCTTCTTGTACTCTCTGACTCGACCATTTTAAAGAATCATACTGTTTTTGTAAATCTTGAAAATTTAGATTCTTTTTCAACACAATCGACACATTTTGCTTAACACAGTTGTCTATAAACATCATTATCCTTTTCAAGACCTTGACATTTCTGTGTTAATTTTTCAACTTTTAGTTTCAAAATTTCTTCTTTTTCAATCATATCTTTACATTTTATTGTGAAACCATTTTCAAGTTTGTTTAATTCATTATCTTTTGTTTTTATGATGTCATCTTTTTCAGTACAGGCTTTGCACATTTCTATGCAATTCCTGCACTTGTTTTCTTTTTCATCAACCATTTCAACATTAGATAGATCAAAAGATTTTCTAACCTCAGTCTCATTCAGCACCGATTCTTCTGACTCAACTTTCTGATCTTGCTCTTTGTTCTCCTCTTTCTGAGCTTCTTCATTCTTCTGCACTTCTTCAGCTCCCTGTTCTTCTCCAGCAAGCTTTGCAACAGTCTTCACTTCTTCAATCATTTTCTTCAATTCTTCTTCTTTTCTTTTCTTCAGTTCTACCACCTTCGGTAAACTTGCTTCAAAAACTTCTTTTAACTTGATCATCAAATTTGGCAAATAGCTTTTATCAGAAAGCCTTCTTGTGTTGAACGTGCCTTCACTTGGAAACACATTGGTTACAGCATCAAAATCCACTTTTGATGGATCAACTACTGGATTACCCTGTGGATCCATGTAACACTCTAATTCTTCATTCCATCTCTTGGCTCTTTGTGCTTCCTTAAATGGTTCATTCAATTTGCCAATCTCCCATCTTGCACTGTCTTTTCTCCACCATCTATCATGATCATCATTTGCAACAAATGCATAATCAACTGCATCTTTTTCAGGTAGAACCTCTTGACTCCAGTCATACCCTTCATCGTCATATATAACTGCAAGAGCCCTTGATCTTTCTTCTGGTTGCTTTAATCTTGGTGGCTCAGACTTGTTCTGATGGTAAATCGCCTTTCTGTAGTAATCTTCATTGAATGGATTTTCAGAATCATCAGCAGCATACGCATTTCTGCACTCACGCTTAAAGTGACATCTTTGTTTGCATTTGAAGCATGTCACCTTGGATTTATCAAATCCCAATTTGGTAGATGGTCCACCAATTGACTTTCTCCCCGTGATCTCCATGAACCGCTGTGCCCGACGAACCGCACTGGCCATGCACCATCTTATATCCATTAACTCCATCTCCTCGGGGTCTAATTGATCATAATCTTCTTTCGTCAAGTTGGTATTGCCAATCTTCCCTGCAACAAGGCTTTCATACGATTCAAGTACAGATGCCAAGAAAACCATCTGTTGTTTTGCCGATTCTTCGCTGAAATTCTGCCCATTCTTCAGATCCACTGCGATATTACACTGGAATAAATTCTTTGAAGCAGATTGATCAGAAGTTGTTGAAGAAGATCCACCGTGAAAACCACTGTGAAGACTTTCATTGTTCACTGAACTTGAACTTTCTGCAGAAAATGTTGTTCTTGGCGATCCAGCCTACGGTATTCTGTAGTAAAGCTCTACATTCTGCTGATAAGCTGGATTGTTGACTTTAGATCTCTTTATCTCCAACTCATGACTTTCAAGCTTTTCAATCAGCATATCCAATTTCAAATCTTCCGGCTTGATTGTATTTTTCAACATTAGAGCGAAGTATTGCCACTCTTGATCATTTGGCAATGAATCAAACAATTTATCCACCAGCTCCTCTTCAGAAGGTAAGATTTGATGTCTGATCAGCTCCATTTTTAGATGTCCGAATCTCTCAATCATTTTACAAGCAGATTCATTTTTCATACAATTGAATAAATCAAACTCTTTACGCAACAATTTCTTTTTGTTTTTAACAATTTCATTACTTCCTACACATTTTCTCTCTAACGCTTCCCACAAACTCTTTGAAGTCTTTTCTTGTTCGAACAATGAAATAATATCTTCTCTTACTGACTGTTTGATCAATGTTATCATTCTATATTCAGCCACAACATTTTTTATATCTTTTTCTGTAAAATATTTTGGTTCTATTAACTCTCCTCCCTCTTTTACAGGTTTATTGTATCCATCTGTCAGTTTTAACCAGCTTTCAGTAGCAAAGGCTTTTACCCAACCCTCAAATCTATTTTTCCACCAGTGATAATCTTCCACTTTCATTAGCTTTGGTGGCTTCTGTTGGCTCCCGTACATGTTCTCAAACTTCAAATTTTCCGAAATCTCTTTTGAATATTCTTTCATCTCAAATCTTCTATCTGATGATTCGGAAGTGAACGCGTACATATCACTAAACGGGTTTATGAAATTATCATCCATCATGAACGTACCTGGAAAAAAAATCAGTCAAACACTTAGAAATTTTCAAAGTTTTGAAAATTAAGCAACTTCAAGCGAAATTCTTGAAGTATATACAGCTTCAAGCGAAATCAGCTCAATATAACTAGTTCAAGCGAAATCTGATATGAACTAGTTTCAAGCGATAACCACTATTTCGCTTCAGATGATACAAGTTCAATTCAAGCGAAATCCTGCCAAACCAATTTCGCTTCAACAGTTTCCAAGCGAAATCCAAGATTAAAACCAAACAGATTCAAGCGAAACCTATCAAACTCAATTTCGCTTGAACTATTCAAGCGAAACTTCTGATTTTCAAGCTAAACCTTATGTTTTCAAGCGAAATCTACCTATAACTTTCGAACACTTTCAAGCGAAACCTAGTTTTAGGTAATTTTTCACAAGATTTAATCTGAGTTTTAACCCGAATCTTTGTAGGCTTTGTTAAAACTACGTTTTACACGATATACTCGAAAATCAGACCATTTTGACCGTTGGAACTTGTTCAGATCTGAAAAATATAAAAAGAAATGAGTAGAAAGAAGATAATCCGGTAGAATTAAGCTGCTATGGTATGAACTCCTCGTCCTGAGCTCTGATACCACTTGTTGGACCGTTCTACGACCTCGAAAAGTCAGTCAAGGACATTCATCTTCATATGTAAAGGCGGAATCAATGCATACAAAGTTACAACAGCTATTCTCTTTAATTTCTTCTCTTATATTGCTTTTTGATTACAATTTGACAGAGTTTCGTTCCACAAGCAATGATCCAAGTCAGTTACAAATGAACCACATAACCCCTATATATATACTAGGAAGATTTCGCTTGAGATGGTCTGAAGCGAAATCAAGTCATGTTGATTTCGCTTGAACTGATTTCAAGCGAAATCTTCATGTTAAACATGTCTAAACCCTAATTAATACCCTGTTGTGTGTTCAATCAAACAATCTAGACACAAGACTTGATTATGACGTAATCAACAGACATTTAGTGCACCAACAACAAGACTGGGAAGATACGAAAGCAACTGGCTTGAAGAATTGCCTAGTGTCCTATGGGCAATTAGAACAACCGAAAATACAAGCCATAAGAAAACACCCTATAGCTTGGTATTTGGGTCCGAGGCTGTGATCCCCGCTGAAATAGGAGTTGTAACCCAACAAATTGTCAACATGGATCCCGAAACAAACCAAAAAGAGACCATGTTGAATCTACAACTCCTAGAGGAAGCGAGAGATCAAGCCGCAATTCAAGAAGCCAAATACAAGCAACAGATGGAAACTTACTACAACAAGAAAGTCAAGAACGAACGTTTCAAGCCAGGAGACCTGGTCCTCAGAAACAATGAAGCTAGCAAAAAGGAAAATCAAGGAAAGCTTGGCCCAAAATGGGAGGGCCCATACACCATCCTCGAAGCACACAAGGGGGGGTCCTACAAGCTAGCAGATTCAGAAGGCAAAAGGCTTCCAAGGCATTGGAATGGCAAAACCCTAAAAAGGTTCCATGTTTAGACAGGAAAGTTTGGTTTGTATCAAAATGTATCTCGAACAACACTATGAATACCTTTTGTAAAAAGCAAGTATTGCTTAAATGAATGAAGTTGTTTTATCAAACTTGTCTTTCTATCCTAAGACCAGGTTGAGAACCTAGCAAAAAACTCCATGGCAAGGGCCATGTAAGGGGATGAGCTCCCAGGCCACATCGCTCAATAGGTTCAAGGGTTGAATGAGCCTATATAAGGGGTGAGTTCCTAAATCAATACAACTCCATGAGACTTGTTAAGAAAACATAAAATTGTCTCATAGACGGGTGTGAACAGCCTACCCCAAATGTTCCCTAAGCCTTAAAAATATAATCCACAAAGAGGCTTGAAAAATTCAAGTGAAAAACAAAGAAATGACAAAAAGGATAGGTGCTATGTCTTCTTGTTAAAAAATCCCAAGGCTAAGTGTCTGCAGCACTGAACCCTTTAAGGCATAAAAAACATAAGGGTAGCACAAACTCAACAAAGACAAAGTTACAAAAAGACAAAGAAAACCTAAAAGAACAATAAGACTTAGACAAAAAGTTATAAAGATACAAACCAAAAGGGTCACAAGACTAAGAAGCCTTCAAGGTTTCAAGCCACCCAGGTAGCAACTCGACACCTCAAAGGCTTCAACCTACCAACAGACAGCCAAAAGGCTTTGAAGGTTAAAGCCAAACAAACTGCCTTAACCAAAAAGGGCACGAGTATGAAAACACAATACAAGGAAAATAGTTAAACATCATACCATCCATATAAAAGAAAGCCCTAAAAGACTTTCAAACACAAGTTAGGGCAAGTCCTAATAACTTGCAAGCTTAACTAATGTTCCAACGGCCATACAGGCCTTAAACACAACCAACAGGAACCTTAAGGGTTCCTAATAACCTAATATTGTTCAAATTAACATTACAACACATAAATTGTTTTCAGTGCTAAGAAAGCTACGAATCAAGCATCAACAGACTTGGAAACTCCAGAACCTTCGCCCTTGGCCTTCTTTGTTTTCTTCAGCTTTTTAGTCTTCAAACCTCCATCACCACCAACCGCTGAAGCCTCCAAACTTGCATCCTTTGGAACATCCAGCTGACCGGAAAGGGTATCATCACTATCCCCCGAGTAGGATCTCTTCCTTGAGAGAGAACCCAAGATTTCAGCACAAACCTTTTCATTTAGACCCTCCGATTTCAAGTCCTGCAACACAGCAAGAGGCTTACCAAAACAAGCAGAAACTTGATGGATGTAAGGATAGGTCAACTTCTCCATTTGCTCAACGGAGCCTTTAAAAACATCAGAAGCCTCGGGACGAAACAGAGGTGACTTCTCCAAAGGATAGCCGGATTCATGAAGCTTATACCCAGCAATGAGGCCTTGGTGTTTCCCCAGGTTGAGAAGCTTAGTGTAAACGTCACCAAGGGCAGAATTGAACTCCTTGGAATGTAGAAGGTAAGTAACAACCTGCTGGAAACCTTGCTCAATTAACCACTGATTGTCAGCGGTAGAACGAGCAACTGAAGCCTTCAACCCCTCTTTCTCCTTACCAAAAGCCTGTTGCTGAACAAACAAAGTTTCCCGGTCAGCCCTAAGCTTCAACCTATAAGCCTCGAAGCTCTTTTTCAAATCACTCATCTCAATCTCATGCATCTTTTTCAAATCACTAACCTTCTTTTCCCATGCTGCTTCTTTCTCGGTAAAACCAGCTATCTCCTTTTTCATCGCAGCCATGGAGGATTTCATTTTATCCTTCTTCTTGGAGAATTCTTCATATTCCTGCATTCTTTGACAAAAACGGGCAATGCCTTGAGGAAGCATAGCAACAAGGTTGCAAGTACTCAAAATCATGCGGGACAACATCAAGTCATCATCCATCCCAGCAATAGTCTTGTGCACTGAAGGAGGAGCAATGTGACTCAGAGCATCCTCACAAACAGCAGCATCTTTGAAGCTGTCATCATTCTTCACCGACCAAGTAGGCACATAAATCCCTTCAGGATCTAACCCTTCAACGTCCCTGCTTGAAGATTCCTGAACAGGGGTAGCAACAGCCTTTTTGCCCGAAACCTTTTTACCATGAACAACCAATTCTTTATCCTTCTCAGCACCTGCTTCAACACCTTGATCTTCCGAAACCTCAATATCATCACTCAAGTCCACTGGTTCAGTAGACGTGGATTGAGGACCAGCCTTCAACAACCGACGAGAAGATCGACGGGTTGAAGACTTGGGAGCATTGGACTTAGAAAAACCCTTGACATTGGCAGCACTAACATAACCCGAGCCCTCAAACCTTTGCTCAACAGTTCTAACCACAACATTCTCACCAGGAACAGATGGAGCATCTCCAAATACAACATCAGAAGTATCGTCACTCTTAATAAAATCCAAAGCAGACATGACTGCAAAGAGCAAAACAAAAGCACATAAGTAATAAGTTAAGAAAAAGTCAAAAAGGGCAAAAAAGGAAAATGCATACCCATGCCACTCCTCATAAGAACCGGATCCCGATCAACATTCCCCCAGATTTTACTAACCCCTAAAAGAACTAGTAAATGTTCAGGAAAGGGACGAACCCTCGAAGGGCACTCCCAGATGGCTTTGAGAAAAACATCAATCAATTCAGATTCGGAGGGCTCCGGATCATTAAGAACGGCATCCGGTCGCCTCCACACCATCTTGAATGGAAGAATAGCATCGGAAACCCAGAAAAAGCGATCCTTCCAAGCCCCAAGCGTGGTAACCATGGATGAAATAAGGCAGGAATCAACTTTGGACGTTTCAAAAGTAAACCAATCACCATTCTTAGCCAAACGAAAAAACTGGCGAAAGAGTAACAGGGAAGGATCATATCCAAGGGCACGGCACAAAACCTCAAAATGCAAAACCCTAGCCATACCCTTCGGATGAACTTGCCCAAAAGAAACCCGATAATACTCCAACAACTTCAAAACAAAAAACGAAAAGGGATAACGAAGATTCGAAAACTCAAAATGACGGCAGTAAAGGGCAATCGAACCAGGGGTCGGTTTATCAATAGGAACATCACAAGCAGGAGCAGTTGGGTTAAACTTTCTATCAATACCATATTCCATACAAAATACATCTACCTCCTCTTGTGTTAAACGGGAAAAAGATTTCGCTAAATCCTTACGAGCACCCATTTTTGAAAACAGAAAATGAAGAATACAAGGTGTAAAGGAAACCGAAACTAACCTTAGAAGAGGAAGGAAATGGCAGGGAGAAACTTGATGGAATTATGAAGAAAATGGCTATAATATGCAAATATAAAACAAAAATAAACCTACAATAGGGGTAATAATGGCAAACAATAACTTCTGCAAAACCGCCACCCTATCAACTGCCATACATCAATCAAATCAATTGTCAGTTATTTAAAATTCAAATTCAAATATTAACTGCCTTCAACCTTTCAAGCCTTCAAGCAACGAACCCTTGAAACCTTCAGGCAATAAAATACACGCATAAAAGTCAGAAGTCTTTGAGCTCATTACCCAAAAACCTCTGACTTGGGGGGCTGATGACGGGGGTAGCCCAAGATTAAATAAAATGACTAAATACGTAAATGCTCAAAGGGTTAAACGGTTCAATGGTTGAAAAGCTATGAGATGGGGAAGAGCAATACGGAAACAGTGGCCAGTCACATCCAGGGATTGCTTCACCAACTCACAGCCGCAAAAGCAAAGCAGGTCTGCAAAACACACGCTATTATCCAGGGGTCAAAAGGCTTTAACCCCCAAACGGGTAAGCCCCTCAGTGCAAACAGGATCACTAGTCAAATGAATTCTACTTCGGGAGATGTCCTCTCCTATAAATTGACACTTCATTTACTTCAGAAAACATCTCCTGGCCAGCTCTGATTCTCTAATCTCTGGTCATTCATATTGAGTACTTGCTTACATGCAAGTCACTCATTTTCACATCCACCACACACATTCTATTTGCTCCCACTTCCGAATCTGGACATACTTCAGAGAAGGATCTTTAGCAAATAACAAAAACCAACTAGTGAATCTCCTTCCACGTCTTGCAAACGTGGGGGGACCCCACGACCTGCGTTAGGCAAAGTTGAACCCTTCAACCCTTTTGCCTAACCCGCCCTGCTACTACCGTTGGTCTTATATTTGTTGCATCAACAGTTGGTAACTATAACCTCCGAGGTCCCATAGCTTGAACCCGTTGTCAAAATGCTTCAGATTTAATAAACTTTTTCTTGAGTTCTTTATTATTACTTTAATTAAAATTTAACGGATTTGTTGAAGTCTTGATACTTGATACTTGATATGAGTGTTTTTTTTTTTTACCAAATTATATATTCAAATAAGCGTTTCCATATATAATAACAATAATAATAGAAACTTATGACAAACTAAACTAATATATACTAAGGATCTAACTTATGTCCTATTGTAAAGTAAAACCAAAAAAGAAAAGATATATCGTATGCTTTTAATTTATTAAATTAACTAGGTTGTAACTCTGTGTATTACACGGGTTGAAAAAAAATGAATATAGTTAACATATGATGCAAAATGATATTAACAACAACAACAAAAATAATAAAGTGTTTTATGCGGTTTGGTAGATAATTTCTAAGAACACATTTATCATACTTCATGATAGCGTTAGGTTTTTTTTTTTGTAAGGTTAACTTCATAAAAAAAACGCCAAAAGTGATCCTCAAAGCGAGGACCCCCGGCCAAACCAAATTACATCAAATCGAGAGGGAAATTACACCATTTTTTCCAATCGAAACATTTTAATCTAGCTCTATGACGGATCCAAAAATACGACGTCGACTTCACATTTTCCAACACTTCAATCGGCCGTCTAAATTTACCTCTAAAGATGCGATCGTTTCTCTCCATCCAAATGCTCCAAAAAGTGGAAAAGACAATGCCTCTCAATACTATCTTTTCCAACTTCGAAAGTGCCTGAGAATCAACAAACTTGAGAATATCTAACACATCGAAAGCGAAGAAAGGTCCCAGACGACACCACGTACCAACCCGGCTCCATAATTCTAAAGAAAAAGCACAACCGGTGAAAAGATGCATAGACGTTTCTTGAGCCGAATCACAAAGAATACACGAGTCCTCCATAACCGGGACACCTCTCTTTGTAAGTTCAACCCGAGTAGGAAGACGATCGCGAAGCGCTCTCCAAACCAATATCTTACACTTTAAAGGAACCCAGCCTTTCCATTTGATTGTTGGAGAAAAATCCAGCTGCGCAGCTTCGTATATGAGCTTTTTCGCTGAACTAACCGAAAATCTACCCTCGGAATCCGCCTTCCAAATCCATTTATCGTCTCCACCCTGCCACTGAAAAGAAAAAATATCTTCCAACAGACTGAATAGCTCATTAACTGCTTCAACAGACGTTGGTTCTATATCTCCAAGCCCATGAAACAACCTTGGCGCCATTCTCTATCCTCAGCCGATTACTGATAGGAGTCCATTTATCCGATTCCAGCCTGAACAGAGCTGGATATACAAATCTGAGTGGCTGCTCTCGTAACCATGTGTCACCCCAGAAAGATATAACAGCTCCATCACCGGCTGAAACACTGAAAAAGTCTTGCAGCGAAACACCATTAGGCAGCCTCTTCTCTCCAATTTTTGCAATATTTCTCCAACACCCACTAGCCTTGTGCGAACACGGGAGGCATGACCAATTGCGAGAAGACCCATTACACATTCGAATAACATTTTTCCATAAACTGTTACCTTCAACTTTAAAGCGCCAAGACCACTTGAGGAGAAGTGCGTCATTCACCACTCGTAGCTTAGCCACCCCTAGCTCTCCGTTCTTCTTAGGAGACGTTATAACGTCCCAAGCAACCCAAGGAATTTTTCTATCCGTATTAGACCCCGCCCATAAAAAGTGCCTCATGATGGCTTCAATATTATCAATAACCTTCTTCGGAGCTTTGTAAAGAGATAGGTAGTATATGGGCAAACTCTCGAGGACGCTTTTAATAAGCACTAACCGACCACCAATCGAGAGACATCTAGCTTTCCAAGAAACTAACCTGTTTTTAATGACATCCATGACCGGATTCCAATTTTTAACTCGGGACATATTCGCGGCCACTTGAATTCCAAGATAGACAAAAGGAAACACCCCCCTGCGACACCCCAAAACTTCCAACATCTCTTCCACCTCGGCACTTACAGTTCCAACCCCAAATAAATTGGATTTGGATATGTTAATCCGAAGCCCCGAGCAAAGATGAAAAATACGAAGAATCCTAGCCGTGTTTTGGAGGTTCTCCCTAGACCATTCTCCCAAAATTAATGCGTCATCCGCATAGAAAAGATGAGAGATTTCCCCGTTTTGGTCATCGAACGTAATTCCTTTGAACTCTTCAACTTGTTTAGCTTTCTTAAGCATACACGACAAAGCCTCCATCACAAAAAGAAACAAGAAAGGCGATATGGGATCACCTTGTCGAAGCCCCTTTTCGCACTTAAAGTCGAAAGTAGGAGAGCCATTTACTAGGACCGCGGCTCTAGCAGAGACCAAAATACCCTTAATCCACCCGCACCAAGTATCCGGAAAGCCCATTTGCGCCAAAATGGATAACAAAAAATTCCAATTAACGTTATCATATGCTTTCTCAAAGTCTAATTTTAACAAAAAAACCTTTCTCCGCTTCTTCTTTAACCACTCTAAAACTTCATTTATCACAAGAGGACCGTCTAAAATAAAACGATCAGAGAGGAACGCTGACTGGGTCTCCGTGATAACACCACCCATAACCTTTTTGAGACGGTTAGCCAGGACTTTGGAAATTCCCTTGCTAATCATCCCAATGAGGGTAATGGGTCTATAGTCTTTAAGACCTAAAGGCGATTTTACCTTAGGGATTAAAGTAATAAAAGAGGAAGCGCCGATTATCTTTAATGTAGTTTCATTTGTGTAACATCCTAATTTTAGAACTACATATTACTAATAATACATTTACCATGGAGGTAGTAATAATAATAATAATAATAATAATAATAATAATAATAATAATAATCATGAATGAATTGAATTTTCTTTAGTACGAATATAAAAGAAAAACATAACCTTAAGAATTTTAATAAAATTATGAAATTTGTAAAGCAATAAAATGAATTTAGTTAGAAAATATATAAACATTATCTATAATTATGGCTTATCACTTATCAGTTAGAAAATATGTAAAAAATAACTAGACCTAAAGAATAGGTAAAATAAAAAATAAAACTTATCTATAATTATTGTTTATCACTTATCAGTTAGGAAATATATAAAGGGTAAATTACACATTTCGTCCTTTATGTTTGTAAGCCTTTAACTTCAATAATTACAGTCACAGTCCTTTATTTACAAAACTCGTTACACTTTACGTCCTTTAGTACTAACTAAATTAAAATTTTCAGTTAACTTTATTTACTTAAGGGTAATTTGGTCGATTCATATTTTTATTTAATTATTTAAAAAATAAAAACAAAAAAAAATCATATAAACTCATCTTCCCCAATTTCCTAACCCTAAAACCATAACCACCACATCTTGCCACCGCCACCACCACCACATCCTAACGCCACTACTCCGGCCACACCCACCGTCCCTAACCCCTACACCATAAGCTAAATTACCTGATGGTGGGGATACTATACTCAATCAAGAAGAATGGCCTTCAGATGATTCTAGTGATGATGATTACGATCCAGACAGAATTGAAACACATGAAAATTGTTGCAGCAATAGTAGAGCTTGCTCTGCAGGCGAATCTTCTGACGATAATGCTGTCACCAATAGCTACAGTTCACTGTCACTAGACACCGTCGTTCAGTACCCCTTCCTTGACTAATCTCTTTTGAGTTTACTGGTTTCACACCATTTGTTCGACGAAATGCCTCAAAGAACAATGAACATATGATAATATGTATATGCTCCATTTATCTCTTATAACATGAAGCCTTTGCTGCAACACAAGTGTCCAAACCTTGATATCATTTGTCATGGGGTTGGCAGTCTAGATGACTTAGAAGCAAGTCTTGACGAACTCAACGTTTCTTACTGCTCGTCGCTCATTACCCGAGTAGGCGGGTATGAGACGGGTATGAGACGGTTTATAATTTGCTGAAACCGAAATGCCTCAAAGAACAATTACGCTCTCGAGTTGTTTGATCTGATGAAAAAGAGCGCGTTAGGCGGGTATGAGACGGTTTATAGTTTGCTGATATCGAAACTCTATACAAATGGTGAATTTGAAAAGGGCAAAGAGCTTTGGGACGAGGCGACAACAATGGGTCTCACACTTGAGTGTTCAAGTGATGTGTTAAACCCTTTGATCACTAAGGTATTTAAGCCAATGAAGAAAACGGAAAATAAAGTTAGTGTTTCACAACTGTCACAAGATTCAAATTACAATTGTGGAAAGGTGAAGAAGAAAGGGAGACGAGGTTCATTTTGGTGGTGGCAGTGGTGGTGCACGGTAGTGGTTGTGGTGGTGAACCTTGCCGGAAACAGTGGTGGTGGTAGCTCTCATAGTGATGGTGGGGCTGGAGTGGAGATTGGTTGGGGAGAGATAGAGAGGGGAAAGAGAGTTCTGAAAGATGTGTTTTATTTTCTGTTTATTCGTTTAATTTCCCCTATATAATTTAGCAAAATCCTCTTCACACTCAACTTTACTGTTCAATTTTTCTATCATCCTATTGGTCCAGCTATTCAAACTTCTTCTTTCATATTTGTCCACTTCACTCTATCACTAATTCTTTGTTTTTAACTTATTTATCCACTTCACTCTATCAGCATGCACCACCACCGCACAGCGGCGACATCATCGTCGGACCACTGCCATGCGCCGGTAGCAGTGTTAGCCATGGTCTCCGATGGTCCGGATGGTGACCATAAACGACGACGAGTCCCACATGGTCCGAAGCCACAGGTGGATGGTGCAATGTTGACGGTGTTGTCCTTCCTGGTCGCCGTCGAAATGGCCGGTGGTGGAGTTGGGGTGATGCAATAATGTAACTATCTTTCTTGATGGGTGAGTGTGATCACACGAGTGGGCTATAGTTATGACTATCGGTTGAAACTGGTGGTGATATAATCGTGCGACGGAAGGTGGCGGTGGCCGCTTCTATGTCTTTGAGATAGAAGTAGAGAGAGATAAAATGTCTGTGTGCGTGTAATGTGTGTGTAATGTGGTGATAGTATCTAATTGAAAGCTATGGACTTCAACCTACTGTTAAAAATTAATTTACATGATTTTTCCCATCCGTAATATTCTTTTTCTTGCCAAGCACCTTATTTGAATAACCCGATTTAACGGTCCCGTCGCAAAGCACGGGTTCCTAAAAACTAGTTTAAATATATTAGTAAAATTACTAATTTACCCTCATGTACAAGGCACATGTCATATTTAACTAAAAAAATTAACCAGGTTAAGGTCAAAGGATCTAAGGTGTAACGAGTCTTACAAATAAAGGATTGTGACTGTAATTATTGAAGTTAAAGGCTATGCATTGCAATCAGATACAAACATAAAGGACGAAAAGTGTAATTTACCCATATGTAAATTATATTTAAAATAAAGGATATCAACCAAATTAGAGAAAAAGGGTTAGGAAAACAATTATGAGGATGCATAGTAATTCGATACGTGTCCCATTATAGGTTTCTTTTATATTATACTAGGTTATATACCCGTGAGCTTCACGGGTTATGGATTGTGTTAAAAAAATTATATTTACAAAAGAAATTTTAAGCGTCATTTTTTTCCACTTGACTCATTATATTTTAGATGACTTTCGACCCGTTTCATTTTAAGCGTCATTTTTTTTCCACTTGACTCATTAAGAAAGAATACATCATAAAATGATTAATTCTTAAGATATGTAAAGATTGCCACACTGGATTCTAAAATGACCCAAATCAATTTTGTTAATATGTACATATTACTTGTATCTTATGCATGAGCTACTTATATATGAGTAATACTTGAGACTTAGGTTTCTTTTGATTTTACATAAACCTTTTTTGGTTTTACATAAAGTTTTTTTTTAGTTTAATATTTTAATCTCGTTAGTGTGTAAAAAATTAAAAAGTTAAAATACGATTAGTAGAGAAACCATTAGTAGTTTTATAAATACAAACGTCTCGCATACATGAAGTACTCTATCCTCACATACATGAAGTACTCTATCCTCACATATGTACACTTTTTTAAGGTAGTATATAAACAAATGAATATAGATACATTATCCCATAGGAGAACTCTCTTGTGTCTCCACCTCCATCACATACAACCTATCTTCTAGGTGAGCCGGACAACACACTTGCTTCAGCAGCATCAATCAGCTTGACCCATTGCAACAGTTGCACATGACCATTGAACATAAACCTATTAGAAGGAAAAAAACCAATTAACCAACATTCACAAAGAAAAAAAGAATTGTAACGTCACCCTATGGTTCTTACTTGCTGCTGAAGGTCTCTTCTACTCTTGCGGTTATCATTTCTGCAAGGTATTCTTCTCAATAAACTCAAAGATATCTGGTTTCATAAGCTGAAAAAAAGGAGTTAATGAGTAATCATAAAGAAAGACCTTCACAAAACCATATTCTATATGATGCAACTGTTTCGAGGCGAACCGTTTCGACGCAAACGTGTCGACGCAAACTGTTTCAACCAGTACCGTTTCGAATTGAACCGTTTATGATTTGGGTCATTTTAGAATCCAGAGTGGCAATCTTTACATATCTTAAGAATTAATCATTTTGTGCTGTATTCTTTCTTAATGAGTCAAGTGGAAAAAATGACGCTTAAAATGAAACGGGTCGAAAGTCATCTAAAATATAATGAGTCAAGTGGAAAAAAATGACGCTTAAAATTTCTTTTGTAAATATATTTTTTTTAACACAACCCATAACCCGTGAAGCTCACGGATATTGCTAGGTTAGAGCCCGCGTGTACACGCGGTTTAACAAACTAAAATACTTTGAATTTTTTCAGATTTAATAAAAATATGATGATAATTTGTTCAATATTAGTAAAATAAACTTAGAAATACATAGAATAGGTAAAAGAAATACAACAAATAATTCAAAAATCAACTAAAAATTTACAATAATTAAGGTATTTCATAAAAAAAATAAGATTAAGACTATTTAGCATTTTCGATACCAGTACGGTACCGGTATTTACAAGTTTTTACCTTCAAATACCGGTACCAAACCATACAGTACCGGGTATTTTCGGTTCCGGTACCCATTTTTTGGGACTTTCGGTACCGGTTGGTACCGAGCTCAATCCTGTTGTCCTATATTCGCATGACACTTGTTTCTAACACAGTCACCTATTTAAGCAAAAGCAGCCTTACTGAGATAAAATTAAAGTGAATATCACATTTTTTATACATGGATATTTGTACTCTTGTGACTTGGCTTTCATCAGTAAATAGATCAAACTCAAAAACAATTAGTTAGCTTATATGTACCTACATTATGTTTGTGGAATATGGTCTTCTGACTCAGTTGTTTAAATATACCAAACAGTTCGATGATGTCTATCGTTGTTTATGTGTTTAAATAGGATATTAGAATGAAATAATGCATTATCTTACAGCAACATTATTACCTGAGGATCAACTTCTTTCACTTATCTCATGCGCAGTAACATCACCAGCGGAGATCAACTATTTTTAATTATCTCCAGTAGTAGTAACATCACCAGCGACGCTATTATTTGAACATCAACTGCTTCATGCTCTATAGATATGCCCATTTACTTGGCTAATCCATGATTCGTCTTGTCCATCCGATTATTTTGTATTCTTTCACTTTTGACTCCCCCTCCGTAGTCCATACATAAAGGTGGGTTGATTAACGGGTTGGGTCCTCTTGACCCGCAAACACTTTTCTGATCAAGTCTAAAATAAATCGAATTAGATTGGCGACTCAATTTGACTTGACGATTATTTCCAAATTCTATGTTTTTTGGCCTATTTGAGGCTGAACTTCCCCCTAAGCGCAATTCCAGATTATGATCCAACGATGCTTTCTTGTTATTCAAACCTTCTGAGATGAATTAAAAAATTAATTAATAATGTGTGTGTGTGTATATATATATATATGTAGGATACAGTGTTTGTCCGATACAATACAGTGGTGAAGGAAATGGAAGTTAGGGTTTTCGTAGCGGTGCGTAGTAAGCCGGCGAGACCTTCTTTGTGCCTAATCAGAGCTGAAATTTAAAATAAAAAACACGATTTAATCATTCAATCACAAGAATGTTTGATAATGGTAAAATAAGGTACATGCGCTTTCGAATAGCTACTCACTGAAGATTGCACCAAGTGCTTTGGTCCGAACGGTGACATCATCATCATAAGTGAAATTCGAAAGCAAAGGCTTCGTGCCATTTGCATCCATAACCAATTGCTGACCTTTTAGATTGTTTTGAAAAACTGTGCTTACATCCTCTGCAGCTTTGGCTCTTATATTACCATGGGAACCTCCTAAAAACCTGTTTCCTACAAAATTTTATCTCAAATCATAAAAAGGCTTGTGTTTTAATCATATTTAACATGCCCTTTATTATATAATATATAAAAGAATATTGTTATTGCAGGTCATCCCAACCCAATCCAGCACATTTAAAACCGCTAAAAAAACAAACCATTTTAACTCGATCCCATTTTGACCACTTACTAAACCATCCCATTAAGTCACCCCTACAATCACAAATCATAATCTATATTAAAGATTGAAATTATCTAATAAAAAGAAAAGGTGTGAAACTCTAGTACAGATGGAATAACTACTATAGACAAGAACTTCAACCATCAATTAGCAAATTTCAATTTAAAAACAGAACAAAAATGAATAAAAAATAAACATGAAAAAACATAGAATTGAGGGGATGGCGTCCCGTTGTCGATTTTAACTGTAATCAATTACCGAAACTGACCCGAAACCACCTACCAAGTCTAACCCGATAACACTTGAAAAAATGAGTACACAAAAAGCTGAATTTCATGACATACCGAAACCACTGGTTGCTGAAATTTGTTGATGCACGGTATCTTTTTCCCAAACTTTCCATCCGCGTATCTGCATCAAAGAAACATGTAGGCTCTAATCATTTTTTTTAATTAAATTTGGTCTTTTATAACTATTTACATTGTCACCTATGCTTTCCCAACAATCATAAGCGCCTTATATCCCTAATTATATTAACCAGACTTTAAAAAAAAAAAAAAAGCTTAAATTTGTTCATAAAAACGTCAACAGAAAAGAAAAGGCACGATCCTTAACCTGAAAAGCATTGAGAAGAAAGGAACTTACCGTTTTCCCATCAGTAGTATGAATCTCTACTTCTTCTCCGTTAATCTTTAAAACTTCTCCATCTATCCAAGCAACTGATGGGTCTTCAACCCACATCTCGGAACCTACGATGATATTTGTCATAACACCCTGCAAACAAATCCAAAACCCCATATTAACCAGAAGTGTACATGAAGAACTAAATCATAATCTTAAGAGTACATTATGAAGAATCCATAACATCACAGTGAATCGATGAGAGGAGAGGAAGTGGTTGGTTCTATTCTAGATCCAGATCCAGATCTAGGTCTACCAGAGATTTGGATTTTCGCCGGAGTTTAATTTCTGGAAGTTTTCTCACTACAGATGAACAGATGAAGAAATTAGGGTTTTAAATGGCTGAATGTCTTCGTCACCCTAAATCATAACAAACACTCAACCACCCCCAAAATCAAACACACAAATCAAAAGATATACCCAAAATACCAAAACCCTAGATGAAACACACAAACCATACCTGTATCTATTACTGGTTGGTTTCAGATCAAGCACTTGAACAACAAATTCTGGAACATCAACGATTTTGAGGGAAGAATCGTTGCTCTCTCTCCCCGCTCTCTCTCTCTCTCTCTTCTTTTTCTCTGGTTCTCTCTCTATAGATAAGGAATTTGAATTTTGAATGAGAAACTGTTTGAGGAAACTGGAAAGGTGGAATCCTTCTGACGTGAACCAGATAAAGCTGGTTTGAGCGTGTAGGGTTTTGGACAGGGAAGAGAGATGGAGCTTTCAATGCAGGGAAGAGAGATAGAGGTTTTGTCAGCAACCTCTCTCAACACACGTGATGAAGTTTGACTTTGAAATTTATTAAAAAAAAGAAAAATTCTGAAAATTTGACACGTAAGGGAAAACAAATGTGGATAGCCTGGTTTGTTGACACCTCAGAAAAAAGAAACGTGGATACTTTGTTATGTTGACACCTAGGATTTTCTCACTTGATTTATTATATTAGTAAGATAGTATAGATAGTTATAAAAGTAAAGACAAATTAAACGAAAAAACTAAAGAAACTCATCTTGAAAATTGAGGCAGTGAAACTGTGAAAGGTGGTGCTGGTAGGTTGCAGCGGCAGTGTAGGTAGAATTGTTTAAGAGGAAGAAATACAATAAAATTATACTTGGGTTGGCCTTTTAAATAACTTAAGGTGGGTTATGTTTTATTTATAAAAGCCCTAAAGTCTTGTTTTATACAAAAGTTCTATGTTCTCCTAGAGTCTGTCTGTTTTGTGATAATGGAATGGACCAAGTAATGAAATGAACAATAGAATGAAATGAATCATTCCATTTTATTGTGATTTTTGGTTACTCATATGTCAATAAAATGAATTATTAGTTTTTACAATTTGATAAAAAAAGACGAAATAACAACACACAATTGTATTAAAATTGATAAAAATATAATTGTCTCAATAATAATAATTAATAATATATTAATGGTAAAAAGTTAATAATAAAATTTTTGATAAATATTAATATTAGTATTAATATTCTTCTATATATTAATAAACGAATGCAATGAACAGTAAAATTGAGGGGGCGTATTTAAAGGTTTTTTTAACACAGAGAAAAAAACCACCGCTTCCCATTCTGGGTGTTGAAAGAGATACAGAGAGTGCGCGACGGAGGGAGAGAGAGAGAGCGCGCGCGATGGAGGCAGAGTAAGATAGAGAGAGGTGCGGCGGTGATGGAGGAACCGGCTGTGGTCTCCGGCCGATGGTATGTTGTCGATCGTCGCCGAATGGGAACTTGACGGCCGGGGGTTCCAGGGTTCCGACGGCGGTACCGGTGACTCTAACCGATCGATTCAGGAGACGGAATGGGAGACTTGAAGGTGATCTTGAACAACCACAACCTCAAAGACTTGAATCGTGTTTCAGCGACAATTTCGGTAAGCACTTTTGGTCTGCATGTCTCCATTTATTACATAGATGGCTCATATAGTAATGATTGGAACCATTGTGCTATCATGATTCTACAAAATACTTTATGTAAATGATAAGAATTAGACAGAAAAAGATTCACAGGTGATATAAAATAAAGTTGTTTTTTGTTATGTGCAGAAATTGAGGAAGGCATGTCAAAATTAACTGGTTGAAGTCTTGCGAAAGATCCAGAAAGGTATATATATATATCCCACTTTATTCATATGCTTTTTTTTACCTTTGATGTTTTGTATGGTCGATAAAACAAAAATTGTTTACTAAATTTGAAGTATGTATACAGGGGATTTAATTTCAAAGTTTCAATTTGTTTGTGACATTTAGAATAAAGATATTTATTATATTTGAAGTATAATCACAGCCCATCTTCCAAAATTGGAACCGGATTTGACTTTCATATATGCTTACTAGGCTATCACCCGGGAACATCCCGGGTTAGGAAAATTTAGTTTTCAATAATAAAAGGTACATAAACAACATTTTGAAACGCGTTAGTATCTTCTTTCCCTTCCCACGATAATTTATTTGTTCCGTTTCATCGGTATCCTAACTTTGTCTCCGTGTATATTCATAGTTTTCGTGTAAAGCTTATTACCTTTTAATTCTTAATGAGCTCTCAGTTAAAAAATGTTTCGTAAACCGATACAATAGAATGCTATAAACTATAAATATTAATGTATTAATATGAATACTTTGATTGTATAAAAAATACCTCAGTAATCGTATAAATAACAATATCTAAACACATTCAATTCAAACTTTAGATTTGTATATTCGTGTATTTTAAATGCTTAATCGTAATTCCGACCAGACAATACAAAGGCATACACATAGCGAGAGGATTTGGTGACTTTGGCAGTTGCCGCAATACGTACTTCCGCTTTATTTTCACGAAGCAGCCTCATGTATGCCAGGACCATATTCATCATGTATGTTAAATAGGTTAACTCGAGAAATGCAAAGTTAATCCGAACATAACTTGCTTAGCTAAACGCTTTATGGTTTCAAGCCGAAAATGCCCAAATACATTTAGATTAGACTCAAACTCACAATATGTATTATGTTGATGAAATATTTTGTGTAGTTATAAGTTATCACAGCTAAACTATAGATAAGGAGGAAACCGTGAGATCTACATCTAGATCGACGATAGAGTTTAATTTGTTTACGTTACAATAATATTTATGGAGAGAAATAACCAATACGTAAGATCCATAGAGTGAAATTAAAACAGACAGTGATCCGTAGTTACTAAAATTGGAGTTAGGTTTTGGCTTTTTGAGTTTGTATATCATTTAGCCAATTATTTATCTATTTTTTTATTATAAATTAGTTAGAAATTTGTGTATTAAATGAGTTTAATAAAAGAAATATTAAATAGTTGGTAATAAAGATTTAGATATAGAAGATACGTTATCACCCGGGATTGCTTTCCGGGCTCGAGAAAGTTACTTATATAAAAAATATTTATGATTCCTACATATTTAAAATCATATAAAAGTATGGAAATAGGATTTTAAAGTGAAATTTACTTATTTAATGATGCATACATATTTCAATTATGATTTAACATTCATTCGTTCATTGATACATAGTCTTTTTGTCCACCACACAAAACAAATAAAGTTATGTTAACTACCACATTTATCATGGATCCAAACTACATAGTTTCTGAACCATCTGACATAGGGGTGCTTAACGGGTCGGGTTCACGGGTTGGTGGGTTCAACTCGACACGAACCCAAAAAAAATACACGAACCCGAACACGACCCGAACCCGAAAAATCTGCTAGACATACAACCCAAACACGACTTGATTTTTCACGGGTCAACCTGAACACGGCCCGCTTGACCCGAAAATTTAATTGTTTACTCTAAAATTTGAAAATCTTACTTAAAACAGATTACAACAGCATAATAAAAACTTACCACAAAATACATCCTTCAATAAGTTCTTTTGAACCAACAAATCATAGGATGTCAAAAGTTATAAATTACAACAAAAGACATTCTCCAAAATACTTAAAGTACCAAAAGATGATAAAACTTAAAAAAACAAATGAAGCTACTTCAACAAAATAACATGTGCTGGTTTTCAATCTTCAATTCCCATTGCATCTTCACCACCATTGTGTTGAGAAATAACATCTTCAATAATAGCATCCATTGCTTCCTTTTCTTTTGTTGGCAAACCTATGACAAAATAAATGCACTAATATTCAGCACTGAAGAACATAGTACAACGACATACAGAAAGAAATACAACATTACCTGAATCTCCAAAAAGCCAATCCCGACTACATATCAGTGACTCTAATGTGCTACGATATTGATCAAGAATTCTTCCAACAATTTGCCACGGATGTATTCAATAGTTTTGAATTAAAAAAAACCACATTAGTATAATTACATATATTTGCCACTGATGTATTCACATGTCTTTATCTTAAAATTACAACACATTTAATTTCTACATAATGAACCATTTATATTATACACAAAACTAAACAGATGTTTAAAAATACTTTTATTTTTTGAGTTTTCCTTCATTGTCCATCAGAAGATCTGAACCTGCAACCAAAATATGAATATTGTAAGATTGATATTTGATCATCAATTAACCAACTACCACATATCAATATAAAGAGAGGACGATTGGATAGGATGATTATGTTAGGTATATGGATATCAATTAATCAAATCTGAATATTATGTGAGGTATCATATGTTGTTAAATAACAATAGTCAACAAATCAAATAATTCTAGACAATATCTGATAAGAAAGTCATCCAGTTACCTGAATAGAGAACGCTGTTGATCGATTGGAAGAGACACCAGGCGGATTGTCGTCTTCCCCGAAACCCTAGATGAATATCCAATCTTCCAAAATCAACGATTGTGCTTTGTATTCACGAACCAGACATCATATAATGGACTTTTAGTGAAGGATTTAGAGGATTTAAGAATTGAGATTGGCGCCTGAAACACTTTGACGGATCGTTTCATCTTCTACATAGAATAAAGCAAATCTGCAAACATGCCGCCCTATATGCCCAATCAAATATGCGTTCATATTTTTAGAATAGAGTTTTAATTAAAATCAAATCCTCAACTATGTATATTGGCAGAATCTACCCTTAACTTTTTATATGTAAAATAATTGGGTCAACCCGCGAACCCGACGGGTTTAACCCGAACCTGGCCTGTTTAGCTAAACGGGTTCGACCTGAAACTGACCCAAACCCATTTAGGGTAAACCCAAACCTAAAAAAGTCGTGTTAGGTTCGTGTGGGTTGTCGTGTCGTGTAGAAAATTCACACCCCTAATCTGACATACCAAAACATGACTTGCACAAACTGGTGGTTGGCCCAAGAGAAGGCTTTTCCTGGATTTCTCCAAACTTTGAGAAATTATATGAATCAAAATTTTTCATTAAATAAAAAGTGTATAAATAAAAATAAAGAAATGTTATGTCATATTATATGAAACCTAATATTATGATGGAACCTCTAGAACCGAAATGCCCACACTTGCCACTCTTACACCACCCCATAGCAGTACAGACTACTACCGTCACTACTGCAGATGTGAAGAAAACACGCCACATCAGCTGACTCCTCCACCTTCATGAATAGAAACAGCCAAACAGGTATGAATTTACTCCGGTTTCTAGCACATAATATAAATTAAAACGCAGGTTATATGAAAAGTAATCAAAAGGGTAGAAAGGAAAATGCCATTTCCGTCCCTGAGGTTTGGCCACTTTTGCGACTTTCGACCAAATGTTTTTTTTCCGCATCTGGATCCAAAAGGTTTGAAATCTTGCCATTTTCATCCAACTCGTTAAGTCAGGGGTATTTTCGTCATTTTAGCTATTTGTTTTGTTTATTTATAACAAAATGGCAAGATTAAAATGACAGAAATACCCGACTTGTGGTTAAAAAATGGATGGAGTTAACGATTCGGATGAAAATGGCAAGATTTCAAACCTTATGGATCCAAATGAGAAAAAACAAACCTTTCGATGAAAGTCGCAAAACTGGCCAAAACGCAGGGACAAAAAGGGCATTTTACTCTCTAAAATTTTAGTAACACAAATTTTTTTTTTGGTAATGACACTTGACAAAGCTACTTGTTTAAAAAATACATAATGGTTTCGCACAAAATGTGTTTCATTTATTAACAGATTTAATGAGAATTTTTTAAAAAAAAATTGTTAGAAAAGGAAATGGGTCAAACGGGTCGGAAGTAATTCATTAACAGATTGAATGAGAAAAAAATTTTAAAAAAATTTGTTAGAAAAGGAAATGGGTCAAATGGGTCGGAAGTAATTCAAAGTGTATTTTAATAAATACCACTTTCTAACTTCCTTTATTCGGAATTTACATATAACTTTTTTCTAATCATATTTAAGACCCTAGTTTTCTAGAAATAAATTTTAAAAATTTGGAAAGAAGTGTATCTGGTCAACCCGACCCATCTCAACTACTAAAAATTACCCATTTGACCCAAACCTGTTTGACCCGTTACTCAACCCCAGACACATCCGTGTTGCGACCTCAAATATGTACAGGAAAATAAAAAGTTCTATGAATATCAATATCTGACATACTCGTTTAAGATGGCAGTAATATTGTTCTTGATCTGCCTAAAAAGATCGTAATTGTCATGCAGCTGTTGATTGATGTTGTAAAGTCTAGTAATTTGTTGAACTGTTCACCATTTGTCAACAGGAGTTTGAAACTTGAGGTCATATCTATCTATATATATAATAAACTTTAACATCAACTTCAACAACCTATAAAAAAAGCACAAGAGATAGATTATGTGATACACACAAAGATGTAAAGAGTAAAGACAGTAATCATGTTATGAAATTTGACCAATATATTTTAACATAACGACAGAGACAATATGGTGATGATGCATACCTGATTGCATGTTTCTCCAGGCTTACAATCAACCGCCATGTCCATATGAGCAACAAAAAATGTTGATGAACCGACACATAGAGTCCTGGTGCAATAGTGGTGCCGTATTTTCTAACTTCTCCTGGCTGCAACGCCCCTAAGATCAGAATTCCAGTGAGTTTAACTTCAGCTTCAATCTTTCCATCCTGCAACCAGAATGCATATTAAAGCAAATGCTACCCACTATTGCAATTTGCAAGGACGCATTGATTGATATCAAATATGTAATGACTATAGGTACTACTTGAGTTTCATTATAGAACTATAAAACGTGCAAACTTTATTTTCTGAATTTTGAATAAAATAAATTCACCTGGTAAAAGTGCCAATAGAAACCATATTCATAGTTTGCAACAGTGCATATAAAAGAAACTGTGAATCGTCGAGATCTTCGGACTTCAGCTAAGCCGGTTCTACAATCTTGATGCTTCCAGAGGATTCCGTGGTCCTCTTCATGCATACATACGCAATTTTCAATTGTTTCAACACCTCCAATGAAGTTTGTAAAATGTGCATCAAAGTACTTGATATATCTAAGCCATCACGTCCCTGTGGAGATACAACAAAGAACCACAACAGTTTACATATTGTCTGGAAGTTTCTTATAGCAATATGAGGTGAACCACAATAGTCCACATAATATAAGGCATCTCAGTTTAAGCACAAACCTTCTTTAGTGAATGAGCATTTTTTCCAAGGCAATCTTCACCAGCATCGAAAGCATTCTTTCGGTAATGTGGATCATTTGGATCGCCATAAGGCACAACCATCTCCACAAAGCTCAATCTATGAGCTATTGATCTTCGACCTCTACTACCATCAACATATGCCACCGAATGTAATACTAAACCCTCCCTCGGAGTGAAACCGATACGAAAGTTCCACTGCAAACCTGTTGAAATCGAATGAAAAGATCCCTCAAACTCAACATTATTTAAAATTAAGAAACCCTACACACTAATAATAATCGAAACAGGTAACTTTTAAACCATAGAAGTTCTTAAACAGATATCCCTTATACGTGAAATGGGTATGGGATTCGGTTTATAATTAGGTATGAGACTGAGATTATCAGCACCCAAACACAATCATTGCCATCACTAAATTGATTACTTATCAGAAACTAATCAAGAGTACGAAGCCTTGTAATTAATCAGGAGTTACTAACCAAGAAAAAAACACAAAGTGTGTTGTCAAATATGGAAAGAAGCCTTCCAATACCCTTCAGGGCTATAACTCCAGTAATCAGGCTTATCAGTATCAGTAAGACTTAAATTAAGCAGGGCCTATGTTAAACAAACATGACAATCATCCTACTTGAAGAAAAGAAAAACCCGATTTTTACCTCAAGTTCTAGTACTTAGAAGCCGATATGTGTTGGTACTATATATAAGATTATGAAAATAAAACATAAAGATTATAAAAAGAAAAAATTGACCCGTTAAGAACTGATAAAAGTTACTTATTTATATATATTCCAAGAAAAGTATCTGTTGAATGTAAGCCAACACTAAATCTCAAGTTATTCATATTAAGAACTCATAACTCAAAAGGAAAACCACAAAAGCATGCATCGCGAGTAGAGCAATCGAGTAGGTCAGATGGGGTTGTATAGTAGATGACTTGATGGAAATAGGTAAACAATGCATCAAGATTTGGATGGGCTTAGATTGTGGTTTGTACTTCCAAATTAAATTCAACATCTATGTCATGATGATGGCTTCCACGTCATCAGCATCCATCATATTTGATACTTCTTCTGTATGAGGAATCTCCACTTCTGCCATTGATTGGTGTTGTAAATGCATTGGAACCCATTGCCTTCTTGTGCTTCTTTGACACTTTCTACCCGTGTACCGTTTTCAGTAAATCAGCGACTGTGGAGAAGAAACATACATGAAAAATAAGATGAAGGACTACAAGATTGGAAACAAAGTAGAGAAGAAATGAAAGACAAAAACTTCTTACTTTGATTCTATTTACCAGCACATTAATTTCACCCATTGCATGCAAATGTTTCATCCCTGCCCTAGTTAACAACTTGCCTACATCTCGCACCAAAAAACAAATTTATGCTTTGATCTTGAAACCTTCCTACCAACTGAAATTCCTTTTTTGAGTACAATAGTCAAATGTGAGACCCTGGCTGAAAATCAATACTCGAACTAATAGTTATGGGTGTTCAAACTTTGGTGCGGTTCGGTTATTAGCCTCAACAGAAACCAAAGTCTTCGGTTACTCTATTTTATTAACCATTCAGTTTTCGGTTACTTGGTCTGGTTTATTCAGTTCATTCGTCGGTTTTTGGTTAGGTTCAGTTCGGTCAGTTTTAGTTAATAAACTTTAACCATGCTTGGTCTAAATTTTTTTCTTAGAAATACATGAAATTAAAGTATAAATACAACCACCAAAATAATACCTTGCTGAAATCTGCTCTTGCTTCATCAAAATCACCAGCCTCTATGTAAGCCATTCACCTTCGATACAATGCTTTATCATGAACAGGATTAGCATCTACTACCTGCACAATAGAAAAACCATCGTCCAAGTGCCTTCAATTACTGTCCATTAAAATCAACTACCAAATATTCTGATCATAGTAAAAAAACATATTAAAAAATAAAGAAACTCACTTTATTACACACGTCTCCATTGACTTTCGACAGTCTCCCATGTTTAGGTAGCATGCAACGACATTCAGAATATTTTGAACTAAAAAAGTTAAAAAGAAACAGAGGATTAGGGACGGGTTGTTAGTGTCAATCTAGTTGATCAATAGACTTTTGATACATATAACTTGTCTTATTAAATAACATTCAAAAGAAATATAAGTTACTCATATTGCATCACATGGGATCCATAATAATAGTTGCCACTTGAGGTTCTTTCATTAACCTGCAAAAATTAAAAAACCAACGGCACCAAATGAATAAGTTGTTTTTAATGGAAAAAGGAACTTCAAAAGCTAGACAACTTCAAAAATGTTTTGCATTTGTGATTTCAAGAAACCGAACTCGGCTAGTATAGTTCTTACGAGTTTATACTGCTGCTTGATAGTTTCTGTTCGCAGGTTGTGAACATCACTGTAAGCATGAATAGAATCAATTACAAGAGTATCACACTAAATTGCATGTTATAAAAAAAGGCTAATATTTTATATTTCCTTCCGAAACTAATAAAAGGGTATTTTAGTCATTTAACATACCAATCTTCCATCCAAACGACGCTATACAAGTCACCCAAACAGGTGTCCTACTCCGGGGGTGGGCTAGGATAATCCGGGCCTACTTGACCCACATTCCTACCTAACCCGTTGGGTAACTGTCCATGGCCCACAATGGCCTGATACAAACCGGGCCACGTATGTTTAATGACTTTGGGCAGCCCTAAACTATATGGTTACATGAAAAGAAGAACATGCTTGCTTACCAATTCTTCAGCTGTGAGGAAGAAATTTCTGAACCCCGCAAGATCAAATCAGTAAACATAAACTATTACTTCAGAAAAAAAAAAAAACCGAAACATGATTTTACTAAATTAAAAACTAATGCAAATTTTACATACATGAAGACTAAGTTTTTCAGCCCATGATTGTATCGACGCAACTTTCCGCTGCATGTCAGGCTCATTCTGCAAAGCCTGTTCAATCATGGTTATTTGCATGTGATTCATTATATTGCGCTTCCTTTTTCTCAACTGTTTTTCCTCACTCTGCACATTTTCAAAACTCTGATGTCATCATTCGTTATTGAATAATCCAAGTATGTTCATTTCTTTCAACAGAACTCTTTACCTCTCCGGTGTTCGAATCCAACACAACTGTTTCAAGATTCTGAGTATCTCCCTCAGTTTCTTGAAAAAACCTAGGAGTTACAGTTGGAGCTACATCTGTCCTCGGGTCTTCACTTCCAGTTATATTTACCGGTTTTGCTTCTTCCAGCGGTGTATTAGGGTTTCTCAAATAGACGCCGTGAGATGAATGTGAAGAAACAAATAATAAGAAACACTTTTAAATAAATAAAATCAATGGCAACCAAAAATCAAAAAATAAACTAAAATGCAGACCTGTCAACTGAACTGGCTCCGCATCAACTTGTAGGAACCCTAGCCTTTGTTGCTTGGAAGCGGCGGCTAGGGCATTTTGTCCCAGTTTCCAGATCTGTAACAAAAAACCTCATCAAGAACAAATTGCGAAGATGAACAAAAGAAGATTACGGTGAATGAACAACACTATAAAGTGATAATTTAAAACAAAATTAATGTATAAACTAACCTTCATAAGTAAACAATAATCAGTAGGGATGAACAAAAAAGAAGATTTGCACAAACGAAAGCAAATATGTGTATTAAACGCTGGAGTTGTTGATCGACATTTGTTCTATTTTGTTGTGATGGAGGCGATGATTGATCTAGAGGAGAAGATGGATGAAGGAGAGGCTAGGGTTTTGAAAACTAACGTGTCTGAATGAGGGGTGTGGAAAATTAGGTTATTATTTAGCTTATATACTCGGGTCAAGATTCCGGGTTTGGTTACCTCCATTCGGATCCCGTGTGAAAACATAAGGTTTCTCACATTTTTCCCGCCAAAAATCCATTGTAGTTGCACCACCACTTGACACGTGTCCCATATTTTATTCATATATTATATATATAGATTTGGGACTACAAAAGCTCAAACCAGTAATACGAGCATGATTTTGTTCAACTAATGCTTGAAAGCCTTTTAAATCAAGAGCCATGTTAGAACAACAACAGCTTCTTTCCCAATCCACCTTTTCTCCCCACCGCCTGCTTCATATGATCCACATTCGGTTCAAACACCACAATATGAAAAACTGATTTCCCATCTTCTCACACTTTCCTCTTGCGGTGAGATTACGCGAACAGACTACCGCCAAAGATGAAAAACATTGAATCCGATTATCATAGGTATAATGTTTACTAAATTATTAATTTGTATCTCTGAAAGTGGTAGGTATTTACTAACTTTCCCATCCATAAGCGAATGGATTTCACTAGCATAGATTCCTATTTCGTGAATTCAAAGTCTCCTGGTATTTTCGTTTTCCAGGACTGTGGTATGATTTAAATGTATTTGGTATTCATGAATTGGGATTTCATACAAACACACATGCTAAATGTTGAAAATGTTTTCATATTATTGAACCTGGATCTGACTTTTAAGGCGATATTTTGTAGATAGGGTTTTAATTTGGGTTTTTTTGTAATATAGCTGCGAAATTCACCCTTAGCGGTTACTCATGATTTTCGGGTAGTCTCACAAATCATAAGTTTATGTGAAACAGGCTGGCTTAGTTTAAAGTTTTATCTATACTTGTAATGACATGATAGTATGTTTCAGTTGCCAAAAAAAGAGGGTTAAAATGAAGCATATGGGTTGTGATAAAAGAGGGTGAAAGTATGAAACGGGATACATAGAAATGAATTGCATATATGCATCATTCTATCCGAGAAAATCAAGAGACATCTCAGTTACAATTTACAAATGTCTATGCATGTATAACGGCTAACCACCTCATTGAACATGATCCGGCATTGTTGGAATCTTTTTAAACGATTTAAATGAATTAATGTTTTGTAGTCAGTCAATAGTACATTTTAATATGATGTGGTGTCACCTGCAAAAGATAATAGTGCTGCAAAACAAATGAATCTATTGTTGTACATATAAAATTCTTTATGAGTTGATGGTGTATTAGTTTATCTTTTAATGACATAAAGTTTTATTTTAATATTTCTTTTGGTTTATTTTTTTATCGGCACAAATCAAATACATATTGATTGTTTTAAAAAGTTGGAAAATGGGTGAAGGGGAGGGGAACCATGAACTCCAAAAGACAATGTTGGGGTTTGCATAAGTTCGATACCCATACAAGCGAACTGTGTATTTGTACATGTTCCAAAGAAGGACTAAAAGTCTTAGCAAACAACAAACAAATACAAAATACTCTTAAATATGTATTCTGTATATATAACAAGGCTAGATATTCTTCGAATATTACTCAACTTAGGGTGCAAATTTCATTTGCAGCTTGGAATTGTGAGTGATCATTAACAGACATTTGCTTAGATAAGTTCAGAAAAGAAAAGTACACACTTATCATTATATAAAAGTACCTCGTTAAATGTTCCTATATGCTGATGTGGGCGGTGGACATTTTGTAGGGTTGTCATTCGCGTATTTGGGCAGTGAAGCCACTTCTATTTTCACAGTTACCCCGTGTCCTCTACAGACCTGCATAACACATCCAATTCCCCACCGCACTGCCATGCCTCTTTAGATTACAATCGAGCCGCCTCCTACAAAAGCAATAGCAACCGGCTCATCTCCACGCCACACACCTCCACAGCGACACGATGGGGCATCGCATGTTCATGGAACTAACACTGTGTTCCCGAGTTAACTTAAAGAGAGAAAAGAAAGGATTCTCTCATTTTCTTTCAGTTTCTTTCCAAATTGGAAAGATTAATTTTAGACAAAAAATCTCTCATTTTCTCTTCTTTTCTCCTTTAATGAAACTCTGGAACACAACTAAAAATTATTTCCTTCCAAATCTTTTCTTTTCTCTCATTTAATGAAACTCAGGAACATAGCGTAAGTCTCCAATGATCGTAAGTTTACGGATGTCACAGGAGCCGTATGAGGTGGAAGCTCGACGTATGGTTTTGAAGCCGAGCTACAAGAGGGTCAATGTATGAATCACATGTAGGAAAAGGCAGTTTTTTAATATGATTACAAAGATGCAAAGATTATGCTACAAACCCGAATCCAATGATGGGTCAAAAATGATTCTGGTTATGAGTTTAATGTAATGATTCGGTCTAGCGCGATTGCGTTATGAGTTGTAACGTAAATCGTACATGTTATCACACCAATAACTATTCGGATTAGCGCGGCGCAACGCGCGTAGTGTATAAAACTAGTTAATATTAATAAATATAAATATAAATATAAATATAAATATAAATATAAATATAAATATAAATATAAATATAAATATAAATATAATAATGATAATAATAATAATGTATTTCTTTCCATTTCTGAAAAAAACACCCCTTTACCAAGGAATGGAAATTGTTAAATTTGGAAAGAGTTACATTCCTTTGGAATGCTTCGTTCGGTTACCACATGATAACCAAATATGTTTCTTTTCATTTAATCAAAATGATTAATTTCATTCCACCTTCTATTCATTCATATCAAACGCTACCGTAGTTCTCACAGCCGTCGGAAAACTTTGTTGGACCGTCACAGCGGCACTACCAACTACCAATTTTTACCAGAAAAGAAAATGTTTGAAGCTATCTTTATTCTTTTTGTTTTAAATACTCTATCAGCGAAATCAAAAGGCTCAACATATATTCTTTTTATGTTCTGAGTACTCCGGTATATGGTATGTTTTGCCGGTCAGAGGGTCAAGTAACCCCCTGACCTCCTTCTAAATCCGCCGATGGGGGGATAGTTTGCATAGTTACATTGGAATATGATATGTTGTAGGCGTGGATATACTAAATGACCAATGACAGTACCCATTATTTTAGCCAACCAAAGGTCCATTTGAGACTCACCTTTTTCTTAAGGGTGACTTTTATTTTAGGGGCTTTTATTTGCATATTGGGATATTTATCTTCACACTTTGCTTTTCAATACAGATAGTGTAGCCCTACATGATCCATATAGGGTTAACTTTTAGATATGGCAGACTCAGAGGGTCAGTCATTGTCTGACGACTGGTCTTATACGTATCGTATAGGGCTATATGATCCGTATTGAGACCAGTTTATTTTAGTTTAAAGTTTGGTGTTTTGGGTGTGGTTGTCGGTGTTTATTGTTGGTTATTTTTTATGTGTTTTATAATTTGTATTATATTTTTATCGTAGTGTATCATATTATATCGTATCGTACTTATATTGTATCTTGACGTATCGTATCGTATCGTATTTTGTATTATATTTTATCATGACGTATCATAGTTCTATTTTGTATTATATTTTATGTTGACGTATGATGTGCACCAAACGCAACATACAAATCAAATCAAATACGGTATAAAAATGTTGGATCTGAGTTTCTTTTTGATTGTATTTTACGTTTGAAATTAAGATGGAAATGAAAGAGTTGTGCAGCGGAAATAAGATGAAAGCAAACTTTGCATACAATCAAACGAGAGTAATACTTTTATCAAACATCTTTACACATAGAATCGAAAGATTGAATTTGTTTCAATAACGATTACAATGATTGATGTAAGAATGCAAACTCCCCCTCAGCCAGAGCTCAATAGTTTGTTCGTGCAAAGAAGACGATGTGGTGAAAGAGCTAATAGAACAGTACAAAGTACTGAGCTATATATAGGCACTTGCAAACCACTGAGCATCTTAGCTGACGTCACCATGAAAGTGACATCTAACTTCCTAACAAACTCTAACTACTGATCTATAAGCACTGATGTACTAAACTACTGCTATTACATTATATTACATAAAAGACACTTAAACTGCTGCTGCATCCTTCCACTGCTGTGAACCCAGCAGTGCTTGTCCGGATCAGCAGTACTTGACCCAAAGCAGTAGATAGAGTCAACAGAGCTTTGGTCTTCCATCAGTCTTTGACTTTGGCCAGTAGATATAAAGCAGCAGTTGTAGGTCAGCATTTAGTATGATCAGCAGATAGGAGGTCAGTAGATATGAAATCACTTTCAAGGGGAGAGATTTGCATGAACCAACTGTAAACGTCTGCTTATTCTGAATCCACTGCTTAGATCCAGTTTTGGCTTTACATTATCTGTTCCTCTGGTAGGGTTCAATCCTAACAAAAAACAATCCTTTTTTCAGTACTAATGTTAGAAAAAGTGCGTTTCTTTGTTTACTTTTGATTTTTAGGATTAAAAGAGCTTAAACGAATAAAAGGAACAAATTACATATAACTACAAAAAGCAACTTGTGTGACAACTGTGCTCCGTAATCGTTGTACAATGTAAAACAATATCAATTATCAATAAAACAATGTGATTTGGTGTTATTATATGTGTGTTTGTGTTTGATGATTTTACGATTTGATTCAAGTTAGATTTCAAGCCCTAAATCGCTATCTGGAAAGTTATACGCAAAGTGGTGCGTAAACGCAGTCAGTTTAACGCGACAAACACTCTGGAATAGTGACATAGGCTTAACATACCTTGAATAACCTTTACATAACTTTGAAATAAGTTTTGGATGGTTTGGTGTGTTGAAAACAAGTCTATTTGATCGCATGGACTATTTGTGTCAAACTACGAAAGTATGCTGATTCATTCTTTATCGAACATTCTGGAACTTGATCATAACTTAAACATGCCCTTAATATCCTTTACATAGCTTAGAAATAGGCTTTGAGGTGTTTGGTGCGCAAGAATAAACTTTTTTGATCAATAGGGACTAAAAGCGTCAAAAAGTGCATAAGTTTGCATTTTCGCGCATATCTTACGTTCTAAATATATCCGGACATCCAAAAAAATTTTAATCATTAAAATATCTTATTTTAGTGATTGGCATGCTAAATTTCTATTCGTCGCTTAATTTGGATCGTTTTTGCGTCTGTTACGACTTCCGTCGTAATTAACCGAACAACGCAATCGTACGACCAAACGAACCGACATCTGAGATTTTTTTAGCACATTTTAAGTTCCCTATACTTTAACTTCATTTTAGAGCTTTGAAATGGGGTTAACGGGGCTTAAACGTGTCAAAAATGCATCAAAAATCAAGTTTGGGGCTTCAGGGACTAAATCTGTCAATATGTGAAAGTTGCTGGTCTGCAAGGTCCTTACGGACCGTATGGGGATTGGCTTACGGTCCGTAAGTTATCACCAGCTCAGCATAATTCAGAAACATTGAATCTGGCCAATACCACCTATTCTAATGGTTTTAATCCCTGGTTTTGCACTCTGTGGACTGGTATTTTGTACCCCTTGTATTTCAAAACCATGTCCCCAAGTGTAAGGCCAAGATCGAAGCACGAATTGCGAGGAACGATCCTAACGATTGTAGGATTTCTATAAATACCCAACACCTTCATTCCTTTCATCTCACAATTTGATTCAATTTGCTCTAAGTTGGGGTTTAACACTTCATACCTGAGCAAATTGGATCAAGATCTTCCTAGCTTGGACCCTTTGTAAGTATTCTTTCGTGCTTTTATGCGTTTTCAAGCACGAAAGTCAAACAATGTTTGACTTTCTGATTTGACCACGAGTTGGTCAACACAAAGTTCGTTCGAACTTTGCAACGTGAGCGTAATCACGATGGTTATAGTTCCTTGTGACTATACCTACTGATTACCACGTTGATTAGGTGTAGTGACGAGTCATAGTTTCGGTCAAAATGCGTATTTATGCGTATTTTGTAACCAAACTATTCTTGGGTATCAAAACCGTTTGTTTTGATATCAAAACCTGTTTTATAACTTAGTTAAACATGTTTTAACATATTTAGCTCGTCACTTTTAGTCTAGTGCTTGTGTAGAGTCGTAAGTCAAGCGGTCTAAACAACCGCTTAGACTTTCGAACTCGACCCGTTTGGTCGATCATTAAGATCCGACCAAGCATGGTTAGTGACCATAGTTGTATAGGGAATAACCTTCCGAGGTTATACCTTATGGTCACTTAGTTTAATTAGTTGTATGATAGGTTGTTTATATGCCTTAGGTAAAATGACCAAAATGCCCTTTTCATGCATAATTGGATTTTAAGCATATGTAACCAAAACTTTTGTCACTTAACTGATTATGCAACATATTTAAACATGTTTAGGCATATAATACTTGTCATAGGACTAGTTAGGCGTCTCGAACGCGCTTTTGCGCGAATGACGCGTTAAAGTAGCGTAAACTACCTTAATGGGTCATAACGGGTCGAAAGCACCTAGGATAGGTTTCAATTCAGGATGTAGGCTTTGTTAAACCATATCACATGAGTTCCAATACTCATTTGGTTTACGAAACCTCATTCTATCCGATCTTCCAATTTAGGTGTCGATTATTTATCTAGTGATCCGATTTCTAGGTGCTGCTTGATTTCTTTGGTTTGCTTGAGCTTTGTTGAGTTCTTTAAATTGAGGATACTTTGCACTTCTGTTGGATCGATGTATGACCCGATTGAGTCGATTCGAAGAGTTTTACATCCAGTTTAAAGGCGGAATCAGTAAACCGGACACAAACACAGCTTGATAATCTAATATCTGTCTCTTATATTGCGTTTAACATTGATTACAACCTGACAGAAATCCGGCAGCACTTCGTTACAATTCTGGAAGACGTACCAAATGAAACAACATGTGCACCTTATATAGTGGACATGATTTCGCTTATGTGAACATGACATATGAGCGAAATCACTTGTATCTGATTTCGCTTATATGGACATGTCCATATGAGCGAAATCACTCCCTTAACCTCTAACAATTGTTTCTCGAACCTCGTGCACTGGATATCCTATCTAATCTTATCCTATTACATGATACAAGACGAAGTCAATAGACGTAATGCACTAACAGACTCCCCCTCGGATATTGACGAAGTCTTCAGTGACTAATCTTCAATATGACACATCTTCAGTCTTGATCATTCTGTCTTTTCTTTTCAAGTTGTAACATTGTAAGCATACAACAATCTTTCTCTTCTTCTATCAGCTTCAGGCTCCCCCTTTCATCAAGCTTCCGTGCTTTGGGATCGACACCTAGCTTTCCATCTACAAGCTCCTCTTTGCTTCAAGCTTGTCTTCAGACTCCCCCTTAGACTCTGCTCTCGGGATCGTAGTCTGGATTATCTGCAATCACTCAAACATTCATAAATACAATGTTTTCATATTATCAATCAATCTTCTCTAATCCACTCCCCCTATTAACAAACTTCATTGATCTAGCAGCATTAAAGAATCCAACTCCCTCACAGTTTATCATCCAAGTTCAAGTTAATGACCTTGGAGATATCACAAACTGTTTTTGAAATTTTTGATTTTAAATTCAAGTATCAAATTAATGAACTTGTTTTATTTTCAGAAACACAATCAGCTTACTTAGATTTTGAAACTCAGCATTTCAGATATCGGTTGTCGAAAATAAAGCAGAAATCAAAATCTTTTTGTATTTTCTAAAAATATAAAGCAGTAAAGAAATATGTACAAACATATTTACAGACAATATTTTTGTTTGAGTATGCGTCAGAGGATCATATCAGTTTTTGACAAATCACAAGTACCGTTGAGCTTAATTTCACTTTAAGAATTAAACAATTCACTTAGATTGTCGATATACTGGTCCACTTAAATTTTCACACAATTTTCAATCTGTCCAGGATACGGATTAAGTGTTTTAGAGACTTAAACTTATACGTGTGTCCCACCTCTTGAATATACTCCTGTATCCAGATCCCAATATTCAGTCTTACAGGTGATTATAACACAAATGATATCTGTAAGGGGTTAATAAATTATGAAGAATCATGAGAGCTCAGGTCAGAACCATCGTTCAGCAGAGAGATCATGACTCAACTTGGGTGTGTCCCCTTTAGAGGATCTTTTTTACAACAGCATTGCTAAGCAATTTTATTGTCTTATAATATATGCTGAGGGTGATGCTATGTTTCAAGCATTGCGGAAAGTATTATTCGAGGACTAGGTCAGAACTTCCATTCAGCAGAAGTCTCGGAATAATACCCCAGATATCACTGAGTATAAAAACCTAGTATATCAGAAAAAAGGAACCTTTCAAACGAGATTTCAGGGGTTACCTATATATCCAAGTAGTGTTCCCCACAAAATAAGCAAGTTTGAATTTAGGTTTATATCCCGAACAAACCTACTAAATGTGCAAAAACCTATCGGCACATCATCAGTGAGACTGTTTAACACTATTTAATCATTACAAATCTTTAGCATACTGTAACTGTCTACTGATGTACTATCATTTCCTCTTTTTACGCAAAAACTCAATTTTTGAATTTTATCATGTTTTTGACTTTTTCAAAATTTTCAAATGTTTTTGTATTTTCTAACAACAATACTCCCCCTAAAATGCAAAACCATTTAAAGAAAATTTGACAACCAATACTGATAGCTTTGCCTCGCCATCCATTTTCTGCTTCTCATGCACTGAATTGCAGAAAAATAATGTACCCCCATGATTTACAATACATTGATTTTTACAGTTTGAAAACCGTTTTTCAATCTGGTGAAAGTAATCATGTTTGTTCAGCTGTGAGGGTTTCGGCATATTCAATCAACATATATTTTTGTATTTTTGAATATTTGACAAAAATTAAAAACAAACATATTTTTGGTTTTTCAAATTTTTCAATTTTTAGGGTTTATGAAATATTGTTTATTTATGTACATAATGAAAATAAACTTCCTGCTTCAACCAACACAGGATCCAGCAGCCTTCTCTCCTCGTTGTGCCAGGCTGCTCCAACCTCCATTCTCACAATCTTTGAATTCCATGAGCACCTGCACAAACAAACTACTCAATTACTTGAACAATTTAGCCCAGGTTTGTTGAACCTTAGGCATTTTAACACAATAATTTTCATTCAATGCTGGAAACTCTTGGTCATCTTTCACAAAAATCTTTTCAACTATTACTTCAACTTTTTCATCTTTTGCAGAAGACACTTGTTTCTTAACACTCCATGTTTGACCTTTTGGTGTTCCTCGTTTGTAAAAATGTGAATCTTTTTGAACACTTTGATTTTGAACAACATTTTTTGGTTTCCAAAACTCTTGTGGTTTTGTCATATCAACTGTTGTTTTCCAACTCTGTGTTGTTCTAAATCTGGGTGTGTGAGAATTCCAGGTCTGTCTTGAATCGAACCTGTTCTGGTTTGATTTCCAATTTTGATTTGAAGCAAACTTGTTTGTATTGTACCTCCAAGTTTGTTTCGAATCAAATTTGGTTGACCTTTGTCTCACATTCTCAGTTTTTTGTTTCTCAACATCAAACTTCTTTTTGTCAACATCCACAGGTTTTAGATTAGAACACTTACGTGCAAGATGTCCTTTTTGATCACATTTGAAACATGTTCTCATGGACACATCTTTGACCTGTGGTTGTTGCTTTTGCTTTTTAGCAAAGAAATCGTCATTAGACTGTCTCATTTTAAGTTCTTTTTCTTTTTCTAAATTGTCTCCTTGAACAAAACTCATTTTAGCTTGAAAATTCGGCGTCTCATTTTTGTTCCGATGTTGTTTCTTCTTATAACCCAACCCAGCCTTCATGTTCTTCTTTTTGAAACCAGGTTTGTTATACGAACCTCTATGACTCTTACCAACAAACTTTGACATCTCAGACTTCTCAATCTCAACCAATTTGAAAACTTTATCAACCTTTTCTGAAATCACATTCTGAATCGGGAATACAACATCTAAGAACAATTTGTCTGATCCAATCATGGTATAAACCAATCCTTTTGAGTCATCATTCAAATTTTTCTCGGATTTTATGTTTTTCAGATATCCATCATGAAGATTTCCTTCATCTTCATCCTGTGATTCAGATTTACCTGTAACAATCGACTCTTCTTTCAACACACTTTCAACGACTTTACCTTCCACCTCTGAATCATGAGAATCAACAGATTTGGAATAGGTTATGTCAATGTTGTCTGGCAATTGATCTACCATGTTGAAAGCTTTTTCGACCTTTTCCTCATCATAAAATGCAAATTTTTCCGGTGGTGGAACTTGATGAAACTCTGAGCCAATGCCTTTCTTGTTCTGCTCAGACTCACCATCACCCGGTTTTATATTGAAAATTCGTTCAAGCACATATGACGACACGTGGTAACTCTTTAACTTGTTGTTATCCTGTTCTAAATCAGCAATCTGTCGCTTTAACTTAGCAACATCCTCAATATAGGAATTAACAACATCTTGTTTTATAGCATACATTCGTTTAAGCTCTTTGGTTGTTTCAGACAGATAATTCATTCTTGATTGAGCATATTTCATTTCGTCTTTCACTTTTTCATATGACTCTTTTGTAATGTGATATGATAATTTCATTGAGTCATATTCTTTTTTCATTTCTTGACAAGCAATTTCTTTTTGTTCACATTCATTTGTCATTTTCAAAACATTTTCTTTCAAAACTTCATTTTCTTTCTCTAATTTGTTACATTTTTCTGAAAGTTTTTCATCATTTTCTTTAAAAACTTTTTCTTTTTCTAGCATTTCTTTGCATTTTTCTTTGAAAATCTTTTCAATTTTTGTGAACTCAAGATCTCTTGTTCTAAATTGCTCATCTTTTTCAGTAAAAGCTCTGCACGGTTCCATACATTTCTTGCACTGATCAATCAGTTTCAAGTTTTCAGAATCAGAATTTACCTCAGTGATTGGCACTTCGGTGTTTTCAGCAGCTTTTGTCTGCTTCTGATCAGCATCATTCAACATTTCTTCAACACTGACTTCATCACCAACATTATCAGCTTCCTCATTCTCATTCTTTTCTTCCTTTTCTTCTTTCTTCACCTCTTCTTCAATCTCCTGTTCTTCAGTAACAGCTTTCTCAACCTCTTCATTCACAACAACTTCTTCACTTTTGATTTCCTTCACAGCTTCAACTTCAACAGTTTCTGCTTTAACCTCTTCAGCAGCTTTCTTCAGATTGTTCACCATTTCTTCAACATTCTTCTTCAATCTCTCATCATCCCTTTTTCTCAGACACGATAACATAGCATATCTGATCTCCTTTTCATATCTCTTAACGTATGTGTCATCTTTCAATACATTTCTATAGTATTCAGCTCTCAACGGGACTTTGAGAAGAACATCATCGAAGATTATGTCTTTCTTGGGAACAACCGGTTCTCCTTCTCTGTTATAATAGCATTCTCTTTTTTTATCCCATCTTTTGCTACCGACAGCCATCTCATACTCCTCTTGCATATCATCTATTCTGTTGTAGACCACATTTCTTTCTCTGTAAGTCTTCTCACTCAAGATCTCTTCTCGAGTTTTCTCTTTGATCTCAACTTTTTCTTCACGGATTTCAGCAGTGTCTTTGTCTTTGTTTTCATCTTGAATCTCAGCAACAAAAACAAACTTTCTTTCTTCTGTCATAGCTCTCCCATGAGCTGTTTTACGAACATTCTCTAAACGATCTTCTTCTGGACAAACTTCAGACCAATCATAACCTTCATCTTCGTAAATAACAGCATAAGCTCTTGATTTTTCTTTCGGTTTATCTTCAATCAACTTTGGCTCTTCTCTGCTTCGATGATATATCGCCTTTCGATAATAATCATCATTGAATGGATGTTCATTTCCACCAACTGCAGAATTAGTGCATTCTCTCTTGAAATGACCTTTCTGCTTACATTTGAAGCAAGTCACTTTAGATTTGTCGAATCCAAGCTTTGTTGACGCACCTCCAAGAGATTGTTTTCCGGTAATCTCCATATACCTCTGAGCTCTTCGAATACAGCTAGCTAAACACCAACGGATGTCAATGAGCTCCATCTCTTCCGGATCAATCTGGTCATAGTCTTCTTTGGTCAATTCGGAGTTTCCAATTTTGCCAGCTACTAGACCTTCATATGACTCCAGAACAGATGCAAGAAAACTCATTTGCTGCTTCGCTGCATTTATGCTCATTGCAGGAGAATTCTTCAGTTTAAGAGCAATGTTGCACAGAATTTCTTCAGATTCATCAGAATTTGTCTTTGAAGATGAATGATATCCAGAATGATGACTTGTTGACGTTGTTGGTGGTTTTTTCATCTTTTCACCACTAAATGCTGTTTTTGGTGAACCAACGCCTTTATCAGAAAGTACACTGCCTTTATAGTACAAGCCAACGTTCTGTTGATGTGAAGAATCAGTCAATCTTGTTTTATAGTACACTAAATGTTGTTGTTTTGCTTATATAGTAGACTGATTGAAATCTGAATAGTATATATGGCAGAAATGTAGGATCGGTTTGCGACCCGAACGAGTCGTTCAGAAGAGATTTTATCAGTTTCAGAGGCGGAAACTAAGAAACCGATTGCGAAACAGCTTGCGTATCACTTTAACACTGATTATATTGATATACTATCGTTTAAAATCAGTCCTCACACCGGCAGCACCTCGGTATGGAATTTCAAAAACATTACAAATGAAATTTACACAAGCCTATATAGACTATTCAGATTTTGCTTGGAAACACTTCAAGCGAAATCCAATTGTTAACAATTCAAGCGAAATCCTCATAATATCTTCAAGCGAAATCCTTATCAAAATAACTTTCTGATTTCAAGCAAAACTTTCATGCAATCTTGAAATCTGTTTTGTCCTCTTGTGTAGATGATGCAGTGATGATGTCATGATGATGATGTCATCATGGCATCATGCTTGAACGACTTCGCAATGAACTCGAGACTCGACATAAGACGAAGACGACAGATGAATGCACTAACAGACTCCCCCTCAGATGTTGACGAGTCTTAAGTGTCGAGTCTTCGCATCTTCAGTCTATATCAGTCTGTTCACTTTCTTCGCATATACCAGGATCTTCTCTTTGGCTCTAACCTCGTCAGACTCCCCCTCTCATTATGATGGGATCGCCGTCTGGAATTAGCTATCACCTAGAGATCAATCCCTGGCTTTATATCTGTTTAAGCTCATTTCCTGCACACATTTTCTCACTAACACATAAGTTTTTACTTAAATCAATAAGAAAAACTTACTAGAAATAGTTACATCAAGTTCAAATTAATGATCTCGATTAACTAATCAAACTTTTCTTTCTCAAAATGAATTTCTTTTGTTAAATTCACACTCCCAACCCTGTTCGTCAAGTTCAGCACTTGAAATTTTGAAAATCAGCTCTTCAACATCAGTTGTCGAAAATCTTTTTGAATTTTTCAAAATTTATGCTAAAACACACTAAAATATTTTTGGATTTTTGAATGTAAATGAAATGCAGTAAAGAAATATTTACAGACACTATTTTTGTGAGTTTGTGTAAGAGGATCATATCAGTTTATGAGACAAATCACCAACACCGTTAAGCTTGATTTCATTTTAAGCTCTAAACGATTCACATTGATTGACGATATTGTTGTCCACTTAAACTCAATCTAAAAACTTTCGAAATGCTTACCGATACGTTTAAGGTATATTAATTTTGCACTAAGTTCTTATGGACCCCACGATCTCAGCATATCCCCTCATCATGCAATACACTGACTCAAGTAATGCCTTTAAACTTTTATCAACTATGATTTGTGCGAAAACAAAGCAGAATGTTTAAACATTAACAATCAGGTCGATACTTCCGTATACGCAGAGAAAGTCCAATGTTTAAACAAAATAAGAAAAATAAAACAAGTTGAAGTTGTTTAGGCTTTAACCACCAGATCGATACTTCCGTATACGCAGAGGTGATCCAAAGCTTAAACGAAACACCAAAGAAAATAAAGCAGAACGTTTAGGCAACAACATCCAGGTCGATACTCACGTATACGCAGAGGATGTCCGATGCTTAAACAAAATAAAGAAATAAGACAAGTTTAAATCTTTGCAAAATAAAATGCACAATCACAGTGATTTTTCAGCAAAGTTGTGAAAGTTCACAAACTTAACCAGTTTTATGTCTTTCGACAATCAGCGATTACTGAGTAGGCACACAATCAAGAAGGACAAAAACTAAGTACTATGCTTTCAACCGTGTTTCCCACTAGAACTAGGCTTTTTCATTTTAGGTTTGTATCGTTATCGCAAATCTACTAGTCTAGCTGAGCCTACCGTCACATCTTTAGTGAGATCGCTTATCACATTTTATCTTTCCATTTCTTTAGCATGCTGTGACAGTCCAACTGATCTACTATCATTTCCTCTTTTATACAACAAAACTCATTTTTACATTTTTCAATGTTTTTGACATTTTCAAATTTTCAAATTTTTTAAAATTTTTACTCCCCCTAAAATCAAAATATGTTTCAATTTTGATTTTCTGGGAAAATTTGAAAATAAACTGTACACAGAAACTTGACAACATGATGAGAATCACTTCAATTCTCCATTCACTTGGCTTGAACAATCAGAACTCCCCCTGACAACAAAACATTTTCCCATAGTGATTTCAAAACACTTAAGTTTGTTTTAATCAAAATGGTTTTTCCGGAAAATAAGTTTTGTGAGTCATTTCACAAATTCGGGGTTTCATCACCTTGTTCTTTCAACCACTTGTAAGATTTAACATTTATCGATTTTAACAACACAATCACATGTAGAAAATCAAATACAACTTAATGTCCCTGATTTACCACTTGTAAGTCGAAATATCACCTTCGTGAATTTCTCAAGAAATGTGCCGATTCATGTTCCACGCTTACCAACCTGGAAACTCCGGCAAGTCAGGTTTTTCATTTAAACAGATTCACCCAAGCCTGACGGTCCTTGGGTGATTTTGAATTCTTGTTCAACAATGGTGGAAAATTTGCATCATCCATTGTTAGACCAGAATTCTCAATTTTTACCTCAACACATGGCTCATCTGGTTTTAACATACCAGAATCATTGCCTGAATGTGGCTTGTCTGACTTTGATGTGCCAGATTCATCGCCTGAAGGTGGCTTGTCTGACTTTGATACGTCAGATTCATCGCCGACCATTTTCTTCTTTTTCTTATCTTCTTTCGTCCTCAGATTTGTATCTGATGAATGCGTCTTGCTTGACTTTGCAGTTGAGGGAGTTGATTCATCAGAACTCTTATTCGATCTATCCGGTGAACCCGAGGACAAAATCTTCTCCAGATACTCTCTGGCCTTCTTCCTCAGTCTGTCTTTTTGCCCCTGAGAAAGCTTCACTTTCTTTTCTTGAACTTTAGGTTCTTGAATTTTCTGTTCTTTGGGCTTGACATTGACTGATTTCTTTGCCATCTTCTGAGAATTAACCCTCAATCTTTCATTTGATCTCCTTGGGCAATCTCTGGCAATGTGACCTCTGATGTTGCAATTAAAGCATCTCCTCGTCTCATAACTCCAACCTTGGCAGTTAACAGCAATGTGTCCTTGATAACCACATCGGTAACACACTCTGTTATCGTACCAATCACCATTTTCAGTCCAAACATTCAGATCATAGCACTGTTTGGCTTGGTCATAATCCTTGCTCCTCTTGTTTGCTGGATTTGACTTTTGAGCACTATGGTCCGACCTGCACCACTTATTGCCAACAATTTTAGAGTTTTCATTTTTCGATTTTTGTAATTTTTCATTGCGATTGAATGATCGATCTGACGAGCTTTTATTATCTTTTTGAACATTTTTCAAAATTTTCTCTTTTTTTTTGTTCCACTATCTTCTTCAAAGGTTTTTGCGTTGAGCATTCACCTTTCTCAGTAGAATGTAGAACGGTTTCTTGAAATTTTTCTTTTAATTTCAAAAATATTTTTCTTTTTTCAATATCATCATCAGTTTTCTCATCACAATCTTCAACTTTGACTTTGTCAAAGTTTGTGACATTGTCACTTATTGGAACAGAATTGATCGGTTTTCGCTTGAAATAGATTATAATATTTCATGTGGTTTTCGCTTGAGTTTAGATAGGAGATTTCGCTTGAATAGAAGCATGTGTGTTTCAAGCGAAATCAAAAGGCTATAAATAGGCTAGTTGGCTATTCATTTGTAACAGATTTTGCCAAGTGATACCGAGGTGCTGCCGGTTTTCCTTCTGATTGTAAAGGTTGTAAAATCAATATACAAGAGGATTAAAGTGTATTTCAAGCTGTTTACACATCCGTTTCTTTGTTTCCGCCTCTGAAACGAACTAGAACTCTTCCGAACGACTCGTTTAGGTCGCAACACAATCCTACAATTGGTATCAGAGCTCAGGAGGAAGAGATTTCGCCAAAACAGCTCGTTTTTGTCACTTTTTCTGATTTTCTACATCTTCTTTCAAAATCGAACAAATTTTTACGGTTAAAATCGGCTCAAATTCTCACATAATATGCGTAAACATGTTTTAACAAACCCTTGAGAGTTTCAGATCTAAAATCGGATTAAATCTTGTTCAATCGGACCAAAATCAGATCGATTTGCTGATGTTATGCAGATTTCGCTTGAAAAAATTGATAATTTCACTTGAAAGTTCACAATTTGCAGATTTCGCTTGAGATATTATATGTTTAATTCCGCTTGAAATCATTGTCACGGTAATTGGGATAAGTAATCACATGTCTTGTGTCAGTGTAAATGATAATATTGTGATTCTCGTAAATTGTTTTCATGTGTTGTCAGTTAAATAGGTATCTGTCAAATCAGATTGTCATTGAACATTAAGGGTTGTCGGTATTACATGTGATAGTCTTTGATTAAATCAAAAGAATTAATAATCGAGGTTATCATATTAATTGTTAGAATATAGTTGTTGACAGATTGTTCATCGGATTATGTGAGATTTGGAGGTCCAATGGGATAACTTGATAGTTAATGTGTGCATGCAATTTGATAGGAGTGTGTAATTGGTCAAATAAAATCATTTTAAAATATAAAAATGTCGGCCATTTCTGAATTTGTATGTGATGTTCACATGATATTTGTTTTGATCTGATCAAGTGTGTCAGCCCACCATTCTTTTTATGCAGCCTATATCACTTTGATATTGTTCGGTTCAATCACTATGGGAAAATAGTTTGTTGTGAGGGGGAGTTCTGATTGTTTATGCCAGGTGGATGGAGAATTGAAGTGATTCTCATCAAGTTGTCAAGTTTGTACAGTTTGTTTCAAATTTTCCTAGAAAATCAAAATTGAAACATATTTTGATTTTAAGGGGAGTAAAATTTTAAAAAAATTAGAAAATTTGAAAATGTCAAAAACATTGAAAAATTTAAAAATGAGTTTTGCTGAAACAAGAGGAAATGATAGAAAATCAGTGGACTATCACAGCATGCTAAAGAAATGTACAGTCTAAATGTGATAAACGGTCTCACTAAAGATGTGACGATAGGCTCAGCTAGACTAGTAGATTTGTGATAACGATACAAACTTAAATGATAAAGCCTAGTTCTAGTGGGAAACATGATTGAAAGCATAGTACTTAGTTTTGTCCTTCGTGATTGTGTACCTACTCAGTAATCGCTGATTGTCGAAAGACATAAAACTGGTTAAGTTTGTGAACTTTTACAAACTTTGTTGAAACGTCGCTGTGATTGTGCATTTTATTTTGCAAAGATTTAAACTTGTCTTATTTCTTTATTTTGTTTAAGCATCGGACATCCTCTGCGTATACGTGAGTATCGACCTGGATGTTGTTGCCTAAACGTTCTGCTTTATTTTCTTTGGTGTTTCGTTTAAGCTTTGGATCACCTCTGCGTATACGGGAGTATCGACCTGGTGGTTAAAGCCTAAACAACTTCAACTTGTTTTATTTTTCTTATTTTGTTTAAACATTGGACTTTCTCTGTGTATACGAAAGTATCGACCTGATTGTTAATGTTTAAACGTTCTGCTTTGTTTTTGCACAAATCACAGTTGATAAAAGTTTAAAGGCATTGCTTGAGATAGTGTATTGCATGATGAGGGGATATGCTGAGATCGTGGGATCCATAAGAATTTAGTGCTATCTAAATATACCTTAAACGTATCGGTAAACATTTCGAAAGTTTTTAGATTGAGCTTAAGAGGACAAACATATCGTCAATCTACGTGAATCGTTTAGAACTTAAAATGTTTAAAGCTTAACGGTGTTAGTGATTTGTCTCAAAAACTGATATGATCCTCTTGCACAAACTCACAAAAATATTGTTTGTAAATATTTCTTTACTGCATTTCATTCTATTCAAAAATCCAAAAAGATTTTAGTGTGTTTTAGCATAAATTTTGAAAAATACAAAAAGATTTTCGACAACTGATGTTGATGAGCTGATTTTCAAAATTTCAAGTGCTGAATATGACGAACAGGGTTGGGAGTGTGAGTTTAACAGAAGAAATTTTGTTTTGAGAAAGAAAAGTTGAGATTAGTTAATCAGGGTCATTAATTTGAACTTGATGTAACTATTTCCAGTAAATTTTTCTTATTATTTTAAGTAAAAACTTATGTGGTGGTGAGAAAATGTGTGTAGGAGTTAAGCTGAACAGAATTAAAGCCAGGGATTGATCTCTAGGTGATAGCTAATTCCAGACAGCGATCACATCATGATGAGAGGGGGAGTCTGACGAGGTTAGAGCCAAAGAGAAGATCCTGGTATATGCGAAGAAAGAAAAGAGACTGATAAAGACTGAAGATGCGAAGACTCGACACTTAAGACTCGTCAACATCTGAGGGGGAGTCTGTTGGTGCATTCATCTGTCGTCTTCGTCTTATGTCGAGTCTCGAGTTCATTGCGAAGTCGTTCAAGCATGATGTCATGATGACATCATCATCATGACATCATCACTGCATCATCTACACAAGAGTACAAAACAAATTTCATGATTGCATGAAAGTTTTGCTTGAAATCAGAAAGTTATTTTGATAAGGATTTCGCTTGAAGATATTATGAGGATTTCGCTTGAATTGTTAACAATTGGATTTCGCTTGAAGTGTTTCCAAGCGAAATCTGAATAGTATATATAGGCTTGTGTAGATTTCATTTGTAACGTTTTCTGAAATTCCATACCGAGGTGCTGCCGGTGTGAGGACTGATTGTAAACGATAGTATATCAATATAATCAGTGTTAAAGTGATACGCAAGCTGTTTCGCAATCGGTTTCTTAGTTTCCGCCTCTGAAACTGATAAATCTCTTCTGAACGACTCGTTCGGGTCGCAAACCGATCCTACAAGTGGTATCAGAGCTCAGGAGGAAGAGATTTCGCCAAAACAGCTCGTTTTTGTCACTTTTTCTAATTTTCTTCACCTTCTTTCTAAATCGAACAAATTTTTACGGTTAAAATCGGCTCATATTCACATATCTTGTGCGTAATCATGTATTAATGAATCCTGAAATGTTTCAGCATTAAAATCGGATTAAATCTTATTCAATCGGACCAAAATCAGATCGTTTTGCTGACATCATCATGATTTCGCTTGAGATTGAAAGTTCACAATTTGCAGATTTCGCTTGAGAATATTACATGTTTAATTCCGCTTGAAATCATTGTCACGGTAATTGGGATAAGTAATCACAAGTCTTGTGTCAGTTTAAATGATAACATTGTGATTCTCGTAAATTGTTTTCATGTGTTGTCAGTTAAATAGGTATCGGTCCAATCAGATTGTTATTGAACATTAAGGGTTGTCGGTATTACATGTGATAGTCTTTGATTAAATCAAAAGAATTAATAATTGAGGTTATCATATTAATTGTTAGAATATAGTTGTTGACAGATCATTCATCGGATTATGTGAGATTTGGAGGTCCAATGAGATTTTAGAGATAAAAAGTTTGATCTGATCACTTTATTCATGCACATGTGATTTTTTTTGTTTGTCAGCCACCATTTAGTTGATAAGTCTTGCACGAGATAATCCATATTGTCTGCCATTTCTGAATTTGTATGTGATGTTCACGTGATATTTGTTTTGATCTGATCAAGTGTGTCAGCCCACTATTCTTTCTATGCAGCCTATATCACTTTGATATTGTTCGGTTCAATCATTTGTCGATTAAATAGATATTTGTCCATATCAGTTTGAGTGAAATTTGTCGTGATTGTTTTGAAAAATGGAAATGATATTTTATGAGATGGAAAATCATGATCTTGAAAGATTAAATGATTGGTATATGGGGTATTTGGATGATAGTTATAGAAATGTTAAAAAGGATCTTTGGGTCAAAAGGTTTAAATATTTTGCATGTTTGAAAAATGAAACATTGGAAGAATTAGATAACCGATATGGAGTCTTACTTGGTTACTTAAAAAATCATAAGATATTTCCATCAGATGCTGAAAAAATAGAAAAATTTGCAGATGCATTACCTATTGAATGGAGTGAATTTTTGAAAATTTTAAGAAAGGATTCAAATTTTTCAAAATTACATCTAAAAAGATTCATCAGCATACTTAAAACTCATGAATTTGAAAATGGAAAGAAAAGGAAAGAAATGATAAATGTCTTGGAAAATCATTTGATGGATATGGGCTTAGATGTGATTGATGAGATGAACAAAAGGATTGTTGAATGTGTTAGGGCAAAATATGTGATAAAATACGATATTAAGAGAGGTTGTTATATTGATGAGTATGCAAATCCTCTTGATTTCGTTAAAATCTTTTGTGCAGGTACATTTAGGGCAAAGGAAGAGCAAGCTCCAAAGAATGAAGAATCTGTGAAGAATGAATCTTCAAGTTCTGCATCAGTGTGTTCTAAATGTGATAAACTTGAAGCTGACAATGACAAACTCTTAAAAGATGTGGAAAGTTTGAAATTGGAAGTCAAAAAGCTGAATGATAAGAAGCAAGCTGATGATAAGCAGATTCTTGTTATGCAGGAAAATTGTGTAAATGTGAAATCTGAGAATGACAAACTGTTAAGTAACTTGAACAGTTTGACATTAGAAAATCAGAAGTTGAAAGAAAATGCAAGAAATTTTGAAGATAAATTGAAAGATTTTGAAAATGAAAAAGCAAAAATTGAGAAAAATTTTCAAAGTCAAATAAAAATTTTAGAAGATGAGAGAGATTTGTTTGGTAAAAACAATCTTGAAAAACAAATTGCAATCAATTCCCATCTTGAAAAGATTATTCGACTTGAAAAGGAAGCAGAGTGTGCTCAAAAGAAAATCAAGGAGTGGGAAGAAAAGTTGAAGGTGTTTGTGAATACTTCAGCTATTCCTTGCCCAAAACCAGTTAATTCAGATCCAATAAGTGACGATGTCACAAACTTTGACAATGTCAAAGTTGAAGATTGCGATGAGAAATCTGATGATGAAAATGAAAAAATGAAGAAAAAGAATTTATTTTTGAAGTTAAAAGGAAAGTTTCAAGAAACTGTTCTACGATCGACTGAAAAAGGAGAATGCTCTAAGCAAAAACCTTTGAAGAAGAAAGTGGAACAGAAACAAAAAATTAAAAATTTGAAAAATGTTCAAAAAGAGAATAACAGCTCATCAGATCGATCATCCAATCGCAATCAAAAACCACAAAAAGTAAAAAATGAAAACTCAAAAATTGTTGGCAATAAGTGGTGCAGGTCGGACCACAGTGCTCAAAAGTCAAATCCAGCAAACAAGAGGAGCAAGGATTATCACCAAGCCAAACAGTGCTATGATCTGAATGTTTGGACTGAAAATGGTGATTGGTACGATAACAGAGTGTGTTACCGATGTGGTTATCAAGGACACATTGCTGTTAACTGCCAAGGTTGGAGTTATGAGACGAGGAGATGCTTTAATTGCAACATCAAAGGTCACATTGCCAGAGATTGCCCAAGGAGATCAAATGAAAGATTGAGGGTTAATTCTCAGAAAATGGCAAAGAAATCAGTAAATGTCAAGCCCAAAGAACAGAAGGTTCAAGAACCTAAAGTTCAAGAAACGAAAGTGAAGCTTTCTCAGGGGCAGAAAGACAGACTGAGAAAGAAAAGGAAAAAGGCGAGAGAGTATCTCGAAAGGATCTTGTCCTCGGGTTCATCTGTTGGTAAAAATAAGAGTTCTGATGAATCGCTTTCCTCTACTGCAAAGTCAAGCAAGACGAGTTCATCAGATACAAATCTGAGGACGAAAGAAGAAAAGAAGAAGAAGAAAATGGTCGGCGATGAATCTGATGTGTCAAAGTCAGACAAGCCACCATCAGGCAATGAATCTGACAGGTCAAAGTCAGACAAGCCATGTGCAGGCAATGATTCTGGTTCGTCAAAGCCAGAAGAGCCTGTTGTTGAGGTAAAATCTGAGAATTCTAGTCTAACAATGGATGATGCAAATTTTCCACCATTGTTGAACAAGAATTCAAAATCACCCAAGGACAGTCAGGCTTGGGTGAAACTGTTTAAATGAAAAATCTGACTTGCCGGAGCTTCCAGGTTGGTAAGAGTGAAGCAGGAATCGACACATTTCTTGAGAAATTCACGTTTGTGATATTTCGACTTAAAAGTGTTAAATCAGGGACATTAAGTTGTACTTGATTTTCTACAAGTGATATTTGTGGATTGATCTTACAAATGTTAAATTTTTACAAGTGGTTAAAGAAAACAAGGTGATGAATGAAACCCCGAATTTGTGAAATGACACACAAAACTTATTTTCCGGAAAAACCATTTTGATTAAAACAAACTTAAGTGTTTTGAAATCACTATGGGAAAATAGTTTGTTGTGAGGGGGAGTTCTGATTGTTTATGCCAGGTGGATGGAGAATTGAAGTGATTCTCATCAAGTTGTCAAGTTTGTTTCAAATTTTCCCAGAAAATCAAAATTGAAACATATTTTGATTTTAGGGGGAGTAAAAGTTTAAAAAAATTTGAAAATTTGAAAATGTCAAAAACATTGAAAAATTTAAAAATGAGTTTTGCTGAAACAAGAGGAAATGATAGAAAATCAGTGGACTATCACAGCATGCTAAAGAAATGTACAGTCTAAATGTGATAAACGGTCTCACTAAAGATGTGACGATAGGCTCAGCTAGACTAGTAGATTTGCGATAACGATACAAACTTAAATGATAAAGCCTAGTTCTAGTGGGAAACATGATTGAAAGCATAGTACTTAGTTTTGTCCTTCGTGATTGTGTACCTACTCAGTAATCGCTGATTGTCGAAAGACATAAAACTGGTTAAGTTTGTGAACTTTTACAAACTTTGCTGAAAAGTCGCTGTGATTGTGCATTTTATTTTGCAAAGATTTAAACTTGTCTTATTTCTTTATTTTGTTTAAGCATCGGACATCCTCTGCGTATACGTGAGTATCGACCTGGATGTTGTTGCCTAAACGTTTTGCTTTATTTTCTTTGGTGTTTCGTTTAAGCTTTGGATCACCTCTGCGTATACGGGAGTATCGACCTGGTGGTTAAAGCCTAAACAACTTCAACTTATTTTTATTTTCTTATTTTGTTTAAACATTGGACTTTCTCTGCGTATACGGAAGTATCGACCTGATTGTTAATGTTTAAACGTTCTGCTTTGTTTTCGCACAAATCACAGTTGATAAAAGTTTAAAGGCATTGCTTGAGATAGTGTATTGCATGATGAGGGGATATGCTGAGATCGTGGGGTCCATAAGAATTTAGTGCTATCTTAATATACCTTAACGTATCGGTAAGCATTTCGAAAGTTTTTAGATTGAGTTATGTGGACAACAATATCGTCAATCAACGTGAATCGTTTAAAACTTAAAATGTATCAAGCTTAACGGTGCTAGTGATTGGTCACATAAACTGATATGATCCTCTTACACAAGCTCACAAAAATAGTGTCTGTAAATATTATTTTACTGCATTTCATTCTATTCAATAATTCCAAAAAGAGTTTAGTGTGTTTTAGCATAAATTTTGAAAAATACAAAAAGATTTTCGACAACAGATGTTGAAGAGCTGATTTTCAAAATTCCAAGTGCTGAACATGATGAACTGGTTTGGGTTTGAGAAAGAAAAGTTGAGATTAGTTAATCAGGGTCATTAATTTGAACTTGATGTAACTATTACTAGTAAGTTTTTCTTATTGATATAAGTAAAAACTTATGTTTTGATGAGATTTGTGCAGGAGATGAACTGAACAGAGTTAAAGCTAGGATGCAATCTCAAGGCGATAGCTAATTCCAGACGGCGATCCCATCATGATGAGAGGGGGAGTCTGACGAGGTTAGAGCCAAAGAGAAGATCCTGGTATATGCTAAGAAAGAAAAAAAGACTGATAAAGACTGAAGATTGAGAATACTCGACACTTAAGACTCGTCAACATCTGAGGGGGAGTCTGTTGGTGCATTCATCTGTCGTCTTCGTCTTATGTCGAGTCTCGAGTTCATTGCGAAGTCGTTCAAGCATGATGTCATGATGACATCATCATCATGACATCATCACTGCATCATCTACACAAGAGTACAAAACAGATTTCAAGATTGTATGAAAGTTTCGCTTGAAATCAGAAAGTTATTTTGATAAGGATTTCGCTTGAAGATATTATGAGGATTTCGCTTGAATTGTTAACAATTGGATTTCGCTTGAAGTGTTTCCAAGCGAAATCTGAATAGTATATATAGGCTTGTGTAGATTTCATTTGTAACGTTTTCTGAAATTCCATACCGAGGTGCTGCCGGTCTGAGGACTGATTGTAAACGATAGTATATCAATATAATCAGTGTTAAAGTGATACGCAAGCTGTTTCGCAATCGGTTTCTTAGTTTCCGCCTCTGAAACTGATAAATCTCTTCTGAACGACTCGTTCGGGTCGCAAACCGATCCTACACCTATTTTACTGTTTTCAATTGTTTTGGGGTTATTCATATGTGTTAAACTATTTTGATGCCTTTAACGACGATTTTCTAAAACGAATACTATGGTTTATATTAAACAAGAACGATTTCGATAATGTGAACGAACTTATTGGACGTATTTACATAACGAATAACATTCAGTAACATTGATCAAGCCGACCAGTATTAGGTTATGGTACCATAGGATCTGACAAATCCCGTTATCGGACTGCACCCATGGTTATGTATGGGGGTTATGTGGGTAACTACTGAACCTGATGATTGTTAACTTACCCTTTGGTGGTTTGTTAATACGAGTTGAATGATGGATGAGTTACGAAGGTTTGAATGTTATTAACGAGAAGACCAAAAGTAGTTTTCACAATTAAAACAAGAACGATTTGAACGAGAACGATTGAAAGATTTTGAACGATTGAAACGATTAAAACGATTTGAACGAGTTAAACGAATTAAACGAACGATTGGTTTTTGGTTAGTGTTTAGATAACGGGACGGGTGTAATGTGATAAAAGCATGGTAGACACGCCGCTGGTACTTCTTATATATAAGTGCTTTTATCATATTACATACCGTGGCGTTATTTAGTTCACTTGGGTAAACGATTTTGAAACGATGTCACTCAACGATGTTTTCTAAATAATATAAACCATACGAGTTTTACTAACGAGATGATTTACAATTCGATTTAATTAAACAAATGTTTTGGGTTAAGAATCATGGCTGCGAGATTTTATAAACTATAACCAACTTGATTTGGGTTGGTTAATTATGTTGCAACACTATACACTTTTCAAAAACAAGGTTTTTAAATGAGGTATTGCAACATGTAAACGAGCCATGAATCCAACACTCTTATAAAACCTATGTGCTCGCCATCATTTCTTTGCTGACTTTTTTTTACATATGTTTCAGGTGTTGTTGAATGATGTTGATTGCTAGGATGCATGTTCACATAGGATCTGGACGAGGCCTTAGTGACATACAAACAATGATAGACGATGTGTAACTTGTTTGTTTGTTTTAAGACAATGTAAATTACTTAATGAATCAATAAAACGAAACTTTTGAATCCATGGTTATGAAACAATAATTCTGCCATGACACTCCCCGACGTTTCCGCCGTAGTTTCGTTGTCTTGACGCGGTCGGGGTGTGACAGAAGAAGTTGGTATCAGAGCCAATGGTTATAGGGAATTAGGTTATTAGTAATGCTTTGACCTAGACTATAACTTTCTAGGACCCTAACACAAGTTTACTTGTGTTTAGATTTTAAAGCAATACCGTCACCTATCCTTAGGTGATAACCACAACGAGAACAAAAATTTCAAATCCGCTTTGAAAACCAATCATCTGTTCTAGGATGATTGATTATAAGGTTTTGAACCATCTAAGTTTTCAAATCTCGTCAAGGTTTTGGGTCTTATAGTGTGAACATGTGCAATCTGGAAGAGTGGATGCCTGTACCTCGGGTTTTCTATCTAAGGCTAGAGTGTTCGTACAAATCCACATAATCGGACCAGTCACTCTTACCTGGGAACTCTTGGGGTGAGTGTCCACTTATAGGCTAAAGCAAGTCTTCGCGATACATTATATTGACCCATTTACTTTGATTAGTCACTGCGTGTCATTTGTTTGTTCGTGGTAACGAACAAATGATCGCCTTCCTTGTGTTTTGTCGATGTTTTCAATACCTCTTTTGTTTATCCAATTGTCAATCTCACTCGTTTCCCATGTTTTCCCTGTTCTTTCTAGAAAATGCCTCCTCGACGAGATGGACAACCTCTATCTAACGAAGAAGTCGCAGCCCTTGTCTCTCAGCAAATGGCTGTTGTGCTTCCGAACATAGTAACCCAGATCCATCAATTTTACAATAATAACAACAACAATGCCCAGTGTAGTTTCAAGAATTTCAATTCGGCTAAACCTCTAAAGTTTTCTGGGTCTGAAGGAGCAACTGCGCTCCTGCAGTGGTTCGAGAGTATCGAGAGCACATTCAGACATGTGCAATGTCCGAATGAGCGTAAGGTTGAGTTTGCATCAAGTGTGTTCGAGAAGCGTGCTCCTACATGGTGGAACGGTGTGATACGTGAAAGGGATGCCGATGTGGCCCTGGCACAAACATAGGAAGAGCTTCGAGCTCTCATGATGAAAGAGTTCTGTCCCTGTCACGAGATTCGAGCTTTGGAACGAGAATTCGATGATTTGAAACAAGATGGGGGAGAACACCGTGCGTGTACAGATCGTTATGAGGAGCTCAGCTTGTTGTGTCCTACTATGGTTACCCCATTGGAGAAAGCGATAGAGAGGTATATCGATGGTTTACCCGATTCTGTGCAAGACATTGTGACTGGCAGTAATCCTACTACTGTTCATCAAGCGATCGAATTGGCTGCTACACTGACCGAGTCTCAGGTCAGAAAAGGAAAACTGACCCGCAAGGGCGACAAGAAGAAGTCAGCTGATGCCACAAAAGACAAGGAAAAGGGTAAGGGTAAGAAGAAGGGATAATCTTCTAAGAAGTCGAGGAAGCGCAAGGCTTCCCAGAATTTTGCTGTTACTGCTCAGAACCCACCGGCTCTACCTCCTGCCAAGAAAGCGTATGCTGGTACCGCACCTCACTGTGCTCGTTGTAATGGTCATCATGTTGCCCAACATGCCTATGTGTGGTAAACTTGGGCATCTGGCCAACATCTGTCGTTTGGGTCAGAATCAAGCTGCTCAGATTCCAGCACAAGCTCAGGGGAATGCTGCTAGATTCCCACCTGGTTCGTGTTACAATTGCGGAGAAATGGGTCATTTCCGCAACAACTGCCCAAGGTTAGTGAACGCGATTGCAAATCCGAATGCCATTGCAAACGCAAATCCCGCTCGTGGACGAGCGTATAATTTGAATGCAAATGAGGCGTGCGATGATAACGAGGTGGTTAATGGTACGTTTCTTGTTAACCATTGACCTGCATCTGTTCTTTTCGATTCTGGTGCCGATAGGAGTTTTGTTTCATTATCCTTTGAGCCTTTGCTTGCGATACCTAGAACTAAACTGAGGAAACCCTTATCTGTTGAAGTTGCTTCTGGTAAACCTCTCATACTCGATTCTGTTATTCGCAATTGTAAATTGAACTTCGATAACCATCTATTTCCTATTGACCTTGTGCCGATGCAACTTGGGAGTTTTGATATTATTGTGGGGATGGATTGGTTAACCAAACATCATGCTGAGGTGGTTTGTTTCGATAAGATTGTTCGTATTCCTTTATCGTCTGGTGAAGTCCTAGAAGTTCGTGGTGAGAAACCATCAGGTGGTTTGAAGCTTATGTCGTGTACGAAAGCCCAAAGTTATTTACGAAAAGGATATGTTGCCTTTCTGGCACATGTCACCGAGGAGAAGAGCAAGCTTATTCAAGATATTCCGATTATCCGCGATTATCCAGAGGTGTTTTCTGATGAACTTCCTGGTTTGCCTCCGGTTCGTCAAGTCGAGTTTCATATTGATCTTGTTCCTAATGCTAACCCAATTGCGAAAGCACCTTATCGTCTTGCACCGTCTGAGATGCAAGAGTTATCGAAATAGCTTCAAGAGTTATCTGATAAAGGATTCATCCGGCCGAGTTATTCTCCGTGGGGCGCTCCTGTCCTGTTTGTGAAAAAGAAAGATGGATCTTTTCGCATGTGTATCGATTAGCGCGAGCTTAATAAGCTTACCATCAAGAATCGATATCCCCTACCACGAATCGATGATCTCTTTGATCAGCTGCAAGGTGCATCATATTTTTCTAAGATTGATCTGCATTCTGGGTATCATCAACTTCGTGTATTCGAAGAAGACATTCCCAAAATTGCTTTCTGCACAAGATATGGGCACTACGAGTTCACTGTCATGCCTTTTGGTTTGACGAATGCCCCAACTATCTTCATGGACTTAATGAATAGGGTCTGTAAACCTTATTTAGACAAGTTCATCATTGTATTCATCGATGATATTCTCATTTATTCGAAGTCTCGAGCCGATCATGAGCAACACCTTCGTTTGACTCTGGGACTCCTGAAGAAGGAACAACTTTTCGCCAAATTCTCCAAGTGTGAATTCTGGCTTAAGGAAGTTCAGTTTTTAGGTCATATAGTCAACGAGCAGGGTATTCATGTGGACCTATCCAAAATTGCTGCAATTAAGGATTGGAATACACCTACGGCACCCACAGAAATTCGTTCTTTTCTTGGTCTTGCTGGATGTTATTGACGTTTCATTTCGAACTTCTCGAAGATCGCGGTTCCACTCACTACTTTGACTTAGAAGAATAAGCCTTTTGAGTGGGGACCCAAACAAGAAGAAGCGTTTCAAACGCTGAAACATAAACTTTGTGATGCTCCTGTTTTATCTCTGCCCGAGGGAAACGATGATTTCGTTGTCTATTACGACGCGTCGAATGTAGGCCTTGGTTGTGTCCTTATGCAACGAGGCAAAGTTATAGCTTATGCATCAAGACAACTAAAAGTTCACAAGAAGAACTACACAACTCATGATCTTGAGTTAGGTGCTGTGGTTTTCGCTCTTAAAATCTGGAGACACTATCTTTATGGAACAAAGTGTGTGGTTTCACAGACCACAAAAGTCTCCAGCATATTCTCAATCAGAAGGAGCTGAATATGAGACAACGACATTGGGTTGAACTCTTAAACGACTATGATTGCGAAATTGGCTACCATCCTGGTAAGGCGAATGTCGTAGCTGATGCGCTTAGTCGAAAGGAACGAGTCAAGCTTCATTCTGTTCGAACTCTATCTGATATTCAATCTCGTGTCCTTCAAGCTCAACGATCTTGTGTAATCAAAGGCTTATTGAAATATGAGATACCGCTTCAACTTGAGCTTAAACTCGAAACGAAAGGCGATGGGTTACTCTATTTTAAGGATCATTTGTGGATTCCTAAGCAAGACAATCTTCGCACTTTAGTGATAGACGAATCTCATAAGTCTCGATATTCTATGCATCCTGGTGCTGATAAAATGTACAAGGATCTTTGTACTCTGTTCAGGTGGCCTGGTATGAAAAAGGATGTTGCCTTGTATGTATCAAAATGCCTAACTTGTCTCAAAGTCAAGGCTGAACATCAACGACCTTCTGGTTTGCTTGTACAACCAAAGATACCGGTATGGAAATGGGAGAACATTGCGATGGATCTCATCACTAAGTTACCAAGTACATCTAGAGGTCACGATGCTATTTGGGTTGTTATCGATCGATTAACGAAGTCAGCTCATTTTATTCCGATTCGCGAGGATCTATCTGCTGACAAACTTGCAAAGATTTATGTTAATGAGATTGTATCTCGACATGGTGTTCCTTTGGATATCATATCTGATCGTGATGCTCGATTTTCATCTCATTTTTGGAAGACCATGCAATCTGCTATGGGAACCCAACAAAATCTAAGCACTGCTTATCATCCCCAAACAGATGGACAATCTGAGAGGACGATTCAAACTTTGGAGGATATGCTTAGAGCATGCGTGATAGACTTTGGTGGTAATTGGGATTCTCATCTTCCGTTGATCGAATTCTCTTACAACAACAGTTATCATGCTAGCATTAATATGGCACCGTTAGAAGCTTTATACGGTCGAAAATGTTGTTCACCTGTCTGTTGGAATGAGATCGGTGAAGCTCAGCTTACTGGACCTGAGCTCATTCTAGAAACGACAGACAAAATCAAGAAAATCCGCTATAATCTTGTGACAGCTAGAAGCCGTCAAAAGAGTTATGCGAATATGCGACGCAAGCCCTTAGAATTTCAAGTCGGAGACCGTGTCCTACTCAAGGTATCACCTTGGAAGGGAGTAGTGAGATTTGGAAAGAAAGAAAGGTTGCTTATCGATTAGAGATACCTCCTGAGCTTGGGAATATTCACCCAACATTCCATGTGTCCAATTTGCGAAAGTGTTTGGTCGATGCTGATCTTCATATTCCACTCGACGAGATTCAAGTTGATGAGACTATGCACTTTGTCGAGAAACCTGTGGAGATAATTGACCGTATAGTCAAACAGCAGAAGAATAAACGAATTCGATTGGTCAAAGTTCGTTGGGAGTCCAAACGTGGCCCAGAGTTTACTTGGAAATGTGAGGACCAAATGAAGGTGAAATATCCGCATTTGTTTTCACCAGCTTCCACTAGTTAAAATTTAGGGACGAAATTTCCCGAAGTAGGGGAGACTGTGACAACTGTGCTCCGTAATCGTTGTACAATGTAAAACAATATCAATTATCAATAAAACAATGTGATTTGGTGTTATTATATGTGTATTTGTGTTTGATGATTTTACGATTTGATTCAAGTTACATTTCTAGCTCTAAATCGCTTTCTTGAAAGTTATACGCAAACTGGTGCGTAAACGCAGTCAGTTTAACGCGACAAACACTCCGAAATAGTGACATAGGCTTAACATACCTTAAATAACCTTTACAAAACATTGAAATAAGTGTTGGATGGTTTGTGTCACACCCCCAAAATCCACACGCGGAGTATTACCGCAGGAGGCGTGACATGACCAGGATCCAACCACCAATCATATTGAACCATGTAATTAAATAAATAAAAGTCCAACCACACAATATAATTGGTGTTCAAAACAAGTTAATCAAATTCAAGTTATCAGCGGAAGCATAAAGTTTAAAACCAAAGTATAAGTTTAAAGGTCAAATGTTTAATCATGGAACTCAACAGTCCATGTCCCACAACGACTCCTGCTCCCATGCAAACTCCAGCTAAGCATCTAACGACCTAAAAGGCATGTAATAACGAGTCAACAACAAAGTTGAGCAAGTTCACAGTTGGTTGTCCAGTTTAAAGTTGTTTAAAAAACCACGAGTTCATTCAAAAACCATGAGTTATCCAATTCATTGTTTCCCAAACCATAACTAGTGGGGGCTACCCCATGTAACCACTAGACCCGTTACCATATCGACAACTGACTGGAGTATGTTGTGCCTTATGTCAATGTCTATCATCATTGACTAAGTGCCCATATCCATTAGTCCACTCCCGTCCTCTACGGCACGGTGTGAGGCTTGTCAAACCAAATAGCGCTATTTAACTAATGACCCGCTCGCCTTTGGCCTGGCGATTAAGTCGATATAAAAATGAGGGACTTCATTATAGAGTTTTGTCTAGTAAGTTTTATGTTTGTCGTTCCTATGGAGGACGGAGGTACGTAATCTACCCAAGGAGAATACGTAGGTTTAATGTTGTCATCCTTCCCAACGAGGATGGAGGTACATATTCTACCCAAGGAGAATATGCAGGTTTCGTTTTAGTTTCTTAACCCATTCCCAACCACCGGGAATCCCTTGCCTTACAGAAAGTGTGAACTCACCTTGGATTGCTCGGTTTGTTAAGTTACTTGTTCCCAATTAATCAGTCAAAGCCTATGGTGATTCATGTATGCGAAATCAGTTTAGGTTCACATAGTTCACGTATAATAAACAATCACAGTGCGCATTCGACAGTAATCACATAGCAGTTATATAATTCATACAGTCCACAGTTTACGTGTCACACGTATGTTTTATACAGTACACAACAGTTAGGTAAACTATTCATCATGAGCAAATTCATGTTTCCTCCGTCATGATCAACATCAACACTAACATGTCTTAGATACGATTTCATTAACATAGTCATCTATCAGCAGAATTTACTTAGTTCACTGTGTTTGTTTTCCCTCTTGACGAAACCCCCCTGTTTCGTCGTGATCCCCTTTGGGGAAACCCTCAGGTTTCGTCGTGATCATCCATTGACGAAACTCCCAAGTTTAGTAGACAGAAAGATGGCGAAACTCACAAGTGTTTCGTCGACAGTACATGTGGCGAAACCCTCAGATGTTTCGTCGAAAATGTTAACAGCTTCAATCATTTGCCTAAACTACTCCCGTAAATCCCGTAAACACTTCCCAATTTCCCCAAAGCAGATCAAACAAGCAACCCTAGACATGAACCCTAGATTACCAGATCATCATCATGCGCATATCCATATCATCGATCCATTAACTATACATAACAACTGATAACGTACAATATCAACATCAAATAGGAACAATACCTCAGTGAATCATGAATGAATACAAATCATACAGGTCTCAATATGCAAGTTCTAATCCAACGAATTAGCAACGGAACATCAAACCCTAATTGACAACATATAAAAGTACAATCTCTAACAAGATCCTAATTCGCAGTGGCCCTCTATCATCACACCAAACAATCAAACAGTAAACAAGCAAGTCTAATCAGATAATTGCACACTAACCGATTTCGAGATGAACTAGCAAGAATTCGAGAGGGGGTTGGTTATTACCGTCGCGTGCAAGATTGGGGAGGAGAGTCTAGGGTTTTCGCCGGTTGTGATATTACGTGAAGTTGTGCGTATAAGAGATATATAACTGATTCTAATATGGGCCACACCTGGGCCAAAAGCCCTTGTCTACGAAACATCAAAGGGGGCGACGGAACTCCATGTTTCGTCGTGATGGGCATGACGAAACTCCAAGGTTTCGTTGAGTGAGGTGTGGTGAAACTCTAAGTGTTTCGTCAAGATGGTTTTTAACTTTTAAACAGTTCACAAGTTTCTATTACTTAAACACATAAACACATTAATCATATACTAATTAATAACACAATATCTCAACATAAAACAAACGTGCACAATTACAAGGCAAACAAGTTATGCAAACACCATTGTGAAACAAATAACGTGTCGAGGAAGACCTTGAAAACTCGGGTTGTCACATCATCCCCAACTTGAAAGAAATTTCATCCCGAAATTTAGCACGTAGTTACTGAGGAAGCTAGTTAGGTTGCGTGGTTTCCTGGTTTTCCTGGGGTGTCACATCATCCCCCCGTTGGTTTGGAATTTCGTCCCGAAATTCCGTAGTAGCTTTAGCCTCAGTAGTGGTTTCACTTTTCTCGAACAACTGGGGATACTTGTGTTTCATTTGGTCTTGTCGTTCCCAGGTAAACTCTGGGCCACGACGGGAGTTCCAACGAACTCGAACAATGGGTATTCTGGTACGCTTGAGAACCTTAACGTCTCGGTCAGTAATCTCTACTGGTTCCTCAATGAATCATAACTGATCGTCGATGGTGAGCTCCTTGAGAGGAACTATGAGGGTCTCATCTGACAGACACTTCTTCAGATTTGACACATGGAATACATTGTGAACTCCGCTGAGTTCTTCGGGTAGGTTCAGTTTATAGGCCACCTTTCCAATTCTCTCAGTGATTTCGAAAGGTCCAACATATCGCGGGTTGAGTTTGCCTCGTTTACCAAAATGAACTACACCTTTCCAAGGTGAGACTTTAAGTAGTACTCGATCCCCAACCTGGAACTCGAGCGGTTTCCTTCGCTTATCAGCATAGCTTTTCTGACGGTCACGAGCTGCCACCATTCATTGTCGTATCTGAGCAATCTTCTCTGTTGTGTCTACGACAAGTTCTGGGCCAGTGATTTGGCTATCTCCAACTTCTGCCCAACAAAGAGGTGATCAGCATTTTCGTCTGTACAATGCCTCGAATGGAGCGGCCTGGATGCTGGTGTGGTAACTGTTGTTATACGAAAATTCCACCAACGGTAAATGCCTTTCCCAATCATTACCAAAGTCGATTACACATGCTCGGAGCATCTCTTCAAGGGTTTGGATGGTCAGACTGCCCATCCGTCTGTGGATGATATGTCGTGCTCATGTCTAAACGAGAACCAAAGGATTTGTGCATCGCTTGCCACAACTCAGAGGTAAAACGCGCGTCATGATCGGATATGATGGAGGTTGGCACCCCGTGCCTTGAAACTACTTCCTTTAGGTAAACATCTGCTAAAGTAGAAAACTTATCCGTTTCGTTGATAGCCAGAAAATGTGCAGACTTTGTCAGTCGATCCACTTTCACCCAAATGGTATCGTTTCCATGGAAATTTGCTCCTATTTCCATGTCGGTATCTCTGGTTGTTGAAGTAGGCCTGATGGTTTCTGGTATTCAATCTTAACTCTAGCACAAGTCAAGCATTTACTAACATTGGTTGCTATGTTGGCTTTCATACTAGGCCACCAATACGTAGCTTTTAGATCGTGGTACATCTTATCAGAACCAGGATGTACTGAGTAACGAGACTTGGGTGCTTCATCCATCACAAGCTCGCGCAGATTACCATAAAATGGAACCCAGATGCGCCCTGTCACGTAGTAAGCGCCGTCATCCTTTTGTTCTAACTGTTTCTTCGATCCTCGTAGGGACTCAACCCTGATGTTCTCTGCTTTCAATGCTTCGACCTGAGCATCACGAATTTGAGTGGGAAGACTAGAGTAGATGGTAAGCTGTAACACACGTACACGCTTAGGTTTAGTCTCCTTTCGACTGAGGGCGTCAGCCACAACATTGGCTTTGCCCGGATGGTATTTGATCACGCATTCGTAATCATTCAGAAGTTCAACCCACCGACGCTGTTGCATGTTCAACTCCTTCTGATCGAAGATATGCTAGAGACTCTTGTGATCGGTGTAAATGGTGCACTTGGTACCGTACAGGTAATGCCTCCATATCTTGAGTGTGAAAACAAAGCTCCCAGCTCCAGATCATGGGTAGTGTAGTTCCTTTCGTGAATCTTAAGTTGGCGTGATGCATAAGCAATGACTTTCTCACGTTGCATCAACACACAACCAAGTCCTTGGATTGACGCGTCGCAATAAACCACGAAATCGTCTGTGCCTTCAGGTAACGAGAGAATAGGTGCGCTACAAAGTCTCTTCTTTAAGTGCTGAAACACGGATTCCTGTGCATCACCCCAATGATAGGTGACACCCTTCTGAGTTAGTGAAGTGAGAGGTTGCGCAATCTTTGAGAAATCCTTGATAAATCTTCTGTAGTAACCCGCCAAACCCAAGAATTGGCGGATTTCAGTAGGTGTACGGGGTGTAGGCCAGTTCTTGATCGAGTCAACCTTGGATGGATCCACATGAATCCCATCCTCATTTACCACGTGGCCTAGGAAATGGACTTCACGAAGCCAAAAGTCGCATTTCGAAAACTTAGCATAAAGCTGCTCTGTTCGAAGAAGTTCCAGAATAAGTCGCAGATGCTGCTCGTGTTCCTCCTGACTCTTAGAATAGATCAGGATGTCGTCGATGAAAACAATAACAAACTTATCCAAGTAAGGTTTGCACACTCGGTTCATGAGATCCATGAAGACCGCAGGTGCGTTTGTCAATCCGAAAGGCATGACCAGAAACTCGTAGTGTCCATAACGAGTCCTGAACGCGGTCTTAGAGATGTCCTCGTCTCGAACTCTCAGCTGATGATAGCCTGATCTTAGATCAATCTTTGAGTAGAAGTTCGACCCTTGCAACTGGTCGAACAGGTCATCAATACGCGGAAGAGGATAACGATTCTTCACGGTCACCTTGTTGAGTTCATGATAGTCAATACACATTCGGAAGGTACCGTCTTTCTTCTTCACAAACAAGACTGGATCTCCCTAGGGGGAAGAGCTAGGACGAATGAAACCCTTGTCCAAAAGTTCTTGCAGTTGTGCGGACAGTTCTTGTAATTCTGATGGGGCTAAACGATAAGGTGCACGAGCTATTGGCGCTGCTCCAGGAGCTAGCTCGATTTGAAACTCGACTTGACGATGGGGCGGAAGACCAGGTAATTCCTCAGGAAAGTCGCGTACAATCGGAATGTCTTCTATCTTCTTCTCTATCATTGAGGTGTCAGTAACGAGGGTTAGAATAGCTGCGTGGCCCTTTCATAAGCACTTCTAAGCCTTAAGGAAGGATATGATGCCTACTACTGCACCACTCTTGTCACCACGAATCATGAGAGGTTCTTCACCAGAACGAGGGATGCGGACAATTTTCTCCTTGCAAAGAATTTCTGCTTGATGTTGAGATAACCAATCCATCCCAATGACAAAGTCGAAGCTACCAAGAGCGATAGGAATGAGGTCGATAGAGAAGGTCTGATCAGCAAGAACAAGATTACAACCCTTAACTATGTGTGTGGCCTCATGATTTTTACCATTTGCTAGTTCTACAACATGTTTGGTGTTTAAGGGAATTGGGGTACGCTTAAGCATCTGACTAACTTTTAAGGACACATAACTAGTATCGGCACCCGAATAGAATAAAACAGAAACATAGAAGTCGTCCAATAGGAACTTACCCGTCACAACGTTGGGATCGTTCCTTGGATCACCCTGACCAATTACGAAAACACGTCCCCTGGCACCGTTGCCATCATTGTTACCCCCATTGTTGTTCCCATTCCCCTGGTTGTTGTTGTTGTGATTCTGGTTCAGCTGTAGACAGTGTCTCTTGAAGTGACCCTCAGCACCACACTGAAAACTTCCCTTATTACCCTGCTGTTGCTGCTGCTGCTGGTTCTGTGGAGCTTGTGGCTGCTGTTGACGATTCTGATTCGCAGGATGTGGGCTCCTGCAATCCTTGGCTACGTGACCAAGCTTGTTACATCTCTGACAACGACCCTTGTTGCACGGCCCGCTATGGTGCAAGTTACATCGATTGCACTTAGGGTGATCTCCCTTGTACCCACTCTGACCCTGATTCCCAGAAGACTGCTGACTGGGGCTCTTGTAGTTGTCAGTTCTTCGCTGCTGAGACTGAGACTGAACAGAAGTAGAACCTTTGCTTGAATTTCCATCCCATTTGCGCTTGTTGTCGCTAGGAGCATCCGAAGTAGTGGTAGCACTAATACGCTTAGGCAGCTTGTTCTGCTCAACTGCCTGATCAGTGAGACGATGGGATAGCCGTATGACTTGCTGGATGGTAGGGAGGTTAGCTGCAGTCACATGGCTCTAAATCTCTGGCACTAAACCCTTGAGGTACAACTCGATACGTTTGATAGGAGGGTCTACCATAGTAGGACACAATGCAGCCAATTCATTCGATCTCTTCGTATACGCCTCGATTTCAGACCCCGTCATCTTCAAATTGTAAAACTCCACCTCTAGCTTATGAACGTCACCGCGGTGACAGTACTCCTCTTTGATTAGATCCTTGAAGTCATTCCATGGGGTGGCATTAGCAGCTGCCAACCCTAGCATTTGTACTTGCGCGTTCCACCATGACAACGCATCACCTTCGAGTGTTCCAGTAGCAAATTTCACCCTACGAGCCTCAGGGCATTTACACATCTCAAAGACAGACTCGACTTTCTCGAACCAGTGTAGAAGACCTACAGCTCCTTCTGTACCACTGAAGGTACTAGGTGGACAGTCCATAAAGGTCTTGAACGTACACACAGGAGGATGAGCATGCTGACCTGTCGCACGAGAAAGAAAAGACAAGGTTAAGCATAAGAGTTGGTTCGCGAGAGTAGGATCTAAAATCCTAAGATAGGTCGGAATGGCAGGTTATACCTCCTGTAGGGGCTGCTGCGAGTGCCTCAGCAACTCATTCGTTGATTAGAGCCGTCAGCTGGGCTTGAGTCAAGTTGAGACGTCAACTCATGATCTTCACATGGAAGTAAACATAAGTGAGAAAGGTGTCGCGAAAATGCGTAAGTATGGGATGACAGAAGAGAGTACGCACACAAATCTTCAAACAACAATTGTTACACTGACTAAGCATACCACGATCAATGCATTATGCAAACTAATAGTCAGGCAATATAAATGTAAACCGTATCACCTATAGTGTTGAGTCTTGCACGTGGAGCGAAGCGTCGTTGTGGATCGTTGAGCACTATACAGGTTATAGTCTGGTTTTGTCAAAAAGCTTTTCCCTTTTTAAAACCAAGTTCACTATAACCAATGGCTCTGATACCAATCTGTCACACCCCCAAAATCTACACGCGGAGTATCACTGCAGGAGGCGTGACATGACCAGGATCTAGCCACCAATCATATTGAACCATGTAATTAAATAAATAAAAGTCCAACCACACAATATAATTGGTGTTCAAAACAAGTTAATCAAATTCAAGTTATCAGCGGAAGCATAAAATTTAAAACCAAAGTATAAGTTTAAAGGTCAAATGTTTAATCATGGAACTCAACAGTCCATGTCCCACAACGACTCTTGCTCCCATGCAAACTCCAGCTAAGCATCTAACGACCTGCAAGGCATGTAACAATGAGTCAACAACAAATTTGAGCGAGTTCACAGTTGGTTGTCCAGTTTAAAGTTGTTTCAAAAACCACGAGTTCATTCAAAAACCATGAGTTATCCAATTCATTGTTTCCCAAACCATAACCAGTGGGGGCTACCCCATGTAACCACTAGACCCGTTACCATATCGACAACTAACTGGAGTATGTTGTACCCTACGTCAATGTCTATCATCATTGGCTAAGTGCCCAGATCCATTAGTCCACTCCCGACCTCTACGGAACGGTGTGAGGCTTGTCAAACCTAATATCACTATTTAACTAATGACCTGCTCGCCATTGGCCTGGCGATTAAGTCGATATAAAAATGAGGGACTTCATGATAGAGTTTTGTCTAGTAAGTTATATGTTGTCGTCCTTCCTATGGAGGATGGAGGTACGTAATCTACCCAAGGAGAATACGCAGGTTTAATGTTGTCATCCTTCCCGATGAGGATGGAGGTACATATTCTACCCAAGGAGAATATGCAGGTTTCGTTTTAGTTTCTTAACCCATTCCCAACCACCGGGAATCCCATGCCTTATAGAAAGTGTGAACTCACCTTGGTTTGCTCGGTTTGTTAAGTTACTTGTTCCCAATTAATCAGTCAAAGCCTATGGTGATTCATGTATGCGAAATCAGTTTAGGTTCACATAGTTCATGTATAATAAACAATCACAGTGTGCATTTGACAGTAATCACATAGCAGTTATATAATTCATACAGTCCACAGTTTACGTGTCACACGTATGTTTCATACAGTACACAGCAGTTAGGTAAACTATTCATCATGAGCAAATTCATGTTTCCTCAGTAATGATCAACATCAACACTAACATGTCTTAGATACGATTTCATTAACATAGTCATCCATCATCAGAATTGACTTAGTTCACTGTGTTTGTTTTCCCTCTTGACGAAACCCCCCTGTTTCGTCGTGATCCCCTTTGGCGAAACCCTCAGGTTTCGTTGTGATCATCCATTGACGAAACTCCCAAGTTTCGTTGACATAAAGATGGCGAAACTCCCAAGTGTTTCGTCGATAGTACGTGTGGTGAAACCCTATGATGTTTCATCAAAAATGTTAACAGCTTCAATCATTTGCCTAAACTACTCCCGTAAATCCCGTAAACACTTCCCAATTTCCCCAAAGCAGATCAAACAAGCAACCCTAGACATGAACCCTAGATTACCAGATCATCATCATGCGCATATCCATATCATCGATCCATTAACTATACATAACAACTGATAACATACAATATCAACATCAAACAGGAACATCAACTCAGTGAATCATGAATGAATACAAATCATACAGGTCTCAATCTGCATGTTCTAATCCAACGAATTAGCAAAGGAACATCAAACCCTAATTGACAACAAAAGTACAATCTCTAACAAGATCCTAATTCGCAATGGCCCTCTATCATCACACCAAACAATCAAACAGTAAACAAGCAAGTCTAATCAGATAATTGCACACTAACCGATTTCGAGATGAACTAGCAAGAATTCGAGAAGGGGTTGGTGATTGCCGTCGCGTGCAAGATTGGGGAGGAGAGTCTAGGGTTTTCGCCGGTTATGATATTACGTGAAGTTGTGCGTATAAGAGATATATAACTGATTCTAATAAGGGCCACACCTGGGCCGAATGCCCTTGTCTACGAAACGTCAAAGGGGGCGACGAAACTCCATGTTTCGTGGTGATGGGCATGACGAAACTCCAAGGTTTCGTTGAGTGAGGTGTGGTGAAACTCTAAGTGTTTCGTCAAGATGGTTTTTAACTTTTAAACAGTTCACAAGTTTCTATTACTTAAACACATAAACACATTAATCATATATTAATTAATAACACAATATCTCAACATAAAACAAACGTGCACAATTACAAGGCAAACAAGTTATGCAAACACCATTGTGAAACAAATAACGTGTCGAGGAAAGACCTTGAAAACTCGGGTTGTCACAGTTTGGTGTGTTGAAAACAAGTCTATTTGATCGCAGGGACTATATGTGTCAAACTGCGAAAGTATGCGGATTCGTTCTTTATCAAACATTCTGGAACTTGATCATAAGTTAAACATGCCCTAAATATCCTTTACATAGCTTAGAAAGAGGCTTTGAGGTGTTTGGTGCGCAAGAATAAACATATCTTACGTTCTAAATATATCCAGACATCCAAAAATTTTTGTAATCATTAAAATATTTTATTTTAGTGATTGGCATGCTAAATTTCCATTCGTCGCTTAATTTGGATCGTTTTTGCGTCCGTTACGACTTCCGTCGTAATTAACCGAACAACAATGCATCGAAAATCAAGTTTGGGGCTTTAGGGACTAAATCTGTCAATATGTGAAAGTTGCTGGTCTTCAAGGTCCTTACAGACCGTATGGGGATTGCCTTACTGTCCGTATGCTAACACCAGCTCAGCAGAATTCAGAAACATTGAATCTGGCCAATACCACCTATTCTAATGGTTTTAATCCCTGGTTTTGCACTCTATGGAATGGTATTTGTGTACCCCTTGTATTTCAAAACCATCTCCCCAACTGTAAGGCCAAGATCGAAGCACGAATTGCGAGGAACGATCCTAACGGTTGTGGGATTTCTATAAATACCTAACACCTTCATTCCTTTCATCTCACAATCTGATTCAATTTGCTCTAAGTTGGGGTTTAACACTTCATACCTGAGAAAATTGGATCAAGATCTTCCTAGCTTGGACCCTTTGTAAGTATTCTTTCGTGCTTTTATGAGTTTTCAAGCACGAAAGTCAAACAGTGTTTGAGTTTCTTCTTTGACCTCGAGGTGGTCAACACAAAGTTCGTTTGAAATTTGTAACGTAAGCGTAATCACGATGGTTATAGTTCCTTGTGACTATACCTACTGATTACCACGTTGATTAGGTGTAGTGACGAGTCATAGTTTCGATCAAAATGCGTATTTATGCGTATTTTGTAACCAAACTATTCTTGGGTATCAAAACCGTTTGTTTTGATATCAAAACCTGTTTTCTAACTTAGTTAAACATGTTTTAACATGTTTAGCTCGTCACTTTTAGTCTAGTGCTTGTGTAGAGTCGTAAGTCAAGCGGTCTAAACAACCGCTTAGACTTTCGAACTCGACCCGTTTGGTCGATCTTTAGGATCCGACCAAGCATGGTTAGTGACCAAAGTTGTATAGCAAATAACCTTCCGAGGTTATACCTTATGGTCACTTAGTTTAATTAGTTGTATGATAGGTTGTTTATATGCCTTAGGTAAAATGACCAAAATGCCCTTTTCATGCATAATTGGATTTAAGCATATGTAACCTAAACTTTTGTCCCTTAACTGATTATGCAACATATTTAAACATTTTTAGGCATATAATACTTGTCATAGGACTAGTTAGGCGTCTCGAACGCGCTTTTGCGCGAACGATGCGTTAAAGTAGCGTAAACTACCTTAATGGGTCATAACGGGTCGAAAGCACTTAGGATAGGTTTCGATTCAGGATGTAGGATTTGTTAAACCATATCACATGAGTTCCAATACTCATTTGGTTTACGAAACCTCATTCTATCCAATCTTCCGATTTAGGTGTCGATTATTTATCTAGTGATCCGATTTCTAGGTGCTGCTTGATTTCTTTGGTTTGCTTGAGCTTTGTTGAGTTCTTTAAATTGAGGATACTTTGCACTTTGATGTGAGTACATAGTTCCCCTACTTTACTGTTTTCAATTGTTTTGGGGTGATTCATATGTGTTAAACTATTTTGATGCTTTTAACGACGATTTTCTAAAACGAATACTATGGTTTATATTAAACAAGAACGCTTTCGATAATGTGAACGAACTTGTTGGACGTATTTACATAATGAATAACATTCATTAACATTGATCAAGCCGACCAGTATTAGGTTATGGTACCATAGGATCTGAAAAATCCCGTTATCGGACTGCACCCATGGTTATGTATGGGGGTTATATGGGTAACGACTGAACCTGATGATTGTTAACTTACCCTTTGGTGGTTTGTTAATATGAGTTGAACGAGTTAAACGATGGACGAGTTAAGAAGGTTTGAATGTTATTAACGAGACGACCAAAAGTGGTTTTCACAATTAAAACAAGAACGATTTGAACGAGAACGATTGAACAATTTTGAACGATTGAAACGATTAAAACGATTTGAACAAGTTAAACGAATTGAACGAACGATTGGTTTCTGGTTAGTGTTTAGATAACGGGACGGGTGTAATGTGATAAAAGCATAGTAGATACGCCGCTGGTACTTCTTATATATAAGTGCTTTTATCATATTACATACCGTGGCGTTATTTAGTTCACTTGGGTAAACGATTTTGAAACGATGTCACTCAACGATGTTTTCTAAATAATATAAACCATACGTGTTTTACTAACGAGATGATTTACAATTCGATTTAGTTAAACAATTGTTTTGGGTTAAGAATCATGGCTGCGAGATTTTATAAACTATAACCAACTTGATTTGGGTTGGTTAATTATGTTGCAACACTATACACTTTTCAAAAAAAAGGTTATTAAATGAGGTATTGCAACATGTAAACGAGCCATGAATCTGACACTCTCATAAACCCTATGTGCTCGCCAGCATTTCTTTGCTGACTTTGTTTTTACATATGTTTCAGGTGTTGTTGAATGATGTTGATTGCTAGGATGCATGTTCACATAGGATCTGGACGAGACCTTAGTGACATACTAACAATGATAGACGATGTGTAACTTGTTTGTTTGTTTTAAGACAATGTAAATTACTTAATGAATCAATAAAACGAAACTTTTGAATCCATGGTTGTGAAACAATAATTCTGCCACGACACTCCCCGACGTTTTCGCCACGGTTTCGTTGTCTTGATGCGGTCGGGGTGTGACAACTTGAGGTACATCGAAAGGACAAAACCCTTTGAATAAAGGGGTCATACTTTTTCATTTAAAAGTCACGTTAGTTATATTACCAACTTGAGGTACGTACCCTTTCGTTAACCATCACGTCTCCTAACCAAATGGATATAACACAACACACCCACTCAAATGATACACACTGACATACCCCAACCGATGGCGGAAACATCGGGGCGCGACACTAGGCGAACCAGATTGCTTAAGAGATCCATAACAACTCATTGTTACCAATATTTTAAAGGTTAATTGTCCCATACCAATCAACAAATATTCAACAAATAATTATTACAGATACGAGTTTCTCTCGAACAAAACAAGTCCGACAACCTAGATTTCTAGTGGTGTAGTTTCTAGACTGCCTATCTTCATTCGTCATAACATAGCAAGCATAGTATCCTATCAACCTATCACATGCGTTAAAATAAAGTCAATACATATAATGTAAAGGTGAGTACATAAGTTTGCATTGTATATAGTATAGCGAAAAACGTTTACGCATAACCAGCATGTATCACGTATCCGGCGATGCAAGTAACTATCAAAACTATGTTCACACTTAACCACGAGACTGCGTTGTAGAGTATGCGTGACACATGTTCAGCGAACACGTGAAGTAAAGTGATGTGATCCCTAGCAACCCCTGTTCACGACAGGTGCTGAGTCCAAACTATAGTACTATCGTTGCTAGAGGCGGTATACCGTAACACTGTCTAAGCATAGTAACAATCATTCTTAGATCACGTATAACATGCAGGAACGGTTAGCGTTAAAAGTGTTAGCGTTGTGTGTTGTTGTGTTTTGCTATAGAACGTATGTAACACACAAAAGTGCGTTAAAGAAAATGGGTTCGAGTATACTCACAGTTCGTGTTTAGCTAGTAAACACAGACTTGGATTGAAGGGAGTGCGTTGGAGTTAGCCTGAGCATTGAACAGTAGCATAAGCGTGACAGCGTGTAAATAGAGTGTCGGATGAGTTAAGTGTCGAATGGTGAGTCGAACGGAAGGGAATCCACTCAAACAGATGGTCATCTGAGCGGATGACCATTTGAATGGATGGCCATTCGAATGAGATGTGTATGTTTGCAAAATTATTTAAGTTTGATGTTTAGTCAAATCGTTTGAACAAGGATTAGTATGAGGGACATGTCACCTAGTCAAATGGTCATTCGATCGGATGGTCATCCGATCGGATGGCCACTCGAGTAGGCGATCTGTTGCTTTGAAAACTTTTGTAAAATTTTCTAAGCTAAAAAGTTTGAAGTTTAACGGAGTTAACGGGGACGGCGTGATGACGTGTCAAACAATGGAAACACACCAAGGTCTAGTTCATTCGATCGGATGGGAGTCATCCCATTCGATCAGATTCACTACTCCTTGACGAAGTTTCTTGTCTGACCCGTTAATCGGTCGTCTCTCCGGTGGAAATCCATTTTCAAGCCAGCTCTCAACTAAGGAATGAGCAGAGAGTCTGATTGAGTCTAGATTCCATCCGTTTGCGTGTGAAAGTTGAAGAAAAGTTGAAGAAATGTTGAAAACAGTTGGAAAACGTTGAAATCTTGTTGAGGTTTAAGTTAAATTTGTGAAAATCCTTTAGATCTTAACCAATCTTGATGAGATGATGTCACACAACAGTTTGCATAAGCAGCTGAGTGAGAACCACCTTCAAGGAGTCCAAATCAGGCGATTTCGAGAAGAAGATGTGTGATTTTGATGGAGAAGATGATTTAGAAGTGTGTAGTGATGATGATTGTACAAGATTTGAGGAGAAATACTTACAAAATAGCCTTGAATCATGGGAAAGAGTGCCTGAGAGCGTTTTGAGTGTGAGTGGTAGTATGGAGATGTCAAATCAGTGAAAGGGACGTGTACGGGCAGTATTTATAGTGTGAGGGAGTGAGTTAAGGCGGTGGAAGATGCGAAGTGTCGGATGGCCATCCGGTCGGATGGTCATCCAAATGGATGTCCATTCGATTGGGTGTCCATTCGATCGGCCGAGTTGTGCGAGGTAGTTTTTCAACTTTCGTTTCGTGTGTTAAGCGTTACGTTGCGTTTAAGCGAGTTGCGAGTAAGCGTTGAGCGTGTAAGCGTTGCGTCGAGATAACCAAATAACATAAAACAAATAATCACACAAATACCACACATAATAACTAAGATGTACAAAAGTAAATCCGTGTTTCGAGTTTGCGTTTGCGTTGAGATTGCATTGCGATAGCGTTTAGTCTAAGTAAGCGATAAAATGCGTTTAAATAGTATGCGTTATAAACTGCGTTTAATGCGATAACTGCGTTTTGAATAAGCGTTGTAATATAGCGTTTAAAATGCGTTGAAAACATAGTTTAAAAATAGTCAACCCATAGCGATAATCAGAATCTCGGGAGTACAATCAATTAAGTAAGAAATGACAGATACAGGTAATGACCCGGAAAGTCGGGTTGTTACAGCCTCTCCTACTTTAGGGAATTTCGTCCCGAAATTAAGGTACAGGTGTAACAAAGAGTTGTGGGTATTTAGCTTTCATATCAATTTCGAGTTCCCAAGTGAACTCGGCGCCGCATTTGCCTTCCCAGCGAACCTTCACTATAGGAATGCGAGAGCGTCGAAGTTTCTTGGTCTCTCGGTCTATGATTTCTACTGGCTTTTCCACAAAGTGTAGAGTTTCGTTAACTTGCAAATCCTCGAGAGGGACATGCAGGTTTTCCTTAGCTAGACACTTCTTGAGGTTCGAGACGTGGAAGGTCAGATGTACGTTGCTGAGTTCCTCCGGTAATTCGAGTCGGTAGGCCACTTTGCCAATTCTTTCCAGAATCTTGAAGGGTCCCACGTATCATGGCGCTAGCTTTCCTTTCTTGCCGAATCGGATCACTCCCTTCCAAGGTGAAACCTTTAGGAGTACGTGATCACCAACGTCAAACTCAAGGGGCTTGCGATGTTTATCAGCGTAACTCTTTTGACGACTCCGAGCTTTCAAGAGATTGTCTCGGATCATGTGGATCTTGTCAGTCGTTTCTTGTAATAACTCAGAACCAGTAATTTGCGCGTCTCCGATCTCGTGCCATACAATAGGCGATCGACATTTTCTTCCATATAATGCCTCAAAGGGTGCCACTTGAATACTAGCGTGATAACTATTGTTATACGAGAATTCGACTAAAGGTAAATGCAAATCCCAATTACAACCAAAATCTATAACGCACGAACGAAGCATGTCTTCAAGGGTGCGAATCGTGAGTTCAGTCTGACCGTCGGTCTAGGGTTGGAATGCGGTATTGAGATTAAGAGGAGTACCTAGAGCGGATTGGAATGTCTCCCAGAGATGCGAGGTAAATCGACCATCATGTCACACCCCAAAAACATCGCAACGGAATATAAAACGTAGTGGTGACGGAAGCTGGTGCCCATTTGTATCTTGCTGAACGATGCATCATAATGTTGGACATTTCAACTTAGTTAAAACATAGATTTTAAAACATGAAGTCTTAAAGTCCGTCACAATCACATCATAGTTAAATTGTTTTGATCCTTATGGATCTTATTACATTTAGTCCCAGAAAGTTTAAAAGTCAGTCCAACATTTTATGTAACAAAACATGCATCAACAACCACAAGATACGCCATAATTCCCAAAGCCGAACTCAAGTACCTGTAGAACACGTTAAAATCAAGTGACAACACAAAGGAAGGTGAGTTCACATATTCACATACGAACAATATTATTCCAAGGAAAACTTTCAGATTAGGTGTTTAATTGAAAACATCCATATAATTTTAAGAAAGTCCATTTTACTTCCTTAATAAAATCCATGGGCCTTCCATCGATTCATCAATCTGACAACTGTAATATATATTGCCCATGTTTTGTATATTAAATTATTGCGTCAATTTTCGGACTCGTATGTTATCTAGACGATACGAACTATATATTAACCATGTAGGGATAATCAAAGCTAGACAATAAACAGAATTTAAATTCTTCGTTTGACTTGACACGGGGCGACCGATCACGACGGGGTTGTCAACCCGATAGATCTACCAACAATTAATCGCGTGCAATACTTAAATGATTAAACGACATCATGGGCGCAGGGTCCTCTTGAAGGACAATATGATGTCTGCCTCACGTACAATATATATCCTACTAATATGACAATTTAATACACGACATTGTACGAATTCCCCTTACTCTCCATCATATGAGACCCAGTCAAGAATTCGTCCCCAACTGTACGGTCATGTTTCGCTTAGGAAATACCGTACTTTCAATATTCATTCATCAAAAACGTTTTACTTCGAAACGTATGACTTATCAAATTTCATATATTTTCAACGAAAATATATATTTTATATTAAAAGGTATGTTTTATTTCGAAAACATTATTAAACCCTTTTATTGACGTGTTCTACCCCCAAAATATATACAAAGCAGTAAAAAGAGGGGTTTAGTGACACTCACCTTTGGGTGCGTATTTTAATAGTGCAATCCCAGAAATTGATTTTTCTACATGTCCTAATATAGGAACGATTCTAAATCAATACACATAACACAAAAATCCTAAGTTTCTCCGTTTCTTAGAGTTATCACATAACTTTGAGATTGTCTCGAAAAGTTGTTATTTTTGGATTATGTTGGCACGTTAATATATACAAGAGTCCATATATATATTTTTATGATTTTGCGACTTGAACGATTTTATTGTTGACCATTATTGTGTAAATCCGTTAACTTTCCCGTTTATACGCAATATATCTACGATTTGCGCGTCGTAATATATATATATATATAGGGTAAGGTTCATGCGAGAACCACCCTTATTGCGAGAACCGCGAGAACCAATGTGAACACAACCTAAAATAGCTAAAAAAACCTAACCCCCCCCCCCCCCCAAAAAAAAAACCTAACCCCCTGTAACAACCCTCGGTAAAACCAACACCCTCATAATATTTTGACACTCTATTATATCCCAATATGTCTTATTATATACCCCGTATGTGAAAACCGAGCTCTAAATAGATTATAACATATAAAATAAAATAAAAACAAGAAATATAGGGCTGTGGCGGGCCGCGTAATACCTCACCCCTAGTTTATGCGGGCCGTATGAGAGTGTGACCGGACTCCGCTGAAACCTTTAGTTGAAGCGGGCCGCGTAAGGGTTATGCTTAGATAACGCGGGCCGCGAGAGCTCATGAAACGCGGATACACCCAGAGGCCGACACGTGTCATGATCGTGGCGGTCTAGTGAACGACTCAGCTAAGCTACTGCGTTGACTGGTGTTGACGTAGGCCGCGTAAGGGTCCCTTGTCTTTTACGCGGGCCGCGGCAGGACTGAAATCAGCAACTATATAAGAAGGCCATCAGTCTACGTTTTTCGTCGCTCATTTCTTTCTTTCAATCTCGAAATTCTGTAGAGAAGTTATAATATTTCGGGTATTATACCCCTAATTAGCGAGGTTCTGCTCCATTGTAAGTATTATAACCCCAGTTTCGTAACAGTTACGCTGCCCGATTGATTTAGGGTTCCGTAACAACTGTCGTGGTTCTGCCCGACGTAGTTGTTGGAATGCCGTCTCGGGGAGGGTATCATTAATAATTTCAAAGGGTTATGGTACTAACCAATGTACATTTGTATAAATTATAGATTATACCCAGGAAACCCTTACGAAAAGTCTAAGACAGCAATGTGAGTTTATCCTCTTTTTGTTAATGTTTTTGGTAATGTTTTACCAAACCTTAAATGTTTTACTATGAAAATTAGCAGTGATTGAGTCTTTGTAGTTATTCAATTACTGCCGGTATGTTGGGGTTTTGTATACAAAATTTTGTACTACTTGCGAGTAGTAAGTCGGGATGACAATACGTTACCATTGGACAATGAGTTAGCCAATGGGTAATATGACCCACAAGTCAGGATTGATAATACCAAATGGAGTAATTGTGTAGACATAAACAATGTGATCGCTCTCAATACTGTTCACTGTGACTTTAAACTTGATTAAATTGGGATTCACTCACCAGTATTTCCCGCTGAAAAATATTTTTAAAACATGTTTCAGGTAACCCAATGTGACAGCCAATTAGTAAAAAGCCAACTGGAGAGCACTGAAGGCTTGGGAAAATGTGGCTATAAAAGTTACCTAATAAACAATGTTTTAAATTCAATAAAATAGGGCTTGTCCCTATAAATGTATTGTAATAAGAAACTTGGGTTTTGCCCATGTATTTATTAATATCAAGTATGGTGGTTTTACTCTGATAAACATTTCCTAACTACGATCCTGATGTAAATTCCGCTGCGAGACTAAACAAACTGATACCACCAAACTCTGAGTTCACGGCCGCCCGTTCCCGGGACAGATAAGGGATCGGGGGTTGTGACAGAAGGTGGTATCAGAGCCTAGCTACTGGTCTGAGCCAAAGAAGTGTTCTGCTGACACTTAAATTTTGAATTGATGTTAGGAAATAAAATAAGAAAATACATGCATAACTGTAATTATGTGTTATGTGTTATTTGACTATTTGTTAGTTTTCAGTATGAGTGATCAAGGACCATCAGATCTGAATCGTCAGTTATCTGATTCCCCTAAGAGTGAAAGTACATCATCACAGCCTGCCCTCTCGGGGTATGTTGCTGATCAGGAAGATGGAATCTTTGCTTTTAGAGCTCAATCTGAAGAACCATTTCCTACTAAGAAACGAGGATGGTTCAGTAAAGAAGCTTTTGCTCGTAGAAAAAGAATGAGGAAATTGCAACAGCAAAGGGCTTTAGCAGCTATTAAGAGAGAGACAGATGCCCATACTCAAGAGATACTTAATAGAAGCTTAGCTAATTTCCATATCTTAGCCACAACTGCTGCTGACCCAGGTCTGGAACAACTAGTAACCCCACAACCACAAAACCCAGAACAACCCATGGAGATAGAAAACCAGGAAAACCAAGTAGAGATGCATGATTTTAACCCAGAAGAAATCCCAAGGGTACCTGCACCAAACCCACTAGACCCGAATTACGACCCCTGGTGGGACGATAATAGGGACTTTGTGCAACGTTACCCTGTCCAGGATTATCCACCCATACAGAACATAGAAGTTTACCCAGGTATGGACCCTTTAGATCCCTATTACCAAGATGAATATATTAGGAAAATTTTAGAGGATCCTTACCAATTTCAGGAATTGTCACCCCCATATCAGGAACCAGAACCCCAGATTCCAAACCCAGTCCTAGAACCTGCACCCCCAATGAGTGCAGAAAACGTGCAAGAACTTAGGACTTTCGGGGAGGAAATTTTAGAAAGCAGTGAGAGGATGCGTCAGGTGGGAGAGTGTCTCGTATGGAAATACGATGAGCGCAATATGGATTTCTGGATGAATCCATATCCATGAATGTTAGAATGGAGGAAGTAGTAGTAATAATAATAAAAATAAAATAAGATATGTGTGTATGGATGCATATTACTATTTTATTTCTGTTGGTATTGTAATCTTTATTTCTGTACTAGTGTGTAATAGACGCATAAGTATATGAAAAGAGTATAGTAGCAATGATCTACGTTTTTTGCTAGATTGCGTGTCATGTAAATTGCAATATTACTTATTATTTTGTGAAATTAATATGGGATAAAATTCAGATGGCCGACGAAGAAAATCAAGGAAATCTGAATAATGATAACCAGAGTAACATTAACGTGGTTAATGATAACCCGAGTGTCAATAACAATGGAAACCAAGTGGATAATAGTGCTATCCAACACATAGTAGCACGGGGAATTATAGATGCTATGCCATTTATACTTCAAACTGTTAAGGATGCTGATAATAAAAGTAAACATAGCAGCAAGCGACCTGTTGAACCAGAAAACAGTGTGAACAATGGACCTGTACTTCAAATGCCTATTCCCAAAAGAAGAAGAACCATGCCTTATGGTTGTTCTTATAAAGAATTATGGTCTTGTAAACCAATGGAATTCTCAGGCAATGAAGGGGCCATTGCAACCTTACGTTGGATAGAAAAGACTGAAGCAGTCTTAAGGATAAGCAAGTGTGCTAAAGAAGATAAAATACTGTTTGCTTCTAATTTGTTTAAGAATGCAGCACTAGAATGGTGGAACACTATCCTCCAGACAAGAAGAAGTGATCAAACCTATAATATGGAATGGGAAGAATTTAAGAACAAGGTAGAAAGGAAATTCTGCCCACCCAATGAGAAAGAACAGATAGCAAACAAATTCCTAAATCTTAGAATGACTGGTGTAGATAGCAAAGGGTACACTAAGTTATTTTTCGAATATGCTAGGATAGTGCCAACTCTTGCTTCACCAGAACCAGTGTTAATTTCCCGTTATATTTGGGGATTAATTGGAGAGATTAGACACATAGTCAAGGCAGCTAGACCTCAAACTATAGAAGAAGCTGTAGAGTTAACAAGTACCTTGACTGATGAGTTAGTTCGTACTAGAGAAGAAGACCAGAGAAGGAACCTAACTCAAAGGCTTACTCAAGAATTCCGTTCGGGGAATTACAATCATAGGAATACAGGTTCTACTTCTGCACCATACTGCAAGGTCTGCAAGAAAAAGCATTCGGGAAAATGCTCCATTCTTTGCAATCATTGTAAGATGCCAGGACACAAGGAAGAAAATTGCAGGAAGAAAACCAGTAATGGATTATGCTACAACTGTGGAGAAAAAGGTCATATCAGGCCAAACTGCCCAAAATTAGCTCCAGCTCCAGATAACAAGAATACTAAAAATGCTAGAGCATTTGTTCTGACTGCAGAAGAAGCTAAGATGATCCCAGACGTCATAGCTGGTACGTTTTTAGTTAATGATTTTTTGCTAAAGTATTATTTGACTCTGGTGCAAACCAAAGTTTTATTAATACATCGTTTTGCAAAATTTTAAATCAGTCATTAACTAAACTACCATTAGAATGCGTAGTAGAGACAGCTAATGGAGAAACTGTTAGAATTTCTGAAATCTTGCAGGGAGCAAGCATAGAAATTTTAAATCAGAAATTTATAGCAAATCTATATCCCATGAATCTGGTAGGATTTGATGTTGTTTTAGGAATGGATTGGTTAATAGCCAACAAAGCCAGTATTTTATGTGATCAAAAGTTAATCCAAGTAAATTCACCAAAAGGTAAAACGATCACAATTAGAGGAGATAAGTCTTCTAAATCCAATAAATTCATTTCTGTGATGAAAACTGCAAGTTGTATGAGAAAAGGTTCTATAGTGTATTTGATTTCCATAATCACTAACACTAAAGGAAAGGATTTAAAAGATATTCCAGTAGTATCTCAGTTTTCAGATGTCTTTCCAGAAGAATTACCAGGACTACCTCCAGACAGAGAAGTTGAATTCAGAATTCACCTACTACCAGGAACATCACCAATTGTCAAAGCACCTTATCGTTTGGCACCTGCAGAAATGCAAGAACTGAAGAAACAATTAGATGAATTGTTGGAAAAGGATTCATACAACCAAGTTCGTCACCATGGGGAGCGCCGATACTCTTTGTTAAAAAGAAGGACGGATCAATGCGTATGTGTATTGATTACCGTGAATTAAACAAGGTCACGATTAAAAATCGGTACCCATTACCAAGAATCGATGATCTGTTTGATCAACTGCAAGGAGCTCGATTTTTCTCTAAAATCGATTTAAGGTCAGGATATCATCAATTAAAGGTACAGGAAGAGGACATTCCTAAAACCGCATTTAGAACAAGGTATGGTCATTATGAATTTACTGTCATGCCATTTGGTTTAACCAATGCCCCAGCTGCATTTATGGACATGATGAACCGAATATGTAAACCATATTTGGATAAATTCATAATTGTTTTTATAAATGATATTCTAATTTACTCTAAGAGTAAAGAAGATCATGCAAGACATTTGTACGCACTTTTAAGTTTGTTAAGAAAGGAAAAACTTTATGCTAAGTTTTCTAAGTGTGAATTTTGGTTAGAACAGGTACAATTTCTTGGACACTTAGTCAATCATGAAGGAATTCATGTAGATCCAACCAAGATTGAGGCAATTACTAAATGGAAAACCCCTGAGTCAACAACTGAGGTTAGAAGTTTCTTAGGATTGGCCGGTTATTATAGAAGATTTATTCAAGATTTTTCTAGAATAGCCATTCCCTTAACTAAGTTAACCTGTAAATCTGTTAAGTTTGAATGGGGATTTAAACAAGAAGAAGCCTTAAGAATCCTTAAGCAAAGATTGACCCATACACCTATATTAGCATTACCAGAAGGAACTGAAGACTTTGTAGTCTATTGTGATGCTTCCAAATTAGGTTATGGATGTGTGTTGATGCAACGCCAAAAGGTTATAGCTTACGCATCTAGACAACTTAAAAATTATGAAGAGAATTATTCAACCCATGATTTAGAATTAGGAGCTATAATTTTTGCTCTTAAGATTTGGAGACATTACCTTTACGGTAGTAAGTTTACCATATTTACTGATCATAAGAGTTTAAGGTATGTTTTCGGGCAAAAGGAGTTGAATATGAGACAAAGACGCTGGATGGAATTTCTTAGTGATTATGACTGTGATATCCAGTATTATGAAGGAAAAGCAAATATAGTGGCAGATGCTTTAAGTCGAAAGTATCATGAAAAGCCAAGAAGGGTACGTTCTCTTAAATTAAATCTGCAAGTAGATTTAAATGATCAGATAAGAGAAGCACAAGAATCAGTAATCAAAGATGATTCTGAAAAATTAAAAGGTATGTTAAAAGAATTGAAACAAGGAACGGATGGAATTTGGAGATTCCATGAAAAGAGAATGTGGATACCTAAATTAGGAAATCTTCGATATCGTATATTAGAAGAAGCTCATAAATCTAAATATACGATGCATCCAGGAAGTGATAAAATGTACCAGGATTTAAGGAAAAATTTCTGGTGGATAGGAATGAAAAAGGACGTAGCAGTCTATGTTTCTAAATGTTTAACTTGTTCACAAGTTAAAGCTGAACACCAGAAACCCTCAGGTTTGTTACAGCAATTAGAAATGCCAGTGTGGAAATGGGAATTAATAACAATGGATTTTGTTACTAAATTACCCAAGACTAGGAAAGGAAATGATACAATCTGGGTGATTGTAGATATACTAACTAAGTCAGCTCATTTTCTACCAATGAAGGAAACAATTAATATGGAACAATTATCTAAATTGTATGTAAATGAAATTGTTTCTTTACATGGCATTCCTTTATCAATTGTTTCTGACAGAGATAGTCGATTTACATCTCATTTCTGGTCAAGTTTCCACAAGGCAATGGGAACCAAGATAAAGCTAAGCACGGCTTATCATCCTCAAACAGATGGACAAAGTGAAAGAACAATTAAGACAATGGAGGACATACTTAGAGCTTGTGTAATTGACTTTGGAGGTAATTGGGATGAACACTTACCTTTAATAGAATTTTCTTATAATAATAGTTATCACACAAGTATCAATGCTGCACCATTCGAAGCACTTTATGGACGAAAGTGTCGAACCACAGTCTGTTGGGCAGAAATTGGGGAACAACAATTATCTGGACCTGAGATAGTGCAAGAAACAACTGACAAGATTATTCAAGTCAAGGAACGACTGAAAGCAGCACGTGACAGACAAAAGAGTTATGATGATAACCGATGCAAGCCATTGGAATTTCAGGTAGGAGATAAAGTATTATTGAAAGTCTCTCCTTGGAAAGGAGTGGTAAGATTCATCAAAAGAGGAAAGCTAAGTCCCAGGTATGTTGGAGCTTTTAAGATTATTAGAAGAATAGGGCCTGTAGCCTATCAGCTACAACTGCCAGAAGAAATGGCAGGAATACATGATGTGTTTCATGTATCAAATCTTAAAAAGTGTTTAGCTGATGAATCATTGATAGTGCTTCTTAAGGATATAGAGGTAAATGAACAACTCAAGTTTGTAGAAAGACCTCTACAAATTGAAGATAGGAAAGTCAAGAATCTCAAGCATAAGAGACTAGTTCTAGTCAAAGTGAAGTGGGACTCCAAAAGAGGACCTGAGTACACATGGGAACTCGAGTCAGAAATAAAAAGGAAATATCCGCACTTGTTTCAGTAGATCTCGAGGACGAGCTCTAAAACAAGGTGGGGAGAATGTAACAACCCTCGGTAAAACCAACACCCTCATAATATTTTGACACTCTATTATATCCCAATATGTCTTATATTATACCCCGTATGTGAAAACCGAGCTCTAAATAGATTATAACATATAAAATAAAATAAAAACAAGAAATATAGGGCTGAGGCGGGCCGCGTAATACCTCACCCCTAGTTTATGCGGGCCGTATGAGAGTGTGACCGGACTCTGCTGAAACCTTTAGTTGAAACGGGCCGCGTAAGGGTTATGCTTAGATAACGCGGGCCGCGAGAGCTCATGAAACGCGGATACACCCAGAGGCCGACACGTGTCATGATCGTGGCGGTCTAGTGAACGACTCAGCTAAGCTACTGCGTTGACTGGTGTTGACGCGGGCCGCGTAAGGGTCCCTTGTCTTTTACGCGGGCCGCGACAGGACTGAAATCAGCAACTATATAAGAAGGCCATCAGTCTACGTTTTCCGTCGCTCATTTCTTTCTTTCAATCTCGAAATTCTGTAGAGAAGTTATAATATTTCGGGTATTATACCCCTAATTAGCGAGGTTCTGCTCCATTGTAAGTATTATAACCCCAGTTTCGTAACAGTTACGCTGCCCGATTGATTTAGGGTTCCGTAACAACTGTCGTGGTTCTGCCCGACGTAGTTGTTGGAATGCCGTCTCGGGGAGGGTATCATTAATAATTTCAAAGGGTTATGGTACTAGCAATGTACATTTGTATAAATTATAGATTATACCCAGGAAACCCTTACGAAAAGCCTAAGACAGCAATGTGAGTTTATCCTCTTTTTGTTAATGTTTTTGGTAATGTTTTACCAAACCTTAAATGTTTTACTATGAAAATTAGCAGTGATTGAGTCTTTGTAGTTATTCAATTACTGCCGGTATGTTGGGGTTTTGTATACAAAATTTTGTACTACTTGCGAGTAGTAAGTCGGGATGACAATACGTTACCATTGGACAATGAGTTAGCCAATGGGTAATATGACCCACAAGTCAGGATTGATAATACCAAATGGAGTAATTGTGTAGACATAAACAATGTGATCGCTCTCAATACTATTCACTGTGACTTTAAACTTGATTAAATTGGGATTCACTCACCAGTATTTCCCGCTGACAAATATTTTTAAAACATGTTTCAGGTAACCCAATGTGACAGCCAATTAGTAAAAAGCCAACTGGAGAGCACTGAAAGCTTGGGAAAATGTGGCTATAAAAGTTACCTAATAAACAATGTTTTAAATTCAATAAAATAGGGTTTGTCCCTATAAATGTATTGTAATAAGAAACTTGGGTTTTGCCCATGTATTTATTAATATCAAGTATGGTGGTTTTACTCTGATAAACATTTCCTAACTACGATCCTGATGTAAATTCCGCTGCGAGACTAAACAAACTGATACCACCAAACTCTGAGTTCACGGCCGCCCGTTCCCGGGACAGATAAGGGATCGGGGGTTGTGACACCCCCCCAAGCTAAAATGCTAAAAACTAAACCCCAAAAAAACCTAAAAAAAATCTAAAAAAATAAAAAAAAAAATCTAAATTTTTTTTTAATATTTTTTATGTTAAAATCGCTACTTTTAGTAGCAAAAAAAAAAATAATAATTTTTTTTTTTATTTTTAATTTTTTTTTGCTTCGAAAAGTAGCGATTTTTTTGTAAAAAATATTAAAAAAGAAAAAAAATTTGTGTGATTTTTAGCTATTTTTAGGCATTTTTGGTTGTGTTCACATTGGTTCTCGCGGTTCTCGCAATAAGAGGTGGTTCCTAACGGATCGTTGTCCTATATATATATATATATATATTTATATATAGGGAGGCGCTCATGCGAGAACCACCCTTATTGTGAGAACCTTGAGAACCAATGTGAACACAACCTAAAATAGCTAAAAAAACCTAAAAAAAACCTTAAAAAACCTAACCCCCACCCCCCCCACCCCCAAAAAACCTAAACCCCCCACCCCCCCCCCTAAAAAAACCTAACCCCCCCCCCCCCCCCAGAACCTAAACCCCCCCAAGCTAAATGCTAAAAAAAACCTAAAAAAAACCTAACCCCAACCCCCCCCCCCCCCCCAAAAACCTAAACCCCCCCCCCCCCCAAGCTAAAATGCTAAAAACTAAACCCTCAAAAAACCTAAAAAAATCTAAAAAAAATCTAAAAAAATCAAAAAAAAATTTAAAATTTTTTTTTTGAATTTTTTAATATTTTTTATGTTAAAATAGCTACTTTTAGAAGCAAAAAAAAATTTTCTGTTTTTTTTGCTTCAAAAAGTAGCGATTTTTTTATAAAAAATTCAAAAAAAAAAATTTGTGTGATTTTTAGCTATTTTTAGGCATTTTTGGTGTGTTCACATTGGTTCTCGCGGTTCTCACAATAAGAGGTGGTTCTCGCATGATCTTCTCCCTATATATATATATACATAAACGTTCATATATTTTATCATCAACACACACGAGATCTTGTTAACTTATCTATTTTGTCGTTTTTAAAGCAAATATAAATAAAACATCTCATATGTACCAAATTTCATGCTCGACAAACAAGTTACACATTTAACGCAATTTTACCGTTTCTACCGCACAAAACGCACAAGCATACATGCATAGTCTAAATTTCCCACTATCAAGTTAACACTTAACATATTATCAAATTTACATGTTTAAATCACATAACACATTTTAACACATAATGTTTACCCAAGATTTTACCCATACTAGTGTACTGAGAAAATGCGTATTTTAGCGATTCGGTAACGTTTTCGGGTGTCGGAAGTCACGTATGACTAACCAAACACCAAGTAAACTTAATATTAGTTAAAATAATTATTTTTAAACTAAAAATATTAGTTTACTTACTGATCTAAATCAATTTTGTAAAAATCACTCGAAAAGCCGATTTTTTACCGTTTTAACGCATAGTTTTGCGTTAAACGTTACTATAACCATCCCAACTCAAAAAAACTTGATATTTTAACACAATACATGTTATTTACTGATTAAAATAGTGGTGATAATCAGATTAGTGCAGTTTTTGTATAAGTTACATAAATCATGCGTTTCCACATATTTTACGACACATAAAGCACCAAATACAACATGCAAAGCTAGAAAACATTATGACAAAGTTATAAATCACTAAACACTTTAAAATAACTTTATTTTAGTTTTTATAATCTGATCATAACTGATTTTTTACTAAGTCATACTCAAATCACCTTTTTAAGTTCACATATCATCATGCATGTTCAAGTAAATGCATCTAATGCACCATAATACATCATCATTTTATATGAACTAAAATATATATTCAACATATATTTAAATCATGTTCAAGTATTCAAGAACAATCATATTCTACACAAGATTATCATCCAAATCATTTATCATAAATGCAAGACTCTCTCATTCTTTCATATCTAAATCTTTTAATTATCAAAATTTCTCATGCATGTGTATATATACATACATACACGGCCATATACATGTATGTGTATATGGTTCCAAAATTTTATTTTCATAACACTCTTTATTCATAGAACTTCCTACCAAATCATCACTTGATCATGCATGCATTTCTCTTTCAAGAATTAAATCAAACAAGAATCAATCAAAATCAAAACTCAACTCAAATACACATATATACAAACACTCACGGCAATACATACATATACAAATACATCCATTTTTATTTTCTTTGAAAACTCATTTGTTTTAAGAATTCAAGTTTGTGAAATATTCCAAGATTTAAGAGAAACTTCCAACATCAAGAACAATACCAAGAATCAAGAATATGTTTTTAATAAATAAATTTTATACCTTCAAGATTCAAGTGGGTTTTTTACAAGATTTTGATGTTATGGAGCTTGTTTCACCTTGAAAACCCATTTGGATCTTCAAAATAACTTGGAAACACCTTGGATTTAATTTTGTTCTTGCAAGAACATCAAAATTTTGAAAATTATGGAGGTGTGAAGGTGATTTTAGGCTGAATTGTTGAGAGAGAAAGAGTGTTAGAATGATTTTGAAAATTATCTTGGGTTTGTGAAGATATGGTGAAGTCTTCCATACATAATCATCACCCACCTTTCATTCATCCAATAGGGGAAAGAGAGAGGGGAGAGGGAATGATGCATGGCTGCCAAATCATGTTTTCTGTCCCCCTTCTACACATATATAGATCATATATATATACATATATACACAATTTAGACCAAAAACTGGTATTTTACTAGATACCGGGTATTTTATCTAGCGTTTTAATCCCGTTTTAATGCGTTTTAAATTATTTTTAACATTCTATAAAAATAAACTCACCAAAATATTACTGAACAATATCTTGTTTGCCTGGACTGGCTACGTTGTCGGTATTTGGCAGTATGTGCGCTGTGCTGTGCGGTACGCGCTTAAAATCGCAAAAATAGGGATTTAAGCATTTTTATTTATTTTTATCATTCTAAAGTAATAAACTCATCAAATTATTACTAAAATGATTATCAGTTGCCGTGACAGGCTGTGTTGACAGTATTTTGTCGGTACACGCGCTGCATCGCGTTGTACGCGCTTAAACTCGAAAAATAGAGTTTCTTAGCGTTTTAATTTATTTTTCCTCACGAATAAGATTAAAATTATTATTATAATCATAACAGACTATTTTTAGGATTTTAACACTGATCGGGTGGTCACCGACATTCGTTTCACATTTTTCCGTTACGCGATAAGCGTTTATCTTATCGTTGTCAACATAATTTTTACCAAGGTTTAAATTTACCAACTCATTAAATTGTAGGATCGTGAAACGACCTAACGAGTCTATTAGACAGAATCAGAGGCGGAATTCAATGATTCGGTCTTCGTTTAGCTTGTATTCACTATTAAATGTCTCGTATATTAATCTCTGAACAATTTACAATCTGGAGACACTTCGACAGCACCTCGGCGTCGGAAATCAGAATGTTACAAATGAATTCGTTTGAAGAGTATTTATAGGCCAAGCCCTTCCGTTTGAAAGTGACATGACACCTTTCAAACGGACACGTTCAAACGGATGTCAGCTTCAAACGAATATGATCATTCAAACGGACTATTCAAACTAACTCACCAAAAGTCAATTCAAACTAATTTAGAAACTGTTTCATGTGTGATGTCTTGACTTTTGTATAATGATGCAATGATGTGATGTCATCTCTATGATGTCATCATCAAAGATGATGACATCATGCTTGAATAAATCCACAACACAACCCAGACTCGATATAAGACGAAGTCGACAGATGTATGCACCAACAGACTCCCCCTCAGATGTTGACGAGTCTTAAGTGTCGAGTCTTCGCATCTTCAGTCTTTATCAGTCTCTTTTCTTTCTTAGCATATACCAGGATCTTCTCTTTGGCTCTAGCCTCGTCAGACTCCCCCTTTCATCATGATGGGATCGCCGTCTGGAATTAACTATCACCTTGAGATCAATCCCTGGTTTTATCTCTGTTCAGTTCATCTCCTGCACAAATTTTCTCACCACCACATAAGTTTTCACTTAAATCAATAAGAAAAACTTACTAGTAATAGTTATATCAAGTTCAAATTAATGATCTCGATTAACTAATCAAACATTCTTTCTCAAAATAAATTTCTTCATTTAAGCACTCACTCACTCCCAAACCTGTTCATCATGTTCAGCACTTGAAATTTTGAAAATCAGTTTTTCAACATCAGTTGTCGAAAATCTTTTTGTTTTTTTTTTAAATTTATGCTAAAATACACTAAAATCTTTTTGAATTTTTCAATAGAATGAAATGCAGAGAATAAATATTTACAAACAATATTTTTGTGAGTTTGAGTAAGAGGATCATATCAGTTTCTGAGAACAATCACCAACACCGTTAAGCTTTAAACAATTTAAGCTCTAAACGATTCACGTAGATTGACGATATTGTTGTCCACTTAAACTCAATCTAAAAACTTTCAATCTGCTTACCGATACTTTAAGGTATATTAAGATAGCACTAAGTTCTTATGGACCCCACGATCTCAGCATATCCCCTCATCATGCAATACACTGACTCAAATAATGCCTTTAAACTTTTATCGACTGTGAATTGTGCGAAAACAAAACAAAATGTTTAAACATTAACACTCAGGTCGATACTTTCGTATACGCAGAGAAAGTCCAATGTTTAAACAAAATAAGAAAAATAAAACAAGTTGAAATTGTTTAGGCTTTAACCACCAGGTCGATACTTCCGTATACGCAGAGGTGATCCAAAGCTTAAACGAAACACCAAAGAAAATAAAGCAGAACGTTTAGGCAATAACATCCAGGTCGATACTCACGTATACGCAGAGGATGTCCAATGCTTATACAAAATAAAGAAATAAGACAAGTTTAAATCTTTGCAAAATGAAATGCATAATCACAGCGACTTTTCAGCAAAGTTATGAAATTTCACAAACTTAACCAGTTTTATGTCTTTCGACAATCAGCGATTACTGAGTAGGCACACAATCAAGAAGGACAAAAACTAAGTACTATGCTTTCAACCATGTTTCCCACTAGAACTAGGCTTTTTCATTTAGGTTTGTATCGTTATCGCAAATCTACTAGTCTAGCTGAGCCTACCATCACATCTTTAGTAAGATCGTTTATCACATTTTATCTCTCCATTTCTTTAGCATGTTGTGACAGTCTCACTGATCTACTATCATTTCCTCTTTTATACAACAAAACTCATTTTTTTGCATTTTTTCAATGTTTTTGATATTTTCAAATTTTCTAATTTTTTTTAAAATTTTTACTCCCCCTAAAATCAAAATATGTCTCAATTTTGATTTTCTGGGAAAATTTGAAAACGAAACTATACAAACTTGACAACATGATGAGAATCACTTCAATTCCCCATTCACTTGGCTTGAACAATCAGAACTCCCCCTGACAACAAAACATTTTCCCATAGTGATTTCAAAACACTTAAGTTTATTTTAATCAAAATGGTTTTTCCGGAAAATTAGTTTTGCGTGTCATTTCACAAATTCGGGGTTTCATCCATCACCTTGTTCTTCTTCACTCACTTGTAAAAACTAACATTTTTAAGATCAATCCTCAAACATCACTTGTAGAAAATCAAGTACAACTTAATGTCCCTGATTTACAACTTGTAAGTCGAAATATCACAAACGTGAATTTCTCAAGAAAGATGCCGATTCCTGCTCCGCGATTACATACTTGTGAGCTCCGGCAAGTCAGGTTTTTCATTTAAACAGATTCACCCAAGCCTGACGGTCCTTGGGTGTTTTTGAATTCTTGTTCAACAATGGTGGAAAATTTGCATCATCCATTGTTAGACCAAAATTCTCATTTTTTACCTCAACACATGGCTCTTCTGGCTTTACCACACCAGATTCATTGCCTGATCGTGGCTTGTCTGACTTTAACGAGTCAGATTCATCGCCAACATGTGGCTCCTTTGTTTCCAAAGAAACAAATTCATCACCACCAACTTTCTTTTTCTTTACTCTCTCCTCTGTCCTCAGATTTGTATCTGATGAATTCGTTTTGCTTGATTTGTCATTCTTTGGCGAGCAAGACGATTTATCAGAACTTTTATCTGTTTTACCAGTTGTATCCGAGGACAAAATCTTCTCCAGATACTCTCTGGCCTTCTTCCTCTTCTTCCTCAGTCTGTCTTTTTGCCCCTGAGAAAGCTTCATTTTCTTTTCTTGAACTTTAGGTTCTTGAACCTTCTGTTCTTTGGACTTGACATTGACTGGTTTCTTCTCCTGCTTCTGAGATTCAGCCCTCGATCTTCTCATTGATCTCATTGAGCAATCTCTAGCAATATGGCCAATGATGTTGCAGTTAAAGCATCTCCTCGTCTCAAACTTCCAACTCTGGCAGTTAACAGCAATGTGTCCTTGATAGTCGCATCTGTAACACACTCTGTTATCGTACCAATCACCACTTTCAGTCCAAACATTCAGATCATAGCATTGTCTGGCTTTGTAGTGATCATCACTCCTCTTGAAAGCTGGATTTGGCTTTGAAGCACTGTGGTCAAACCTGCACCACTTATTACCAACAATTTTTTATTTTTGTTTTTCAAATTTTTGTGATTTTTGATCTCGATTGGATGATTGAACTGATGAGCTTTTATTTTCTTTTTGAACATTTTTCGGTTTTTTATCCTTTTGTTTTTGTTCCACATTCTTCTTTACAGCTTTTTGCGTTGAGCATTCACCTTTTTTAGTAGAATGTAAAACATTTTCTTTAAACATTTCATTTAATTTCAAAAATATTTTTTCTTTTTTCAACTTCATCATCAGTTTTCTCATCACAATCTTCAACTTTGACTTTGTCAATGTTTGTGACATAGTCACTTATTGGAACTGAATTAATAGGTTTTGGACAGGGAATAGTTGAAGTATTCACAAACACCTTCAACTTTTCTTCCCATTCCTTGATTTTCTTTTGAGCACACTCTGCTTCCTTTTCAAGTCGAATAATCTTTTCAAGATGAGAATTGATTGCAATTTGTTTTTCAAGATTGTTTTTACCAAACAAATCTCTCTCATCTTCTAAAATTTTTATTTGACTTTGAAAATCTTTCTCAATTTTTACTTTTTCATTTTCTAAATGTTGTATTTGATTTTTCAAAACATTTTCTGATTTTTTAAGATTTTTGTTTTCTAATGACAAACTCTCTACATTCTTCAAGAGTTTGGCATTGTCTGTCTCAGATTTTTCACAGTTTAAGCATTTCCCAGGAATCTGTTTCTCATCAGCTTTCGTCTCAACCTTCAAAGCTGAAATATTTTCAACCTGTTTCTTCTCCTCATGAACACTTTCATCCTTACTCTCTTCTTCTGATGAATGATCAAAGATAGGTGCGTCTTCTACAACCTCTTTCTTTAACTCTGGTTCAGGATTCACAGATACAGGTTTTTCAGATTCTACTTTCTCAATCTTGACAGCTAGAACTTGTTCAACCTGCCTTTTCACACTAGGTTTGATCTGCGTTTCTGTTTTTACTGCTTTTACTTCTTTCTCAGCTCTGATCTCTTTTTTAACAATAACTGCCTTTTGATTCTTTCTTTTTGCATCTTGTTTTTCTTTCAATTTTTCAATTTTATCGGCATAAAATAACTTTCCACTACGTTGATCAGATGGAAGTTGTTGTTTAAGTTTTTCAAGTCTTTGGATTTCTTCTTCATACTTGTCACCCTCTTCATCAGACGAATGATCAAAAACCGAAAGTTTTTCAACAACTTCTTTTGCTGAGACTGTTTCTCCTTCTTGCTTTATCGGAATATACTGCTGAGATTCATAATTCATATATGCCAATAATTCTTCAAAATCCATGTTTCAATGTCAAATGTTCACTTTAAATGTTGATTGGGCCGAACGAAATATGGGCTGACAATTTGATTAAAGTGTGTACGTAATGAATTAATCAATTTCAATATAATCAGCTGATAACTTTGAGTTCACAAGTGCCGACAACAATTCTTGCAACAATTATCTCATTGGGCCGATCAATATATACTTCCTGACAATTCCTTTAGTCAAAGCACATGGGTCGGTGATGTTCAAACTATTTGATCCTAATCTCAATTCACATGCAACATTAATGGCCGACAACTCTATTGAATGAATCAACTCACAAATTCAATTCTGATTGGGCCGCTAAAAACAAAGTCACATGGATTCTGCCAAATCGATTTTTGTGATCACTTGAATTATGATCTTCGATAGAAACAATACTATTTCACATGCATACCATAAATTTGATCGAGACAATTAAAGATAATCAAATTGTGATTGGGCCGTATGATTTAGTGGATTGACACAATGTAGATCACATGCACACTGACCAACTCCAAATGAATTCACATGCAAACCGACAACTTCGTTTTTTGTTTCACACAACTCGATGTACTTTCATGTGAATTACTGAACCACTTTCAAACGGGATAGCTAGCTTCAAACGGAATGGGTCAATTTCAAACGGAATACCATGTATTTTCAAACGGTCAGTCCAGTTTCAAATGGAATGTTGCTGCTTCGTTCAAACGGACACCAGTTTTCAAGCCATTTTTACCAGTTTTACTTTGAGTTTAGGTCTGATATTTTCAAGGGTTTGTTAAAACACAATTATACACACATTGTGAAAGTTTCAGCCGATTTTAACCGTAAAAACTTGTTCAATTTTGAAAAGAAGGTGTAGAAATCAGAATTTTTTAGCGAAAACGAGCTAAACGGTAAGAACTCTTCCTCCTGAGCTCTGATACCACTTGTAGGATCGTGAAACGACCTAACGAGTCGATCAGAAGAGTGCTCAGACAGAATCAGAGGCGGAATTCAATGATTCGGTCTTCGTTTAGCTTGTATTCACTATTAAATGTCTTGTATATTAATCTCTGAACAATTTACAATCTGGAGACACTTCGACAGCACCTCGGCGTCGGAAATCAGAATGTTACAAATGAATTCGTTTGAAGAGTATTTATAGGCCAAGCCCTTCCGTTTGAAAGTGACATGACACCTTTCAAACGGACACGTTCAAACGGATGTCAGCTTCAAACGAATATGATCATTCAAACGGACTATTCAAACTAACTCACCAAAAGTCAATTCAAACTAATTTAGAAACTGTTTCATGTGTGATGTCTTGACTTTTGTATAATGATGCAATGATGTGATGTCATCTCTATGATGTCATCATCAAAGATGATGACATCATGCTTGAATAAATCCGCAACGCAACCCAGACTCGATATAAGACGAAGTCGATAGATGTATGCCCCAACATAAATTCCATATATAAACATCATAATCAGTCAAATACAGCCATTTATCTATTCACAACACGTGTTACAATTGTACGGTATGGCCTGAAAAGCCGGGTGTCACAGTCTCCCCTTGTTTAGGAAATTTCATCCCGAAATTTTTACTCTACAGGTTTTGTTTTTGCACTGGGTGGAAACAGCAAAAACAGGTTTAATGAATATAGTCTTATAGTTTTTGCGAGAAACTTTGATTCTTATAAAGAATCTTCGTAGACCTATATTACATACACTCTCAATTCCTAATCTCACGTCTCAACGCTCTCCACCCTTTCCAAGGTTCAACATTTACGAGCACTTAATCAAGAAGATTAAGTCAAAATTCCACCAATTCGGGTTCTACATACGTATATTTACATATACATTACCCCGTACCTATGATAGTCTGAGTTTACACCCGATTGATCCAACTCGAGATGGGCTCTCGAAAGAATCAAATCTCATAAACTCGTCTTCCTTCCTTCCTGCATTCATTTCAGATATCCACAAATCGCCAAATCAATAAATCGCATACGCAACTAGAATGTTGTAATCGCCTGTCTGGTTATTAGCATAACTCTTCTGGCTATACGCACTGCTTCTACGGTACTTCGATAAACTTCTGTTTATCTTCCAAACAAATTTCTATAAAGAACAAAACCAGTGTATCATCCATTATACACTTTCTCAACTAAACCCAAACAATACATCATGTACACTACTCCATCCTTATGGTAGCTTGAGCCTATAAGCGACTGATCCAACTCAACATGGGCTCATGAAAGGACCTAATCATTGTGGCTCAGCTCTTTCTTTTCTCTACTAAACCTAATAGCATCTCTGCAAGATAACTCCTTTATCAGAACAAAATCTTCAATCTGGAATCGCAATAGTTCCTTCAATTGTCCATGTGATCCTTCTGTTGATCA